>CM064480.1:56693080-57045580 GCA_032716605.1 Paralithodes platypus | reverse complement strand
AACCAATAGGCCTACATAACAGTGATTTCTAAATACAATTTGCTTATATATTAGAAGCTGAACTTTGTTTATAAAATTATATTTACAGTATAATTACATTTAATAATTCATATTTATTGTTGGACATGTTAATTGCTTCATAAATTGCCTGAGGATAATTATGCCAATTGTTATGGAAACAAGCTAATATCCATGTTATTGTACGGATATTGTTCAATAGTTGTTTCAAAATTACATACTCCCAAACAATACTGCACTACCACACACTACTAAAACCACCCCCATCACTACTAACATCACAACTACTATTACTACTCCCAACACAATTACTATCACAACTATCATTACAACCACTCACAGAACCATAACCTTACCACTCACAACTACCATTACAATTACTTCTATAATTTTCGTAACTGCTATAACTATAATCAAATGATGCCAACACAATCACAACTGTCATAACTACTACCACCACGACCACATTGCAGCTAGCACAATAACCACAACTAATATACCCAACCACGACTACACCCATTACTAAAGAATAGCCACAACTACCACAATCATATCCATAACTACCACAATCATGCCCATAACTACCACACTCATGACCACAACTACTACAATTATAACCACAATCATAATCACAACTACCACAATCATAACTACAACTACCACAATCGTAACCACAACTACCACAATCATGACCACAACTACTACAATTATAACCACAACTACCATAATTATAACCACAACTACCACAACCATAACCACAACTACCACAATCGTAACCACAACTACCAAAATCATAACCACAACTACCACAATCATAACCACAACTACCACACTCATGACCACAATCATAACCACAACTACCACACTCATAACCACAACTACCACATCCATGTCCACAACTACTACAATTATAACCACAACTACCACAATCATAGCTACAACTACCACAGTCATATCCACAACTACTACATTCATAACCTCCACCACAATCATAGCCGCAACTACCACATCTATAATCACAACTACTACAATCATAACCACAACTACCACAATCATAACCACAACTTTCACAATCATAACCACAACTACCACAATCATAACCACAATCGTAACCACGACTACCACAACCATAACCACAACTTTCACAATTTTAACCACATTTACCAGTCATAACCACAAATACCACAATCGTGACTACAACTACCACAATAATAACCACAACTTTTACAATCATAACCACAAATACCGGTACCACAATCGTGACTACAACTACCACAATAATAACCACAACTACCACAATCGTGACTACAACTACCACAATAATAACCACAACTACCACAATCGTGACTACATCTACCACAATAATAACCACAACTACCACAATCATAACAACTTTCACAATCATAACCACAACTACCACAATCGTGACCACAATCGTGACCAGTATTAAACCAAAATTACCACAATCATAACCACAACTACCACAATAATAACCACAACTACCACAATAATAACCACAACTACCACAATCGTGACCACAACTACCACAATTAAACCAAAATTACCACTATCATAACCACAACTACCACAATAATAACCACAAATACTAAAATCATAGCAACAACTACCACAACTTTTTGCCTCACTTAAGCTGGTATCACACGAGCCGTTTTTCGAGCAATTTTTACGGGCAATTATGGTCAGGAAGCTTAAAAAATCACACTTTATCAGAATTCATCCACCTAACATAATCTACCTTCAGCTTAGTTACCGATACCAGTGCGAAAAAGTCCCGAAATTATACGAGAACAAATTTGCTCATAGAAAATTGACGGAAAAAGCACTCGTGTGACAGCGGCTTTACACTGAGAGTAATCCAGATAACTCACAAAATACACACTCTTTAACACTACACCAAACAATCACACTATACTTCTTTCCAATACACCAACATTTTAAACAAAATTATGATGACACAACATGGCCCAGCCCCGGATTCTCCGGGGTGGGGGGACCATAAATACCCCCACAACACAGGCTGGACACCCACCTAATGACCCAACTTTTGCAACATTCGTGGCCCTTCCTCTAACTTCTACTCTGTTGAACACCACCTCTCCTCTGCCAACCATGATCTCCTCTTTCTCAGTTGTCTGGGACTACTGACAGCACACCCTTCTCTGTACCCTCCTACTATCTCTATCCTAGTTTCAAAGCCAAAGTTGGATGTTGTGTATGCATATACACTATGCAACAAACTCACTTGCTCTCGTGTTCCCGAATTTGATTCCTCTGAATTCTCAACTTTATGGCTCAAACTATCCTGTCACTCTCATACTAAATATTTATGTGCTGTCTATCTTTCTCCCAACTCGACTGACTTCCCCAAATTTTTTGACTATCTAAACTCTAAAGTGAAACACATCCTATCCATCTCTCCTTTCTCAGAAATCTTCATCTTATGAGATTTCAACGTTCACCACCGCCAATGGCTCTCCTCTCATTCCACTGACCAACCTGGTGAACAAGCCTAGATCTTTTCTATCCTAAATGACCTAGAGCAGTTCGTTTAGCAACCCACCCGTATCCCGGATCGCTTTGGTGATCGGATCAACATTCTCAACTTGTTTCTAACTTCTAACCCGTACTCTTATACTGTCGATCTTTCTTCTCCTTTGGCCTCCTCCGACCCTATACTTATCTCTGTTACCAGTCCTATCTCTCAAGTACTTCCACCCGATCCTCCCAGCCGGCGGCGCTTGTGGCACTTTGGCACTGCCGACTGGGAAGCTCTTCGGCAGTACTTGTTTGATTTTCCATGGAATGACTTTTGCTTCCGTGGCCAGGGACCCTCGGAGAGTGCTACACGCATTACCGAGGTAATCCTATCGGGTATGGAGGCATACATTCCATTTTCTTTCTCTCAGGCTAATGCAAAACAATCTTGGTTTACTCACGCCTGTTCTACTGCTGTCCGCAATAAGGAGGAAGCATTAAAACGGTACCGACGCCTTCAAACTCAAGAATCTCATTCTTCCTATGTTTCTGCCCGGAATCAAGCCAAATTTGTTCTTTGACTCGCTAAACACTCTTTCATCAATAACAAATGCACCAAACTATCCAACTCTAGCTCTTTCCAAGCTTTCTGGCATCTAGCCAAATGCTTCTTCAACATCTCAACTGTATCTCCAGTCCTATCCATTCATATGCTGATGACTCTACCTTACACTATTCAACTAGTTTTCCATAACGCCCTAGCAAGCAATCCCTCAAAAACCTATATGATGAAGCCATAGAACACTTATCTTCTGATCAAACACCCATTTCCAATTGGGGCAGAGAAAACCTTGTTGCTTTCAATGCTTCTTAAACTCACTTTCTCCATTTATCTACCTGTTAAGAAGTCCCAGAGGACTACCGGTATCCCTTATACTTCAACAATACAAAAAATCAACCCTTCATCTTGTGACGCCTGCAGCTTAGCAGAACGCCACGTGGGCTCAGCCACTCGCTTGGCCACTCGCCAGGGCAATGTATTTGGCTACAGTCTATCTACAATGTTGTACTTTCTTTCTTGTGAATCGTCATGTCACAGGCAGTATAGAAGTGGTCTTTGTGTTCGCCTGTGACAAGGGATTATATTTGATATCATCAGTTATAAGTTTAATGTATAAGACTGAATGATACAGCTAGAGAGTGTGAGTGAGTAAGTGCAGGAGGCAGAGGGTAGTGTGCGTAGTGTTACACCAGGGGGTAAGGGGGCCTTCATCTAATGGTGGAGGAAAAAAAGAATATGCCTCACGCATCCTACTGCATGTCGTACAAGGCGACTAATAGGGGGGATGGTGATAGACTTGCGGACCAAGTAGCCATCACTATACAATGAAGCCTTGTTATTGGCGCTGGCATTGTCTCTATATGATAGTGCTGTGACAGGGCTTCATTGTACTTGCTCCAAGTTGCCTAATGGCGGCACACTGGCAGTGGGTGTCGCTCCCTCTGGACCCGGCCCTGGCGCCCTGGGCCCAACCTGGACGAAATGGATCCAGAGGGTACAGTACGTAGTGTTTCCCCGGACTGGCACTTTCCGCCCAATAGTATAGGGGCCCGAACCTGGTGGTAGCGCTCCAGGAGGCTGCCCTGTCATTTGGCGAAAAATATCAGGCCAGTCGTAGTGCCGTGTACGCGCACGGGGTGCGTCCCTGCGGCTGGTTCTGGTGGGGCGTACCGAGGCCACTGGATCCTACCCCCTTGTAATCACTTGGGGGATGGTGCTGGGAATGGTCCCGGGGTAGACTGGAGCCGGAGTTCTGGGGGGGGGTGATGCTCATCTGCCAGCCAAACCTACCTAACTATGACTAAAATCAAAGAAAATAAACGTAAGTCCGATGAAACAAAACCGCACAGGACAATGACAAATGCCCCCCACAAACTCAGACTTGCTAGTGTGAATGTTGGTAGTTTGAATCTGCGTGCGAATGAAGTGGTTGAGATGTGTGAGAGGAGGCGAGTGGACATCTGCTGTACCCAGGAAACACTCTGGAAGAGGCATGGGGTACAGTGGATTGTCGGAAGGAGGAAAAGATATAGGATATACTGGATGGGTGTGGAGACTGATAAAGCGAAAGGAGGAGTGGGTGTTCTGGTGGCTGAAGAGCTGGCGGAAAGTGTGCTTCAGATTACGAGAGTTAGTGAAAGGCTGATTGTTTTGAAGTTGAAAGTTGGTGAAAGAATTCTGAATGTGATATCTGCATATGCCCCACAGGCTGGTTTACAGAAAGAGATAAAAGAGGACTTCTGGAATGACACCGTCAGTGTCATTTCAGGCCTCTCGGAGAACGAAATAACTATCGTGGGGGGGGACCTCAATGGTCACGTGGGAGCATCTGCAGATGGATACGAGGGGGTACATGGAGGAATTGGTTACGGAAGGAGAAATCTAGAAGGCGAATATATATTGGAGTCCTGCGTTGCACTCAACATGGTTGTGTGTAACACAAAGTTCAAGAAAAGACAGAGCCACCTGATCACATATAAATCTGGGGTCTCCAGTAGCCAGATAGATTACTTCTTGGTTAACAGGAAAGACTGGAAACTAGTTCGAGATGTAAAGGTCATCCCGAGCGAAGAATGTATCCCCCAGCATAAGCTACTTGTGTGCGACATGAGCTTATACAGAGATCCTAAGCGCAAGAAGGTTTACATACCCAAAAGGAAAGTGTGGCTGCTGAAGGACAAGGAAGTTAGGGATAGGTTTCATAATGAACTGGAGGAAATGAATAGAAATAAGGAAGCTAGGCTAGGCCTAACGATGTAAATAGCCAATGGAACTTTCTTAAGCATAGCCTTATCGCTGCCACTGACAAAGTCTGTGGGAAAACAAAGGGTCACCCCAGGAATAAGACCTCTTGGTGGTGGAACGATGAGGTAGAACATGCTGTGAAAGAGAAAAGGAGATGCTTCAAAGCATGGAAGAAAGGACGCAGCAGGGAGGAATACCAGGCAGCTAAACGAACTGCCAAAAGAGTTATTTACAATGCTAAAAATCGCATTAAGGACCTGGTCCTCGAACAAGTGTGTAACACTGACAATCCCAATGGGATCTTCAACCTAGCTAGGCGAGTTAAACATGACAGTAGGGATATTATAGGTGAACAGTGTGTTAGAGATGATAATGGGAAGATTGTGTATGCAGAAAATGAAATCAGAGAAGCATGGAAGGTACACTATGAACGATTGCTAAATGTAGAGTTTGAATGGGATAAGGAACAGCTTAGTATCGAAAAACCAATATCTGGGCCCCCTCCTTTGATAGCACCAGCTGTAGTGAGCGACGCAATCAATAAAATGAAGGACGGTAAAGCTCCAGGTTGCTCCGACATTGTCGCTGAGATGATAAAAGCCTCAGGGGAGATTGGTGTAAACTTAGTCACTGAGTTGATAAACACCATTATTAAAGATGAGAAAATCCCAGAGGATTGGCTCAAAAGTGTAATAGTAAATATATACAAAGGAAAAGGGGATGCGCTAGATAGAGGAAATTATAGGGGCCTGAAAATGCTTGACCAAATCATGAAGGTCTGTGAGAGAGTCCTTGAGGGTTTGATCAGGCAAAGCATCTCTATTGATGATATGCAGTTTGGTTTTATGCCAGGACGTGGTACAACCGATGCTATCTTCATAGTCAGGCAGATACAGGAAAGATACCTACTAAAAGGCAGGGATCTTTACTTTGTGTTTGTGGACCTGGAGAAGGCCTTTGATAGGGTACCTAGAGATGTTGTACAGTGGGCTATGAGGAAACTTGGTGTGGAAGAGTGGCTGGTGCGTGTGATAATGAAGATGTATGAGGATTCGCGAAGTTCGGTGAGGGTGAAAGGTGTACGGAGTGATGAATTCGCAGTCCGTGTTGGAGTCCATCAGGGTTCAGTGTTAAGCCCCCTCCTCTTTATTATGGTCTTGGAGGCGCTGTCTAGAGTTTTTAGAGGCGGACTCCCGTTGGAACTGTTTTATGCAGACGATTTAGTCCTAATAGCTGACAGTATGCAGGATGCTGAGGCCAAATTCAGAAAGTGGAGAGAGGGCATGGCGAGCAAGGGTTTAAGAGTCAATATTAACAAAACCAAGGTTATGCATTGTAGTTTGAGACGAGGCAATGTGGAAAAGAGCGGTGCATACCCATGTGCAGTGTGTGGAAAGGGAGTGGGCGTTAACTCAATTCAATGTAGCATCTGTCAATGTTGGGTACACCATGGGAGTAAGCGCTGTAGTAGAATAAAGGGGCCCCTGCCGAAGGATAAGTCAGAAATAGAGAAATTTGAGTGCGTAGTGTGCAAAGGCGAGCTTGTGTTAAGTGATGATCCTGTGGCTGTGAATTTTGGAAATGAGTCTTTGGAGCTGGTGAACAAGTTTTGTTACCTAGGAGATACCATCTCTGCCGGTGGTGGGGCCGAGGCTGCCACTGTTGCTAGAATTAGGTGTGGCTGGGGGAAGTTCAGAGAATTGATGCCAATCCTGACCATGAAAAGAATGCCTCTCCCCCTGAAGGGAAAGGTGTATGCCTCATGTGTTAGAAGTGCAATGACGTATGCCTCAGAAACATGGGCCGTTAAAGTAGAGGATGTCAACAGAATGGAGCGTAATGAGATGAGAATGGTGAGATGGATGTGTGGGGCCAGGCTACAGGATAGAATAACAAATGTTGAGCTGAGGAGACGTTTAGGTATAAAGAGTATTAGCGAGGTGATGCGTACAAGTAGACTGGGATGGTATGGACATGTGGAGAGAATGGATGAACAAAATTGGGTGACAAAATGCAGGTCTGTGATTGTGGAGGGAGCTGCACCAAGGGGTGGACCGAGGAAGACCTGGGATCGGACTATACGCGCCGATCTCAAATCCAAGAACTTGACAAGTGAAGCAGCCCTTAACAGGGTTGCCTGGAACGCCGCCATTAGGACAAGAGACTGAAACTGCACTTATGTGTGGAACACTCAGTCTTAAAATGTTATGTATGTATGTGTACACGTTGTCTCGGTGACGTCATGCCACGGCCGGGCCCTCTGAGTGGCTGGCCGCCTCACCACCCTCCTGCCGCGTCAGGAAGTGGTCCCCCCCACACTCCCTGCTGCCTTGTGCCTTCCTTGCTCAGAGCTTGCCTGACCAGCATACTCTTCACATCTCCCTTGCTACCTGTCCCCGACTTCTACCTATAGAACACTTTCTCTCTCTCTCAACTTCTTACCTCTCATTCTTTCAATCTATTTAATATCATAACTCCCCTTTGGTTCTGCACGATTTCATACATCGGCCATCGTATTATATGCTGAAGCTCTCAGATATTCCATGTTTAGATAGACATTTTGGAGGGGTTAACATTTTGTCTGTAGAGGTTCGACACGCTCGCGGTGTCTCCCTACCTAGTTCTTGGTTGTCTGCTGGGCTATTTAATGCTAGACTGGGGTAAGGCTACTGGTGTTGTGATTTCCGATGTGTACCAGGTTTTGTTGAACCTGTACAATCGCAACGGATACGTGGGAAGCCTAGGTTGTCTTTCTGACTGTGTACCTTGTGAGTTTAGCACTGTGTTGCGAGTGAGGGCTTTTGCCTCTGCCACCCAACACTGTGCTAACTCGTTTTGCTTTGACTTTGAGAGGGTCGCCAGGAGAGAACCAGATACTAGCGATCTGGATCTCTCAAGAGAGCACCCCGTCATTTAACGTAATTTGGCCGTACAGTCTTAAGGACCTCGCTAGGCTACGAGCTGCTTGCTCAGCCATTGTTTCCTAGCCTACTACATCCCAGCTAGACTTTATTCGCCTAGCAGACACCCGATTAGGATTATAAACTTTTATGTTATGTATGCAGCATTTTTATTCACGTTGATTGTAAGCCTTGGTTGTTGTTGAGTTGCACAACCCGAGCAGGCTTTTGCGTTGCCTGAGGAAGTACTTCTTTTGTTGTTGGAGATAATACTATTGTGCATTTATCGTTATTACCGTGCCAGTTAACGCTGTATGTCCCTACACTTGTCATATCTTGTTCCTGCTTTATATAACAGTTCAAAATCCGATTCGATCATCTTAAGCAGCATCAGACTTTCTTCAGAAGATTCCTGCTCGATGCTTTAGGACTTTCATTTAACTTTCTTTAATATAGGAGTGACAGTTTATTATTGTTTAGAGTAACTGTAATTATACCTTCTTCTTGTTTGCATTAAATCATTCCAGTGATTTAATTAAGCTCTCTATCCTTTTCCTTGTATACATTATTAACGTAATTGTATGTTGTTGTGATCAGGCTGTATCAGAGATCATCAGCCTGTAGTAGTAGTGCATTTATACCGAGTTATAGGATACCCCGTTATCGCAGATTTAACTCTGGAGGGTATAGGGGTTTTTGTGCGCCGGCATTATAAGTTCGAGGGTTGGATCTAGTGTTACCGTTGTGGCTGTGTGCCTTTCTAGTCCAATGATTAAGAGCCCTTGTTTTATACGAGTCCCGGTCGTAACAAATGGCGACCTTGCTTAGGATTTTGTGAACTTAGAGAAATATTGCAGGAGTGTTGTGGTCATTTGATTTTGTTTAAAGGAATATAGTGGACACAGATTTTTTTTGGCAAGTAGTACAACACTTAAGAGTCTTCAAGCATTTTTGAGTGAATAGTGCTACATAAGAGTTTAGGTACTTCTCTTTTTTTTTTTATAAACGTTGAGAATTTTCGGTGGACACTATGTCGGACGACGGATCAGTGTACAGTGAGGACACAGTACGGGAAACAGACTCTGAGGTGCAGCAGCGGGGCTTGTCCGAAGGCATTAGAGTTATAACTAGTGAGGAGGATGCAAAGTAGTTTCTGGAGATACCTATTACTGTTGACCGGGTGTCGGGGATTGATCGGTATGGTCTCCAGTGTTTGGCCACGGTCATGGGGCATGTGGGCACTAGCAGCATGTCAAGAGGTGACCTGGTGGCCTGTGTGCTCGGCAGGGTGCGTGGGGCTTCGGGTGGAGTGGGAGCTGGGGCACCTTCGGCCCAGCCCCCATTCCACTCGACTCCTACCATGGCGCCCCCTCGGGCTCCGGAGCCGGGTACGTTCCCGCAGGCCGATAGTCACTGGCAGCTTGGTTTGCACTTGGGTGAGTCTCCAATTGTTGCATCTCCTCCTCCTCAAGGTTTGACTCCAGATATGCTCTTCCAGCTTGAGATGGATAAGATGCAGCTGCAGCAGCAGCAGGAATCTGAGCAGCAGCAGCGGGAGTTTGAGATGGCTAAGATTCAGGCTGAGGAGAGAAGGGACAGATATGAGAGTGAGCTTAAGCAGAGAGAGGCTGAGCTTCGGGTTGAGGCTACGAAGTACTGTGCAGACATAGATCTTGAGAAGTCTCGGGTGGAGTCAACAGGTCAACATCTCGGTTCTGGGAATCGAGGTCTTGATCAGTCTTTATCGCACCTTCTTAAGTTAGTCCCTGTATTTGACGAGTCGGGTGTCACCGAATTTTTCAGGCGTTTTGAGAAGAAGTGCCGGGAGCACCAATGGCCCGAGGTTAAGTGGGCAGCCCTTGTTTCCTCTAGGTTGGTTGGCAAAGGACTCAAGGCATATGATGCGTTGCCCTTGGAGTCTTGCGTCGATTATGAGGTATTGAAGGAGGCTGTCCTGCGGGCATATGAGTTACAACCAGAGACGTACAGATTGAAGTTCCGGGGTGTAACGAAGGGTCGTGAGTGCACCTTTCTTGAGCATGCCCGGGATCTGTCCGATGCATTTAGAAACTGGCTGCGTTCTGAGAAGGCATCGACGTTTGAGGAGTTGAAACAGCTGATGCTTCTAGAACAATTTTTCAAGTGTACGGGCGGCGATCTGACGTTGAATCTTAAAGAAAAGAACCCGAAAACTCATCAGGAGGCAGCTGAGATGGCTGACCTTCGGTTATCTTTGATTCGTGGGTGCGGTTCTGCACAGAGAAGTGATGCAGGCAATAAGGAGCGTAACCTTCCCCCTCCCCGAAACACTGATACACATAATTACACTAAGAACAAGAGCAACGACACCAAAACTGACCATAAACCTAGTACCGTCCCATTTAGAAAGGGTCCGGGTCCTTCCTCACCTCAAGGGAAGCCCAAGGGAAAGTTAGAGTGCTTCCATTGTCATAAGGAGGGGCATTTTGCAAGAGCCTGTCCAAGCAAGCCACCTAATGCAGTTGTGTCTTTGGCTCGCAACATTGGGGTGTCCCCGAAGTCGTCTGAGTTTGCCCGGGATATAACGTCAGAGGCTGGGACACAGCCAGTGGAGAAGAATCCGGAAGGCTCTAACCCTGTCCGCGATGTCTTTTGCGACCATCGAGGGCGTGGCTGCGTGAAGTGGGCTGGTAAGAAGCATGGAGTTGAGCTGTTGCGAGACACGGGTGCCTCTCAGACTTTGATGAAGAACTTTACTGGTAGACCAATAAACGCGGCAAGGGTGGTTGTGGTGCAAGGTATCAATGCTATCAGGTCATACCCGTTGGTCAGGATGGAACTGGAGGTAGATGGTGTGACACGAGAGTTGGATGTGGGAATTGTGGAGAACTTGCCTGTTGGGGGCGTCGACCTCCTTCTCGGCAACGACTTTGCGGTGCCTACTTCTGAGGTTTCACCCTTAGTCGTTGCCGAGAAGCCGGCCGACGTGAGTAGGGAGGAACAGGAGTGGGTAGAGAAGTGTCATGTACAACCTATGGCTTGCGTTGTTACAAGATCTCTTGCATCCAAAGTGTCACCGACTATTCCTCAGTCTTCTGATCAACGGAGGAACGGTCGGAAGAAGACGGCTAATGTTGGTAAAAGTTTGGAGAGTTTAGTACCAGCAGCGCTTCTTGGCGACTCAGTATTGGCACCATTGTTGGAGTCTGGAGAAGCCCCAGGACCTGTCACAGCTAGTGAGGAGGTAGGGCAGGAAGAGACTCTGAGGCAGCAACGTTACACACAGAGAGAAAAAAGGGTTGCTCAGTTTGATATTGGGGGAGGACATGGGTTGCTTCGAAAGCATCTAGACAGGTTGGCTCCCTCGGATATTAGTAAACTGCAGTTGGAGGATCCGGAAGTTCAGAAGTGTGGTAATGGTGCTGTCGAGCTCGAAGAGGACAGGGATGCAAAGCCAGGAGATTTTTTTTATATTGAGGGAATATTGTATCGGCGATTTCAAGACCCGAAGAGAAGTTGGGAGGGTGGGTCAGGAGTGGTAGACCAGCTGGTTGTGCCGAGGGCGTGCAGGGATAGCCTACTAAGGTTGGCCCACGATGTGCCGTTGGCAGGACACTTGGGAGTACGCAAGACGGTAGCGGCTTTGGTGAAGTTTGTTTTGGTGGCCAGGTTTAAAAGCACAGGTTGTGTCATGGGTGGCAATGTGCAGTACCTGCCAGAAAGTGGGTAAACCGAACCAATGCATCCCAAAGGCTCCGTTACAACCTATTCCTGTCATGGGGCCCCCCTTCAGTAAGGTAGTTATAGACATGGTTGGCCCCCTCCCTTCTACTAGTGCCGGTAATAAATTTCTCCTGACGATAATGGATGTAGCGACCCGTTATCCTGATGCATACCCCATGAGGAATGGCATGGCAAAGACGGTGGTTAGGAACTTGCTTTTGTACTTTTCCCGGTATGGTTTTCCGCAGGAAATACAGTCTGACCAGGGGTCTAACTTTACCTCGAACATATTTACACAGACAATGCAGCAACACGGGATTAATACTGTAGTGTCGTCGGCTTATCACCCTGAGAGCCAAGGGGTGTTAGAGAGGTGGCATTCGACCTTAAAGAGTATGCTCCGTTGTTATTGTCTGGAGAATGGTAAGGACTGGGACCTGGGTTTGCCTTATGTATTGTTCGCTGCGAGAGAGGTATCTGGTGAAAGCCTCGGGTTTAGTCCAAATGAGCTTGTTTTTGGCCATCGCATCAGAGGCCCTCTCAACATGGTTAAGGAGATCTGGGAGGGTACTACTAAGCCGTGTTCGTTATTAAAATATGTCCTCGATAGCAGAGAATAAATGTTGAAGAGCTTGGAGTTGGCTGGTCGAAATCTGGTGGGATCCCAGACCCTGATGAAGGACAGATACGATCAGAAGGTGAAACTCCGGGAGTTTCAGGTGGGTCAGGAGGTGTTGATCTTGCTACCTTTGGTGGGTCATCCCTTATCCGCTAAGTATACTGGTCCTTATAGGGTAGTGGAGAAGATCTCAGACCTTGATTACCTGGTGGCCACTCCAGACAGGAGGAAAAGAAATCAGTTGTGCCACGTAAATCTGATGAAGGAGTATGTGAGGCGCCCCCCTGAGCCTCTCACTGTCCCGTTGATGACTTGCAGCGGTCAAGGTGGAGAAGGAGGAAGGGACAGTCACGCTCAGGTGGAGGATAACTGGGATTGTCATGTCTCCGCAGACCAGTGGGCGGGGAACTCGAGACAGGTGGCTCACGAGGCTCTAGAGCACCTGCCTGAGCAACAGCGTGTAGCCGTGCAGCACCTATTCGGTTCATACCCTGCTGTGTATGATGTGGATGTAGGAGATCACCCACCCTTTAAATCAGTGCCATACCGAGTCCCTCCTATCAAACTCCCAGCACTCAGGGACGAGTTAGCGTATATGTTGGATCGGGGCCTGATAGAAAAGGGTGCAGTTAGGTGGACATCTCCCGTCACTCTGCAGCCCAAGCCTGATGGGAAAGTTCGTTTTTGTGTTGATTTCCGGCAGTTAAACGGTTTAACCTCCACCAATGCTTACCCCCTTCCTCGTGTGGATGACAGTGTCGACAAGATCGGAAAGGCACAGTATTTGACCAAGGTAGACCTAGTGAAAGGTTACTGGCAAGTGCCGCTGTCGGAGCGAGCGAAGGAGGTTTGCGGGTTTGTGGTGGATGGTAACACCTACCGTTGTAACGTCATGCCCTATGGACTCAAGAATGCACCAGCGACTTTCCAGAATCTGATGAATGACCTAGTAGCAGACATCCCTAAGTGTACTGTGTATTTAGACGACGTGATAATTTATGACGACGACTTTGAAAGTCACTGTGCACACATTGAAGCCTTGTTTAACAAGCTTAGTGAAGCGGGCTTGGTGGTGAATCTGAAAAAGTGTGACTTTGTAAGGGCAACTGTGCAGTATCTAGGATTTGTGGTCGGGAGAGGCCAGGTTTGCCCTTCTCAGAATAAGATACAGGCTATCAATCAGTTCCCTAGACCGACCACCAAGCGGCAGATTATGTGGTTTTTAGGCATGATCGGGTTCTATCGCCGCTTTATTCAAGGATATTCAACTGTGTTAGCACCTCTGACTGACTTATTAGCGAAGGATAAGAAGTTTCTGTGGGCGCCGGAGTGTGAAAAGGCATTTTCCCTTGTTAAACACCTTTTATGCACTCATCCAATACTCAGGGCCCCAGGCTTCGACAGGCCGTTTCAGTTGGCAACTGATGCCAGTGGGGTTGGGGCTGGTGCCGTCTTGATGCAGACAGACGAAGAGGGCCTGGAACACCCAGTAAGTTTTTTCTCCAAAAAGTTCAATTCGGCCCAGAAGAATTACTCAGTGGTGGAGAAAGAATTGCTGGCGATAGTGCTGACGCTCAGGCACTTCGAGGTGTATGTTCCGGCCTATGGACCAGTCGTGGTAGTGTATACTGATCACCACCCTCTTAAATTTCTCAATCAGTTTCACAATCGGAATATGAGACCGACACTGTGGTCGTTGATGTTACAGGAGTACAATTTAGACATTCGCCATATTGCCGGTAGTGATAACGTGATTGTTGACTGTTTGTCGAGGGTGGAGGATCCGAGTTAGGCTACCACAGGTGTGCGGGTTTGTGTGGAGTAAAATTGGCTTGCCCCTGTAAGTGCAGCCGCCATAAACATATTAAAAATGAAAATTCTATAAAAACTCTTTCTTTAATAGTTAAATTTTGTTTAAGTATGTTATAGCTGAAGTTCTGAGTCGAACCTGTACTTCCCTCAGAAGGCTGGGCTAGTGGAAGCTCGCTCTAGGAGCATAGCAGTATGAATTAAGCTATTGTGTTGGGAGGGGTTGTAATTTTGTTGTTGTTGATGAGAACTGAGCTTTGCCTTCTTTGTTGCGAAGTGATTAGGGGTGGCGAGTCTTATCGGCGTTCTGCTTGTCAGATATGGAGCTCATGGTTGAGCGTCTAATATCTTGGGGGGGGGGGGGGGTGACGCCTGCAGCTTAGCAGAACGCCACGTGGGCTCAGCCGCTCGCTAACACTCGCCAGGGCAATGTATTTGGCTACAGTCTATCTACAATGTTGTACTTTCTTTCTTGTGAATCATCATGTCACAGGCAGTATAGAAGTGGTCTTTGTTTTCGCCTGTGACAAGGGATTATATTTTATATCATCAGTTATAAGTTTAATGTATAAGACTGAATGATACAGCTAGAGAGTGTGAGTGAGTAAGTGCAGGAGATAGAGGGTAGTGTGCGTAGTGTTACACGTTGTCTCGGTGACATCATGCCACGGCCGGGCCCTCTGAGTGGCTGGCCGCCTCACCACCCTCCTGCCGCGTCAGGAAGTGGTCCCCCCCGCACTCCCTGCTGCCTTGTGCCTTCCTTGCTCAGAGCTTGCCTGACCAGCATACCCTTCACATCTCCCTTGCTACCTGTCCCGGACTTCTACCTATAGAACACTTTCTCTCTCTCTCAACTTCTTGCCTCTCATTCTTTCAATCTATTTAATATCATAACTCCCCTTTGGTTATGCACGATTTCATACATCGGCCATCGTATTATATGCTGAAGCTCTCAGATATTCCATGTTTAGATAGACATTTTGGAGGGGTTAACATTTTGTCTGTAGAGGTTCGACACGCTCGCGGTGTCTCCCTACCTAGTTCTTGGTTGTCTGCTTAGCTATTTAATGCTAGACTGGGGTAAGGCTACTGGTGTTGTGATTTCCGATGTGTACCAGGTTTTGTTGAACCTGTACAATCGCAACAGATACGTGGGAAGCCTAGGTTGTCTTTCTGACTGTGTACCTTGTGAGTTTAGCACTGTGTTGCGAGTGAGGGCTTTTGCCTCTGCCACCCAACACTGTGCTAACTCATTTTGCTTTGACTTTGAGAGGGTCGCCAGGAGAGAACCTGATACTAGCGATCTGGATCTCTCAAGAGAGCACCCCGTCATTTAACGTAATTTGGCCGTACAGTCTTAAGGACCTCGCTAGGCTACGAGCCGCTTGCTCAGCCATTGTTTCCTAGCCTACTACATCCCAGCTAGACTTTATTCGCCTAGCAGACACCCGATTAGGATTATAAACTTTTATGTTATGTATGCAGCATTTTTATTCACGTTGATTGTAAGCCTTGGTTGTTGTTGAGTTGCACAACCCGAGCAGGCTTTTGCGTTGCCTGAGGAAGTACTTCTTTTGTTGTTGGAGATAATACTATTGTGCATTTATCGTTATTCCCGTGCCAGTTAACACTGTATGTCCCTACACTTGTCATATCTTGTTCCTGCTTTATATAACAGTTCAAAATCCGATTCGATCATCTTAAGCAGCATCAGACTTTCTTCAGAAGATTCCTGCTCGATGCTTTAGGACTTTCATTCACTTTCATTAATATAGGAGTGACAGTTTATTATTGTTTAGAGTAACTGTAATTATACCTTCTTCTTGTTTGCATTAAATCATTCCAGTGATTTAATTAAGCTCTCTATCCTTTTCCTTGTATACATTATTAACGTAATTGTATGTTGTTGTGATCAGGCTGTATCAGAGATCATCAGCCTGTAGTAGTAGTGCATTTATACCGAGTTATAGGATACCCCGTTATCGCAGATTTAACTCTGGAGGGTATAGGGGTTTTTGTGCGCCGGCATTATAAGTTCGAGGGTTGGATCTAGTGTTACCGTTGTGGCTGTGT
Source organism: Paralithodes platypus (assembly GCA_032716605.1). NCBI lineage: Eukaryota > Metazoa > Arthropoda > Malacostraca > Decapoda > Lithodidae > Paralithodes > Paralithodes platypus. Next base: position 57,029,157 of record CM064480.1, on the reverse strand, counting down.
GCCTTTCTAGTCCAATGATTAAGAGCCCTTGTTTTATACGAGTCCTGGTCGTAACAATCTTCTCTCAAAATTCTCGGTGTCTCTTTTTCTTCTGATCTCTTTTGGAAAGACCATATTTCCACTCTTGCTAAAATGGCTTTCAAGAAGCTGGGAGTGTTCAACCGCCTCAAGGGGTTCTTTACCCTTGCACAGCTTCTTGCTCTGTACAGGGGCACAGTACGTCCATGTATTGAGTATTGTTTGGATGTGTGGGGATGATCCTCTCAAACAGCACTTCTAGACTAAGTAGAAAGGAAAGCCTTTCGTCCCATTAACTCCCGTCCACTCACCGATTCGCTGCATTCTCTCTATATCTGCCGCAATGTTGCATCTCTCTCACTATTCTATCGCTTTTACAAAAATCAGTGTTCCTCAGAGCTCTCTCAGTGTATACCACCTCCTCTACGCAGGGTACATAGTACTCATCTTGCAATACAATCCCACCCCTACTATTATCTGTGCATCTCTCCAACTCAAGAGTGAAACGATACTCCCAATCTTTCTTTTATTTGACAGCTTAGCTCTGGAACTCTCTCCCTGAATACATCTTTCCCGCATCCTAAGACGTAAATTGCCTCAAACTCCGTGTGTCCAGACATTTTGAATCGAACATTCCTTGACTTTGGCCCTGTCACTCTTTCAACTCTTGGGAAAGCACTCGTAACAGGCAGTTTTGCCTTTTGTCTCCCTCATCCACAAAAAAAAAAAAAAAAAATACTGCAATCATAACCACAACTACCATCACAACCGATCCCATTGCTACAAACATGACCACAATCATTAATACTACCACATCTACCATCACAACCACTTTCATTACTGCAAACATGACCACAATCTCCACAACAAGTACTACCACAGCTATCATAACAACTACCATGACAACCAAATACATACCTCCTACCATAATTACTACTATCACAACTACCTTTTTCATATCTACAACCACAACCACTATCACCACAGCAATTACCAGCACAACCACCATCACATCCTAATACATGCCTCCTATCATAATTTCTACCATCACAACTACCACAGTTACCTCTTTCATAGCTATAACCACGACCACAATCACCACAGCAACTACTACCACAACTACCATCACAACGAAATTCATACCTCCTACCATAATTACTACTACCATAACTACCACAACAACCAACACAACTACCTCTTTCATGGCTACAACTACGACCACAATCACCAAAGCAAGTAACATCACAACAAGCTTCATGCCTCCTACAATAATTACAACTACCCCTTTTCATAGCTACAACCACGACCACAATCACTACCACAACTACTACCATTCAGCAGCAGCAGAGGTTTGTGTTGGCTGTGCTAATTCATCATTCATACATCATCAGGGGCTCACTTCCTCTCTCTCTCTCTCTCTCTCTCTCTCTCTCTCTCTTTGTTTTACTCGCCTTTTCTTCCACTTTTATTCATTGGGGTCTGTGTTCTCTAATAGCATTAAGTCAATGTGTGTGGTTAGTGTAACAATGTAAATTTATGTAAATCCGTTTATCTATCTATCAATATATTTACTCTATCTCTCTCTCTCTTACACACACACACACACTCTCTCTCTCTCTCCATATAGTGCCGTTCCAGGAATCTCCCCCCCCCCCCCCCCCCTTCACTACTGTCTCCTTCCCTTCCTCTTTTTATTGTTTGTTCCTTTGTTTATTGTCCTTTATCCTATTCCTTCTTTGTCCTATCCTTTCCATTTCTTATATATTTACTTTTCGTTGTTATTGTTGTTGCTGCTCTTCTACATTTGCATCTTATTCAACTTCCTCCTCCTCCTCCTGGAATACTGCGTTCAATCTTGGTGCCCTTATTACCAAAAAGATATAGACAAGCTAGAAAGAGTTCAACATAGAGTTACCAAAAAGGTACTTAGCCTAAAGAACAAACCATACGAGGAATGTCTTAGAGAATTTAATATATTTCCTTTAACCCAGCGCAGATTAAGAGGCGACTTAATTCAAGTCGAGGTGTGGTGGAGTGGTCTTGCCACTGGCCTGGTAATCCAAAGGTCCCGGGTTCAAATCCCGATGTATCAATGGGAAGATATTATTGGAATGGAATTTGTGCTGTACCTGGTATCAGTGCATTACCACAAGCCCACCGAAACGTCAATAAAATACCCTCATTGTTCCCTGATTAAATAGCACTGTATGAACATTCCCATATTCAAAATATCCTATAGGGGTGCAATGCCTGGTGAGTTATCTGCTCAACAGGTGGCGTTGTGTGTATGTAAGTGTGAGAGTCCGAGTGTAGTGGTGAGACAGTGAAGCACGGGAACGAGGTGGCTTCAGAGATGGGGTCGTTTCGGGCAATGAGTGAGCACCGTGCCTCATGTGAAGGCAAGATGGCAGGTGCTCGTTGTACTCTACGTGCTTCACATGTCTCACTCCCTAGACTGGAACAAGACCTGACGGGCTTCACTGTTCATTGTAAAGCGGTGAATGTTAAGGCTCTCAGCCTATGCCCGAGGAAGTAAGTTGGAATATAGAAAAAAAAAAAAAAAAAAAAAAGTGTTCAAAATCATCATAGCATCGACAATGAACTGTAGTAAGTACTTCACTATCGACCAATCTAATTACACGTGGGGAAACGGTTTCAAAATGATCGGTAAATCTTTTAACTCTCACTAATCTAAGAATTTCTTCTTCAATCGAGTTGTCAACTTGTGGAATGGGCTTCCCCGAGACGTTATAGACTGTTGATTCATTTAAACTTCGCCTAGACAAATATCTTGCATCAAACCCGCGACTGACTGCGTTTGTAAATGAATAACTTTTTTTTATTCCCCCCTCAGATTCATCAAGGATTATTGCGCATATATATTACTAAGACGTTACTCTCTTTTTCCCAGATATTCGAATCACTTATAACTGTGTTATGTTACTAACCCATCTATCCCCTATTAACTTCCTAATCCTGCCACGGACATTAGTCCCAGTAGTTCCCTTTCCAGTTTCCCTTACCCACTCTAAACTACTGTTTGGACACTTGATCCTCAGTGTTTTGGAGGACAAACAGCCTAGAGGGGTCACTAGATCTGTTGTTGTTTGATTTCCATTGTATTCCTTTGTACTCATCATCATCACAATTATCATCCTCATTATCCTTATCCTCATAATCACCACCATCGTCATCTTCTCTTCTTCTCTTCTCTTTATTTTATTCTTTCTCTCTCTCTCTCTCTCTCTCTCTCTCTCTCTCTCTCTCTCTCTCTCTCTCTCTCTCTCTCTCTCTCTCTCTGTCTATCTCTCTCTCTCTTATTTTACCTTATCTTTCGTCGCTTCTCATTTTTGTATTGCATCCATTATCGTATCTTTCTTTGTGTTTTCATATTATCTTATGTATTCTATTTTATGTATAGTATCCTTCATTGGCACGTTAGCCTATTTCATATTCTCTCTTTTATTATTAAATATCTTGGCTGTGTTACCATTTATATAATTTTCTATTAATCTTATCTTCCCTATGCATTTTATTCTGTGTCCTCTCTTCCTTCATTTATTTATATTGTTTATGTTTGTTTTTATTTCATCATATTTCCTATTAATTTGATCTTTCCTATCCATCTAATTATGTTTCCTATTCCTGTGTTGTCCTGTTTTACGTCCCTTTCATATATTTTCTTTGCTTGCCCTCCTTTTTTGACGATTTTTATAAATTTACTATTCTGGAAACCCAGGGGCTGTAATTGGTCCAAACCTATTCACTGTTGGACTCTTCCCAAATGGTTGAAATATCAGCTTGATTGTTCCAAGTCCTTTTTGAGTTGTGATTGGATGGGGTCTGTAATGTCTAGACTCAAATCATTCTCAATAAAGATGGGGTCTGTAATTTCTAGACCCATCATTCTCCACAAATTATTGTGAGGATAAGTAAATCTGTTTTGTTGCTGGATTCCTTTGTATATATTTGTACCATTGAACAGCACACATATAACAGAACAGACAATAATAGGCACACTTACACCATTTATTATGATTTTGGTTTATATATTACCTTGTTTTGTTATATTATCGTTGCCTACAATATTACTTTTGCTCACCTCATTCATTTTCTCTCTCTCTCTCTCTCTCTCTCTCTCTCTCTCTCTCTCTCTCTCTCTCTCTCTCTCTCTCTCTCTCTCTCTCTCTCTCTCTCTCTCTCTCTCTCTCTCTCTCTCTCAAAAAATCTCCATTCATTTAGTTAGTTTCCTATTAATTTATACATTTGTATGTCCTCTTTTTCCTATTAATTTATATATTTTTATGTCTTCTTTAATTTGTTTATGGTTTTATTATAATTATTATTGTAGTATACTGTATATATTAAAAATGCTTATACTAACATTTAATAGGGTACAAATATTCAGATAGTTGATCAGAAACTTATACTTTATTTAATAAACTCTAAAGGCAATATATAATCCGTATAGTTAATGGTTCTTTGTCCGGGTCTAAATTAGTTCAAACTAGAAGAGACTGAATATCTACGATTAGACAGAATAAATTTGTCCTTCGGAACTGTCAATTCCCATTGTAATCTATCTGTGTAGGCGCTATCCAAAGATTGACATGACTCCACTTCGGTTTGAAGTCGCAATAACAATGAACTTAGAAAAGGAAAATTTTGCATTGAATAATGTACGTTATTATTCCTTCATTAATAGATATCATGCACAATCGATAGCATGCTTCTACGAGGTTATATCTATAAATTATTATAATAATGCAATTTCCTTTGTTAATTGAATAGTTTTAAATTGTGCAGGCCTTTTTCCCTTTCTCCTGACTTTTGTTCACTAAATTAGACTAAACACAATTCTTATTACAAGCCTGTTTTGATTGCGGGTATTCTTACTGTAATGACCTAATCCTTTGCTTGAAGTCAGATTTATCTGCTCTTTGATTTACCTAGTCTATTACGGTAGCTGTGGGTTGAACCTTTCACTCCCGATTATATAAGCTAAGATAAACTCTCAAAAAGGTTCAGGAAATCACTAGGCCTATGTTTATTTAACTACTAATTATCTGGCTAACAAATCCTGAAGCTTATACTATCGAATAGCTTTCGCTTTACTAACCATTGAAAGCTAGCATTCAACTCTGTATAGAAGTTATTACATAATTTCCGTTGTCTTCATGGAAGTCTTTTTTGTGGTTTTGTCCAAGAAGGCAAATCTATTTTTTGGGGTAACCTGGTACTCTCAGTCAAACATCTTGTCTTTCTCATTAAAAGCTTGCGGGCCCTAGAGGGTCCCTTATAAACATATTTCTTCTTGTCTTATCTCTTTCTTCTTCTCCGTTTATCACCACCTCAATGCTGGCCAGTACACTTTGCTATACTCGTCCTTGTCTTCCACCAACTTGTTCTGGCTGTGGATTGCTTGGGATGAGGTGTGAAGGAGAGCTATATGAGTGCAAGCTCTAGGATACTTGAGGTGGATTGAGCAAAGGCAATCTTGCTAATTTTCTCCTTCGGTGCTGAATATGGCTCCTCCACAGTGCTTGGGTGGCCCGGCGATTTTCCTGTTACAATCCCTAAATGGTGGTTGGAGAGGATAGAAGGCTGGGTGGGAGTGCTGCTGGGGAGATGCTCTAATGATTGTACCATGTCACGGAATGAGCTCCCAGGCCATGCCCTCCTACTTATATACCCACGTCTCGCGCCAGGCAGCTCGCTGACTGGTCGAGCCGGCTGGGTTAGGTAGCTGCGCGGCAGCTTTGATTTTCTCGCTTCCCCTCTTCTTGTTTTATTTCACTCAAATAGTACCCCAGCCAAGCTTTTTCTACATTTTTAAGTGACTGACGGTAGTATGGGGCTGGCACAGTGGTCAATACGATGCTTTTTGCTGGGATATATGGTGCGGAAGGTAAAGGAGAGCGAGTTAGAAGTTAGCCGATCTCCGTACAGTTTAATTTGAATGTCAGCAGGATCAAAGCCAGTCTCCTGATTGGCTGCCGCTCCGGGGAGGTTTTGGTGATATTCTTGACAACCTTTTCTAGCACTTTCCTGGGCAAATGCAAGTTTTACATTTTAATTGGTCCTCACCATTTTTACTTCAATTATCAACTCTGCGTAAGCAGAGTTTGGTATCGCCCCCCCCCCCCCCCCGTATAGTGGGTACCACCAGAAAAAAATGTCTGTCGTTGTCGATGTTGTCGTCCGTCTGTCCTGAAACTCTTCCTAGATCGTTGGACGGATTTTCACCTAATTTCACACAAACATTTGTTGGGTGAATGCGAATGTCGGTCAAAACAGATTTTTTGAATTTGTGCAATATTTATGATTTTAGTCCAAAATATGGTCCCCCCCCCCCCCACACTACCCAGCAATGATGGCGTTCTTAGTGTGTGTGCCCCGAAGGGGCTCACACGCAGAACGCATTCGTTCTGGGGCCGAAAAGATCTCGCCCCGCATCTGTTAGGTTAAGTTAGTTTAGTTGACATTAGAAGTGATGATAGTAATAGTGGGGATGATGGTAATAGTAGTGATGATGGTGATAATAGTAGTGATGATGGTTGTAGTTGTAGTGATGATGATGACCGTAGTAATGATGATGGTAGTGATGATGACAGTAGTAGATATGATGGTTATAGTACTAGTAGTAGTGATGATGGTCATAATAGTAGTGATGATGGTGACACGTAATGATGATTGTAAGTTGATGGTGATAATGATTAATTGCGGTTCACAAGTTTTATTTCATAGGTAGCTAGGGCACAAGACACAAATAAATGGAGTCTGAGTCTTACTTATATAGAAATAAGCTCAGCTATATGGATGGAGTGACAAGACAAGGCTCCATGGAGTGACAAGACAGACTCCATGGAGTGACAAGACAAGACGCATGGAGTTACAAGACAAGACTCCATGGAGTGACAAGACAAGACTCCATGGAGTGACAAGACAAGACTCCATGGAGTGACAAGACACACTCCATGGAGTGACAAGACAAGACTCCATGGAGTGACAAGACAAGACTCCATTGAGTGACAAGACAAGACTCCATGGAGTGACAAGACAAGACTTCATGGAGTGACAAGACAAGACTCCATGGAGTGACAAGACAAGACTCCATGGAGTGACAAGACAAGACTCCATGGAGTGACAAGACAAGACTCCATGGAGTGACAAGACAAGACTCCATGGAGTGACAAGACACACTCCATGGAGGTTTAGGGAACAAACTAAAACCTGGCCTTCCAGGAGGGTCACCGGCTTTTTTAATCTTTCTCTCCTTCTCTCTATTTCCCTGACTTGTATCCGTTGGGCCCCATTCAGTCAACTGTTTTAAGACGTTTATCCCCATCCCGGTGCCGATTTCTTCCTGGAGAGCGATAGCGCGATCCACACAGTGTATGGAGAACATCACGGCTTTGCCGGAGAATTTTTCTATGCGAACAATGTACAAATTTAGCTTGCTGTCAAAAACCAAAAATATATATATGTTGGCTCGCTAACCGCTCGCCATGGAAAATATTGACACCCTGGATGGTGGGTAAACGTCTTTAAAACCTGAATGGGGAGACCCGAATGGATAAAAGCCAAAGAGGGTAGGGAGAGAAAGAGAAAAAAAGCGAGGTGGGCTCCCATAATGATCTTTTTAATGGTTGTTATTGTAGTGGTATAGTTGGTACATTGGGAGACATGGGAGTTTATTCATTCATCCAGCTGGTCAGAGTTCCCTGGGACTGTGGTCTCTTATTAAAGGCCCTGCATGTAACTTATGGGAGGTTATAGTAAGCGGGTTTGGGGGGGGGGGGGTTCACACTCTCTTCATCCACTCTCTCATTTGTTACCTCCACTATTTAGCTCACTCACGATTTCACTCTTAACGCTTGCTTACTCACTCTGTCCATCCCAACTCTCACCCACACAAAACTCTTTCTAACGTAGTCACACTCCCTCACTTTCAAAAACATACACACACACACGCGCGCGCGCGCGCCCCATACCACTCACTCTCATTCTCCTCTCTCTCCTGATCAGCTGCAGTTTCTTAAACAGTGTTATCTAATCACTTCTCGGGGATTATATTCATAGTACAAAGGGCCCCCAAAGGTGCAGATTTCGCATTGGGGCGTGATAACTACATACATATAACTATATGTGAAAATCGATCAAATAATTAAAAATAATTTATGATTGCAAAATAACGGTTATTCTCACAAAATTATCGAATATTATTAACACGTACCCACACGTACACATTTGTAATATAGTAATATGTATGTTGTACCTACATTTATTTTGAATTTGAAGAGTTTTGAATGCCTGTACTTTTGAATATTAATGGATGTTATTCTCGACTGAACTCATTGTTGAATATATGCCATTACAAATTTGGCTTTGACATTTGATATTGAGCCTTGTCCTTTATCGCTTGGATATTGTTTTCAACAATGATCAGTAACATTTCCATGATTATGAGAAGTAGAACAGGACATTTTAAATTATAATTATAATTCATAGAAGATATTTTATATTGTCCTAAGCCTGTAGCCTGGTCTCTAGCTATAACAACAATAAATTGCCTGCTCTACTAACGTTTCCAAATATGAATAGGATATGCTGGTTAACCCTTTCTAGATACAATTACGGATTTTCTTTCTGTTTTCTGGCTAATATTAGACGATTGTACTAAGATTAGGACTTAGGGTAAGTGGAAGTCAGAGGGTTAATTGAGATTGTTTTTACCCTTTTAATTCCACATATCCTTTCTAAACTATATACAATCGTCTAATGATAGCCAGAATTAACGATCAAACTGCGTCTTGATCTTCAAAGGGTTAAGTTCCGTGAATGTCCATCAAACTGTTTAGGAGGCCTTCTGAGAATGACCAAGAGACAGACGACAGACGGATATTGGTTTGTTTGGCCACTAGAATATACGAATAGGGTCAGTTATTGTAATCCTCTCAGCACGACGACACCTACATTGTTTTTATTCTGGTTACCATTAAACGATTTTGACCATTAATGGGAGATGGACCTATTTTTTATTAATTAATTTATTCCTTTATTTCTTAGTTTTCTCGCTAGACCTCCATCAAGCTTAAAAAAAACACCCCTAGATCCCCTTCAAGATAAATTTGTAAATTTTTCGGTAGAAAAATGTCCCAGCCGAAGGCCAGTTCCTCTAACATTTTACGCTCGCTGTCGCTCCCAGGAAATAATCGACACCTAAATGGCACGAAAGGTTTTAAAATTGACAACGAAATGGGGCGAAAGGTGTTAAAATCGCCAAACTAATGGGCCGAACGTCTTATAATCTCAAAACAAATGGGCTTAACATGAGGGAGAAAGGGGACCCGAAAAACGACCCTCTCCCCTTAACCTCAACAGTCCACCAGCCTCACCTTAACATATACGTACGGTACGAGGAGTCAATGTAAACATGGCTGTACCACGACATCTATATTCATTATGTCTGTACCACGACATCTATATTCATTATGTGCTGGTTACCATTAGACGATTTTGATCAGTAACCCCTTCTGTACCGGTGATGTACTTTTAATTATATATCTGGCAACTAATCGACGATTTTGTTCAGCTTTGGAAGGACGTCTACCAATTAAAAGGCTATATACTCTCTCAATTACTCATTTTAGCTTCCATATATCCTTCCTAAGATTCATGAAATCGTCTAAATGTAGCTGAAATCAAATACAAAATGCGTCGCCGCCTCGCCGGTACTGAAGGGGTTAACATATACGTACGAGGAGTCAGTGTAATCCTTTCTGTACTACGACACCCATATTCTGGTTACCGTTTGACGATTTTGGCTTTTAACCCCTTCACCACCATGACGTAATATTCATCATATTCTGGTTATCATTAGACGATTTTCTTTAGTTTTTAATCTATTTATACGACTCAAATGGGTAAATGCGATAATGATAAGCGCTCTTCGTAACATAGGTCCTTCTGAAACTGCATAAAATAATCTCATTTTAGCCAGAATAAAAGTTAAAAAGGCGTCATGGTGCTGAAGGGGTTGACATACACGTACAAGCAGTCATTGTAATCTCTTCAGTACAACACCTACAGTATATTAGTTTTATGTTGGTTACCATTAAGGGAGCTCAGACGGTATTGTGCAGCATAATTTACTGGTTCGGCTCAATGATTTAAGGAGGGCGTTTAGTTTGCTCTCTAAACCTCTATCAAACTTAAAAAAACACCCACAAGACCCCCCTTCGATTTAAATTTGTACATTTCTCGGTTTAAAGATTTCCCGGCCGAAGGCCGATTCCTCTTCAAATACAGGCTCGCTATCGCTCGCCAGGAAAAAAATCGACACCTAAATGGCACGAAAGGTCTTAATATTGGCAACCATGGCAAAAGGTCTGAAAACGCCAAACTAAAGGGGTGAATATCTTAAAATCTCATAACTAATAGGGTTAAACATGAGGGAGGAGGAGGACTCGAAAAAACAAAGTTCTGCCTCCCCTTAACCGATTTTGGCTGTTAATATACCGGTATACGTACGGTCGCGCTAATAAGTCATGTCCCAGCTGTCATTACGTTTGGCTTGCTGTGTGCTGTATTAATGTCTGTCAGATGTAGAATAGGGTGGGTAAGTGTAGGAAAATGTTTGTATATTTCACTCGATATGAAGAAATGAAGTTTAGATATTGCTGAAACCAATTATGGACCAAAATATACTTGGTGCCGAGACATCACTTATTAGGCCGACTGTACAAGGCCATTCACTGTAATCTTATCTGTACGATGACATCTTTCTTTAGTCTATTGTGGTTACCATTAGAGGATTTTGTCCTTTAACATAATTGTACGTGTATAATCTTTTCAGTACGACACCTACAGTATATGCATACAATTTTGGTTACCATTAGACGATTTTGGCCTTTAAAGGGGGTCACCGACTTTGTTTTATCTTTCTCTCTTTTTCTTTCTTAACCTGGCTTGTATCCATTCGGCCCCATTCAGCCAACTGTTTTAAGACGTTTATCCCCATCCAGATGTCGATTTCTTCCTGGCGAGCGATAGCGATCCATCATTGTATGGAGAATACCGGCTTCGCCGGAGACCTTTTTCTATCGAAAAATTTACAAATTTAGCTTGCTGTCAAAACAAAAATATATATATGCTGGCTCGCTACCGCTCGCCAGGAAAATACCTGGATGGGGGTAAGCGTCTTAAAACAGTAGGCTAAATGGGTCCGAATGGATACAAACCAGAGAGAGAGAGGGAGAGAAAGAGAAGAAAAAAAAAAGCGAGGTGGGCTCCTTTAACATATTCGTGCAAGGCCATTCATTATACTCCTCTCAATGACTCCTATATTATGTTTATTTTGGGTTACCGTTAGACGATTTAATTCAGCTTAACCCTTTCTATCACATGAGTCTTTTATCATGTGTGTGTGTGTGTGTGTGCTAGTCGTATTTATGGAGCTTAGGATTACCTCTAGCAATTAAATTAGTACTATCCATCCTTTGACTTCAACAGATCGCTTCCAAACTCCAATAACATCGTCTAATAATAGCCAGAAGACAACAGAAGAATGACTCAGAGTAAATTAAAGGGGTTAAGAAGGATTTGTGGACATGAACAAATTAATGTAGATAATGTTTACCGCTTTTTATTCCGGAATTTCCTTCCTAAGCTGAATAAAAGCGGCCAGAGTTATCCAGAATAAGATGAAAGCCTGGTATCTTAACCCGTTCAGTACCAGGGACGTCCTTTTCATCCTATTCTGGCGACTATTATACGATTTTACTCAGCTTGGGAAGGACCTGTAGCAATGACAAGGCTTCAAACTATCTCAACCAACCTTTTTAACTACCCCAGATCCATCGTAAGCTCCATAATATCGTCTAAATAAAGCCAGAATAAATATAACACGTCGCTGGTACTCAAAGGGTTAATACTTATCTTCATCAGTCACTTGAAGACTACTGAAGTTGTCTGATGTAGAGTTAGGTTATGGTGTGAGGTCAAGGAACAATTAACCCCTTTGATGCCATGTTTTCACCTTCCATATTGATCGGGCTAATTATTGACGACAGCTTAGGATGGTTAGGTTCTCAGGGGGGTGTAATTGAGGTAGTTAGTACTCCCTTTGATTAAGAGAGGTTGAGAGGGTTATTAGACCTATTGATTAATAGAGGTCTTTCCTAAGCTGAGTATAATGTAAGTCAGAATATAATTAGAAATACTTCGTCGTGTTAACCCCTTCTATACCGGTGACATCTTTTGTATTTGATATCAGCTACTTTTAGACGATTTTATGTAGCTTAGGAAGGATATAGGTTAGCTAAAAGGATTAAATGAGATGTCTGTAGCTTTTTCATTGGTAAGCATCCTTCCTAAGCTGAATAAAATTGTTTAATAGTGGACAAAAAGTCAAATACAAAGGATGTCGCCGGTACAGGGGGGTCAACTCTGAATGAATGCGCATCCTCGTAATGACCGTCACAGAACAGGTAGCACAATGGCCAAACTTAACCCTCTCTGTACCGGCGATGTATTTTTGTATTGTATTCTGGCTACATTTAGACGATTTTGTGCAGCGTAAGGAGGATATATGGTAGCTAAAAGGATTAGTAGAGATAGTCTGTAGCCTTTTAATTGGTGGACGTCCTTCCTAAGCTGACTACAATCCTAGTTGCCAGAGTAAGATGAAGAGAGGTTGACTGGTACTGAACGGGTTAATTATCCATTGGTAGTACTTGTTTTATTGTACTATGCCGTTAAGGGAGCCCACCTCACTTTTTTTATCTTTATCTCCCTCTCTCTTTGGCTTGTATCCATTCGGCCCCATTCAGCCTACTGTTTTAAGACGTTTACCCTCATCAGGTTTCAAATATTTTCCTGGCGAGCGGTAGCGAACCAGCATATATATATATTTTTGTTTTGACAGCAAGCTAAATTTGTACATATTTTGATAGAAAAATTTCTCCGGCGAAGCCGGAGTTTCCCATACAATGCTGACTCGCTATTGTTCGCCAGGAAGAAATCGACACCTGGATGGGGATAAATGTCCTAAAACAGTTGGCTGAATAGGGCCGAATGGATACAAGCCAGAGAAAGAGAGAAAAGGAGAGAAAAAAAGCAGGTCACCCCCTTAATGAAAGGTATGGCCTAATTACTATTATTAGGTCGGACATCTTGACCCTTAAGGGAAGATTTTCACCTAAGAGTTTTTTATCTGGACCCCCATCTCCCACATGTTTAGCCCCATTCATTTTGAAATTTTAATACGTTTGCCCGATTAGTTTGACAATTTTAAAACCCTTTGCCCCATTTCTGTAAATGTTAAGAACTTTCGTGTCATTTAGGTGTGGATTATCGCGAACCTGTAATGTAGAAGGAACCGGCCGACATTTTTCTAACTAAAAATGTACATTGTACACATTTATCTTGAAGGGGGGTCTTAGGGGTCTTCTTTTAAGCTTGATGGAGGTCTAGGAAGCAATCTAAAAACTTCCCTTTAACCTCTGTAACTCAAAATAGGCTTGAGCGAATGGGCCGAAAACTTCCACACCTATTCTCTGGTTGACTCCTGATCTCGAGTGGTAGAATATTTGGTCGACTACTCTAGTCGTGTTTTATTTATAGAAGTTAGGGGGTCAACATTTTTGACCTATAATGAATAGACTTTAGACTATACCGGTAGCTAAGATAGTGCAATAGTCAATTGGGTGTTCGATAGTGGTAATTTACGCTCGTCTTCTGTTTATTTTAGGGATATTTCTTACAGTGCAGCTGGGGGACATCTCTCTATTAATATCTTCGTACTGTAAACTCTAGCATCCTGGTATACGCAATCCCCTGTACTTGAGTTAGGGATGGGGGATTCCTAGGCCACCGTCTGATTGCTATATTATAATGGTTTGCGAACATTTCTACTAAGGAGCAAGGTCTTCTGCTTATTCATACAGTATGATGTGTGTGTGGTGGTGTGTGTGTGTGAGAGAGTGCGAATGTATTTGTTTGTGCGAGAAGAATGGGATGGTATATCTTATTGGTGATGTAGGTACAATATTTTGTTACAAAGAGAGAGAGAGAGAGACTTGAAAGTAAACAGATAGTTTTAATACTTTGCTCCCTAGCGTTCCTTCCTAAGCTGCACAAATTTCGTTTAATGAAGCCAGAATTATGCGTATAAATGCGTCCTCAAATCCCGAAAGGGTTACTAACTGGCTTTGGTTACTCTGGTAGGAGGGTGGTATGATGGTGACAATAGTAGTATGGTGACAATAATAGTGATGATGGTGATAGTAGTAATGATGGTTACAATAGCAGTGATGATGGTGAAAATAGTAGTGATGGTGACAATAGTAGTGATGATGGTGACAATAATAGTGATGATGGTGATAGTAGTAGTGATGATGGTGATAGTAGTGATGGTGGTGATAGTAGTGATGGTGGTAGGAGGTTGGCAGGGCAGTGAACGTTATAATAAGACCCATTACCCCATGACCAACTAACACGCTCATCTATCACCCCAACACTCAATATAACCATCTGTCACTGCCTTATAATACTGAACTTAATCCTATAATTTTTTTTTTTTTTTTTTTTATCTTCGTCTACTCTTTATCTGCTATCTTATTGTCTGGATTATAAATTTCTCTTCTCTTTCCCCTCCTCCGTTATTTCAACTTCTCAGGGGAGGGTTTTTTGGGGGTCTTCCCTCTCCACTTCGTTAGACTTGAGATTTTAAGACGTTTCGCTCAATTAGTTGGTGATAATAAGACGTTTCGCCTTCTACCAAATACAAATACATATTTAGTTTTTAAGGGGGCCTGGGAGTCGTTCTTTTAAATTTTAAAGGTGGTTTGTGAAGGTGGGTATTTTTAAAGTCTATGAGACAAACTAAACAAAAATGGCAAATCAAAGCAATCAAAGCCATAAATGCTAATTAAACAATATAGCACAATAACCCCCAAGACGTCGGATCAGATGGCGTTCATTATTGTGAAACGCCAAGGTACCACAAACACGAGAAATTAATCAACACATACAATTAATTATATCAAAGTTAGGTTGTATGGCTAGGTTCGATTCATTGGGAGCTATGTATTGACCTAGCCATTAAGGGGGTAGTGTTTGTTTTTTGGTCTATGCATTTATTTATTTAGTGAAGTTTGAGTTCCCTCGCTAGACCGCCATCAAGCATATAAAAACACTCCCTTGACCCCCTTTCAAGATAAATTTGTGCATTTTTCGGTAGGAAAATGTCCCGCTTCTAAAATTACAGGCTCGCTCTCGCTCGCCAGGGGAAAATCGACACCTAAATGGCACGAAAGGTGGTCTTAATATTGACAATGAAATGGGGCGAAAGGTATCAAAATCGCCAAACTAATGGAACAAACGTCTTAAAATTTCAAAACTAATATGCTAAACATCTATCTATATATCTATTGCCTGACGCCGTGATCCCCGAAGGGGTGGCCACGAACGAACCGCCTCCATGCACCTCTGTCCCCAGTCCGTCGACGCCCCTCCCCCCAACCAGCACCGCCTTCGTTCATATACTTCCTCACTCCATCCTTCCACCTCTCTATCGGTCTACCTCTCCCTCTTTGTCCCTCCACCTCGCTCTCGTACACCCTCTTAGTCATTCTCTCGCTTTCCATACGTTCCATATGGCCCAACCATCTCAAGTTGTTCCTTTTCACACTTTCCAGCACATCTACCTCTACACCACACCTCCCTTTTACTTCCTCATTAGTCTGTCTATCCCTCCATGTAACTCCGCACGCACTTCTTTAAGTAATTGATGCTAAACATGCTGTATGATTTTATTCAGATTATGAAAAACTTGTGGGAGCTACTTAAGAGTTAATCAACTCTGCGTAAGCAGAGTTTGGTACCCCCCCCCCCCCCCCCCGCCGTATAGTGGGTACCACAAGAAAAAAATGTCTGTCGTCGGCGTTGTTGTCGTTGTCCGTCTGTCTCGGAACTCCTCCTAGACCGTTGGACGGATTTTCACCAAATTTCACACGAACATTTGTTGCGTGAATTCGAACGTCAGTCAATTTTTTTTTTTTTTTTTAATTTATGCAATAGTTATGATTTTAGGTCCAAAATATGTTTTTTCCAAGCCCCCCCCCCCCCCCCCTCCCGGTACATGATGGTAATACTTGTGACAGTAGTAATGATGATGGTTAAAGTAGTAGTGATGATGTTAACAGTAGTAATGATGATTGTAAGATGGTGGTGATGATAGTAGTAATGATGGTTGATAGTTGTAGTATCAATGATGATAGTAGTGATTAAGATGATAGTGACAATGGTGACAGTAGTAGTGATGATGGTGAGAGTAGTAGTGATGATTGTAATTGTAGTAGTAATGATGATCATAGTAATGGTGATGATGACAGTAGTCGTGATGATTGTGGCAGTTGTAGTGATGATGGTAACCCATCGCAGAGTTGGGTATGCCGTTTTGATTTTGGGCAAAACGGCACGTCTACTTTATTGAGATTGTTATTTCCCCTTTGATACCTAACGAGCCTTCCTAAATTGCATAAAATCGTCGAATAATAACCAGAATATCATATAAAAATGTGTCCTCAAATACTGAAAGCTAGGTTAGAAAATAATATTAAACATGGCCATAAATGCCCGAGGAGTGTTATCAACTCTGCGTAAGCAGAGTTTGGTATCGCCCCCCCCCCCCCCCCCCCCCCCGTATAGCGGGTACCACGGAAAAAAATGTCTGTCGTCGTTGTCGTTGTTTGTCTGTCTCGGAACTCCTCCTAGACCTTTGGACGGATTTTCACCAAATTTCACACAAATATTTGTTGGGTGAATGCGAACGTCTGTCAAAAAATATTTTTTGAATTTATGTAATAGTTATGATTTTGGGTCCAAAATATGGTTTTACCCCCCCCCCCCCCCCTCACCCAGCAATGATGGCGTTCTAAGTGTGTGAGCCCCAAAGGGGCTCACACACTAAGCACGCATTCGTTCTGGGGGCGAAAACATCTCACTCTGCATTTGCTAGGTTAAGTTAGTTTAGTTGGCATTAGAAGTGATGGTAGTAATAGTGGGATTGATGGTGATGTAGTTATGATGGTGATAATAGTATTGATGATGGTTGTATTTTTATTGATGATGATGACAGTAGTGATGATGATGACAATAGTAGATATGATGGTGACAATACTAGTAGTAGTGATGATGGTCATAATAGTAGTGATGATGGTGACAAGTAATGATGATAGTTGTAGTGATAATAATGACAGTAGTGATGATGGTAGTGACGATGGTGAGTATTAGTGATGATGGTGAGTAGTAGTGATGATGGTGAAAGTTGTAGTGATGATGACAATAGTTGTGATTATGAAGATCATAGTAATGGTGATGATGGCAGTAGTAGTGATGATGGTGAGAGTAGGATACATGATGGTAATATTTGTTACAGTAGTAATTATGATGGTTATAGTAGTAGTGATGATGTTAACAGCAGTAATGATGATTGTAAGATGGTAGTGATTATATTAGTAATGATGGTTGATAGTTGTAGTATCAATGATGCTAGTAGTGATTAAGATGGTAGTGACAATGGTGACAGTAGTAGTGATGATGGTGAGAGTAGTAGCGATGATTGTCATTGTAGTAGTGATGATGATCATAGTAATGGTGATGATGAAAGTAGTCGTGATGATTGTGGCAGTTGTAGTGATGATGGCAGTAGTAGTGATAATGGTGATTGTGATTGATGATGGTATTAGTAGTGATGATGGTAACCTATCGCGGAGTTGGGTATGCCGTTTTGATTTTGGGCAAAACGGCACGTCTACTTTATTGTTTATGAGGACATCGTGACATGCAGTGTTTTAATGTGAAACGTTGTGAAATTATTATAGTTAAGTTAGAAAGGGTTAATCTAGTTCAAATTTATTAATGAACTTCCATGGATCACTCGCAGATTCTTGGGCCTATGGTTCAACCCCAGTATCAACAACGGATACTGTACTACACAAATGTGTTCTAACATTACTATATGAATAATTGAGAATATAGGGATTCTTGTAAGGGTACACAATCGCGGGTCAGTAGTCCTTCAGCAGTTGCCTCTAATGTTATGCACATATGTTCATAATCATCCTTTATATAGTATACAGACAAACACTCATATATCCTGCCCTATTAGCAGATCACAACAATCCGTACACACTTCCTCACATATACGATTAAATTGCGGCATATGCAATTGACGCTCTGGCTGTTCGGCCAGGCAGCGTAGGGAACGACAACAACAACAATCAAAACAATGTCTGGCAGTTAGCAATTAGATTTATAAAACCTCTCTAATACTACATTTAATTTCAACAGTTCGCCGAAGACTGATGATGCTTTGTGTAAATCACGAGAGAGAGACACTGATTCGTAACTTCTATGACTTGAAGCAAACAGTTCAAGTCACTAGGTTTTTGGAACTCGGCCATCTATAAAAAAATAAAAAAGTGATAGTAGTTTAAATCAAAATAATACACTGATTATTAAGCAAGGTTGTCGTCGAACTATTGATTTTGACTGAACTGTACCTATTTTACCTCCCAAACACTGGAGAAGACAAGCGCCTACCCCTTCAGAGAAACCAGGAAACGCTGCCTGTGGAAACAATCGTCTGGTACGGCGGGGAAATGTAACAATGACAATGGAGAAACTCCTGGAAGGTGGTAGCAGATCATATCAAACTATAACGAAAGAGAGAGAGAGCGAGAGAGAGAGAGAGATAGGGGGGGGGGGGGAGATGATGGGGTAGGAAGAGGAAGAAAGGTATTATGAAACTAAATTGCAGTTTATGAGAGCCAGAGAGGTGAGTGAGTGTGAGTGGTTGAGATAGATCAAGAAACATTGCTTATGTTCACTGTCATTCTTCATACCTTCAACTGTACATATTTATTAAAGAGGAAATGGAAGTTCTCGTATTGTTTTCTGTCTTTACACTTTGTTTTGTTTATTAGGAAGATAGATTATACTTACTGTCTTCCTTAATTCTTACATCATTATTTTCAAGACATATTCAGAGAGAGAGAGAGAGAGAGACTAGGTCAAGCGGAAGTGTGTGTCACGTGATGTTGTCCATGTGGGGAGAGGTGGTTAGAAATAATATACGGTACTTCTGATAATGTGATATACTTTCTAAATCCACACTCGGGCTCTACAATTTGTGTATGCCTATTTTTCTAATTGAATTAATGGAATATTATCTAGATTCCGAAGATAATATACTAAACCTTTTTGATCGGATGACAACCATATTTTTAATACTATCAGCCAATATCGTTCATTTCAGTTGGTCCTTTTCGTATACAATAAGTAAAATGTTTGCACCAATTACTTTGTACTGTTCTTCATAAATAAATACTGACAGAAGTGGCGTGATTGACAATTGTGTAATAACTAACACTTAAAAGTATCCAAGAATAATTAATTAGTTAATATATATGGTTGATAGTTATCGTTTTGCATGTTTCGTAAATATATGTGTATAGGTTAATTGGGATAAGATAAAAATATGTATAAATACTGTAAATCTAATTGTCAACCTTTATGCAAAACCGTTACATCATAACACATCAGGCATCAACTTAGTAAGAGTTGAGACAATATACATGTGTTTTTTACTTATTGGAATGTGGTGATGGGCTGGTCTATCAGAGTGAGAACTGAGCGATCTCTGCCATACCCATAGCTTACTCTGACTGTTCCTTTTACTTATATATGTTCTAGATCTCAAGTGACGGCGTCTCTTCCGTGGATTGACCTCCCAATCTACCAAAATTGGAAGCCAAAGCGTCACATTTTTCCTTTGCCCCTCAACTTTCTCTTCATAATTGCTGAGGGGTACAGGGCCCTGGGTGGGGCTTTGGTTTCCCGGGCGTTTCCGCACCCTCCTCAGCTTCCCGCCATGGAGTGGCTTCGGTCACCCAGGCTTTATTGTGGTCGGCAGGGAGGGTTCTGTGGGGGCGTTCGGTTATGGCCTTGGCCTTGCTCGGGGCCTTGTGGCTGTTCGGCCAGGCAGCTTGGGGAACAACAACAACAACAACAACTTATTGGAAATTATTATATATTAGTATCGACATAATGTTATATACATGTTTTTCAGGAGATCGGCTGGAGTGTATAGTATTCGTCGGGATCATTCTTAGGTAAGTACAAAACACTTCAATTGCATGGTAATGGCCAAAATTCCCCTTCCACAACAATTTTTATAATACTTTGACCCTAAAGTGTACATTATATAATCACGATATTGTTTAAGCACTTATGTTTTCGTTTATATACATTTATATAGTGAGGCATACAACGATAGACAATCGTAATTGTACCGTACAGCGGAGAAAATAAATGTGTGGGCGCAGCTATATTTTAATAATAATATAATATCCTCAGTACGGCAGTAGGTGTGCGGCTGCGATAAGTCAGTTCACATTTCAAAAGCAATGTTGTTTGTTGTTATTTGTCAGGAGAGAGAATACCAATACTGCAGCATTAGTAAAATATTAAGAGTTTGTTAAATCAATATAATTTATGAGACCAAAACCATATGATTTCACACCTCCAAATAGACTTGTATGTTGCAAATAGTTTGGGGGAGAGATAACCAACGTTGCGAACTTACGTCAAAAGTCCTGTAAACTGAAATATGAACTTTGCAATAGAGGTCATAAGAAGAGGACATACTGACTAAGTTACAGTTGATTGAAATACGAGTGAGAGTTTTGTTGGTCTTTGTAGAAAAATGGAGGATATTTGTGTGGAAGAGTTTGAAAAGGTTTGTGACGAAATTGGAGTTGTCGAGGCATTGAAAGTGATGGTTATGTTTTCGCCCCATTCGGTGATTGTAGGCAGAATAGAGATCAGGAGACAAGTGTCCTATGGTCTGTTTTGGTGAATTTTGAAGTATCTATCGTTGTTGGTCGAAAGAACACTGATTTAAGTATAAATAGTGTAGGATGGAATCACTACCATAGGTCTTGGGCGGCTATGCTGTAATAGGGAAAGCATTAAAGTTCGACATTTGAAACTTAATATGCTTCACCCATTAATTCGTCCTACTGGTCATGTTTGTTTAATTATTATGAACTATTATACATTTTACGAATGATCTTGAATGACTGAATATGCCAGTGGTTGTTTCGTGAAGTCTGGGGTCCGTCACGCACACAGGAATCACACTCTCAAAAACCTTGACAGGGAGCAGTCTCGCTGCACTCCTTTCCCTTATATATCTTGCAATCCTTTATAACTATTATCAAAGACTATGTTTATTTAAATAGGAATGACATTTCGTAATCGGGAATCAAATGAAATACACTAACTGTAACTGTAACAGGTTCTTCTGTATCTACATAAAATCGTCTGGAGGTAGCTGAAGTATATATATGTTATAGTGCTCAATTGTCTGTTAAGGTTATTAATACTTCCAAAGATTTAATACCAGTGATGAATTGTATCATAAGAACATTTGCTTACACATTTAATACCGTAAGATAACATTTAAACAAAGGACACGCACACAAACTGGCATAGCCCAATGAAAGCAGCCCCCCCCCCCCCCCCCCCCTACACACAAGCGTCACCTACTGTAGAATCTGCGCAGTGCGGTATAAAAGCACGTACGGGAGTCAGTGGCACGCACGGCCCATACTTAACTAACCCTGTGCCTGCTAATACCGTACTAGACCCCCCCCCCCCCTATTGTACGTAACATTTTACCCTTTCAGTATGTGAGGAAGCCTCTCTTTTAACTTTATTTTGGCTATTATTAGACGATTTTATGCAGCTTAGGAAGGATCTCTAGGAATCAAAGAGATCACAACTAACTCGCTTATGCCTTGTATTTGTATTTACATCCCACTCACAAAAACACACACACACGCGCACACACACATATACAGTATATATACACACACACATACATACATAACCACACACACATTCTTCTTAAGCTGAATAAAACCTGCCAGTCCGAGTCAGAATAAACTGCTAAACGCGTCCTATTCCTCAAGGGGTTATTTTACGTAGAGTGACTGCCTATACTTGATTTTGGTTTCTGTTTTCCACTTTTCTTCTCCATTGGTAATACATTAAGGGGTGTTGATTTTGTCCCCCGGGGGTTGTCCCTCATGTTTAGCCCCATCAGTTTTCATATTTTAATAAGTTCTTCCCATTAGTTTGGCCACATTAAACCTTTCGCCCCCATTTATTTGTCCATCATCAGATCATTCGTGTCGTTTAGGTGTCAATTTTGTTCATAATGAGCGATAGCGAGCCGGCAACTTAACCCTTTCACGCACATATGACACAGAGGTTGCCAGATTAGCAATAAGAAATAGAGTTCTCTCACTCTTATAATTACCTCTCCAAAATTAGTTTTCTGCCCACAGCTAACTCAAAGACAACTGCAGAGGTTGAAGTAACTAAACTAAAGGTTTATAAATACCGCTGATGGTAACAAAGGCTTAAAGTATCCCTAATTGGCTAAAAATTGCGTCATATGTCGGAGAGGGTTAA
Source organism: Paralithodes platypus (assembly GCA_032716605.1). Lineage (NCBI taxonomy): Eukaryota > Metazoa > Arthropoda > Malacostraca > Decapoda > Lithodidae > Paralithodes > Paralithodes platypus. The sequence goes on along the minus strand of CM064480.1, from coordinate 57,006,591 downwards.
TAGGAACCGGCCTTCCGCCAGAACATTTTTCAACCGGAAAACAAACAAATACATAATCATCTCGAAGGGGGGTCTTGGGGGTATTTCTTTAAGCTTAATGGAGGTCTATGGAGGAAACAAAAATACTAAATTAATAAATATATAAAAATATCTCCTTAACCCTTACAATCAGATTAACTTATTCAGCTTACGAAGGACCTCTAAGAATTAATTAAGAGGTTACTATCATCTCCCACCCTCTGACTCTGATAAATCACTCCAAAATTAAATATCATCGACTTTAACAAGCCATATGAAAGTTTTTTTTATTAGTTTGCTCCCTAGATCTTCACCAAAATTTCAAGAAAACACCCCCAAGACCCCCCTTCGAAATATGTATACACACTTTTCGGTAGAAAAACGTCCCAGTCGAAGGTCAGTGCCTCCTAAATTACAAAATCGTTGTCGCTCGACAGGAATCGACACCTAGATGGCACGATAAGTCTTAAAATAGACACAGAAATGAGGGCGAAAGGTCTTATAATCGCCAAAATAATGTGGCTATAAATTTCGAAATTTATGGGGATAAATATGAGGGAGAGGGGGGTCCAGAAAAAAGAAGAGAGATTAAAAGGACAAATTGACATCATCTGATTGGAAAGTATAATGTCACCACTAATCATTAATTAGCATTAGCTTTGCCCACCACACGTAGCAATACACCTTTCAGTATACGATCGCGGGGTTTTGTTTGTATTTGTTTTGGATACCATTAGACGTATTTGTATTATTTGTAATTACTTATTATTATTATTATTATTATTATTATTATTATTATTATTATTATTATTTGTGTATGTTTATTAATATCATTAGTGTGTATGTGTGTCAGTGTGTCTGTCTGTATGTGTGTCTTGTTAACCCCTTCAGCACCATGACGTCATTTTAACCTTAAATCTGGCTAACAATACACGATTTTATGCAGTTTAAGAAGAACCTATGCTATTCGGAGGGTTATTTGAAATTGAGTTTACCCCTTTGAGCCCTAGAAGTAGATCATAAACTAAAGAAAATCGTCTAATGGTAACCAGAATATGATGGAAATTACGTCATGGTGGTGAAGGGGTTAATTAAGGAAGGATGTATGGGAAACGGGGTTACTTGAGATCGTTTATACTCAATTTAAGTCGAGTGAAATAATAATGTAATGCTGAATACAATAACATGACTATAACGGCATCGTGTAGAAGAGGTCACCCGGAAGTTAATATTTCACCCCTTAGCCGCCGATTTCCTGACTCAGAATGGCAGTACAAGAAACTAATACCGGTACTCCTCTTGTTAAGGGGAGATGGGACGTTTTTCTGGTCCCCCGTCTCCCTCATGTGTAGCCCCATTAGTTTTCCGATTTTAAGACGTTCGGCCCCTTAGTTTGGCGATTTTAATATTAAGACTTTTCGTGTCATTTAGATGTCGATTTTTTCCTGGCGAGCGATAGCGAGCCTGTTATTTAAAAAGAATCAGCCTTCGGCCTTCGAAAAATTTACAAGGAGGGTCTTTGAGGGATTGTTTTTTTAAGCTTGATGAAGGTCTATGGAGGAAACTTAAAATAATAATAAATAAATACATTAATGAGCAAACAAATACGCCCATCCCCCCTTAAGTATCTAAAATACGGCGTTGGTTACATGTTCTATGGGTAAGTTGTATTCTATTAGAGTTGCTGAAGCTGGAATTTAACCCTTTCGGTATTTACAATGGCTCCATTATTGATTATATTTTGCTATCACTTGCAGATTTTATTCAGATTAAAGGGGGTGGGGGGGGAGGGGGACGGGTCTGGTCTCCCTTCTCCCTCATATTAGTTGCCCTCTGACCCGTGACTAGTGTGGACGTCCCCAGTGACAACGCTAGTGTACCGGTTTACCCTTAGTGAGGTCCTAGTGAACTTTCATAGTGATGGCTGTTGTTGATGAGTCTGCTGTCTCCTCCCATACTCTCCAGCTTTGTCTTGCTTTGCAAGAAAGACTGGAGAGTGTGGAGCAGGAGATTCAGTGTCTCAAAGATGAAAATTTGGCCTTGAGACTAGCTATGGCGGAGAAGAAGTGTGAGGCTACCGGAAGTGTTCCCAGGGATCGTGAAGCCCCTTGGAAAGTGGTGTCAACTAGTGCAACGGCCTGCAAGCTGAAAAGGCAGCCAGTCAAGACCCACAACAACTTCAGCACCTTGGCTGATGAGAGTGATGGCGATGAAGTGGCGATCATCGAGGCAGTGAGAGGGGAGGGGGGGAAGTCTGCTGCTGTTGCTGCAACAACTGCTGCTGCTACACGCCGACAAAAGGAAAAAAGCTAAGTCTGTTTTCATTGTCGGTGATTCATTGGTTAGATACCTTGGCAGGGCAACAAACACTCAGGTTGGTAAAGTTGTCTGCGTGCCTGGTGCCGGAGTCGGGAGGGTGGCTGAGAAGATAGATGCTGTCATGGAAGTGAGTGGGGAGGACCCCATCATCTTCCTCAACGCAGGGAGCAACGACATATGGAGATGCAGGACTGAGGAGTTGCTCTCCAAGTATCAGGAAATATTGGAGAGGATCAAGGAAAAAGGTGGAGTTCCTGTGGTAAACAGTATCCTGCCTAGAAGAGGGGTAAGGAAGGAATGGTCCTCCAGGGCTATTGGTGTAAATAGCCGGCTGGAGAAGTATTGTAAGGCAAATACTATTCCATTCCTGAATAACTGGTCCCTCTTTTATGGTAAGGATGAACTGTATGCCCAGGATGGAGTACATCTCTCTCGACTAGGAGTTTCGACCTTGGCCAGCTCACTCGACAAGATTGTTGCGGGGTTTCGTTAAAAAAACCTGGGTGTGTAAGTAAAATACTGTCTCCATATGAAGCAGGTACTTCATGTGACAAACCAGTGAGTAAAATAGAAATAATCAGTCAAGATAGTGCGGATATAGTGATGTGTAATAGTAGTATCGATAACACTACACATGTAACTGATAGTAAAGATGAGAATACTGATAGAGTAGAATTTCCGTCTAGAGCTAGTAGTTCAACAGGAAATAATAAGGTAGCTAAACACAATAGAAAATTAGTTGCAAATAAAAGTAATAGGTTGAGGGTATATTATACAAATTGTAGGAGTTTATGTAACAAAATGAACGAACTTAGAGCACTCGTTAGCACAGAAAATATAGACATAATAGCGCTAACTGAAACGTGGATTAATACAGAATCTAGGCATTTTTTAGCAGAATTTGATATTCCAGGATATAGTTTATTTAAATATGACCGAACAAGTAGGAGGGGCGGGGGTATAGCAGTGTTTGTCAGGAGTACATTAAAAAGCTGTATTAAATCAGGTATTAGACTAAATAATGATAATGAAAGTGTTTGGGTAGAGGTTAACGAAGGTAGTGAGACCATAGTTATTGGAGTTATATATAGACCGCCTAATATGAGTAGAAATGGCGGAAAATCGTTATGGGAGGAAATTCAAATAGCATCAAGGTTTAGCAATGTGTGCATTATGGGGGATTTTAATTTTCCGAACATTGATTGGCAGCACCAAATAGGCGACTCCGATTCAGTAGAGTTTATTGAGGTAGTACAAGATAGTTTTTATTTCAATTCATAGATACGCCGACTAGAGGTATTAATATTCTTGATTTAGTTTTCAGTAACAATGAACATATGATAAATAATGTAGAGATTGGTGACCACCTAGGAAATAGCGATCATAAATCTATTTATTTTAATATACAATGGACAGGGAATGCTAAAGAGAATACGACACTTATCCCAGATTTCAGAAAAGCCGATTATGGTGGGCTAAGAAGAGACTTAAGGGTGGACCCTATTGTTAAGCAATTAAGTCAGGATATGCCAGAGTTAAACTTGCCACCTACATATAACCAGTTTATTGCTTCACTCCACAATGCTCAAAATAAATATATCCCTAAAAGAAGATTTAGATCGACGCAGAACCAACCAAAATGGATGACTAATAAGCTAATATATCTTATAGGAAAAAAGAAAGGAATATATCGAAAAATAAAGAAAGGTGAAAATCATTTACATATATACTATCAGACTCTATCAAGACAGGTCAAAAAGGAAATCAGGAAAGCAAAAATAAATTATGAAATAAGGATAGCCAGCGACTCAAAAAATAACCCTAAAGCTTTTTACCAACTATATAAATCTAAAGTTAGAGATGTAATAGGCCCCCTAAAAACTTCAATAGGAGAAATAACAGAAAATGATTTAGAAATGTGCAGTACATTAAATAGTCAGTTTCTTTCCGTTTTCACTAATGAAAATTTGGCACAGATTCCAGAAGTCAATATGGTATATAGTGATAGTATAGAAAATATGTTAAGTACAGTTAGTATAAGTAGAAATGATGTGCTTAAGGAAATTGACAGACTGAAACCTCAAAAATCGCCTGGTCCTGACGAGGTATATGCTAGAGTATTAAAAGAATGCAGAGATGAGTTAAGTAGTCCATTAGCATTTATATTTAACAAGTCATTAGAAACAGGTTTAGTTCCAGAAGCTTGGAAGCTTGCAAATGTAGTTCCGATCTTCAAAAAAGGTGATAAATCGATAGCATCCAATTACCGTCCCATTAGTCTCACATCAATCATAGGAAAGTTGCTAGAGTCCATTATTGCTAGGAAAATTAGAAGCCACTTAGTAAAATTTAACTTAATAAATTCTTCTCAGCATGGATTCACTCAGGGACGTTCTTGCCTTACTAATTTGCTTAGCTTTTTCTCAGAGGTATATGAAGCAGTAGATAGTGACAAGTCATATGATATTATATATTTAGATTTCAGTAAAGCTTTCGACAGAGTCCCTCATGAGAGATTGATGAGAAAGGTTGAGGCACATGGAATAGGAGGGTCGTTGTTGGGATGGATTAGGTCATGGCTAATTGGTAGGAAACAGAGAGTCAGCATAAATGGTACCAAGTCAGAGTGGGGAGCAGTCAAAAGTGGTGTCCCCCAGGGATCGGTATTAGGTCCCCTGTTGTTTCTTATATACATAAATGACCTAGATTTAGGTATAACTAGTAGGATAAGTAAATTCGCAGACGATACTAAAATGGGGAGATCAATTGATTCAGATAGCGATATAGAGTGCCTCCAAAGGGATCTAGATACCTTACATGAATGGTCAGTAAATTGGCAGATGAAGTTTAACATTGACAAATGCAAGGTATTAAAGATAGGGAAGATGCAAACAAATGTTAAATATAAACTAGCTAATTTAGAATTAGAAAATTCAGACTGCGAGAAAGATCTAGGTGTGTTTGTTAGCAATGATTTGAAGCCTAGAAAACAGTGTATAAGCGTTCGTAATAAGGCAAACAGGATTCTCGGGTTCATCTCTAGGAGTGTGAGTAACAGAACTGCTGATGTTATCTTAAAACTTTACTTGTCATTAGTGAGACCCCATATGGATTATGCTGTCCAATTTTGGTGTCCTTATTACAGAATGGACATAGATTCATTGGAGAGAATTCAGCGTAGAATGACAAAAATGATCCATAATATTAGAAATTTTCCGTATGAAGAAAGGTTGAAGAAATTAGGTTTACATTCGTTAGAGAGACGTAGAGTTAGAGGGGATATGATAGAGGTGTTCAAGTGGGTTAGTGGGATTAACAAAGGGGACATGACAAATGTACTAAAGCTCAGTGATAGCGAAAGAACTCGTACCAATGGTTTCAAATTAGATAAATTTCGTTTCAGAAAAGATATAGGCAAATATTGGTTTGGTAACAGAGTTGTAGATGGGTGGAATAGGCTACCAAGTGATATAGTGGGATCAAGAACGATAGGGAGCTTTAAGAAAAAATTGGATAAGCATATGGACGAGAAGGGTTGGGTGTGAAGGGGGATCAGCCGGGTTGGGCCAATCAGCGCTCTGCAGACCCCCGTAATCCTGCGTTAATCTCTAACCGGTTTGGTAAGATGATCCTCAGGGTATTAGAGTGTTGAGCCTATAATTGGGCTTTGTAATTGGGGTTGTGTGGGACAGGGATCTGCCTTGCTTAGGCCAATCGGCTTTCTGCAGACTCCCATTTTCTTATGTTCTTATGTTCTTATGTTCTTATAATGTAGACCTTTCGTGCCATGTAGGTGTCGATTTTTCCGGGCGAGTGATAGCGAGCTATTTTTCTATCGAAAACAAAAATACAAAATTATCTGGAAAGGGAATCTTTGGGATATTATTAAGCTTATTGGCGGTCTAAGGAGCAAGCTAAAAAGAAAAAAGCAAACTGAGCTAATCAAGATAGTTATATACTCCTTTGATTTCTAGAGATCCTTCTTAAACTGAAGAGACTCGCCTAATGATAGTTCAATTATAATGTGAAAAGGCGTTATAGGTACTCAAGAAGTTAATTATATATATATATATCATAAAGATTAAAATGTAGCATTTCACTGCAACATTTCAATTAAACACATCAGAAAATCTCTTTAGTTTCACACTCCATGCCTTGGTTGTTTGTACCACGACCGGTGCCAAAGTCAGGCAGCGTTAAACCATTCCCACGATACCTGCAGTAAGTCACCGGATGTAAGGCAATACAGGTTCTTTGTGATGCTGCATGTGTGAAAATACTACAGTCAACAAAAGACTATCCTTACCTGGTGCTAAGGTACAACTACACTACCCGTCACAATCTTCCATACAACTACCCCTTACTTTTCAACAATACACAAATCAACCTTTCGTCTTCTCTCAATATTCTTGGTACAGGTATTTCTTTTTCTTTTGACCTTTATTGGAAGGGACATATTACCACTCTACAACAGCTTCCCAGAAGTTAGGTGTGATCAACCGTCTCCGTGGGTTTTTCACCCTCACACTGCTTAGAGTATTGTTCACATGTATGGGGAGGTTCCACCCATACAGTATGCTCCTAAAAATATCGCAAAAGGCAGTAGGATGACAACACTTTTTGTTTGTATACGCTAGTTAGCAACTCACATTATTTAGGACGGGTATTAAGTCTCACAATTCCCCTGTTTTTCTTGTATTTCCCTGAAGATGTCTTGAGCGAATAGACGAAAGCTTGGTGTTCCAAATTTTAATTTTTCCTAGAGAGTTTTACTACATAATTTGACCACACGTATTTGTGATTTAACCTCCATATATATATATATATATATACTGTATATATATATATATATATATATATTATATATATATTATATATATATATATATATATAGATATATATATATATCTATATATTATATACTATATATATATATATATATATATATATGAGAGAGAGAGAGCGGTATATACAGGGTGATCCAGAAATATGTGCCGAAAATCAGGGGATGTATTCCTGACACATAATTGAATGTAAATTACGAAATGACCATATTGGCAATTCTCAATAGTTTTCGAGTTACAGCACCTCCGAGGCCTGCCAGGAATGTGTTTAAATCCAGGGATTGTACAAAATGTCTGAGACAGATGAGAAATTACTTAACGACCGTAAAGTAATACAGCACAGTAAATGTTATTGTCATACTGGAAATTCTGTTTTATTTTGTTAATACATCACGTTGTCCTTGGTAAATGTTTCATTTACAAGGAATTTTGAACATTTACTGTAAATGTTATTGTCATACTGGAAATACTGTTTTATTTTGTTCATACATCACGTTGTCCTTGGTAAATGTTTCATTTACAAGGAATTTTGAACATTTACTATAAATGTTATTGTCATACTGGAAATACTGTTCTATTTTGTTAATACATCACGTTGTCCTTGGTAAATGTTTCATTTACAAGCAATTCCCGGAGTAAAACACATTCAAGCAGACCTGTTAGGTGCTGTAACTCGAAAACTATTGAGAATTGCCAATATGGTCATTTCGTAATTTACATTCAATTATGTGTCAGGAATACATCCCCTGATTTTCGGCACATATTTCTGGATCACCCTGTATATTACCGATTTTGTCCCTTTACTTTAGCCATAATTCAGCCATCAAATATAGACAAAGCAAAATGAGAGTACTAGCGGGCGAAGAACATGTTAACTCTTTATAGGGCAAGTTACCAATTTTGATCGTGCGAGGGATCAACAAATGTTGGATCTATGTGCCCGCGAATTTGTGTGATATCAAAAGCACTCCCGCCCCAGAAAGGGTTAAGTTGCTTTAATAATGAGCTTCAATAGATACTTGTAAGCAGGCGGTAAATTATTCATGAACACCTACCCCCATCTTCAACTTTCACACATTTACACACACGCACCCTCTCTTTCATATACCTTAACGTACAAATGATACGCCTGAGGCAATATTCAGAAGCACCTACCCTTATTTAGCTTTCACACATATCCACACACGCGCCACCTCTTCCATGTACGGTAACAAAACGCGCCTAAGGCAATATACAAACGCATGCAAACACTCGTAATTCCCTCGAATATACAAATTCGCAGAAAACCTTCACGCCTTCTGCATATACACATACACAACTCTTATACGGTACATTCACATGATATAAATGACATACAAACATTATAGACATTCAACGAAATATACCAATATGAAAAACACACCTTTACGTCCTATGCATATATAAACAAAATACTCCTATGCATTTCCGTCCATACACACGCAAATATCGATATTTGTTAACGTTGGAATTGCGTATCCTCTTTCATCGCGGCATAGGTACCGTGCCGAGCATAGTTTGTCGCTTGAAAATTATAAAGAAAATAGAGCTCCGTTTCTGTAAATGTATATTCTTCACTAAACCACAAACACAAACATTCACTTTAATAATATTCACACACAAATATGCTTGTTATTGCTTCAATCGGGTGACGCTTATTAATTTGTTATCTTGTAAACTTCCAGACGTTTAAGTTTGTCATCTTAGAAAGACCTTTCAAGGTTAATACATTTATAAAATATTTGTATATACCGTACTGAATATAACCCTCTTATTCCTAAAAGTTTGTCATGAGTTGCCAACATTTCTATTCCTGTAGCGTTAACCCATTCAGTACCGGTGACGTCATTTTCATTATTTTCTGGTAAGTATTAGACGATTCTATGCTGCTTAGGAAGGACGTCCTCCAATTAAAAGGCTACAAACTATCTCAATCATTTTAGCCACCATATATCTTTCCTGAGCTAAATGTAGCTAAGAGACGTTACCGATACTGAAGGGGTAAATAAAGTATGCAAATCGTCGTCTGATTGAATGGCTAGCCTTCACGTTAATCGTAATAAACACACTCACACACACACGCGCGCGCCTATTTACAACTGCCCTACTTACTCGTTCACACGATAAACATACACACACACACCTACATACCGGACATACACATGTACACTTTACACTCACTGATACACTTTCTACATACACTTTCCCAAATTCGAGTGAGTGCTTCCTATCTTTCCGTCTGCTGAATCAAAACTCCATCGTCATTTCCCGCCACTAAGGTGATAATAATGACCGACTGTATAGTATTATAATGGGACACATAATATTAATATTAAAATTAAATTAGATAGTGGTAAAATACTCAATCGTGGTGTTATCTTCTTATAATCCAGATTAAAGATAACAAATTAGAGTAACAAAATATGAGTACCGGTAGTTTTGCCTCACTAATAGGTTGAACCTCGGAATACGGGAATAATTACTTATGACCGAATTCTGGTATCATCAACTCAACATTTTGGGTATTTAAAACTAAATTTAAATTATCTGCACCAATTGTGAAGCTAAACTATGCTTCCCCAAACTCACTCAATATACAGTAGATGGTGAATTAATAATATTTTAGGAAAATATATGCCCACGTCATAATCCCTTCGGGGTATGTAGGTGTACTCATTAGCAGCCAGGATCAGCCGGTTCTCTTAGAATGAGATCTAGGTTAAATCTGTACTTTCAGCCTCATTGGCTGCCGGCTTGAAATAAACAGATTATTATTATTGTTTTATTATCATTATTATTATTATTATTGTGGTACTAAAGCTGGCCGCCAATCAACGACCGGCATTTTACATGTACACAGCATCCGTAAATCATCAGAATCATGACCCAGGTGAGAGAAGATGTGATGACAAACCAATCAGCAACCAGCATTTCAGGACAAGGAGCAAATGCTGCAGCGGCTTGATCAAACACCTTTCCCTCACGCTGATTGGCGGCACATCAGTCACATTTATTGTTTTCTTGCTTCGTTTATTCCGGCAAAGAGAACATTCTTCACGGTGCAAGCCCCATACTCCCATAAACCGCCAAATAATAGAGGAAACTTGTTGCCGGGATATTATTTCGACGGATGGCAAATTTTGAAAATATTACTCAACCCATCCGCCCCTTGTCAAACCTTTTACACCCCAATTAACAGAGAGGCTCCCAATCCCCGATTCACATAAATGTTTGGACACACCACAAACGGGCACAAACTTTTCACCATTCATTTACTCACCCACCATCCAAAGTTTCTCGAAAATTTACAAATCACACAATGTAAAGTAAGCTCTCTGTAAAACAGTGCAACCACCCCAAAACTCGGCAGTTGGCAGCTATGCCTGCTTTAGACCCTGACCATCCAAAATTGCCAGGCTAATTTTTAGACCCATTCCATCCAAAATTGTCACCACTTTTCTTCGCAACCTTTACCACCCTAAATTAATACTCTTTAGGCCTTTATCACTCAAAATTAGTCTCCACCCCTACCTGGCATGCCATACTGGAGCTCTTCAAATTTTACTCTCAATAAATTCGACAGTCACAACCCCCCCCCCCCAACTCTAAATGTACAACTCATGCACGTTGGGTCACTCTTTATCCTACTGCTTTAACACTTTCTCTCTTACTACACCAAAACAAAACTTCCCTTCTTTCACCCTCACCCACCTTTTCTATATTCATGCATTCATTCATTCACCAGCCGAGTCAGACCCTTCTCTTGGCATAGGCGAAGAAGAAGACCTAAGCTGCATCTACTGGCCTATCCCAAGATTTTAAGAAGAAGGATTGTAGCCAATCAATTTATTAATGGGACCTATTGGCCCTACAAAGCATTAATTAAGAAGGAAAGGAATGACAGACTGACTTGGTTGTGCCAAACAAATAAATTTTGTCACTACAGGCATGTCACCTATATTAGGTGAAATAAGGGAATACAGACAATAAATTATAAAATAAAATATAATGGAGTAAAATAAATAGTTATTCTTTGTTAGGAAAGCGATACGCTATTAGATAGTTAGAAAATGGGCTCTGTCAGGGTGTGTCATTGGTAGTTAAATCTCACATGTGAATACCTAAGACTTTTTCTTGTGCATGTTGAAAAGTAATGAGGAATCATGTCCAATTCACTTTTAGAAAATTAATAATTTAGTTAAATGTCGGAAGAGTAAAGAATAACACCTAATCTTTCCAAAGCATAAAAATACTTGAGATAGTTTAGTTTTAGTTGAATAATTAGGTTAAAGACGAATTGCCGAATCATTTGGAAATCTTTTGTTACAAGGAAGTTGATTATGATATAAATCTAAGCATATATCATGGGGACTACAGCATGCTTTAGTTGCGAATATATATTCACTTAGCGAGTAACAAGCCACTAATTACTCAGATTGCATTTCCCTTATTATTGAGATACCGGTATTAGTCTATCTATATATCTATTGCCTGACGCCGTGATCCCCGAAGGGGTGACCACGAACGAACCGCCCCCATGCACCTCTGTCCCCAGTCAGTCGACGTCCCTCCCCCCAACCAGCACCGCCTTCGTTCATGTACTTCCTCACTCCATCCTTCCACCTCTCCCTCTCTGTCCCTCCACCTCCCTCTCGTACACCCTCTTAGTCATTCTCTCGCTTTCCATACGTTCCATATGGCCGAACCATCTCAAGTTGTTCCTTTTCACACTTTCCAGCACATCTACCTCCACACCACACCTCCTTCTTACTTCCTCATTAGTCTGTCTATCCCTCCATGTAACTCCGCACGCACTCCTTAAGTAATTCATTTCCACTGCTCTCACTCTTGGTCTGAGTCTCTCAACCAACGTCCATGCTTCGCTTCCGTAAGTTAGTGTCGGGATTACCACACTGTCATGCAAGGACTTCTTCACTTCCATACTGACCACCCTATTTCTTGTTAGATATTAGTATGATATATGATAATATGATAGTATATGATAGTATGATAGTATGATAGTAGATATGAGATATTAGTATGACTTGAAATTCGAAGCCGAAATAAGTCAATCGGTGAATAGCACCCAGAGTGGTAGTTTGTTATGGGAACTTATAATTCCGAAGAATAGGCTACTCCCTGTGGGTTGTAATAGTCAAACCCCTTCCCATGTTCAAACTTATCTTGGTTTGGAGTGAAAAGTACTAGAATTAACGATTAAGTATACCAGATAGAGAAGGTATATTTAATACAGTGAAGTCTTGTATCATCTGTCGAATTATTTCAACCCTATTAGAATATAATTGAGATATTATATACAACAATCATCATTATTATAATTTAATTATTAGTTTTGTTTTATTATTACTATTATTATTATTTCTTATTAATCGTAGTGACATATCCAGATATTGAATATCTTGGGGAGATTGTAGACACCAATCGAGCTGGGCAATACACAAGTGAGGCCTCATAGACATATGATAATAAATTGCTGGAACTCCTGTTTCATCCGTCTGGCTTCCCTTACTGTTTCTGTGTCTCGCTTACACAGAGAATAATCCAGCTAGCTCTCACAAACACCTCCTCCTATTCATTTCACTACACTTAACCCTTTCACGTTTTTATGACGCAGAGGTTGCCAGATTAGCAATAATAAATAGAGTTCTCTCACTCTTATAATTACCTCTCCAAAATTAGTTTTCTGCCCACAGCTAACTCAAGGACAACTGCAGAGGTTGAAGTAACTAAACTAAAGGTTTCTAAATACCCTTGATGGTAGCAAAGGCTTTTAAAGTATCCCTAATAGGCTCAAAATTGCGTCAAAAACGTGAGAGGGTTAACAAACACACCACAGTCACCACACTTCATTCCAATAGACCAAACTTTTGAATGTTATCCAACGTGCCTTGAATTTGGCTCTGTCACTCTTTCAACTCTGTGGGAGACACTTGTTACAAACAGCATTTTCTTTTGTCTCCTATATACACATAAAAAATAAAATTAGTGTTAACTAATTTATTGATTTATAAACATTAGTTCGAATTGAGGACTTATACCAGGGGCGTACAAATACATCTGAGAGTCTCAGTTGTATTTCAAAGTTTGGCACCTGAAATATAACTGACATAATATTCTTAGAACTTGAATGGATGAAGGATGCCTCAGAACTTAGATCATTATAAATAGGCTAGGTCGAACTGTTACAGGGCCATATTCAAACCTAAGCTACATTATCTAGACATACACCAGTCTGATTTAAGCAACACAAGGTCCGTTGCATTTATACATACAATAAATGTGTTTCAATGAAAACCAAGTATTCCCCTCTGGATATACGCCTGTCTACGCCTGAAACAGTATTATTATTTCCATATAAGTTATATAGTTATTCTCTGAACCCCATTAATCTGGCCATAATTAGAGTTAAGTATAGTTCCCTCTACGAAACATAATAGGCCTATGCATAAAAAGATTAGGGTGATATCACAATGACATAACTGCTGTATTTACTCTTGGACTTCTATCATATGGGTATATGGGTATATAAATATATATATATACTGTATATATATATATATATATATATATATATATATATATATATATATATATATATATATATATATATAATTTACTGTAAAGTATCGGTACCGGTATATACTATTATAAGCTATAATAATATAAAGCATACAGTAAATTGTGAATGTTTTTGTCGTAGGGGTAATATTAGAAGTTTACTCCTTATGTAATTTGACACTAATCTCGGAGTACTTGAGTTACGGAGATGGAATTATTCTTTATATTAATTAGATCATATATAAAAGAGCATATCGTGGATTTGTTAAAATGTTTGTACTGTAAATGTGTGTGTAAGTGTATACCCTATTATGTATAATTGTCTATATATGTGCGTATGTGCAGTGTACTTGTGTGAATGTATAAATATATTGTGTAAGTTTGAGTGATTTTACAAACCCAGGGAGACAAATTTGAATGAGCATGCACACTGTGTGTACGTTGACGTGTATAATATTAATCATGATAAAGCATATTTATATGTATACGTTTCTATGTTCTTTTGTGTGAACTGTGAACCTTTATGTAAGCATATAATACTGAATAATTATAAATCTATTTCATAGTATTACCTCGTTTTTATATATAATTTTACTTTGGCACCACGATTTCACAGTTAAACCATGGGCCTGATTTAAAGCTCATGTTTGAAGGGATCAGCTCATTATTTTAATTAACATAAAAAACATACTGTATACAATAAGTATTCATTGGGTTAAATTATAAGTTTGACAACAAATATGCTTAGTTAATTCATAATTCATTTGAAGAGCTTGAAAGTGTATTTATATAATAATAGTAATAGTAATACAAATAATAATAATAATCATAATAATAAAATCAATGTCAGTTTTGATTAAATGCATTAATCCATTTTAGAGTCAATCCCATGTTGACATAAATTGTATCCTATTCTAATATGCTATAATCGCACACGACTTAATTAATGTAGGGATAATCTCTTTTAGTCAAGGAATTAAGATAACTAATTGAGTAGACACTTTTTCATGATTTCCAATACAGACTCACAGAAATCTATAATTATGTAATAGGGCCTATAGGTTTATTTATACTGTCGGCTATAATATAGTAGATTGTGTTATTTACTGTTAACTCTGACTAGGTGATAACTTGATCTCAAATTATCCAAATAAATATTAGTGATTGATTTAATTCCTTAACAATAATACCAATAATCACCTTCACCGTGGCTAAATATAACCAGTGTTTATTATCACGTGTGGGATTTAACTCTTTCCTTACCTGTTGTTTGCCAGTCGATTCTATTGTGTCCCAGTAGAAAATAGCGTCACTATATACAGTAGGTGCTATTATTTGTATATCACACTTTTATAAATCCTCGTTGGTCGTCTCTGATACACCCGATACTGATTACCACTGGCGTCAGATATACTGTAATAGCTTCAATGTCTAGTATTCTAATGCGTCCACTCGGGTGTTTTAAGTCACGGGCCTAAGAGAGGAACAGCGCATAACCTCCCGCTCGCGTCTCCTGCTTGTAACTGAACTCCGACTGGAGCGTTGGAGCCTCTGGAGGTCGGTGGCCTGGAGACGGTAGTATAGACTGAGCTGAGTCACAGGTTCATGACTTTGGAGTTGAAGTGGTTGCCAATTTGTTTTTCTTTGCTAATGAGTTCGCTCCACACATACAACTCTGATATGCATTTCCAGAAAAGAGAGACAAGCCATACTTTTTGTAACCTGAATGTTTCGAAGCAAGGAGGGGGACAGAGGAAGTATTGTAAGAAAGAATGGAGTGCATGATTTATGGGCCATCCCAAAATATCATAAATCCGTACCATTGAGGGAGGGCTAAATTTCAGCATTAATTCCAGTAAACGGCTATCAATTAATAGCCTACTCATTTACAATGGTATCAACCCAAATACTCTCTAAAGCAATAGGCCTACACATAATGTGTTGTAGATTTAAATTATGATAATTAGCTATTTTGGATGGTACCTATTATAACCTTCAGCAGAAGGTCTAAAAATTATCGACTTAGGCGTTGTTGTTGTTGTTGAGGTTGGAATTCAAAAGCCACATTTTCCTTTACCATCATTATCTCCGATAGACTGGAAATGGTGTCGTATTTCACACCCAAATGCCATAAAAGGGTGTCCAATATCAAGCCAACTCAACCCTGCTCCTACACAGGCTTGAGGAAGTGAACAACTGGGTTTAAGTCAATCCGATTCGGGCTTTACGGGCTTTACGTATATATCTGTAAGCAAGTCATCATATTTCATTGGCGAGTGTTAAAAAAATATATCTATCTAAATGTAGTCTTAAATTAGACCAAACACACGCCAAAGTAAAGTTATTCACGATCATTCGAAATTGGGCTTTTGTGTATTTCCTCTTTAACACCTAACTAGCGGCCTAGGCGGTAAATAATATGTAGCCACCAGCGGGGTGTTTTTACCCAAAATAGGGCTGTTTATGTGATCATTTTCATGCCTAAATAAGACCCAGAGCGTAAAACAAGTATCTATCCCTGAAAGGGCATAAACAGAGCTTTCCAATGACACCCCAACGATCCTTGTATGACCGCTAGTTTTCTTGCAACAATCGCGCAACACGAGTGCAAAAACCATGTAATTAGGTACTTTCCCCACACAATTCACTATGTAGCGAGTGTGAGAGGGTGGAGGAGGGTGGGATTCATGTCAGTTGGTCCACCGCGGTGGTCTGGAGCAGTCATACGCTCGCTACTCTCCTGCCACCACTTGTCTCTCTCTCTCAGCAACATTACGTGCTGAAAATGCCACACGACTTATGTTGTGAGCCGCCACATAGTCCAAATTTCTTTCACTCGACATATGATGCACGCCGCCAAAGAAGGGTTAACAAGTAAGTTTTTATACTTATAAGAGTGTGCAAAATATAAATATGTTCTAATGTATAACTAGGAACCCCAAAAGATTCACCAAACCCATATATAGGAAGCGTTTGTTGACGTTCTTAAAAAAAGAAAAAAGAACAACAACTTGCGTACGCTTATACGATATCGTACGCTTATACGATATCGGGAAAGTAATGCTTCTTTATTAAACCCTCCAAGTAGCATATTATAATTTATTATGTAAATGTTTGTTAAACTAATGGAACTGAAATTGTGTACTTTGACTTCCAAACCAAATTGATGATTTCTGAACTTTGAAATAATTGTAATAGTTTCGAAATCTGACCTTGTTCATTATAACGGAATGAAGGTTCTTGGTACGATGTTGCCAATGTAGCTGCTATCGCTAAATCCATCGAATCACTTCCATCACTTCCATCACTTCCATCTAGCGACATGAAGATGTGATGAATTCTAGCGATATTCAAGTTAGTTTCCCTATTTTAAGGAATTGGAGAGATGTTTCGATTGTTAAAGATTATTTTAGATACTTCAACATATGTTTTCTAGTGACATACAAGTGTTTAGTGTCTGGTGACTATCTAGCGATTTGTCAATGCTATTCTAGCATACATTTGTGCTTTAGTTTATCTTTATATTTGTTATGCCAGGTTTTTACTGGGGTTTAATTGGTTTTGATCAAGTGGGCTCTTCCTAACTAGAGAAGTTATATTGTTTTACCACAGACACAGAAAGACAATAGAGGATAATTATCACAAGACGTGTATTCATATTCCGTTTATTTGCACAAGAATATCGCATACGTAAAAGCTAGAACAATAATGGTCAAGAACAAAACAATTAAAGTGAACGAACGAGGCTCCACTACGTCTGACTCGCAAGACTGGATTATTCTATGCTATATCTAAGTAAGTATTAGGGACCGCTTTCTAACTGAAAGATTACACTTGTCCTGTATTTATTTCAGAGTTAAGAGTAGCACTCCTTTCAATCGAGGATTTACACTTGTGCTTAGAAAGGTTATATAGTAATTATATATGTGAACTTGAGGTATTTACCTGCGTAGAGTTGTTCTGGAATTTGGGAGCTAAACGTAATTATTTTCCTGAGGTTAAATCACTGTGGTGCTTACGCATAAGTTAACTTGAGTTTATTTGTTATTAATTTTAGCAGAATTATTATCAGTACTTCCCTAATTTCTTTGAGTTTCACTAGAGCTTCCTTTCTCTCGCTTTTATATACGTGCGTAGTATCCGATGTTTCCAGAATACCTTTTATCATATACGCAGTAGATATATTTTAATTACTTTCACTTTCGATCTTTATATACTTTCTCTCTGATAATACGCCAAGTATAATTTCTTTTCACAGTTAGATCTTCTATAACTTTTACGGTATAATAACTTCACTTTCGATGTGTAGAATAATTAATCCAATGGGTGTAGAATTAGTAATCCAATCTGGGGTAGATCCGCTGGCCGTGGGGTTGTCCTGACGCCACTGGGTTCCCACAGTGTAACTCGAGCACTTTGGTTTGGGACCTTAAATAACTAAATTGCCTAGCCCAAGCCGTGACAAAATAGCATCGAGCGAACGTAGGAGTGAACTGTCTACTCTGGTCTTTATAAGTACTTTGATGAATTTCTTGTGGTTTGGTCTATCCTGGATAAAGCTAGTTAGTACCCGACTGTCTGCTTATATCCACAATAGCGCCGGGGTTGAGGTAGGCCGAGAATATTAGATTACTTCACCCAGAAAGCTCTAATAAACCAGCTTGTTGATACCCACTAAAAAGAATTAGTATAATGGGTGACTACAGTCTCGTAATTGTGTCTACGCCTTGCGATCAACTGAACCAACTCTTCAACTGTGTCCTCAACTTTCGAATCTGTCCTTTTACCCGGGGTGTCAAGAACAGCTCTAGATTGAGATGTCGATCCTAAAATCTTCCGTCATAGTCATACCGTTTCTCAGGGCCTCGGGGGTGATGTGGTTGAGCATCAGAAAGGCACCTAGGGGTAGGATGTTGTAGGGTGGTTAGTTCCTTGTGGCTTGGAGAGGGGTGATATACTTATTTACTTATAGTGCCATTTCTTGATTAATTTCTCTTCGCTTTTCTTCTTCTGTTGGACTTTGGAATTGGTTATGTTGATGGATAAGTTTTTCCCTGGTGTTAGAGGGCGTGTCATCTCGATGGTAGTAACTCGTGTTGTCTGGGGGCGGTTGTGTCCTTCTTAACTCTGGGGTGAGGTGATATAATATGATATTGTCTTCTGATTTGGTCTGGGGCTGTTATGTGTTTTACAGGCTGGAGGTAGATGGAGTGGACAGTGGTTGCAAGTTTGTAGGTTTGGGGTGTTGCAGGAGAAGTGTAATATCGGCGAGAACTGATCACATGTTATCTTCTGCCCTGCACAGGTATATAATTGTTATCCTTGAGTCTTTGAGTCAAAGTTTTCTCTGATGCGGGAGAGGTGTGGTAGAGAGAGAAAACGACTTGTGGTGGTGAATGCTTGGGTAACTGTTTCTCTGTTATTGGTAGAGGTGGTGGTGGTGGTGGTGGTGAGCAGCTATAGGTCTTGGTATGTTGGCTGTGGTGGTGGTGATGATGGTGGTGGAGGTAGGGGTGGGGATCTCGGTATGTTGGCTGTGGTGGTGAATATGTTTTTCTGTTATTTCACTTCCTTCTTCCCCATCAAAGCCACGACCTCGTGGCTGGAGCTGGTCACACCAGGCATTTTCTTGGTGGAAACAAATTTCCATTTGTCGAGATATTCCCACCATGTCATTGAGCTTCTATCTGCTGGTTTGCTCAGGTTAGCATGAAGAGTTATGCAAGGTATCTCTGTATATGTCCCGAGGGCTGCTTCTAGTTGATGTAGGAACTTAATATTCTTAGTTACGTCATTGGTTTGGGTCCCTATGATCTTGATGTAAGGACCACTTCTGGGAATGCGGGTTGTTGCCGGCTTGGTCTTCATGGTCTTCCTTCTCTTCTATTTCTTCTTCCTCTTGGTCTTCATCGATGGCTTGAATTTGGTAAATTTCCTGGAGACAGTACTCCTCACACTGGCACTCAATGTCCATTGTCTTAGCTGGGTCCCAGGTGTCAGGGATCGGGTAAGTGGGATCGCAAGCTTCCCAACTGAAGGGAGGCTCAAAAAAATCTCGAGGAGGGTCTTCCATCTCTTCTATTTCTTCTTCCTCTTGGTCTTCATCGATGGCTTGAATTTGGTAAATTTTCTGGAGAGAGCACTCCTCACACTGGCACTCAATGTCCATTGTCTTCGCTGGGTCCCAGTTGTCAGGGATCGGGTAACCGGGGTCGCAAGCTTCCCAACTGAATGGGTAATTTAACCTAATGGGCTCTTGAGGGTGAGTGTTCCAGGGTACAGGTTTTCTTGCCGAGGCTATCTCTAGGTACGGGCGAAGATCCTGAATTTCAAATTTTTGGGGGGCCTCGGGTTTCCTGTTGGTTGTTCTGGTAAGATCGACCAGGATGATGGTGGTTAGGGAAGCTTCGCAGATTTCCTTGTGGGTGGCCTGACGAGAGGGGTTGGGGGCGGCCTTGGGATGAGTACTGCGATCTTTTCCTTTGTTTTTTGGTTTGTCCGGGTCTTCGGTACACTTGAGGGTGTGTGGGGGGGTTTCTGATGGCTTCTTTTGTGGAAGTTTTAGGCCGGTTGGCCAACAGCTTGCGAATAGTGATGATATCCTTTGTAAATCCCACGGGATCGTGGATATCAAAGTATTCCCTAATATTTGAGGGAAGGATCCTTAAGAGCACACAGAACACCTGTTGCTGTTGTTGCTCGTAAGTGTACAGAGGGTAAGCACGTTTTACCTGTCGGCTCACTATTCTCAAGGTACTGTTTAGGTTCCCTCCGTACTTGATTTCGTTGATTTTGGCTGCAACGGGGCCTAGTGATGGCTGAACAGCGTTGATCACAATATTCCGAAAGTTGTCCCATGTCAAATCTGGGTGTACATGTTCGGCTACCAGGGGCACGGCCTTCGCCAGGTGAATTAATAAACCATAGACCTTCCTTACGTCGGTCGGGTATGCCAGGCTAATTAGCGGGCTGACCATCTCTAGGTACGTGCGAATATCCTGAGTTTCCGCGTCATACGTCGGTATGGGAAATTTTGGATCCATGATGACGCATGTGCTCTCTATCTCTTTCCTGATTACTGTGTCAAACAACTTCCTTCCCGAATCAAGAACCACCAGCTGCCGCCAATGTTATGCCAGGTTTTTACTGGGGTTTAATTGGTTTTGATCAAGTGGGCTCTTCCTAACTGGAGAAGTTATATTGTGATACCACAGACACAGAAAGACAATAGAGGATAATTATCACAAGACGTGTATTCATATTCCGTTTATTTGCACAAGAATATCGCATACGTAAAAGCTAGAACAATAATGGTCAAGAACAAAACAATTAAAGTGAACGAACGAGGCTCCACTACGTCTGACTGCTTCTAGTTGATGTAGGAACTTAATATTCTTAGTTACGTCATTGGTTTGGGTCCCTATGATCTTGATGTAAGGACCACTTCTGGGAATGCGGGTTGTTGCCGGCTTAGTTTTGGTTGAGGTGTTGGTTTTCTTAATCCTTGTGAGAGCCAGGGAACCCTTTTTAATGACTGGGTTTTGATGGATTACAGTGATGATGGATGAGGGTGCTGGAATTACTTGAGTATTGCTTGCTATCTTCAAGGTTGGAGCGAACACGGATGATTGATCGGAGACGAAAGAAACAGGGGCCGATCGACGAATGTGGTGTGCAGGTGGGTGTTTTAGCCCGACTGTATCATAGGAGGAGAGATTATCTTCGGCGGATGGGGCAAGTGAAGAAAGGTTGGATGGAGGAGGTTCATATGATTTCGGAGGTGCTGAAGGTGATGTAGTAGACATGGAGGCTGTTGGTCAAGATGTAGAACAGGCTTTACCATAAAAGCCGGTGGAGGTAGGTGGTCGAGGATATGGAGACTTCTGAGGTGGCAGTGGTTGGATGTTGACTTTTTTCTTCTTTGGTGATTTGGCTTTAGGAGTGGCTTTAGCCTGATGGTTATGGCTTTTGTTCCTGATCGCTATTTGGATTTTTGGAATCCTTCTAGGGGAGTCTTCTGGAACGTCTTCAATCTTAGCTAGGTGGTAGATGGGTGGAGTTTTTCCGGGCACAGGCTCTCTCGCCGAGGCCATAGAACTGGGCGGGGGACAGTCTTCTTCATGCTGGTACTCGATGCAGTCCTTTTCTTTAGCCTGGTGGTAGATGGGTGGAGGTGTCCACGGCACAGGCTCCCTCGCCGAGGCCATATAAATGGGCAGGAGAGGCTCAAAAAAATCTCGAGGAGGGTCTTCCATCTCTTCTAGTTCTTCTTCCTCTTGGTCTTCATGGTCTTCCCTCTCTTCTATTTCTTCTTCCTCTTGGTCTTCATCGATGGCTTGAATTTGGTGCATTTCCGGGGAACAGTATTCTTCATCGTGGTACTCGATGCAGTCCTTTTCTTTAGCCGGATGGTAGATGGGTGGAGGTGTCCACAGCACAGGCTCCCTCGCCGAGGCCATATAAATGGGCGGGGGAGGCTCAAAAAAACCTCGAGGAGGGTCTTCCATCTCTTCTAGTTCTTCTTCCTCTTGGTCTTCATGGTCTTCCCTCTCTTCTATTTCTGCTTCCTCTTGGTCTTCATCGATGGCTTGAATTTGGTGCATTTCCGGGGAACAGTATTCTTCATCGTGGTACTCGATGCAGTCCTTTTCTTTAGCCGGATGGTAGATGGGTGGAGGTGTCCACAGCACAGGCTCCCTCGCCGAGGCCATATAAATGGGCGGGGGAGGCTCAAAAAAATCTCGAGGAGGGTCTTCCATCTCGTCTAGTTCTTCTTCCTCTTGGTCTTCATGGTCTTCCTTCTCTTCTATTTCTTCTTCCTCTTGGTCTTCATCGATGGCTTGAATTTGGTAAATTTCCTGGAGACAGTACTCCTCACACTGGCACTCAATGTCCATTGTCTTAGCTGGGTCCCAGGTGTCAGGGATCGGGTAAGCGGGATCGCAAGCTTCCCAACTGAAGGGAGGCTCAAAAAAATCTCGAGGAGGGTCTTCCATCTCTTCTATTTCTTCTTCCTCTTGGTCTTCATCGATGGCTTGAATTTGGTAAATTTTCTGGAGAGCACTCCTCACACTGGCACTCAATGTCCATTGTCTTCGCTGGGTCCCAGTTGTCAGGGATCGGGTAACCGGGGTCGCAAGCTTCCCAACTGAATGGGTAATTTAACCTAATGGGCTCTTGAGGGTGAGTGTTCCAGGGTACAGGTTTTCTTGCCGAGGCTATCTCTAGGTACGGGCGAAGATCCTGAATTTCAATTTTTTTTGGGGGGCCTCGGGTTTCCTGTTGGTTGTTCTGGTAAGATCGACCAGGATGATGGTGGTTAGGGAAGCTTCTCAGATTTCCTTGTGGGTGGCCTGACGAGAGGGGTTGGGGGCGGCCTTGGGATGAGTACTGCGATCTTGTCCTTTGTTTTTTGGTTTGTCCGGGTCTTCGGTACACTTGAGGGTGTGTGGGGGGGTTTCTGATGGCTTCTTTTGTGGAAGTTTTAGGCCGGTTGGCCAACAGCTTGCGAATAGTGATGATATCCTTTGTAAATCCCACGGGATCGTGGATATCAAAGTATTCCCTAATATTTGAGGGAAGGATCCTTAAGAGCACACAGAACACCTGTTGCTGTTGTTGCTCATAAGTGTACAGAGGGTAAGCACGTTTTACCTGTCGGCTCACTATTCTCAAGGTACTGTTTAGGTTCCCTCCGTACTTGATTTCGTTGATTTTGGCTGCAACGGGGCCTAGTGATGGCTGAACAGCGTTGATCACAATATTCCGAAAGTTGTCCCATGTCAAATCTGGGTGTACATGTTCGGCTACCAGGGGCACGGCCTTCCCCAGGTGAATTAATAAACCATAGACCTTCCTTACGTCGGTCGGGTATGCCAGGCTAATTAGCGGGCTGACCATCTCTAGGTACGTGCGAATATCCTGAGTTTCCGCGTCATACGTCGGTATGGGAAATTTTGGATCCATGATGACGCATGTGCTCTCTATCTCTTTCCTGATTACTGTGTCAAACAACTTCCTTCCCGAATCAAGAACCACCAGCTGCCGCCAATGTTATGCCAGGTTTTTACTGGGGTTTAATTGGTTTTGATCAAGTGGGCTCTTCCTAACTGGAGAAGTTATAGTGTGATACCACAGACACAGAAAGACAATAGAGGATAATTATCACAAGACGTGTATTCATATTCCGTTTATTTGCACAAGAATATCGCATACGTAAAAGCTAGAACAATAATGGTCAAGAACAAAACAATTAAAGTGAACGAACGAGGCTCCACTACGTCTGACTGCTTCTAGTTGATGTAGGAACTTAATATTCTTAGTTACGTCATTGGTTTGGGTCCCTATGATCTTGATGTAAGGACCACTTCTGGGAATGCGGGTTGTTGCCGGCTTAGTTTTGGTTGAGGTGTTGGTTTTCTTAATCCTTGTGAGAGCCAGGGAACCCTTTTTAATGACTGGGTTTTGATGGATTACAGTGATGATGGATGAGGGTGCTGGAATTACTTGAGTATTGCTTGCTATCTTCAAGGTTGGAGCGAACACGGATGATTGATCGGAGACGAAAGAAACAGGGGCCGATCGACGAATGTGGTGTGCAGGTGGGTGTTTTAGCCCGACTGTATCATAGGAGGAGAGATTATCTTCGGCGGATGGGGCAAGTGAAGAAGGGTTGGATGGAGGAGGTTCATATGATTTCGGAGGTGCTGAAGGTGATGTAGTAGACATGGAGGCTGTTGGTCAAGATGTAGAACAGGCTTTACCATAAAAGCCGGTGGAGGTAGGTGGTCGAGGATATGGAGACTTCTGAGGTGGCAGTGGTTGGATGTTGACTTTTTTCTTCTTTGGTGATTTGGCTTTAGGAGTGGCTTTAGCCTGATGGTTATGGCTTTTGTTCCTGATCGCTATTTGGATTTTTGGAATCCTTCTAGGGGAGTCTTCTGGAACGTCTTCAATCTTAGCTAGGTGGTAGATGGGTGGAGTTTTTCCGGGCACAGGCTCTCTCGCCGAGGCCATAGAACTGGGCGGGGGACAGTCTTCTTCATCGTGGTACTCGATGCAGTCCTTTTCTTTAGCCTGGTGGTAGATGGGTGGAGGTGTCCACGGCACAGGCTCCCTCGCCGAGGCCATATAAAGGGGCAGGAGAGGCTCAAAAAAATCTCGAGGAGGGTCTTCCATCTCTTCTAGTTCTTCTTCCTCTTGGTCTTCATGGTCTTCCCTCTCTTCTATTTCTTCTTCCTCTTGGTCTTCATCGATGGCTTGAATTTGGTGCATTTCCGGGGAACAGTATTCTTCATCGTGGTACTCGATGCAGTCCTTTTCTTTAGCCGGATGGTAGATGGGTGGAGGTGTCCACGGCACAGGCTCCCTCACCGAGGCCATATAAATGGGCGGGGGAGGCTCAAAAAAATCTCGAGGAGGGTCTTCCATCTCGTCTAGTTCTTCTTCCTCTTGGTCTTCATGGTCTTCCTTCTCTTCTATTTCTTCTTCCTCTTGGTCTTCATCGATGGCTTGAATTTGGTAAATTTCCTGGAGACAGTACTCCTCACACTGGCACTCAATGTCCATTGTCTTAGCTGGGTCCCAGGTGTCAGGGATCGGGTAAGCGGGATCGCAAGCTTCCCAACTGAAGGGAGGCTCAAAAAAATCTCGAGGAGGGTCTTCCATCTCTTCTATTTCTTCTTCCTCTTGGTCTTCATCGATGGCTTGAATTTGGTAAATTTTCTGGAGAGAGCACTCCTCACACTGGCACTCAATGTCCATTGTCTTCGCTGGGTCCCAGTTGTCAGGGATCGGGTAACCGGGGTCGCAAGCTTCCCAACTGAATGGGTAATTTAACCTAATGGGCTCTTGAGGGTGAGTGTTCCAGGGTACAGGTTTTCTTGCCGAGGCTATCTCTAGGTACGGGCGAAGATCCTGAATTTCAATTTTTTTGGGGGGCCTCGGGTTTCCTGTTGGTTGTTCTGGTAAGATCGACCAGGATGATGGTGGTTAGGGAAGCTTCGCAGATTTCCTTGTGGGTGGCCTGACGAGAGGGGTTGGGGGCGGCCTTGGGATGAGTACTGCGATCTTTTCCTTTGTTTTTTGGTTTGTCCGGGTCTTCGGTACACTTGAGAGTGTGTGGGGGGGTTTCTGATGGCTTCTTTTGTGGAAGTTTTAGGCCGGTTGGCCAACAGCTTGCGAATAGTGATGATATCCTTTGTAAATCCCACGGGATCGTGGATATCAAAGTATTCCCTAATATTTGAGGGAAGGATCCTTAAGAGCACACAGAACACCTGTTGCTGTTGTTGCTCATAAGTGTACAGAGGGTAAGCACGTTTTACCTGTCGGCTCACTATTCTCAAGGTACTGTTTAGGTTCCCTCCGTACTTGATTTCGTTGATTTTGGCTGCAACGGGGCCTAGTGATGGCTGAACAGCGTTGATCACAATATTCCGAAAGTTGTCCCATGTCAAATCTGGGTGTACATGTTCGGCTACCAGGGGCACGGCCTTCCCCAGGTGAATTAATAAACCATAGACCTTCCTTACGTCGGTCGGGTATGCCAGGCTAATTAGCGGGCTGACCATCTTTAGGTACGTGCGAATATCCTGAGTTTCCGCGTCATACGTCGGTATGGGAAATTTTGGATCCATGATGACGCATGTGCTCTCTATCTCTTTCCTGATTACTGTGTCAAACAACTTCCTTCCCGAATCAAGAACCACCAGCTGCCGCCAATGTTATGCCAGGTTTTTACTGGGGTTTAATTGGTTTTGATCAAGTGGGCTCTTCCTAACTGGAGAAGTTATATTGTGATACCACAGACACAGAAAGACAATAGAGGATAATTATCACAAGACGTGTATTCATATTCCGTTTATTTGCACAAGAATATCGCATACGTAAAAGCTAGAACAATAATGGTCAAGAACAAAACAATTAAAGTGAACGAACGAGGCTCCACTACGTCTGACTCGCAAGACTGGATTATTCTATGCTATATCTAAGTAAGTATTAGGGACCGCTTTCTAACTGAAAGATTACACTTGTCCTGTATTTATTTCAGAGTTAAGAGTAGCACTCCTTTCAATCGAGGATTTACACTTGTGCTTAGAAAGGTTATATAGTAATTATATATGTGAACTTGAGGTATTTACCTGCGTAGAGTTGTTCTGGAATTTGGGAGCTAAACGTAATTATTTTCCTGAGGTTAAATCACTGTGGTGCTTACGCATAAGTTAACTTGAATTTATTTGTTATTAATTTTAGCAGAATTATTATCAGTACTTCCCTAATTTCTTTGAGTTTCACTAGAGCTTCCTTTCTCTCGCTTTTATATACGTGCGTAGTATCCGATGTTTCCAGAATACCTTTTATCATATACGCAGTAGATATATTTTAATTACTTTCACTTTCGATCTTTATATACTTTCTCTCTGATAATACGCCAAGTATAATTTCTTTTCACAGTTAGATCTTCTATAACTTTTACGGTATAATAACTTCACTTTCGATGTGTAGAATAATTAATCCAATGGGTGTAGAATTAGTAATCCAATCTGGGGTAGATCCGCTGGCCGTGGGGTTGTCCTGACGCCACTGGGTTCCCACAGTGTAACTCGAGCACTTTGGTTTGGGACCTTAAATAATGTCGATCCTAAAATCTTCCGTCATAGTCATACCGTTTCTCAGGGCCTCGGGGGTGATGTGGTTGAGCATCAGAAAGGCACCTAGGGGTAGGATGTTGTAGGGTGGTTCGTTCCTTGTGGCTTGGAGAGGGGTGATATACTTATTTACTTATAGTGCCATTTCTTGATTAATTTCTCTTCTTCGCTTTTCTTCTTCTGTGGACTTTGGAATTGGTTATGTTGATGGATAAGTTTTTCCCTGGTGTTAGAGGGCGTGTCATCTCGATGGTAGTAACTCGTGTTGTCTGGGGGCGGTTGTGTCCTTCTTAACTCTGGGGTGAGGTGATATAATATGATATTGTCTTCTGATTTGGTCTGGGGCTGTTATGTGTTTTACAGGCTGGAGGTAGATGGAGTGGACAGTGGTTGCAAGTTTGTAGGTTTGGGGTGTTGCAGGAGAAGTGTAATATCGGCGAGAACTGATCACATGTTATCTTCTGCCCTGCACAGGTATATAATTGTTATCCTTGAGTCTTTGAGTCAACGTTTTCTCTGATGCGGGAGAGGTGTGGTAGAGAGAGAAAACGACTTGTGGTGGTGAATGCTTGGGTAACTGTTTCTCTGTTATTGGTAGAGGTGGTGGTGGTGGTGGTGGTGAGCAGCTATAGGTCTTGGTATGTTGGCTGTGGTGGTGGTGGAGGTAGGGGTGGGGATCTCGGTATGTTGGCTGTGGTGGTGAATATGTTTTTCTGTTATTTCAATATTTTTTCTAAATTTGCCCTATTTCTCCAGAAGACTTCCTACATGGTATAGTGTATTGTTCTATAGTGATAATTAAATATTATATAGGGCTATTTTAAGTTGGCTGATGAATATGAAGCAGTAATATGCTGGACGATGAGAACACTGTGTAAACATGTCTCGGATATCACTGACAATTTTTGGCATTTTCTGTCAAAAGTCCAATGGCTTATCAGTGGTGGTAACACAAAATGCAGCTATAGGTGGTTGGTGGATAAAACAAAATTGATTTGTCGCTGAGATGCCGGAGGATAAAGAATTCCAAGAAACAAACACCAACCCATTACCACCAATAACCAACTTGCAAGACCAACCAACCCGGATTGCAAGCATAAAAACATTCAACAACAACAGGGCCAAAGTCAAAGAAAACCAAGATGGAGAAGACACCAGAGAAAACGAGACCGACAGGGGAAACTATTACAACCTCCCGGATCACCACATGGTTGCATTCTACACACACGACTTCAGCAACCCTATGCAATTTAACCATATACCTCAACCGTGTGTCTCAATGGACTACCAACTACATAGTGAAATGTACACCGAGATGCAGAATAAATTTTTAAAACCAGTGTTAACATACCATAAGAGTACATATGATAAAGAACTAAGCAGCTGAAAACAAGGGCACTTATATTAAGAGGAAAAGCATGGAAGTATGCAATTTCTACCTAAGAAATGAATGCCGATATGGAGTAGTTGGCATAGGATGCAAAGAAGACCACCCAAAAATATGTGCAAGATTCATGAAGCACGGGCTGGATGAAAGGATCGGTTGCAAGCGTGGATGGAAGTGCATCGACTACCACCCATATGTATGCAGAATCTCGCTCAACAAAAGGGCATGTACTATCAGAGACTGCAATCTTCCACACATCAAGGGAACCAAAACACTGACGCCCAGAAACAATGTCAACAAACCAAGGGAACATGCTACAGGACACATCCAAAGGGAATTTGCCTACACACACCAACACATGAGGAAAAACTAGAAAGCCAACGCAATGCCCTCAGAAGCTGGCCAACCATCCAGCAAACTCACAAGGTCAAACCAGCAGCGGTACACACGGCTATGCCCGACCAAGGTGCTTTTTTAGAGGTAATAATGGGACGTCTTCTGGAAGTGGAAAAACGGTCTCAAGTGATAATGGAGAGATTCCTAGCCCAAACCGAGGGGCCAGACATGAACCACAGAGGAAGGTGCAACTACCACTAACTAGTTTTTTTGTGGGCAACATCAGAGGACTTTACCCACGAAACAATCAATGTAAAGTCCCCATGCTGGAGGAAATTGCAGAGGAAGATAACTCAATTTTTCTAGCCCTCACAGAAACACACTTGAACGAAAACATTTTGGATGCAGAGATCAATATCCATAATTTAACTCTATTCAGAGCCGACAGAGAGGACAGAAGCCACGGAGGAGTAGCACTCTACCTAAGGGAGGATATGGCTGCAAATACCGAAACTTTAGTTGCATTCTCAAATGGCACAACAGAGCTACTAGCAGTACACATAAGACAAACCGACATGCTCATCATAATTTTGTACCGACCTCCAAACACCACAGGGGAAATTTTCAAGGAGGTCACAGAGAAGATACAATCACTCCTACAAAATCTGCCAACTCACGCTACAGATGTCATCATCACAAGAGATTTCAACCTGCCCATCATCAATTGGGCAACCATGAAAATAGACGGAGGAACCAGGGATGAAAAACAGCAAGCCAAGGAGCTAATGACTATCATGGACACTGCATACATGAAGCAATACATCGAGGAACCTACAAGAGGCAACAACACACTGGACTTACTATTTGGCAACAACTTCGACCTGGTACACTCGTACGAAACTGTAAAAACTATAATGTCCGACCACAGCCTCATCAAAGTTAGAACCCCCACACCAGCCGCCACACCACCAAGAAGATGTCAACAGGAATCAAGCCAAATACCCTGCACCTCTCTGAAAGATCTCAACTTCTACAGCAAAGATATAGACTGGGACAGACTGAGAGCAGAACTGGCAGTAACTGATTGGAGGGCACTATTCGAAGATAAAAACGTCGACGAAATTCTCAGTATCCTCCAGAAACAATGCCTGGAGACCTGTAAAAACACCATACCACCCAAATCAAGCAGGAAGCAGATCAAGCAGATTCCCAGAGATAGAAAAATACTAATGAAGAAAAGGACGTACTTGAAAGCCAAGCAAAGGAAGACCAGCTATGCGCACAATATCACCAAACTACAAGAAGAGCTCGATGAAGTTGAACGTAAACTCATCCAGTCACACCAAGAGCAAAGAACACGTGAAGAACTCCAAGCAGTTGCAAACATACGAGTAAATAGCAAATTCTTCTATGCATACGCAAAAAGGAGACTCAGGAACACCTCAACAATAGGACCACTTGCAAAACCTACGGGCGAACTTGAGAGTGACCCAACCGAAATGGCCAAGATACTCAAACAGCAGTACGAAAGTGTCTTCAGCCCGCCAAATGAAGACAAGAAAATCGATAATGCAACGACCTTCTTTGACAACGCTCCAGGGACACCACATCAACTCTCCTCGGTAACAGTATCAACAGAGGACATAATAGCAGCCATCGACAAGATTGGACCAAACTCTGCGGCAGGACCAGACGGCTTTCATGCCCAACTGCTAAAAAACTGCAAACATCAGCTAGCCTTGCCTCTAAAACTGCTGTGGAGCAAGTCCCTCCAAACTGGATATGTACCACAATCCCTAAAAGAAGGTACTGTCACACCAATACACAAAGGGGGCAGTAAAGGCATAGCCAAAAATTACAGACCAGTGGTGCTGACGTCACATCTCATTAAAATCATAGAAAGAACAATACGAGCTAAGATGGTCAGCTACCTGGAAGATAACGAGGCATTCAACGAGGGTCAACATGGCTTTAGACAAGGCCGCTCCTGCCTTTCACAACTACTATCACACTACGACAAAATCCTACTGGATATTCAAGACGGAGAAAATGTAGACGTCATATATCTAGATTTCGCCAAAGCTTTTGACAAGGTGGACCATGGGATCCTTCTACATAAACTCAAATCACTGGGAATAGGGGGAGACCTTGGAAGATGGCTCCACAGCTTCATCACCAACAGAAAACAAAGAGTCACGGTTCAAGGAAGCCTATCAGAAGCAGGTGGGGTCATCAGCGGAGTACCACAAGGATCAGTACTGGGACCTCTCCTATTCCTCATCATGATAGGAGACATCGACAGGGACCTGGAACACTCAACAGCCTCATCGTTTGCAGACGACACCAGACTCATGAAGAAAATCACCTCACAACATGATGCACAGCTACTACAACAAGACTTGGACAAAATCCTGAAGTGGGCAGAAGAAAACAACATGGCCCTAAACGGAGACAAGTTCGAGCTTCTAAGGTACGGGAACAAGAGAGCACTACAAAACGACACCAACTACAAAAGTGGACAGCAAGAAATTACCGCCAAGGACACAGTGAAGGACTTGGGAGTAAATATGAGCAGTGACGCCACTTTTTCCCAGCATATTACCAAAGCCACAACAACAGCAAAACAAATAGCAGGCTGGATCCTGAGAACCTTCCACACAAGAAATGAGAGGTGTATGTTAACACTGTGGAAGTCACTGGTCCTACCACGACTGGAGTACTGCTCTCAGCTCTGGTCTCCCCAAAAAGTAGGAGAAATAACAGAAATTGAAGCCACCCAGAGGACATTCACCAGTAAAATCCATGGGTTTCAACACTTTAACTACTGGGAGAGACTCAAGGAGCTGCAGCTGTACTCACTTCAAAGACGTAGGGAGAGATACATCATCTACGTCTGGAAGATTTTGGAAAAAAGGTACCAAATCCAAACATCCAAGAGACTCAACACCAAAGGCGAGGGAGGCTGTGCTATGTGAGGACTACGCCGGGATCAACACAAAAAATCAAATCCCTGATCCACCACAGCTTTACATACAATGGAACCAGACTGTTCAACTGTATACCAGCCCCTCTCAGGAACATGACCGGGGTGTCTCCAGACACCTTCAAGAAACACTTGGACATGTGGCTGGCCAAAATACCGGACCGGCCACCAACACCAGGATACCCCAGCACCAACTCCAACCGACTTCTGGAATGGAGAGTGGAAGAAAGGGAGCTGCCTGGTCGCAGTGGAGCCCCAGCTCAACTGTGTCACTAACGGACGGAATACAACAAAGTGTAAGTGTAACAGGCCAGAAATAGCAGAACAGCCTCACATGCCCTATGCAAATATCCCTCAGATCCCAAACAAACCAAATACCAAAGTGATATCCATACATGCACTACCCCAGCCAGAGTGTCCAAGAGTGTCTTACCCCGAAGCAGGGCAACCAGAACGTCGACAAAAACAGAGTCACTAGGCGCGCTGAACAAAGTAGAATCAAGCAATCAGCCTGCTGGCTTAAACCATGCATATCCTATGCCATGTGAAAGCAAAATATGCATGGGCAAAAGTCTTAGCAGTTCACTAAATAGAAGAAAGCCCACAAATTGTTGATATATATTAGAAGACAGTTTCCATATACGAACAGGTGTTACGCTCAAATTTGCTTTAATTCGATCATTTCTAGAATATAACGTGTTATGGTCTACAACACTCAAATGAAAAAATTATATATATCTCAATCTAGGGGTACGAGACTATGCTACGAAATTCAGTTAATAACCAAGCCTTTTTTCGGTGAAAATTCATAAACTAGCAAGCCAACTAATCCACTTCAAATTGTTCTTAAATAATGTAGGCTACTTAGTAATGCTGATTATAACATAATGCTTAGTCTCATAATGATAAGTACAGTTATGGCTGAAAGTAGATGTAAACAGGATTCCCTGCACATTTTCATGCATAAACAAAATCCAGAACATAATACAATGATATATCTCTGAAAGTACAGTATTTGAGCTTTCCAATGACACCAGAATAATCTCTGTAAGACGTCTGGTTGTCTTGCAACGATCCTGCAAATGTCGGCCAAAATCGCAAAAAATTCGCGGTTTTGAGCTGCTTTCGATATGTGTAACACTGCATTGAGGTGGCAGACGGCTCTGACTTACGTCAGTGCGGGCCTAGCCTTGCTGGGTGATGGATGAAAGGGTCCTGCGCTGCCTGTAAACGCTTGCCTAACCCCCAGAACACATAATACAGTAAGCAGATTTCGGGGCCCGACGGGTCCCGTCGGGAAGAGGTTAAGAAGGATCTGTGGTAGTAAATAAGTTTTAGTGAGATAGTTTGAAGCTCGTTCTTTTCCCGTTTTTAAAATGAATAAAATTGTCTAATAGTTGCCAGAATGCTATACTAGGTTTTTACTGGGATTGTATTGACTTTATAGGTGAGTTCTTACTTGACTGGATAAGAAAACACACAAGAACAAAAAGGTAATAGAGGATAATATAACACAGAGTACAAAAATAGGTTATTCTTCTTCACACAAAATCATATGGTTAGAGGTGCAATGGTACATAAGATAGGGATAGGTAGTAGCACGATCGAGGATCCTCTAGGTGTCTCAAGGGGAAGACACAGGCAGGTTCTGAAGATCTGTGAAGACGTTGCTGCCTGGTATTCACTACAACGTCTTGGTCCATGGGGGTGGTCCTGTTGTGTGACGGTGACAGAAGTTAGGGGAAGACTTCTTGAAGATCTCTGAAGACTGTAGAGGTGAGGGTCTTACATGAAAACGAGACGTTTCACCAGTGTCTTACGCTCTCGTATCATGGAATTAAAGTAAGGAGCCGTTTCACCAGTGCCTTACGCTCTCTCTTACAATCCAGACCTAGACTTCAGTAGATGGTTGAAGACTTCCTTGAAGATCTCTGAAGACTGTAGAGGTGAGGGTCTTACATGAAAACAAGCCGTTTCACCAGTGTCTTACGCTCTCTCTTACAATCCAGGACCCAGATTCACTAACGGTCGTACGATCCGAAAACTCCCTTACGTCTCAACGCTGGTATTCACGAAGCGTCGTAGCGGCCATCTTTGATCGTAGGAAGCCCCTAAAATCCCCTTTCGCAAAGGGTGGTCCAGACCACCCTTACATGAATTTGACCCGGATATAGGTACACAAATATCGATAACACAACCCGCGACCATAACAAATTCGTCTGCAGTATAACTCTTTATGACACACTAAGTCATTATTGAGGCAATAATAGCGCAATATGACTGTTAACTTGTGTTTACAACACCATTAATGCATTTAATACAAAGTATGAATACATTTGTATCCTTAATGTGTTATGACAGGCCGAATTAAGCTATGAATAGCCTACATATGCCAGCCTAGACCTAGTCAAGGTTAATTGATGCACAAATGCATGTGCTGCGACAACACGTAGCCTACCATTAGTAGATTTTAATCCTCATTTATTGCGGAAATGTTTTATTCCAACTCCCCACCACCTCTGAGTTAGATTAGGGTAGCTTATTCCTCAACAAATTTGAAAGTATCACAGGAACAAAATGATGAAAAGAATTACCCTAGGCCTAGCCTAAAAAATGAATAAATAATAAACGCTGTGTGAATAATTTTGTTTAGCCTAGCCTAGGCTATAACCTAGGTTTATTTTGAAAAGTTAGGGCTATTTAGGCTAGACAAGTTAGGCCTATGTATGGTATTTTGGTTAGGCTAGCAATGCCTAGCTGGGTTTGATTAGGGTAGCCTATTTCCTCAACAAATTTGAAATTATTACAGGAAAAACATTATGAAAAGAATTACCCTAGGCATAGTCTAAACAACAAATAATAGGCTAGCCTATATGGTGTTGTGAATATTTTTGTTTAGCCTAGCCTAGGATATAACCTAGGTTTATTTTGAAAAAGTTAGGGCTATTTAGGCTAGAAAAGTTAGGCCTACGTATGGTATTTTGGTTAGGCTAGCAATGCCTAGCTTGGTGTAGCCTAAGCATGGTAAAGTAGAAGCCTAGCAGGTTAAGATGGTGGTTGCAGGCGTACCGTCCTCATTGTTAACTAGCTGTTATTAGTCCCATGCTGGTAATATATTTGATGATGGCAATAAGTCATGGGAGGTGAGGGGGACAAAGCCCCCCTCAACCTATCATTATTTCCCATGGCCAACTGTTGGATAATAGATTGAGGAGGCCTATGCTAGGCCTATTTTGAAAAGGTAGATAGGCCTTGAGGTGTTGTGAATACAAAAAAAATACCCTAGGCCTATTTTGAAATATTAGGCCTAGGCTAAGTCTGGCATTTTAGCTTGGCTAGAACTGCCTGTGTAGGCATAGACATAGTAAAGTCTGGCATTTTGGTTTGGCTCGCCCTGTCTAGGTGTAGACATGGTAAAGTAGAACAATATACTGTGGTTAAGGTATAAATAATACACTCCCAACTAGCCTAACATATGATTATCAATGATCAATCCGTCGAAAATCCTTTAACTTGGGCCACTAACAGACTTCCCTGTAGCCTAGCTAGGCTAATTTCTTATCATCAATTCACAAGATACTCTATTCTTCTTCCTGCTGGCTGTGGTGGATCGAATTAGCCATGCTAAACAATGACAAGCTCATAAATTAAAGTATATTAGGTTCTTCTTGGCGCTTCGGTCATATAGGTGACATATTGTTTATTTACAAAGGCCAAGCGCCTGATTGGTCAAGAGAAGCCTCGGTGAAAATAACCGAAAGGGAGCCGTAAGGGAGCTCAACGATGCGTTCGTGAATACACCTTCCGCACTCCCTTAGGAACGATCGTAGGTTGCTGTACGACATCGCACGCTACGACCGTTAGTGAATTTAGGTCCAGCCCTATAATTCTATGTGAGTCTCTAGAGAAACTTATATGATGGAATCTTGGGATTATTACGAAGACGAGCCGTTACACCAGTGCCTTGCTCTCGTACTGTAAGGACTAAGTAGGGAGTTGTTACAGCAGTGCCTTACATCCTCCACTACAAGTCCTGACTGAGAAGGAAGCCATTAGACCAGTGTCATACGCTCTTCCAACCAGCCTTCCTATGTTTTTGGGTTTACTAGAACTATAGCGCTCAGTCCGTGTGGTAAACCATAATTGTAGTAAAGTCCCGTACCAAGGCAAAAGTAAAAATGTTAGGAGACCACCAGTGTGGTCTAACAAAGATACGAAGCTAATCAAAGGTACCTTCGAGAAACCGAGTCGAGTAGTTCCACCAGTATCTTACTCCCTCAAGGCAATTTCTCGGTATAGATAATCCCAAGTCTTCCAGATATCCTCAGCCATTGTCTTTATATATCTTTCCAACTGCACCACTTCTGGATTTGGCTGGGGATGTCTTACCATTCAGCATCTCGGATCTATAAGAGTGGTTGTGCACAGAGGAGGGTGTGTCATCGGCGGTAGCCCCTCTCAGAATCCGCGTCACTGCGGTGGTGAGTCTCCGGGCAAGATGAGCGGTTTTGGATTTATAGAAGCTTTTCTTCCCTGGGTGTTGTGGTTGGTCTTCCTTGGTTTTACTGGTGATGCTGGAGGTTAACCTTGTTAAGTCCCTTCCTGATGTCGGGAGACTTGGCGAGGTGATGGTGGCGACCCGAGCCTGCCGGGGTGAGGAGGCGCTTGTGTCCTCGTGTCTGGGCGGCGTGGTGACAGGAGTTGTCTGGTGCTTCCATCTCCTCCTTTGTTTTTCTCCCCTATCTCACAAAATATAATGAAAAGGATATCACCGGTACTGAATGGGTTAAAATGTAAAGTCAGTGAAAATAGGTTAGCCTAAACTAAACGAGATGGAAATACACTTAAACTACCAGACAAAGTGAGGTACCATTATTAGTCTAGTGGTAACGTGTCTGCCTCGTAACCCAACTGTCCCGGGTACGATTCCCGCCCTGGGTGCAGATTTTTGTGAGCCTGTTTTGTCATCTAACATAGTGTTATACCAGGCTTTTTGCTGGGTTTACTGAGTGAAGGTGGATCCTATCTCAATTGGGCAGGGAATAAAGTCATACATAAACACACATACAAACATGCAGAGGCGTAAGAACAACACAGTATTAAGTTTATAGTTAATATATTCAAGTGGAATAACACAAGTATGGCTTATAGGCTATGCTAATGGTTCACCTACGAAATAACACACACAAATAACATAGACTCATGGACATAAAATTATATACCCCAGAACTGAGATGCAATAATAATACGAGGTGTTGTTGCTCCTTTAAAATAAGAATCAGTAATTATATACACACAAAGTATTATGAACGTCTCTTTATGAATGAGAACTTCTGTTGGATATCTTCAATTAAGTCCTAAACAGCGCACTTTGAGGAGTCTTCGCACATAGAAGCCATTATTGAACGAATGTTAAGCATGGGAATTACACATACATACAGTATATATGAATGGTAATGCACTATTCACTGAGTCTCGGCGTGAAAAGGGTGTGTTACTAGTATTGAATTTATATGTAGCACTATGGGTGCGAGTGGTTATAAAGATTTAATGTTACCATACGCAGTCTCCGAAGAGTTACTGACCCTAATATATCTATATAACGATAGACTTGTGTGGTTTGTATCCTCAAATAAAGAGGCCTAGCAATTGAGAAGGGAGGTCTGTCTATGCAACCTTTAACAAGCGCCGTGGTCCAACATCTATGGAAACGTCCTCTGGCTCGTGTTTTTAGTGGCTGCAACTTCTGGGTGGGGGTGGCTCTCGTGCAGCGTCCTCCAGCAGATCTCGACACAGGGTAGTCTCCAGCCGTCTCGATGTAGAGGATTGGGGGAAGGCTCAGAAAGATTCTTAGACACTCCGACCTGTGCCGATGCCTAGCTATACCTATACATGGGCTTTAGATCACCTACAGACCTGGACCCAGATTCACTAACGGTCGTACGATCCGAAAACTCCCTTACCGTTCCCTTACGTCTCAACGCTGGTATTCACGAAGCGTCGTAGCGGCCATCTTTGATCGTAGGAAGCTCCTAAAATCGCCTTTCGCAAAGGGTGGTCCAGACCACCCTTACATGAATTTGACCCGGATATAGGTACACAAATATCGATAACACAACCCGCGACCATAACAAATTCGTCTGCAGTATAGCTCTTTATGACACACTAAGTCATTATTGAGGCAATAATAGCGCAATATGATTGTTAACTTGTGTTTACAACACCATTAAGGCATTTAATACAAAGTATGAATATATTTGTATCCTTAATGTCTTATGACAGGCCGAATTAAGCTATGAATAGCCTCCATATGCCAGCCTAGACCTAGTCAAGGTTAATTGATGCACAAATTCATGTGCTGCGACAACACGTAGCCTACCATTAGTAGATTTTAACCCTCATTTATTGCAGAATTTTTTTATTCCAACTCCCCACCACCTCTGAGTTAGATTAGGGTAGCCTATTCCTCAACAAATTTGAAAGTATCACAGGAACAAAATGATGAAAAGAATTACCCTAGGCCTAGCCTAAAAAATGAATAAATAATAAACGCTGTGTGAATAATTTTGTTTAGCCTAGCCTAGGCTATAACCTAGGTTTATTTTGAAAAAGTTAGGGCTATTTAGGCTAGACAAGTTAGGCTTATGTATGGTATTTTGGTTAGGCTAGCAATGCCTAGCTGGGTTAGATTAGGGTAGCCTATTTCCTCAACAAATTTGAAAGTATCACAGGAACAAAATGATGAAAAGAATTACCCTAGGCCTAGCCTAAAAAATGAATAAATAATAAACGCTGTGTGAATAATTTTGTTTAGCCTAGCCTAGGCTATAACCTAGGTTTATTTTGAAAAAGTTAGGGCTATTTAGGCTAGACAAGTTAGGCTTATGTATGGTATTTTGGTTAGGCTAGCAATGCCTAGCTGGGTTAGATTAGGGTAGCCTATTTCCTCAACAAATTTGAAAGTATCACAGGAACAAAATGATGAAAAGAATTACCCTAGGCCTAGCCTAAAAAATGAATAAATAATAAACTCTGTGTGAATAATTTTGTTTAGCTTAGCCTAGGCTATAACCTAGGTTTACTTTGAAAAAAGTTAGGGCTATTTAGGCTAGACAAGTTAGGCCTATGTATGGTATTTTGGTTAGGCTAGCAATGCCTAGCTGGGTTAGATTAGGGTAGCCTATTTCCTCAACAAATTTGAAAGTATCACAGGAAAAAAATTATGAAAAGAATTACCCTAGGCATAGTCTAAACAAAAAATAATAGGCTAGCCTATATGGTGTTGTGAATATTTTTGTATAGCCTAGCCTACGCTATAACCTAGGTTTATTTTGAAAAAGTTAGGGCTATTTAGGCTAGAAAAGTTAGGCCTACGTATGGTATTTTGGTTAGGCTAGCAATGCCTAGCTTGGTGTAGCCTAAGCATGGTAAAGTAGAAGCCTAGCAGGTTAAGATGGTGTTTGCAGGCATACCGTCCTCATTGTTAACTAGCTGTTATTAGTCCCATGCTGGTAATATATTTGATGATGGCAATAAGTCATGGGAGGTGAGGGGGACAAAGCCCCCCTCAACCTATCATTATTTCCCATGGCCAACTGTTGGATAATAGATTGAGGAGGCCTATGCTAGGCCTATTTTGAAAAGGTAGATAGGCCTTGAGGTGTTGTGGATACAAAAAAAATACCCTAGACCTATTTTGAAAAATTAGGCCTAGGCTAAGTCTGGCATTTTGGCTTGGCTAGAACTGCCTTTGTAGGCATAGACATAGTATAGTCTGGCATTTTGGTTTGGCTCGCCCTGTCTAGGTGTAGACATGGTAAAGTAGAACAATATACTGTGGTTAAGGTATAAATAATACACTCCCAACTAGCCTAATATATGATTATCAATGATCAATCCGTCGAAAATCCTTTAACTTAGGCCACTAACAGGCTTCCCTGTAGCCTAGCTAGGCTAATTTCTTATCATCAATTCATAAGATACTCTATTCTTCTTCCTGCTGGCTGTGGTGGATCGAATTAGCCATGCTAAACAATGACAAGCTCATAAATTAAAGTATATTAGGTTCTTCTTGGCGCTTCAGTCATGTGGGTGACATATTGTTTATTTACAAAGGCCAAGCGCCTGATTGGTCAAGAGAAGCCTCGGTGAAAATAACCGAAAGGGAGCCGTAAGGGAGCTCAACGATGCGTTCGTGAATACACCTTCCGCACTCCCTTAGGAACGATCTTAGGTTGCTGTACGACATCGCACGCTACGACCGTTAGTGAATCTGGGTCCTGGGCCCTACGGTTCACCTGGGCCTAAGCCTGAGTTCTGGGACTTGCAAATTAAGGCGGACCAGTGCCCTGTATACTTTACCGTCTCAGTGTCGAGAGGTGGGGAAAGCTCAGAAGGATTCCTAGACACTTTGACCTGTGCCAGTGCCTAGCATTACCTATACTTGGCTTTTGGATCACCTACGGACCTGTGCCCTACGGTTCACCTGGGTCTAAACCTAAGTTGGAGAGGTTGCAAAGTAAGGCGGACCAGTGCCCTAGATACTCTACAATTCCTCCTTGAGGTTTTATACTGTAAGGCAGATCAGTACTCTGTATACCGTATAATTCTTCTCTTAAGTAGGGAAGTCGTCCTTAGGCCTAAACAACTTCCTCTACCTAAATTTAGGGAGGGCCAACAAATCTATCAGGAATTTACACCTGTGTGCAGCCACCTAACAGTTTCGTGGTAGGGTTTGGTCAACAAACCCAGGGCTTAAGATTAGCCAGCAACACGGATAAAAGTGCACCTGTTGCGAACTAAAGCTCAAGAACTGAGTTAAGTCAACCACTTTAGCCAGTGCCGAAGTAGTAGGCTTGCTCAGGAGCTATGCGACGAGATAGACCGAGCTCATGTCAGTGCACTACCAATTTTCGCAGAAAGTGTAATTCCTCCTAACTGTTTTGAGGCCTAGAACGGTATAGGAAGCTCCGAGTCACTACTGAGAGATACTTGTACCAGTGTACGATCAAACGGTATTTGGACCGAGAGATTATTTTGGGCTAGTGGTTGTCTGTACCCTATGACCAGTGCTGGTGTACACTTTTGCCCTTGAGGTGGCAGCTACTCTATAATATAATAACACTTTACGGTCCTTAAGTCTAAGTGATATAGAATACATAATCTCAGATTTACGGCAAGGATCTTCTGGAATGATGTTTAGCACTGGTGTATGTGTAATGGACGATGTCATATCTACTGTATATCTCCTCTTCAGAGGGTCGCGGGAGCCCGGACCCGAGGAAGCGTGTATACGCAAAGTCGGTGTAAGACAGGTGTGTTGTGTTCCCCAACAAGCGGGGTAATGGTGGCAAGCAAAATGAAAGTCACAAAGAGTCGCTTCAGGTACTACGTTAACTATGAACAGAGTCCCGGCACATCTAAGTCTAAATACACTAGGTCTTCTCACCACAACATGAGAGCCACTTAATTTGGACAGCGGGCAGGAGCACTGGGGGTGAGGGACACACTGGACACTGGAGGCGTCGAGGGGGTGGAAATTCCGACTACTCGCCACAACCCACTGGAACAGACCCTGCTTGAGACTCGATGTGGGCTAGTCTAACTTCCGAACTGAGTTTCCCCAGTCCGGCTTCTTCACTAGTCCGAGTCTGGGCCGAAGAGAGCACCAGGTGAAGACCAGGATAGCAAGCATTATAACGAGCGTATCTAGATCCCCGGCTGGTGTCTAGGTTCACGCCGAATACCACGCTTTCCCGGCAAGCGTTATAAGTTGCACTGTCAGGCACTGGGGTACAACTCTGACAGTAAACGTTATAACTTAAGTGGCATCGTCTTCAGTTGGATTACGACTAGCCTTCGTTACTTTAGGCTTCTTGTCCTCTCTTATCACAAGGAAGTCTAGGATCTGTCGTGAAGCAACCTAAAAAAAAATTATTAAGCCAGCAGGCTGAATACTTGACATTGGTTGGGCTGGCTGAAGTAGCGTCTCTTTTGGTAGCGTTGTCATGGTTGAAGCATCTTTGGGCAGGAAGGGCAAATCTGTGGGCCGGGGTAGACCCTCTGCTGACTGGAATGTCCAGGTGGCTGTATCTCCAGGCATCAAAGGCACGCCAGGAGTTGTCGAGTCCGAGGATGTCTTGTTCGGGCTTGTGGAAGCTTGTGCAATGGCTGCTCCCGATAGTTTTTTAT
The DNA here is from genome assembly GCA_032716605.1 of Paralithodes platypus. NCBI lineage: Eukaryota > Metazoa > Arthropoda > Malacostraca > Decapoda > Lithodidae > Paralithodes > Paralithodes platypus. The sequence continues at coordinate 56,964,267 of CM064480.1, read as the reverse complement.
GTCTGTCGGGTCGTGCACGTTTTGGAACTGGTTCTGGGGAGTTCTGAGGAGGGGAAGGGATATTTGGAGGGTTCAAACTGGCGGGTGCGTCCACGTGTTCCCTCGTCGTATTTACGCCTTGGTGGTAGTGGGAAATAGGTTGTGGAGAGGCCCGGTAGGATATTCTTTGTGTGCACGCCGTTGATGTTAACGTTTGTGGATAATTGAGAGGTTGTTGGAGGTGTGTGGGACTTTTGGTGGGCGAGTTGGTTATCGAAGCTGCGGGAACATGTGGTCGCGCTTGGGCGGATGAATTTGTCCTCCCTTGAAGTCCGTCTTCTGCGGTAAAAGGTTTCTCGGAGCACGCGCCTTGATATGGGGAACTATATAGTGTTTAATGGTAGCGATGAGGGCCCAAACAGCTGTGTTGTTATGCAATTGTGAAGCTGGTACTTGTTTCTGAGGCCGCATTTCACCATCGCCATCGGGAAAAAAGTTCCGGGGCTGGAGCTGGTATATCTTTTTCTCGATGTCGCGGTAGTAGGGCGTGAGGTGCTGGAGGAAATAGTGCCAGATCCTAGCGCTTGTGTTGGGAGCTGTGTCTGTCTTTCGGTAGACTGTGAGATCTACTAGCTGGTCGGAGGCCAAGGTTTGGCGTTTCCCTGGACGGTAGCAGCGATGCACAGGACCTTCATGTTGGGTTGTGCAGAATGTGCTGGTGGGGCGGAGGTTGGCGGGTAATTTAGTGGTTGACCTGTGACCTAGCTCCTTTTGTCAGTCCTTGTGGACGCGAAGGTACCAGGTTTTGCGCTGGCTGGATGGGCCGGAGTGGTAGCCGGCTTATCTGTGTTTTCGCCGCTCCTTTCTGTAGGTTCGTGGGAGGGTGTCGGTGATGATAGGAGCTTGGCCTTTGGCGCCCGGGTAGTTCGAGGGTTGAACTTGTGGTGGGTGGACGTGGACGGCTCCCATTTGTTTGTTCGACGAATGATGCGGTCAAAACTGGAGTGTTGAAGCTGTTTGGGAGGTGACGGAGAGGGGGTTAGTGGTGGTGACGGTCGGTATTTGGCTTTGGGGATAGGAGTAGGGAGTTTGGAGGGTGTAGGAAGAGGGTTTTTAGGTTTGGAAGCAGTTGTGGAGGTGAAAGGTAAAGAAATTTGGGTGGGAGGTGGAGGCGAAAGTGTTTTGGGAAGCACAGCGGGTGGTGAAGGGCGAGGTGGTGAGTTGCCAGGTGAGGGAGTGGTAGTATAAGTAGGGTTGATAGTTTGAGTAGGAGAAACAGTAGGGGTAGGTGTTTTGGCAATAGTGGTAGAGGGTTGGGTTTGGGCGGATGTAGAGGGTGAAGGGGACAGAGTGTGAAAAGGTGAGGGAGGGGTGATGGGGTGGAGTGCTGACATCTGGAATTGGCATTACGGCGGATGAGGTGATGGAGGGTGAGAGGTAAGACGGTTTTTGGAAGAGAGGAGTGGGTAAGGTAGGGAAAGGTGTGTGCGGAAGAGGACAGAATCCTGGCGGCACGGACGGAGGATGAGAAGGTGGAGGAAGAGGTGGGGTGTGAGGATTGGGTAGGTTGGTGGCTTTTTGGTGGTTTAAGAGGTTGAGGAAGTTCTAGCAGTTGCCATGGCTTGGAGGCTATCAGCTTGCCGGATGGTCCTGGGGTCGTCGTGTGGCGCAGGCTTTGAAGGCTTCTGTGGTGGTCTTGGCTGTGATGTGTGGTTTTGAGGTCTAGTATACCTCCTGAAAGGTGGACAGTAATTTTGTCTGGCCCAGGTGGATGCCATTGTGGGAGTGTAGGCTCTCCATGATGCATAGGGCCAAAGTTGGGCAGAGGACTATCCTGCCTTTGTTGGTGTACAGGGTGTAGCCTTTCCTGTTAAGGTTGTCAAAGATGGCTCATGGAATTCATGCGGGAAGGGTTTTGAAGAGGAACATCTTGAGGAGGTCTTGTTGGGGGTCGTCGTCTTGCAGTTGGTGTTGGATAGCCCGGAGTTGTTCTGGTTTAGCGGGCATTGTCAGTGGTAGTCTAGAGAGTGCATCAGTATTTGTGTGTTGTTTCCTGGGCCTGTAAGCAATCTCAAAGTCAAGACTCCCTCCATCTAACAGTTAGGGCGTTTTTTGTGTCTGACTTGCGGAGCCTTAGAGTGCCTGGTGGTCAGTGATGATGGCGACTTTGACTCCGGCGAGGTAGGCCTTGAAGTGGTGTAAGGCCCAGACTGGGTAGTTCAGCTGAGTGGGGTTGAGGGTCCAACTGGCACAGGCAATGATGTGTTCTTTCCCATCACTGGTCTGGGTGAGCACAGCTCCTATTCCAAATTGAGACACGTCTGTATACAGACGGAAAGGTAGGTTGTAATCGGGAAAGGAGACAATGGGCGCTGAGACGAGGAGGTCTTTGAGAGTGTGAAAGGCTTGGAGACGTTCTGGTGTCCACACAAAGGGTTCCTCTTTACGGGTGAGATCGTGCAGGGGCTTGGCGATGGTGGCGAAGTTCTAGACGAATCTCCTGTAATAGGAGGCTCCTAGATAGATAATAGACTCCTTTCATGTTCTTCGGTGGTGAGATTTTGCTGATGGCTTCGAGCTTTACGGTGTCAAGTGAGATTCCCTCTTCGGAGACGATATGTCCCAGGAAGTGGACTTCTCTCCGAGCCATGGTACACTTGGTGGACTTGAGTTTCAGGCCCGCATCTTGTATGCACCGGAAAACTTGGGCTAGGCGTTGGAGGTGTTCGGTCCAAGTTTTTCCAATCACAATTATATTGTCTAGATAGGCGAGACACGTTTCCCAAGTGGGGCCTTGTAGAACGGATTCCATTAACCCCTTCTGTACCGGCGACATCTTTATCATTATATTCTAGGTATATTTAGATTATTTGGTGCAGTTTAAGAAGGATCTGTGTAGTCAAAAAGGTTAAGTGAGATGGTTTGAAGCCTGTAAATTGCTGAAGGCCCTTTTTAAATTTAATACAATTGTTGAATAGTAGCCAGAATAAAGTTTAAAAGACGTCGCGGTAGAGAAAGGGTTAACCAGGAGAATGTGGCTGGGCCATTGCACAATCCGAAAGGCAGGAGGGTGAATTCGTAAAGACGACCTTGGCTGGTTGAGAAAGCTGTTTTTTTCTTGGTGTTCTGGTTTGACCAGGACTTGCCAGTACCCTGACTGTGGGTCTAAGGTTGAGAACTACTTGGCTCCTAGTAGAGAGTCTGGCGAGTCGTCGATTCTGGGTAATGGGGGTGGCGTCTTTGATGGTGATATCGTTGAGTTGGCGATAGTCTATGCAGAATCGAGTGGTACCATCCTTTTTCCAGACTAATACAACTGGTGATGATCATGGGCTGGTGGAGTGCCTCACGATTCCTGCGTCGAGTATGTCTTTGACTTGGGCTTCTTCCTTTCTCTGTAGGGGGTTCTTACGCCAGATGGGTTGGCGGATTGGAGGTCCTGTGGTGTGGATGGAGTACTCCAGAACATGAGTGTGTCCTACGTCTCGGGCAGAGGTTGCGAAGAGGTCTTGGAAGGATGTCAATAGTTGGCGTAGCTGCTCCTGTTGCTGTGGCGTGAGATGTGGAGGAATTTCTGGTAGCGAGGGCTGTGGTTAAGCTTCTTCAGTAGGCTAGTTCTCTTCAGTGTCTTCATAGAGTTCCAGTTCCCCTATGGTGAGGCCTTTAGGTAGGTTGAGAGGCCTGTCAGAGGTGTTGGCAATCCACACATAGTTGGACTTGTCTGAGATGAGGGCAGGTGCGGCAAGACAGTCACGGTCAAAAGGGCTCTGAAGATGGGTGTTAGGATCAGATCGCCCGTCTGAGTGGGTTGAATTGGTACCCACAGCTTGGAAGGTCTTGATAGTCCGGATGGAGTGTGTAGTCGATGCAGTTACAGGTGGACTGGAATTTGCTTGGGAGTCTCGGAGTCGAAGGTGAGGACTCGTCTATAACAGTCGATGGTGGTCTTGAGGTCTGTGAGTAGATCGAATCTCAGGTATCCGTCATGTTGAGTCTCGGTGGAAGGGAAGATCATGAATTTCTGACGGTGTCCCTGCCCTGGTACTGTGGTGGCAACATATAGTGGGTCACTTTCTCCCTTAGTTCTTGATGATGGCATCGATGAGGATCACGGGCGAAGACTGGATGAGCCCGAATCTTTTGACATGTTTGTTGTAATATGATGAAAACAGGCAAGATTAGGAGGCGCCTGTATCATTTAACAAGCGGAACTTAGCGCCCTCAATCATGAGATGGGTAGCCTATATATAGGGCGATTACCCTCCCGAACCCCCGCCAGCCGGATATAGTGGGGGCGGGGGCGGCTTAAAAACCCTGGTCTTCAGGTTGGGCTGCTCTGCCTGGGCTGCTTCCTTGTTGCTCATTTCCTCGGTACACTCCTCTTGTCCCACCATTTCGTCTTTGGTGATGGCAGCTATGCAACGAGGCCGGATCCACGGAATCTGACCCTCTGGGTCGTCTGGCTATCTATCTATCTATCTATTGCCTGACGCCGTGATCCCCGAAGGGGTGGCCACGAACGAACCGCCCCCATGCACCTCTGTCCCCAGTCAGTCGACGCCCCTCCCCCCAACCAGCACCGCCTTCGTTCATGTAGTTCCTCACTCCATCCTTCCACCTCATATTCGGTCTACCTCTCCCCCTCTGTCCCTCCACCTCGCTCTCGTACACCCTCTTAGTCATTCTCTCGCTTTCCATACGTTCCATATGGCCGAACCATCTCAAGTTGTTCCTTTTCACACTTTCCAGCACATCTACCTCCACACCACACCTCCTTCTTACTTCCTCATTAGTCTGTCTATCCCTCCATGTAACTCCGCACGCACTCCTTAAGTAATTCATTTCCACTGCTCTCACTCTTGGTCTGAGTCTCTCAACCAACGTCCATGCTTCGCTTCCGTAAGTCAGTGTCGGGATTACCACACTGTCATGCAAGGACTTCTTCACTTCCATACTGACCACCCTATTTCTTGTTACTGCTTTTAGCGTTCCTACAACCCTCTTCCCCTGTTGTACCCTCTCCCGCACCTCTTCATCCATAGTCCCATCTTTACTCAACACACTGCCCAGATACTTAAAAGAGTTGACGATCTCCATAGCCTGACCGTTCAGCTTCACCTCACACTCTGTGACTTCACCCCTTTCGAAGACCATAACCTTGCTCTTCCCCGTATTTACCTTCAAATTCCGTTTTTCGCACACTGTTCCAAACTCATTTACCAGACCCTGCAACTCCCATTCATTATCACTCATCAGAACTGTATCATCCGCAAACAGCAGTATAGGTAGCTTCCACTCAATTCCCTCCCTTTTCAGCGATACACCAACATCCACTGCTCTTGATAGTATTTCTTTCATAACTCCATCCATATATACAGTAAACAACCACGGGGACATCACACACCCCTGTTTCAAACCAACATTCAGGTCAAAGAACTCGCTCTGCTCACTCTCCACACGTACTGCCGCCTTTGCACCCTCATACATGCTCTTCACTGCTTTCAGCAACTTGCCCTCTACTCCGTATATTCTAAGTACTTTCCACAAACCTTCTCTATCCACTCTGTCATAGGCCTTCTCCAAGTCCATAAAGGCAACATACACCTTTTGTTTCTTCTCCAGATACTTCTCCACAACACAATTCAGGGTAAAAATCTGATCTACACATCCTCTTCCCTTCCTAAAACCTCCCTGCTCGTCGCCTATCCATTTCTCCGTTCTCACTCTCACTCTCTCAATCACTACCCTACTGTATACCTTCCCTACTACGCTTAGAAGACATATTCCTCGGTGGTTACCACACACTCCTCTTTCCCCTTTGCCCTTATATAGGGGGACTATTATGCCAGTCTTCCAGTCATCGGGTGCACTCCCCTTCTCCCATGCTAGTTTGCACATTTTCCATACCCATTCTATCACTATCTCACCACCATACCTCAACATTTCCCCACACACTCCATCTGTTCCTGGTGCTTTCCCCAACTTTACTCTTTTCATGGCTTCCCACACTTCTGACCTCCTGATCCCCACCTCCTCCTCCACTACTTCTCTTCTTCTCCCTCCCATACCATATCCAGCTATGTTTGCTGGCTCTTCATTCCTTTCATTTAGCAACTCACTGAAGTACTCCCTCCATCTTTCGACTCTCTCTTGCTTCTCGGCTAGCATTATCCCATTCTTATCTTTCACACCCTTACTGTTTCCCTTGCTACCTTCCCTAACTTTCTTGACTTCTTTCCAGAACAGTTTCTTACTCTCCCTCCATTTTACACTCAGATTCCTTCCAAATTCCTCATCTACTCTTCTCTTACTTTCCTTCACTACTCTCTTCACCACCCTCTTACTCTCCACGTACCTCGCTCGTTTCTGTCTCTCGGAATCTTCATTCCCTCTACTACCCAACCACTCTCTATATGCTTTCTTCTTTTCTTCCACAGCTATTCTTACCTCTTCTGTCCACCATGCTGTACCTTTCACTCCCCTCCCTCTTCTCCTCACTCCACACACCTCCTCACATGCTGCACAGATCTCATCCTTAAACACCTTGCTCATCTCCTCCACTTCCTCCATAACTTCCAGGTCGAACCCACCTAGTCGTCTTTCCACTGCTCTCCTGTACTCCTCCCTGACTTCCTCCTCCTGCAACCTCTCCACCCTCCTCTCGCCTCCCTCCCGCTCTCCTCACCCACTTCTTTTGTATCCTAACCTTAGCTACCACTACATAATGATCAGACAGACCCCCTCCAATACCCCTATACACCCTAGCATCCATCACAGATTTCTTCATTCGTTCATCCACACATACATAATCAATCAATGACTTTCGTTCCACCACTGTCTTATCCTTCATCGTCAACATCCGTTTCCATGTGTACCTGTGGATCATTCTGTGTCGGAAGAAGGTGTTGGCTATCCACAGCCTCCTCCCCACACATACGTCCACAAGTGCACTACCATTCCCATTCACCTCTGATGGTACCCCCCACCCTCCCACCACTCCCTCAACTTTCCTATCACCCACCTTACCATTCATATCCCCAATCAGAAATATTCTTTCGTTCTTGTCAAACTTCTCCAGGCACGCCTCCACATTCATCCAGAACTCCTCTTTCTTTCTTTCAAGTATATCCTCTGTCGGGGCATACACGCATACAATCACCCACGTTTGTATTCCTACTTTCATTCTCACCCACACAATCCTTGAACCCACAGACCCATGAGGTCCGTAAATGACTTCCTCAGATTGTTTAGAGGGCATCCAGGGTTGCAGAGCTTCCATTCCATGGGTTAAACTCGGGCCCAGTCTGCTGGCTTGTCGTTGTGTCGAACAGGCGTGGAGGAGTTGGAGCCTGTGGTTTGGTAGGAGCTCGGCTGATGGCAGCTACCTTTAAATTCGCATGTTGCTGTTCTTTTTCGGATGACTGGTAAGTAGAGATTATATCCTCGGGGTTCTGTCACAGCAAAGTGATCTTTGACGTTGGAGGGTAGGATCCGCAACAAGGCATTGATGATATGGTCCTTGCGGATGGCGGCGGTAGCTGTAGGGAAGGCAGTGACCACAAGTTGGCTCAAGAGGCTTATTGTGGTGTTGAGGTCCCCACTGAACTTGACATCGTGGAACTGTTGATTAGCCATTACTGATCCAAGCGACGGGCAGATGGCACTCTTTGTGTAAGCTTCGAACTTTGCCCAGTATTGAGTATTGTTCACATGTGTGGGGAGGATCTTCTCACACCGCACTCCTAGACAAAGTAGAAAGAAAAGCCTTTTGTATCATTAACTCCCGTCCACTTACCAACTCTCTGCAATCTTCTGATCACTGTCTGATACAGGCCACCTGTCTATCACCTACCACACCTTCCCACTCTGAACCTGGTTTGGTGACTAAATGGCATTACGATAGGGCAGACTGGGAGGGTCTTCAAGGTTTCTTTATTGATATTCCCTGGACCTCTTTCTTTTCTAATGATGCACACTCCACCTTGAGCCACATACAAGATTTTGTAAAAATTGGAATGGAAACTTTTATTCCTCATCAAAAGTACAGTAAAAGATCTAATTCACCTAAATGGTTTGACCATAATTGTGCTAGAGTAACTGAACAAAAAGCAATAGCCTACAATGCATACACAAGATAAAAAACACATGAAGCCTTTAATTACTTTAGAAACATCAGAAATCATGCCAAAACTGTATTAAACCTAACTAAATCAAACTTTCTCCACAAGCAGGCAAATAAACTTCTAAATAATCCAAATGATAACAAAATATTTTGGTCTACTCTTAACTCATTCAAATCCAACTTCACTACTGCTTCATCCATTCCACCATTAAAATCTCCGACTGGCAATCTTGTAAGTTACCCACGAGGTAAAGCTAACCTTCTTGCGGATAATTATTTTCTCCACCAACTCAACCTTAGATGAAATAAATCAAGATGTCCCTGTACTTAATTTTAATTCACCTGAAATTCCCTCACTTAAGATTCACACCAGACATGTCAAAACTATTTTGCAGAATCTCTCCGTAGATAAGGCTCCTGGTCCAGATGAAATTCCTCCAATAGTACTTAAGAATTGCTTCTTGGTGCTCGCTCCTGTATTGGCAAAAAATTTCCGTCTGTGTACTCATACCTCATGCTTCCCAGTACCCTGGAAAGAAGCAAACATCCATCCAGTTCCTAAAAAAGGTGCCTCTTCAGATCCATCAAACTACAGACCAATAGCTATAACTTCCACTCTTGGTAAAGTCTTTGAAATTATATTAATAATCACATAATTAAGCATCTTGAGAATAATACATTAATCAGTGATAGGCAATATGGTTTTAGACGATGTCGATCAACTGCAGACATTCTTTGCCTTCTTATGCATCAAATCAACCAAGCTACAGACCAACATGGTGAAACACATACAATAGCACTGGATATATCAAAGGCATTTGATAGAGTCTGGCATCAATCCTTATTGTCGAAGATGTCACACTACGGCCTTGCATCATTAGTTCCACTAATTTCTTCTTATCTTCATAACAGAAAAATACGTGTAATGGTAGATGGCCTTTATTCTCAATTTCACTCAATAAATGCTGGTGTTCCCAGGGATCAGTTTTGGCCCCAACTCTGTTCCTCATTCATATCAATGATCTCATATCTACCACTCATAATCCAATACATTCCTACGCAGATGACTCAACACTCCACAGTTCCTTCACATTTACCAATTCTTTCACCCAACCCGATCTTATAAATTCAAAAATAAACACTGCAATTTCTCTGAACCAGGACCTTTCTAGAATTAATGAATGGGGACAAAAGAATCTAGTTTCCTTTAATGCACAGCAAACCAAGTACTGTACATTCAATTTTCTAACCGACAGAATCTCACTGACTCCCATATATTTTTTAATGATGTAAATATTCCCACTTCCCCTAGTATTGACATTCTTGGTGTAACATTAACTACTAACTTGAGCTGGACACATTATGTTAGAAGCATTGCTAAGAATGCCTCTAAAAAACTGGGACTCCTGTACAGAGTTCGAGAATTCTTCACTGACGAGCAGTTGGCCGTAATATATAAAAGTCATGTGCGTTCTCAGATGGATTACTGTTCACCTCTGTGGAGTGGAAGTGGAGTGGTTGCATTGAGGCAGTTGGACAAAATTCAAAATAAAGCTATTAGATTAATCAATAACCCTGCAATCACACAGGACCTTCCTACATTATCCATACGAAGAAACGTTGCATCCGTTGCATTATTCTAGATATTTTCACAGCAATTGTTCCGAGGAACTTGCTTCAATTGTGCCTCCTCTCCAGATCTTTCCCCGTAGAACTAGGGCAGCTGAGAGCGCCCATGAATTTACACTTTCTCCTCCACAATGCAGAACTTCTGCTTATCAAAATTCATTTATCCCTAGAACTACTACTCTTTGGAATTCACTTCCCTCGAGTTGCTTTCCAGAAACTTACAATCTACAAGTTTAAATCCAGTTGTTACAAACATTTTATGAATGGAGGATGCCTTTAGGCACATGGACCTTTTGGTTTTATCTGTGTTTTTCCTTCCTCCGTTCATTGTCTCTTTAAAAAAAAAAAAAAAAAAAAAAAAAATCTCTCTCTTCGCCGCAATGTTGCATCTCTCTCGCTATTCTATCGCTACTACAATACTGTAATCAGTGTTCCTCAGTTTCCCAGTATATACCACCTTTCCTACGTAGGGTACGTAGTACCCGCCTTGCAACACAATCTCACCCCTATTCTGTGCAACTCTCCAACGCAAGAGTGAAACGCTATTCTCAGACTTTCTTCTATTCAACTGCTGAGCTCTGGAACTCTCCCAGAATCAGTCTTCCCCTCTTCCTATGACTTAAATTGCTTCAAACTCTGTGTGTCCAGGCATTTTAGCTTGAACGTCCCTTGATTTTGGACTCTTTCAAAACTGGGGGAGGCACTCGCTGCAGGCAGTTATGCCTTTTGTCTCCCTCATTCACATAGAAAAAAAAAAGGTCAGGTTGGGGTTGCCACGCACGTACGCTGAAAGTAGGGACATATGTCGCCCCAGCTTCATCACGGCAGTGTGAATCTTAGCGGTGTCTTCATCTTTGAAGACAATATCAAGAACTGGTTTAACCACCTCGAGGTACAGTATGTGGTAATGTCATGTTCTTCAGGCTTGAAGGGAATGATCTCCAAAGATTTCCCGGCTATGATGCCTGTTGATTGCTATCACTGTCTGATCAAAATGTATAGAGAACCTGAAAGGCCGTCCCCCCGAGTTGAGACACCACTGCCACCAGTATTATACCACGCTTTTAAAAGAGTGAGGTATATTCTGGTCGCACTTCCCAGCTCTGGGAATTGCAGTTATCTTCAACTTAGGATGGGCGAGGACTGGCCTTAACTCTATTTATACCAACCAAATGACAGGCAACAACAGATACACAATAGTAGGTACAATGGTTTTTATTCACAGCAACACTTAAGGACATGAACATTCATTTTACACACGAGTGATCAAATTAGTACAACACAGGACATCAATAAATAAGAAAACAAGGAGGCAATGGGCCCCTTAACAAGTATAGTCCTGAACTTGGTATGATAAAGACGTGAGTCTAAAGCACAATAAATGCTAAACTGAGAATAATCAGATAAGCTGGCAAATACATTAATCACAAGAGGGAGCAGTAGCTTACTAATTTACAACAAGAGAGAAGACTTACTGGGCACTCAGATCTGGAAATCACTGATAGAACATAGAGATTCTGTAAGAAAAAAAAATCTAACATGAATAACTTGAATGAATTCTAGAATAAAAACACTTTAAGGTCCTTAAGTCTAAGTGATGTAGAGTACATAAACTCAGATATGCGGCAAGGATCTTCTGGAATGACGTGTAGCACTGGTGTATGTGAAGTGGACGATGTCGTATCTATAATTCTATATCTCCTATTCAAAGGGTCGCGGGAGCCCAGACCCGAGGAAGCATGTACAGTATATGCAAAGTCGGTGTAAGACAGGTGACTTGTGTTCCCCAACAAGCGAGGTAATGGTGGCAAAGTCACAAAGAGTCACTTCAGGTACTACGTTAACTATGAACAGAGTCCCGGCGTATCTAAGTCTAAATACACTAGGTCTTCTCACCACAACACGAGAGCCACTTAATTTGGACAGGGGGCAGGAGCACTGGGGGCGAGGAGCACACTGGACACTAAGAGGCGTCGAGGAGGTGGAGATTCCGACTACTCGCCATGGCCCATTGGAACAGACCCTGCTTGAGACTCGACGTGAGCTAGTCTAACTTCCAAATTGAGTTTCCCCAGTCCGGCTTCTTCACTAGTCCGAGTCTGGGCCGAAGAGTTCCAAGAGCCGCCTGGTGTTGGGGATCTTCTGTATTGGTCCAGGAGGCTTCGGGTGGCTGGAGTCCTCTCGCAGCTGCAGCCTCGGGACACTCAAGTCACTCTTAGGAAAGAGAGGCAGGAGGGTGACTGCTCAGAGAGCCAAAGGTAGTTGCATTCACGTCCTGTGTGTTACCTTGGGACTCAAACTCGGGTAGTAAGCGTTGTAACTTACTGTACGTGGCCTCGTCTCCAGTTGGTATTACGACTAGCCTTCGTCACTTTAGGCTTCTTGTTCTCTCTATCACAAGGATGTCTAGGATCTGTTGTCAATCAACCTAAAAAAAGGTTTTCTTAACCCCTTCAGCAACATGACGTAATTTTCATCTTATTCTGGTTACCATTCGACGATTTTCTTCAGCTTACAATCTATCTCTAGGACTCAAAAGGGTACATACAATCTCAGTAAACCCTCTGAATAACATAGGTCCTTCAGAAACTGCATAAAATTGTCTAGTTTTAACCAGAATCAAAGTTAAAAAGACATAATGGTGCTGAAGGGGTTAAGCCAGCAGGCTGAATGCTTGACAAAGGTTGGGCTGGCTGAAGTACTGTAGTGTCTCTTTTGGTAGCGTTGTCATGGTTGAAGCATCTCCGAGCAGGAAGGGCACATCTGTGGGCCGGGGTAGACCCTCTGCTGACTGGAATGTCTGGGCGGCTGTATCTCTGGGCATCAAATGCACATCAGGAGTAGTCGAGTCGGAGGATGTCTTGTTCGGGCTTGTGGAAGCTTGTGCAATGGCTGCTCCCGATAGTGTTTAATGCCTGTCGGGTCGTGCACGTTTTGGAACTGGTTCTGGGGGGTTCTGGGGAGGGGAAGGGATATTTGGAGGGTTTGAACTGTCGGGTACATCCACGTGGTCCCTCATCGTATTTCTGCCTTGGTGGTGGTTAGAAATAGGTCGTGGAGAGCTCCGGAAAGATATTCTTTGGGTGCACACTGTTGATGTTGACGTTTGTGGGTAATTGGGAGGTTGTTAGAGGTGTGTGGGAATTTTGGTGGGCGAGTTGGTTATCGAAGCTGCGGGAACATGTGGTCGTGTTCAGGCGGATGAATTTGTCCCCCCTTGAAGTCTGTGTCTTCTATGGCGGAAGGCTTCTCGGAGCACGAGCCTTGATATGGTGAACTATGGTGTTTAATGGTAGCGTTGTGGGCCCGAACAGCTGTGTTGTTATACAATTGTGGAGCTGGTACAGTACTTGTTTCTGAGACCGTATAACATTAAAATTCAAAATTGGTCAAAGGGTTTTAGAATATACCTCAAGTACCTCCTGCATGTTGTAAAAGGCGACTAAAGAGGTTGGATCAGTTGGGCTTGTTACCTTTCAGCCGGGAAAAGTCTTACAGCAATGAATAACAATAAAATTGCCTCGGACACTGACGGACCTACTGTTGACGACCACCGACTGGCCAAGGATTACTTTAGGATTGCGAATTGGAATGTAAGAGGCGTGAATGATGGCATAAGAGAGAGAGAGGCTTTGAAAGTACAGTACACTCAACCCTCAGCTTTCACGCACTTAGCTATCGCGTTCCACAGCTAACGCTTGCTCCCCAAAAGCTGTCAGACCATGGCTTTCACACCTATGAGCTGGCTATCACGCACCAAATGTGGCCAAAAATACAACAAAATTGGAAATTCCCGGGCTTGGGAATTCCCAGGCGGGCGGCAAGCATACGTTTACGCTACTCGCTCCCTGATTGGGCGTGACTCATGGGAAGCAAGCACTGTGATTGGCCGCCACCCATCCTCCTACCCTCCCGCTGTCCCGCCATACTTACAATTTCTGTCTTACTTGTACCCCCATTGTTGTCTGGTGAAAGCTGTGAAAAGTGTTTTTATACCTGTGAACAATGGCTACTAACCTACCCCAACGGCCACCGAATACCCCTACCTTCGCTCAGCGTAATGTGACCGCACCAAATCGAGACATTAAGAAGAGAAAGAACCTTACGTATGCTCAGAAACAGGAAATTGTGGACTTAATAGGCAAGGGTGAAACAAAAAGGAGTGTGGCAAAGAAGTTTGGAGTGAATGAATCGACAGTGAGGGGGATTTATCAAAAGCGAGAAAACATAAAGAGTCACATGAAACTTGCCCCATCAATTGCTGCATCGAATGCCTTTCGAAGTTCTAATAAAGTGCTACTTAAGACGGAACAAGTGTTGGGGCGATACTTGAATAAGCAGGCAAAGCGGAACTTGCCCGTGGACACACGTGAGATTACGGTCAACCAGGCCCCTCCGACCACCCTCAACCGGGCCCCTCCGGTGAGCCTCGACCACGGCAACAAATCGATGAACAGCCTTTACTTACGGCACTTGAATTGGATACAGTGGATGATGACACTTCAGAATTTGAAGGATTTGATGTTGAAGGGATAATGAACGAGATAGAGCAACGTAGGAGTGGCCAATAATTCGCCACCCCTAGCCTCGGAACCCAACCCACCTAAATCCCTCAACACACCTAAAAAGGTAAATGTGATGGTGTAATATGTTCTTATATTTACTTTTATAATGTTTCTTATAATTATTATTATGTTATGTTAGTGTTCAGTGGAAATTATTAGGTAAAAATCGCAAAATACGAAAAATAGTTGTCAAATTCGGCACCCAGGCACCAATTAGAATTATTCCCATTAGTTCATCAGTATGGCTATCGCGGTTACGGCTACCGCGCGGCTATAGCTGCACCAATTAGGAGTGATAGCTGAGGGTTGAGTGTATTAGCGAATGCCAAACTGGCTGTATGCGGAATGACTGAGACCTAATGGAAGGGTAAACCGTACTGTCCGTACATGTGTAAAAGAATGGGAATGTGGAATAGGTATGTGTGCTGGAGTGAATGAGAATGAGAGCAAAAGGTGTGTGTGTTATTTGTTAGTAACAAGTGGAAGCAGTGTGTAAGGGTTCAAGGATTGTATGGGTGAGAATGAAAGTGGGAATACAAACGTGGGTGGTTGTGTGTGTGTATGCTCCTACAGAGGATAAAGCTGAAAGTATGAAAGAATGAGTTTAGGGTGACTGTTGAAACATGCCTGGATAAGTTTGGTAAGAGTGAAAAATATTTCTGATTGGGGATATGAATGGGAAGGTGGGTGATAGTAAAGTAGATGGGGTGGTAGGAGGGTGGGGTGTACTATCAGAGGTAGATGTAAATGGCAGTGCACTTGTGGACGTATGTGTCGGTAGGAGGCTGTTGATAACCAACACCTTCTTCTGACACAGAATGGTACACAGGTACACATGGAAAGAGGAATGGAGGAGGGAGGGAGAGAGAGACAGTGAAACGAAAGGCACTGATTGATTATGTATGTATGGATGAACGAATGAGGAATTTAATGTTAGATGTTAGGGTATATAGGGGTATAGGGGGGGTTTTCTGACCATTATGTAGTAGTAGCTAAAATTGGAATACAGAAGAAGTGGGCGAAGAGAGCTAGAGTAGGACATGAGGGAGGTGAAGTGGTGAAGAGGGTGGAAAGGTTACAGGAGGAGGAATTCAGGTAGAGTTCAAGAGAGCATTAGAAAGACAATTAGGTAAGTTTGACTGGGAGGGAATGGAGGAAGTGGAAGAGGTCAGCAAAGTGTTTCAGGAAGTAATGAGTGTGCAGCATGTGAGGAGGTATTTGGAGATAGGAGAAGAGGGAGATGAATGAAAGGGATAGTATGGTGGACTGAAGAGGTGAAACTAGCAGATGAAGAGAAGAAAGCATATAGAGAGTGGTTAGGTAGAGGGAATGAAAATTTGAAGAGACAGAAAGGGGAAAGATACTTGGAGAAAAAGAGTGGTGAAGAGAGTAGTGAAGGAAAGTAACAGAAAAGTAGATGAGGAATTTGGAAGGAATTTACGTGTAAAGTGGAGGGAGTGTAAGAAACTGTTCTGGAAAGAGGTCAAGAAAGTTAGGGAGGGTAGCAAAGGAAGTAGTGAGGGTGTGAAAGATAAGAAGAGGCGAGTGCTATCAGAGAAGCAAGAGAGTCGAGAGATGGAGGAAACATTTCAATGAATTGTTGAACATAGGGAATGAAACACCAGCTAACATAGTTGGATGGGGTGTGGGATGGAGAAGAAGAGGATTGGAGGAGGAAGTGGGGATCAGGATGTCAGAAGTGTGTGAAGCCTTGAAACGAGTGAAGATAGGGAAGCATCAGGGATAGATGAAGAGTGTGGGGAAATGCTGAGGTATGGTGGTGAGTTAGTGATTGAATGGGTATGGAAAATATGTAGACAAACATGGAAGAAGGGAAGTGTGCCTAAAGGCTGGAAGACAGGCATAATAGTCCCCCTGTATAAGGGTAAAGGAGAGAGAGAGGAGTGTGTGGTAATCACCGGGGGATATGTCTATTAAGCATAGTCGAGAAGATGTACAAAAGGGTAGTGATCGAGAGTGAGAGCGAGAGCGAGAACGAAGAAATGGGTAGGCGTTGAGCAGGGCGAGTTTAGGAAGGGAAAAGAGTGTGTAGACCAGATTTTTGCCTTGAAATATGTTGTTGAGAAATATCTGGAGAAGGGACAAAAGTTGCATTCTGCCTTTATGGACTTGGAGAAAGTCTATGACAGAGTTGATAAGAGGTCTGTGGAAAGTATTGAGAATATATGGAGTAGCTGGCAAGGTGCTGAAAGTGGTGAAGAGCATGTATGATGGTGCAAAAGCGGCCGTGCGTGTGGAGAATGAACAGACCGAGGTCTTTGATCTGAATGTCGAGTTAAAGCAAGGGTGTGTGATGTCCCCATGTTTGTTCAATATATATATGGATGAAATCATGAAAGAAATACAAGGAAGAGCAGTGGATATTGGTGTAAAGCTGGTAAGGGAAAGAAATGAGTGGAAGTTGCCTGTACTGCTGTTTGCTGATGATACAGTTCTGATGAGTGACAATGAGTGGGAGTTGCAGGGTTGGTAAATATGTTTGGACAGTGAGTGAAAAACGGAACCTGAAGGTAAATGCGGGGAAGAGTAAGGTTATGGTCTTTGAAAGAGGTGCGGTCACAGTGTGAGGTGAGGTTGAACGGTCAGATTATGGAGAATGTCAGCTCATTTAAGTATTTGGGCAATGTGTTGAGTATAGATGGGAGTATGGAGGCTGAAGTGTGGGAGAGGGTGCAATCTCGTATCAGTCTAGAATTGTTGATGCCGATTTATCACCTCCATATTTTCGCCATGAACGCAATTTCCGGTACTCCTACCCGTAATAGAGGAAGAGGGTTGTAGGAACGCTGAAAGCAGTAACAAGCAATAGGGTGGTCAGCATGGAAGTAAAGGAGTCTGCATGATAGTTTGGTAATCCCGACATTGCAGTATGGGTATGAAGCATGGACGTTGGAGAGACACAAATCAAGAGTGAGAGAGGGTGGAAATGAGTTCCTTCAGAAATTGTGCGGTGTAACATGGAGGGCTAGACAGACGAATGAGGAAGTACGAGAGCGGTGTCACATGTGGAACGTATGGGAAGCAAGAGAATGACTAAGAGAGTGTACGAGAGTGAGGTGGAAGGACAGAGAGGGAGAGGCAGACTAAGAGTGAGGTGGAAGGATGTAGTTGAGGTATATGCGTGAAAGCGATATTGGATGGGAGGAGAGGTATCGGCTGACGGGGGACAGTGGTGCATGGAGGGGTTTCCTTCGTGGCCATCCCTTCAGGTATCATGGCGTCTGGCAATAGATAGATAGAATTAAAATGTATTGCTCAGAAAAAAAGTGTTTTCCCAAAAAGAACATACCGTAACCTACAATCATTCATGTAAACAGATTTTCTTATGTCCCCTATACTCTCCCAGAAATAAGAGATAAAAAAAAATAAAAATAAATGCCAGAATATTTGTATGCTGTAGTTCTTCGTTTCATAATCATCAATTTCTTTAAGTTAGGTGAAAAAACAAATACCATTTTTTCGTATTCGAGGTGATATTGTGCCCAGCACAGAACATAATTGAAAATTCTACTCGAGTGGCATTAGTCTATGTTGCAAGAGCTTTTCATGGATATATGAATGGTTATTGAGCCTATTAGGATTTCAAAGGTCGTTGACTTTCATTTTTAGAAAAATACCCGTAACGTAAAGATTAAGAAATGTTTGTCAATGTAGTCAGATAGACTTTTTATCATTTTGGGCTATCTAGTGATGTTATAGCCATACCCAGTCAAAATCCAGTGTCACCTGACCTATTCATTATTACATGACTATACAAACATGTACTGTATGTATGTATGTATGTATGTATGTACTCAAGGGGTGGTCGACTCGAGACATGAGCCCGAACAGAAACAACAAAACATAACAAAAAACAAAAGAAAACTTACACACATCTAGATCGGCCAAACATGGCAAATCAAAATCTTATAAACAGCTCTCCCCACCAAATACATTATGATATGCTTACGCATTCCCATATATACTTTTACATTCCCAGATTATTAGGCATAGATATAACTAATCTATGGGTATATCCCTGAAGTTGCACACACCTTGGTCGGTAAATTAGAGTATAAACATAGTATTACCGATTATCACACAAGACATGCCATTGCACAGCCATAAGGCATTCAGACATATTAAACCGGTTTCTCTTGTTGTGAATTGTGTTCTTTTATTTCATACATTTTATTTTACTAAGCGGTTTCCACATAGTGATTTTGATCAGTTATTTTGCCTTTATATTGTCTTTGTCCAAGTTTTGGTTTGTTTAGTTTGCAAGTTTTACATTTTAATTGAAATTGTTAAGGATTTTCAACCTTGCAACACCTTCCTCCTAGGCATTCTGAAGTGATAAATGCTTGAAAAAGCCTTGGTTACTATGAACAGAGGGTAAACCGAGGCAGAGTCATAGCGCAGCATGGCACGACTCCACTCATTCAGTGTCTGGGATCCTCGGTATAACTGTGTGTCTCTCACCTTTTGAGTCTGAATATGTGTTCAATATACCAACAAATGCTTTATACTAAGCAGTACATCCCGATTTCTTACTAAAAAATTAATATCTCAGGGATTATTTACACTCAATATCATGGCATGCCAACCCCAAGAAACCCTTCATTTAGCCCCGAGTTAGTTACAAATACAGTATGTGCGCATTATGAAAATTATTATACAAATTTGTAACTATACAAGTGAATGCAGCAATGGTGTGACACGTTAGGGTTGCCAATATCTTGGAGAGGTATATTTATCTGAAATTCACTATACTGTATAATAACCAATAAAGGGCGGGCTATGTCCCGAGACATTTATGCCTTGAGTGGCAACTAGAGGGGGAGAGACTCGATCAAACAGCTTAATGTAAGTCTGTTCAAATTTAACAGATATTCCCTGACGCTATCGTGTGAATTTCACCCCAAATAGGTATCCACTACTGTATGCTTTGTTAATTATAAAATTATCACAAAATACAAAAGTAACATTACTTGGGTTACTAGAAAAAATGGGGACTATCAATATAAAAGGCTTCATCTTATCTAGGTTGTCAGCAAACTATTAAATCTGATTGTTCATAAACATATCTCCCCAGTTTAAAATCAACCACACCCAAAGTCATGTAGCACCCTCAGTTTATATTTTTCTCTTAAACCT
Source organism: Paralithodes platypus (assembly GCA_032716605.1). Lineage (NCBI taxonomy): Eukaryota > Metazoa > Arthropoda > Malacostraca > Decapoda > Lithodidae > Paralithodes > Paralithodes platypus. Next base: position 56,944,815 of record CM064480.1, on the reverse strand, counting down.
ATTTGATCTGAGAAAGGTAATTTTGGTCCTCCCCTCTTTTGCTCCATTAGTTTGGAGATTTTTAGACGTTTCACCCCATTAGTTTGGCGATATAACACTTTACCTCATTCAAGTGTCGATTATTTCCTGGGTGAGCGATAGCAAGCTTGTAACTTAGAAAAAATTGGCCTTCGGCCTGGACTTTCTTCTATCGAAAAATATACAAATTTAGCTTCATGAGGTCTGGGTGGGATTTCTTTTAAGTTTGAAGGAAGTCCTGGGAAAGCATTTTTGTTAGCCTACGGGCCAAAATAACATACATTGCTCGGAAATGGCAAATGCAACCGAAATCCTCAATAATAATTTAAAAAAGTATCATAACCCACAAGACATTGGATCAGTTTAAGAAATATCCTCAACAAAAGTAGACAACACTTCAGGGTCCTGATGTGGCGGCGTCTACGCCGTGGGGCCACCTCCCGAGGCTGCCAACCGCGGATGGCTGCCGACCCTCCACAGCCGAAGACAAAATCAACGACCAGTGGAGGAAAACCGGATGCCGGCCGCGGGGAGCAGTTTCGGGAGCCAAACCGTCACAACCATCCCCTGCCCCCTCCCTGGGGGCACGGGTCCTTGGAGCGGCTTCGGTCGCGCCGGGAATTTCCACACCTCTCACACCACACACACACATCACACAGTTTTTCCTACACCGAGAAATTACTCTCCGGCTGTCATTTCTCGAAGACTTCTTCTAGCCGGAGACATTGAGAGCAACCCAGGACCCACGTTCACATACATATGTCCAACTTGCTCAAAACCCATCACTTCGAGTCGCCATACTAAGGGTTCAGTTCTCTGCAATTCATGCGGGAACTGGACCCACTTCACCTGCACAACACTTGCCTCCAAGAAACACTACACAAACACCTGGACCTGTTCCTCATGCCCCTCCCTCTCCCAGTCAAATCCCTCACCTAAAACCCGTCCACCTCTCCTCCCCAACCCACCTAACCTTCCCATATCATCCACTCCCCCCCCCTAAAACCCGTCCACCTCTCCTCCCTAACCCACCTAACCTTCCCATACCATCCACATCCTCAACTCAACACACCACACCCCATCCTAATCCATTCCAACCCCCATCTCCTGCTCCCCAATCCCCACCCCCACCTCACCCATCCCAACCCCCATCCCATCACCCTGGTACACAAAGAAATATCATACATAGTAACCAGTGTACAAACCAAATCACTCCTCCCCCCAAATGATAACAGAACAGAAATACAGTCAATTAAAATACGCACTGGCAACAACTCCAACATAACCATCATAAACACATACATCGCTCCCCAAACATCCCCTACAGTACCAAATGAATACAGACCACACTTACAACACATCACAAACACCCCACACATCATCCTGGGTGGTGACTTCAACGCCAAGACGTCGGCCTGGTTTGTCGACAACCCCGACACAGACAGAGGGCTGGTACTACAAAACCAAACCGATAACCTCATCATCCTTAACGACATCCATCAACATACCCATATTCCTCACCAAGCCCTCTATAACCCATCATCTCCAGACATCACCTTTTGCTCCCCAGAACTCGCCCCCACAACATCCTGGAGGGTGGTCAGAACCTTAGGCTCTGACCACCTCCCGATCATTATCACCACCAAAACCAGACTCACCCCAGCTAGCCACAAACACACATACACCAATTATAAAAGAGCTAACTGGGAAGCATTCACAAATGAGACAGAACAACACTTCACAACTCTAAACAGTACACCCATCACTAACATCAACAATGCTGTACACATACTCAATAAAACTATCCAAAACGCTGACAAGAAACACATTCCAAGAGGTAACAGAAAAAGACACAACCCCAACTTCACACCAGAAATTCAAAACCTCATCAGACAACGCGACATACTGAAACACTCCCCAGCACCCCACACACAAGACATCACACAACAAATTCAAGCACTCAACACCCAAACTAACAACAAAATACAAGAACAACAAAAACTAAATTGGAATAACTTCCTACAAACACTTGATCACAAAACAAACTCCAAAAAACTCTACAAAACACTAAACAGCATCACACTTTCCAACAGCAACACAACACAATCACATGCTGCAATCACAACAACAGACTCTACTCCTTCATGTAAACAACAAGCAAACACTCTCATCAATCACTTTTCACATGTCAGCCACCTAAAACCTCACAAAGACGACCGACGTGTCATCCGACGTAAGAGACAATTCCCCACAGACCCTGACTATACACCCTTCACCAATCACCAGACAAAGCATATCATCAACAATCTCAAGCACTCACCCGCCTGTGGCCTAGACAACATAAGCAACATACACCTCAGACACCTGGGACCACAAGGCATACAAGCACTCACTAACATATCAAACTACAGCTATTCACACAACACAATACCAGACATTTGGAAGCATGGTATCATCATCACATTCCCCAAACCCAACAAAGACCCCACGCTACCCTCCTCGCACCGCCCCATCACACTTCTTTGCTCCACCTCCAAAGTCATGGAACGCCTAGTATTACAACTAATTACACCTGACCTACCCCTAGCTCCAACACAACATGGCTTTAGGCCACTGCACTCCACAAACACTCTTCTCACAGACCTTACACAAAGAGCTTTCGACGGCATCAATTCAGCTAGACCACCACACAGATCACTATTAGCCACACTCGACATTAGTAAAGCCTTCGATGCCATCCCCCGCCACAACCTAACAAACAAAATCTACAACACAAACATGCACAACAACACAAAACGGTGGCTGGCCAACTTCCTAGCAGGCAGATGTGCACACGTATCTTTTGCCGGTCAGTCATCTAAAATCAGAAACTTTCCAAACGGAGTCCCACAAGGATCCGTCCTATCGCCCGCACTCTTCAATCTGTACATGCACGATATAACTACACCCAATACGCCCCAAATAAACTTAGCCTCCTATGCAGATGACATAACACTCACATGCACACACCATGACCCAAAAAGAGCAACAGATCTCCTTCAACCCTATCTCAACACACTACATGGCTGGTGCACTACAAACAGACTTAATCTAGCCCCAGCCAAATCCACCGCAACCCTGCTCACAAGTTGGACAGAACACGAATACATCCCTCAACTCACCATAAACAACACACCCCTAACACATACACACACACCCAAAATCCTAGGAGTAACATATGATACTCATATGACATTCAAACAGCACACCACAAACATTAAAAAGAAACTGACACCCAGACTTAACGCCCTCAGGTCACTTGCTCACACAAAATTTGGACACAACAAAGAAACTACCACCACAGTATATAAACAATACATAAGATCAGTGATGGAATACGCAAGCCCAGCCTGGGCTTCTAACCTAGCTGAAACACATCATAAGACCTTACAGACTATTCAAAACAAAGCCCTGAAGATCATTACAGGCTGCACAGCTACTGCACCCACAGATCACCTACATCAAGAAACCAAAATCCTCAAAGTCAAAGACCATCTGGACATGAGAGGCACTCAATTCCTGGCAGCAGCCTCCACGAACCAAGACCACCCACTAAACTACGTGGCAACACACCCACAGACGCCAGGAAATATCAAAACAACACCCGGCACACGGTATCACACACAATTATTGTCCTCTCTCCCTCCCTGCCCACCCCGAACCAACTTCCAGAAGCACATCCATACTCATATCTCTCACCGATCCATCCACTCACTCACAGACAACACGCAGCTGCATGCACGACCTCCCGAAATCCATCCTTCCGAATCCTCCCTTCCTCGCGAGGACAGAGTCCACCTGGCCAGGCTGAGATGCGGACACCATCCAGCTCTCCTGAGCTATCAGAAGAGACTGGATGACTCCGTTGTCGACGCCTGCCCGGGATGTAACACAGCACCCCATACCATTAAACACATCATAGAAGACTGCATTTCACACAACCACTTACGCCAACAACACAATCTACACTCAATGAGAGCTCTGTGGGAAAGCCCGATCGTGGCCATGGCCTTTCTCAGGGACTCGGGGCTGTTCGGCCAGGCAGCTTAGGGAACAACAACAACAACAACAACAACAACACTTCAATACAACGGATTTGTGTATGCATACTAACTCCTTCAATATGGTGATGCCACTTTTTATTCCTATAGATCCTTCCTAAACTGAATGAAATTATATTATGGTGTTAGCCAAAATTAAATGAGAATAATGCTATCATACAGACAGGGTTATGGTATTTTTGTTTTTATTATTGTCTTGAAAGCGTAATGGTTAGTGTGTGGAATTTTGGTCTGAGTATCCTAGATTCGATTGGAGTACCACATGTACAAGTATTCATTAGTTTCATTGATTTCATTAATTAGGTTTATTTGAATTAAAATGTAAAACTTGCAAACTAAACAAACCAAAATTGGGACAAGGACAATATAAAGTCAAATTAAATTATCAAAATCGCTATGTGGAAACAACGCTTACTAAAATGAAAATTATTAAATAAAAGAACACAATCCACCATATAGGGTGTACATTACTACATGAGCAAGTTAATCTGTTTCCCAAGCAAACTAATCGCACATATAACAACGCACTATCGTCACGTTAAAGGAATTAGTCAAGTTTGGGAAGTCCGGGACGTTCTGGTAAATTTTACTAAAGTTAATCGGTTGGTATATTGAACCGAGATAGTGGACCATTGACAAAGACTCCTAGATATTGAATGTGCAGAGTGTAAAGGAGAACTTGTGTTGAATGACTCGCCTGATAGTATCGATTTCAGCAGTAACTATGTAGTATGTGAATAAATTTTGCTACTTGGGCAATACGGTTTCTGCCAGAGGCACTGAAACTGGCTTAAACTTAGGGATGGGTTATCGAGTGTGGAACCAAGAATTCACCTGGGAATTAGGAGTATCAGTGAAGTGATACACATGAGTATACTTGGCTGGTTTGGAGTGAATGGATGATCAGAATTGGGTGAAGAAATGCCAGTCTCTGAACGTGGGGGGAGCTATGCGTAGGGGTAGATCTAGAAAGATGTGGGATCAGGTACTTCAGTCTGATTTCAACAAAAAGAACATGGCACCAGAGGCAGCACAAAGTAAGGTCACCTAGAATACCGCCATTTAGGACGTAGAACTGAACTCACACTCTGTGGATAAAGTGGTCTTTTATCTTGTATGTATGTCTTCTGGGCGACCTAGATGTGTGTATGTATTATTTTGTTTTGTCGTTTCGGTCTCGAGTCAGCCACCCCCAGCTATGGGGTAAGTGCCTGAGTATATAAAGTACTACATACATACGTACATGTATGCAACCAATTAAGAAATGAAACTGGCATCAGACAAAAAAAAAAATAACGATACAAGATCCGCTACCAGATTGCAACTAAATGTAAGGGATTTGAAGTATTCATTCAAAATTACATGTTACAACTTCCTCCTCCCCTCATAAAATTATCCTACTCAACGAGACAGAGAAAGGGGCGAGGGAACGCGAAAGTGGTCTCGAGTCGGCCACCCCCAACAATGGGGTATGTGCCGGAGTATTATACTGTACATATACAACTTTTTTAAAATCTGCAGAATGGAAGCAAAAAAATAAATTAAAATTTTAGAATAGCATATTTTTGGCTCCGAGACTCCAATACTGTACATCCAACAAAAGAAAGTGATTCTTCTTTTATGGAGGTATGACATAACAGACAAAGGAGGAAATTAGAAGAGCGAGGATATGCTGGAGTGTGTGAAGAACACCTTGAGGTGGTCATATGGAGAGTCCAAATGTATGAGAGTGAGGTGGAAGGGCAGAAAGGTGAAGGCAGACCGAGAGTGGGCTGGAGATGAGAAGTATGTGAGTGAAAGTGATGTTAAGTGGGAGGATAGGTGCATGAAGTCAATTCAATCGTGGAAACCCTCTCAGGGATCAAGGCATCTGGCAATAAATAGATTAGAGGACATCACAAGCGTGAATGTACTTTATAGGCCAAAGTCAGTGGCTATAGTAATGGGTCACTAAAAACTAGACCCCTTCAACCATGGTGTCATTTCAATTTTCTTTTTGGCTAACTTTAGACGAGTTTACTCAGCTTCAGAACCTCTAGGAAGGAATGAAACGGGGAAAAAAAAATCACCCATTTCTTATCTGAACATCTAAATTTTTACTATTTTGTTCAGCTAAGAAAGGCACTCTTAAGAATAATAGGAGCTAGAGCTATGTCAATTAATCTTATAACTCTTAACTAAACTTGCCAAAAACAAAAACAAAAACAAAAAAAGTAAAGTGAAAATAGGTGTCAAAATAGTGAAGGAAGTTAATGGCAAATATAATAAAAGAGGAAAGAATAACACCGATACATTTTCTTCCATTTTAATGTGAAATAATAGCATTGCTATAGTCAATAAAGGCACACATATAATAAACAGCATGGAGTGGACAATTTTCACAGACAACGGAATAAATATTTGAAACACAAGTTCGTCAATAAAGAAGAAAAAAATTTCAGTAAATATCATAACATAAGAAGTCATGACCTGACAATTTTTTCAATATATTTCATAATTTGTAATAATAAAACTAACAGTATATAACCTAAATACCTTTCGGATCTAAAGATATACTGTAAACCAGTAAATTAAATCACATTACACAATGGTGGAAAAAAGGTTTGAAAAGGTATTCCATAAAAATCTAATAATATTGTATCTTTTCAGAGGGAACTTTTACTGTTCATAAAACCAAGATTATAAATATCTGACTAACTGCCACAGGAGTTGGAATCGATATTGAGGTACTGGTAGTAAACTGCATCACGGCTAAATACTGTAGATTTTTCAAGTCAACGAGCATGGTCTCTTATTAATTAAACTGCAATAACAATCTTTAATGCATATAAATTATTAAAGAAAGGAAGATTATATGAATTTCATGTTGATATATATATACTGTATATGGCAATGCTTGGTACAGTACTGCATAAATTAATTCTACTCCAAAATTTAACTTTCCACCTTGTTGTTTGCTATATAAAAAATAAACTTAAAATATTTTTCCAGAACCATTTAGTAGTTATAGTGGACTCCATATTCACCTGCTAAGCATCATACTTGGCAAGAGTCTCTTTAAGCTTATCTTCACTTGCTCCAGAGAACGAATCAATCTGCAAGGGAAAAGAAGTATATGAGTACATGACTGATTCATTATGCTAAATGGATAGGCCTAAATAAAAATGTAAAACTTGAAAAAACTAAACAAAACAAAAACAGGAACCACACAATGTAAAGACAAAACAACTTTAATCAATATGTGGAATTGGAAATTAATGCATTTGTAAAATCGTTCTCAACACCAAAAACACTCCAAATGAAGTTAACCCTCTCACGTTCTTGATGCAATTTTGAGCTTATTAGGGATACTTTAAAGCCTTTGTTACCATCAGGGGTATTTAGAAATCTTTAGGCCTACTTTAGTTACTTTAACCTCTGCAGTTGTCTTTGAGTTAGCTGTGGGCAGAAAACTAATTTCGGAGAGGTAATTATAAGAGTGAGAGAACTCTATTTTGTATTGATAATCTGGCAACCTCTGCGTCATATGGTCGTGAGAGGGTTAATGAAAGCATGTGTGTGGCAAACTATCAATGGAAGTTAAATATTACTAAGCTATAATGAATCAAATAAAATCAATCTAAATGAATACTCTATATCTAAATTGAATTCAATCTGAAACAAGCTAATTTATATCCAAAGGTCTCACATAATAAATGTATATAATTATAGGGTAAGGTTATAAGGGTTAATATTAGCCAGGAATTAACTCACCAATAGTTCCACGTGGCAATGAGGCAAGGGAGAACGTTTTACCCAATATGGCGGTGGACAATGGGGAACGAGACTTCGGTCCCAAGACACGAGTCAAGTTAAAGAAAGAATAAATGATTACATGGGAATGGACATGAATATTATGCTTATCTATCAGTCAGTCATGATGTCGATGAGAGCGTCGTGATGGTGTAGTTGTGTGTATTGCTGTATGTGTATTGTGATTAGAGGCACAAAAGCACGATTAACTGAGGGCGGAAAATTAGATGTTAACTGGTTGGTGTTCGTGAAGGCTCTGACGTACCTCAAAAGCACACCTTGCTGCCTTGGCAAACCGCCAGGAGCCCAAATTATCGTACCGCATTTAGGTTGCTCTATACGATAAATTATATTAATATATACGATAAATTCATATATACTACATAAGACCATGGCAATATTGCTTAATAGCATATTAGGCCTTTTATAACTTAACTTATTTACAATCTTATAATATACGATCTACTCGTCCTACATCGTGCTGTAGGAGAGATCGTGACGTCACAGAGACATCCAAGATCACAAAAGAGTCATAGTCTATCGTATTTATACGATACACTCCCCCCACAAAAAGACCTGAACCCCACCTTAAACCTAAAGTTGCCCAGAGGCTATCTTCTGACGCCACAAGTCGACAGCGCCAGCAGCAGCGCGTCTGGGACGCGTCCCGGTCCGAGAATGATCACCATCAGTATGAGGTGAGTCGTTCCTTCGAGAATCCTCGGACCCAGCAATAACAGGTGGAGCCTCAGATTGCAATGCGGAATCTAGCTCCAAAGCGTACAAACGTGCGATAGGACGAACAGTAGTTCCAGTGGCTGTCTTTAATAGCGCCACCCGCTCTACAGAGTCTGCCCCCTTGTATACCTCCAATACGCGGCCTAATTTCCAGTATAAACGAGGACTATCTTCTTTAATTAAAACAACGTCACCAACTGTAGGGGCCGTTGGTCTACCAGAGGGAGTAACACTCCTTTCCCTCAATGCTAGCAGATATTCACTAATCCACCGTTTCCTAAAATCCTCGATTATCCTGGATATATACTGGTATCTCTTAGACACCGCTACCGCAGAGTACAACGAGGGATCCTCTAACTCTACTATGGACTGAAAATCAGATGGAAACGCAGTCAATGGTTTTCCATATAGCAAGTGAGCTGGCGTTAATGGTAGTGGTTCTTGCAGGTCGGTGTACACATATGTAAGCGGGCGATCATTCACGACTGCCTCTATCTCTGTGAGGACTGTCGTCAACTCACTCTTCTTTAATAGAGCACGTCCTACAACCGCTCTGAGTCCTGACTTTACTATGCCGACACACCGTTCCCACATTCCACCAAACCAAGGTGCCTTAACTGGAATGAACCTCCATTCGCACTTCTTCTCTCCCAAAAAAGTGATGATAGTAGGATCACTACTCATATCCTTTAGATATTTTGATGCTTGGACATAAGTGGGAGCATTGTCGCTAAGAATGAGTTGAGGGAATGAACGACGGGCACAAAACCGTCTGAACGCCAGCATAAATTCTTCGCTAGACATATTATCACATAGTTCTAGGTGTACCGCTCGAGACGTCGCACAGGTAAACAATAATATATAAACCTTCTCATGCTCCCTCGTCTTCAATGCCCCTGTGTAATCTAATCCTACCGCTTGGAAAGGTTCTACGTGCTTTACACGGCATTCAGGTAGAGGTGGAGCTGGTCCAGTTGCATATGGTTTACCCTTTAGTCTCTGGCATATTACACACTTTCTCACTACGCGTCGAGCTACTTGTCGAACTCTGGGTATCCACCATATGAGACGTAAATTTGATATAATATGACATACCCCGTAGTGTTTTACTTCCCTATGTGCACGTATGATCAATAGATCAGTAACGTGATGTCTTGTTGGCATAAGTATAGGTCGGTTTGTGCCGTCTGGTACACCCGACCACTTCAGGCGACCCTCACACCTGATGAGGCCATTGTCTAGGTGCAACCTTAGTTGACGCACTATATTAGGCATTAATGTCTTATTCGAGCCTGTCAAGGATTCTAATTCATTGGAAAAGGTTTCTACTTGAACCCATTTGATCAAAGTTACTTCAGCTGCTTTAAATTCACGAGCATCAATGTTGTGACCCCTGTTGCAGAGTTGGCCCGTTACTTTAAGCTTGAGATTGGATACATATCGCAATACCCAAGCTACAACTCTGACTAGTTTATTATAGTCACCGAATCTTGCCCACTTTATGATAGGACCCGGTGGCTCATTTGGTTGGGCTGTAACTGCCACTGTTTCCAGTGGCAGAAGTCCCTCACCAACAGCATGCCATATCGTCCATTCACTTTCATGGAGCAGCCACTTTGGACCATGCCACCACAATTCGGACTTCATTAACTGGCTAGCCGTTATACCCCTAGTTATGAGATCACTAGGGTTTTCCTTTGTATTTACATAATGATAAGCAACGTCTGGCAAAAGGGCTCTAATCTCATCTACCCTATTCCGCACATAAACTGGCAGAGACTTCTTGCTATGTATCCAGTTGAGTGCGACCTGACTATCGCACCATACGTGAACGATTTCAATATTTAATTCGCTCTCGTATGCTGCGCGTACATGTTGCACCAGACGTGCTAATAGCAGCATGGCAGTCAATTCCATTTTAGGGATAGTTACCTTTTTAACCGGGGCTACTTTGGCCCGGGCTGTAACTAAATGTGCCCCAAATGAAGTAACAACATATATGGCTACCCCGTATGCCGTGGCGCTAGCATCGCAAAACGTGTGTAACGTAACGTCACCGAACGCCGCCACTTTACGAGGTATAGGTTTAGTACATAGGATGGCATATTCATTCAACAACAATGTCCCTTGGTCATTCAGGTCCTCGGGCAAACTGTCATCCCATCCTATTTTACGTCTCCAAACTTCCTGCATTAGAATCCTAGCTCTTATGGTAACAGGTAATGCTAGACCCAAAGGATCAAAAAATTGCGCAACTTTGCTCAACAGACTTCTTTTTGTGTGCGCTCCTGTCTGCTGAGCAAAAGACCTTGTTTGAAAAGTTAGTATGTCATGTTTAGGTTGCCAGATCATCCCCAAAATTCTGGACTTTTCCTGGTTAAGAGATGCCGTACCATCCACCTGTATTAAACTCTGAAGATCTTCACTATTAGTAACCCACTCGCGGAGAAATAGATGTGCATCCGCAAACAATCTGCGTGCTTGCCAGTATGCATACAACAAATCATCTTGACTATCGCTAGTACCCTGCAAATTGTCAATGTATAATCCGCGAGATAGTTTACTTGTGTCCTCATGAGTGTCAGCTAGATGTTTTCTGATTGTGGCATTTAACAAAAACTGCGAGCAAGTGGCCCCAAAGAGTACAACCCGAAAACGGTATATTATGATGGGACTTTCAGAGTCGCTAATGTCGCTGAACCAAAGAAAGCGGGTAACATCTCTATCTTTCCCCTTTAGCTTGACCATCAAGAATGCTTTCTCGATGTCACTGGTATAGGCGTACTTTCCCAGCCTAAACCGCAATAGATGTTGGGACAGGTCCGACACCATGGACGGACCTGTCAACAGGCAGTCATTCAGACTGGGTTGTTGACCTTGGTGGGCAGAACAGTCATACACCACCCGTATTGGTGTGGTGATGCTGTCTTTCTTTACCCCATGATGGGCCAGATAGTGAACCCTACCCTTCTTACACGGTTCCTTGACATCGACTCTCTCAATAAAACCCCTATCCTCATAACTCCGAAATACATCGTCATACGCCTGGCGCGTGCTCGGTTCGTTAGACAATTTCCGCTGCAATGCGCGCAAGCGACCTAATGCCAAACCATAGTTGGTAGGTAGGCTTATCTCACTGTTCTTCCACGGTAAACTAACTTTATATTGCTTGTCTGAGGCACAGTAGCACACAGACTCGTCAAACCTTTGTAGCGCAACTTCCGAGTCATAATCAGTCTCCATAGGATTAATGCCTATGTGATCCAATCTCCACAGTCGTTCCAGGTCGAACTCGGCAGCCATCTTAGGGTCACTAGGTTGGGAATCCTCCCTTCCCAACTCCTCTGCCGCGGTTACATTGACTCTATATATCGAGACCGTGTCGACCAGGACCTTTGACTGTGTAGTATGCACCTTTCCGCTCATGCAGTATCCAAATTTAGTGGGGATTAAAATTACACCACACATCTTTTTAAATCCAGGGTATACTACTTCATAATAATGATCCACACCAAGTAGAACATGCACCTCACTCTGATTTCCCATGGGATCTGACAAGTTAACCCCTTTGCTACGTAATGCGTGTTCCACCTTCTTCACACCCACAGATACATATTCTGGTAGGGTGTCTACTACGATACAAGTCATAAAGTACCGGTTTTTACGATAGAAATATGAAATCTCCGCTATCTCGTAGTCTTGTTTATCAGTAACCCCTGTGAAGCCCTGTAATCGAAGAGTCTCAGCCCCTACGATTCGGTGCTTCAGTCCCACTAGTACGGACCTCTTTATAAAGGAACGTTGAGACCCTTGATCTAGAAGTACCCGACAAACTTTGTTACTGTCATTACCTTCCATGGGAATCTGTATTGTGGGCAATATAGTGGTGTCTTGCGTGCTACCTAGTGCCACAGTTGTAGTACCCTCATTTTTGACGTCTTTGACTTTATCTGCAGTAGGACACAACTTATCAAAGTGATGTCCTTTGCAGTGCCGACAGGGCCTTAAGTATGTAGCAGTACATTGTCCCTGCTTACCATGTTCCCCACTTAGACAACCTACACATAGCTTCAATCTTCTCGCCTGTGCTAGTTTTGTCTCATTTGTCGGGTATTTTACACAGAAACTCCATTTATGTTTGTTGTTACATAGCTTACATAGAATCTGAGCAGGTTTCTTATACACACCCTCTTTCTTTACTTTAGTCCCCACTGTCATGCTTACTGTTCCCCTCTTCTCCACATTCTCACTCCCTCCCGACACATACATTCTCCCTTTGTTCAACTGTAGATTATTGATCTCCTTACTGAACTGAGTTTTGAATTCCCCCAGCTCAAATGATCTTACCTTATCAAGTATTGCCATAGGAAGCTTCTGACGCAAGATAATGACTATCATTTCCTGCGTGGTAAGCCCTAGGGTATCTAGCGATCGAGTATGGCACTCCATATTTGCCCTGAAGTTTGTCAACTCATCAACCTTATACTGTGGTTCTGCGAGCCCCAACAAGGCAACGACATGGGCCATCTTCAACTGCTCTCTATCCCCGTATGTGGACTCTAATAAGTGTACCGCTTCAAGATAACTACCACCTACTACTGCAAAACCCTCTATTAAATGTAAGGCCTCTCCTTCCAGTTGTCCCTTCAGATAGTGAAACTTGCGGACATTATCCAAAGAGGATTCATGAACCGTAGATCGAAATACGTCCCAAAAAGCTAACCACTCGGTTAACTTGCCCCCAAATGTAGGAAGATTGAGCTTTGGGAGGTGTACAGTATGTTTTGGGTCAGCCCTTCTATGGGCCTCATTATCGCCTCCCTTCTTACTTGCGACAGCACGCTGTAATAGGCGCTTCGCTCTAAAGACAGGTTCGTCATAGAGGGCGCGATTATCACACTCTGTAACTATCTCTTCCTCCTCTATCATGTCAGCCACAATCACCTCACTCAGAGCCGTAATACGACCGTGGGTAGCCTGGACGTTATCTAATCTAGCCTCCAATTCCTCTAGATCAGCAGTAGTGATGAAAGTGTTTAAGTCCACAATTAGCCTATTTAACACTCCCCGAAGTCCCGCCCTTTGATTTTTAGGGGCTTTGCTTAGCACCCCACTAGACGGTGTCTCTTTATGGTCTTTATCCATTTTGCATGTGAGCCTATAGGCTATGTATCTAAATGTTACGTTACAAGGACAACGGCAAATCAATAGTCTAATTAAGAGACGCCAACCTGCGGACTTCTATGTTATGGAGAACAAATAGTACACTAAATAGCAATACCTACTAATGGATCATATTGAACAAGAAAAAATGTTAGGTCAGGTCATATGTCACAGGAAGAAAAGAAAAGAAAATTATTGGGGAAAGACGATGGGTGGGAAGCAGGACTTAGGCAGGCACAACGATGTGACCCTGCATTCTGGCTCTAACCATCGCTTGGCTAGCCTTGCCAGTTTATCATAGAGTTGTTCCTGCATCCTGTTATATGTCCCCTTGTTCATTGCCTTAAAATCCCTTACTGGTAGCTAATTCCCGGGTCTGGGCACCAATGTGGCAAACTATCAATGGAAGTTAAATATTACTAAGCTATAATGAATCAAATAAAATCAATCTAAATGAATACTCTATATCTAAATTGAATTCAATCTGAAACAAGCTAATTTATATCCAAAGGTCTCACATAATAAATGTATATAATTATAGGGTAAGGTTATAAGGGTTAATATTAGCCAGGAATTAACTCACCAATAGTTCCACGTGGCAATGAGGCAAGGGAGAACGTTTTACCCAATATGGCGGTGGACAATGGGGAACGAGACTTCGGTCCCAAGACACGAGTCAAGTTAAAGAAAGAATAAATGATTACATGGGAATGGACATGAATATTATGCTTATCTATCAGTCAGTCATGATGTCGATGAGAGCGTCGTGATGGTGTAGTTGTGTGTATTGCTGTATGTGTATTGTGATTAGAGGCACAAAAGCACGATTAACTGAGGGCGGAAAATTAGATGTTAACTGGTTGGTGTTCGTGAAGGCTCTGACGTACCTCAAAAGCACACCTTGCTGCCTTGGCAAACCGCCAGGAGCCCAAATTATCGTACCGCATTTAGGTTGCTCTATACGATAAATTATATTAATATATACGATAAATTCATATATACTACATAAGACCATGGCAATATTGCTTAATAGCATATTAGGCCTTTTATAACTTAACTTATTTACAATCTTATAATATACGATCTACTCGTCCTACATCGTGCTGTAGGAGAGATCGTGACGTCACAGAGACATCCAAGATCACAAAAGAGTCATAGTCTATCGTATTTATACGATAATGTGATTCTCCCAGGATTCGAACCTAGGATATCACATACAGAACTCACTCTCTCTAACCATTACACCATCAAGACAGTTTTAAGTACAGTCAGGCCAGCCAATACACAAGTTTTCAACCCGCGAAATTGCCAATACACGAGCAGGGGTCCAAAATAAACATTACCAAAACTTTCAAAATATGAAGATGTACTGTACAGTATTTACAATATGCGAATCGAGCGCCGAAATACGAGCATTTCCACCGTGTTTACCTAATGCGCGTGGTCGGCGTTGCGGGATACGCCAGTCTTACAGCTACCTCAGAGCGGGTCACTCATTCATCAAGCCACGAAAAAACAAGCTTATAACCCTCAATATTAAGTTTAATTTAGTAGTTATAGATGTTATATTTTCTCATTATTTTGATGATTATGTCCACCATTTAGCCAATTGAAGGGGAGAAATAGGCCAAAAAATTGTCATTCTCAGTCGGTGCCACCCATAAACAATTATTCTCATAAAATGCATTACAGTCCATCCTCCAAATTTGCGAGTTTGCAAAATGCGATCCTCCACATTTGCGAGGGGGGGGTCAAAATTGAAAAAAAAAAAAAAAAAAAAAAAAAAAAAAAAAAAAAAATATATATATATATATATAATATTCCACATTTGCGAGGTCGATTTCACATGTGCGAACCAGACCGTAGAATTATAAGGGAAATCCGCCATTTACTCTAAATTTGCGACCGCCTAATCCACATTTGCGAGGATGAAGAGGCGGGTGATAGGCTAGGCGGCTGTGTTGGCTGAGGAGGACGAGCAGGGTGGAGGAGAGAGGCCCAGTAGGGGTGCCTCACCTCGCCTCGGAACCCAAACGTCAAGCCAATTAAGTCAACAAACACTATTTAAGGTAACTAACACATCCTTTTAATGTTTTCTTATCATTTACAACTAATTCTATTTCTATTTCTAATATGAGTCTGGTTCAAACTCCAGCTCGAGTCGGCTCGAAGAAAATCGATAATGGTGGCACTTTAGTAAACCGGTGGTAAACAAAACTGCATGCGTATCGGTTTGGCCAAGATTACTCGGTTTATGTAAGGTTATTATGAAATATAATTTAGTATTATGGTAAGTTGGCTGCCTACTTTTATGTTTATAAAATATAATAAGTAGCCTACTGTAATGTTAAGTAAATTATTGTAGGCTAGGTTGTATCGGCGATTTCGGTCACTCAGAATCTTGGCGCTTCAAATCTAAATTCTTTGAAAGTCATAAACAACAACTTTCTTTCTTTATTTATATATCCCATGGCCTGTCAGGGAACCGGCGAGGTTCGGATAATGACAGGTCTTATATGGGGGAGATTACAGTATGTATAAATGTGTTCCACAACCGATATAAATGTACCAATTAATACGGAAATTCGGCAGGTGCCGCCCATAAATAATTATTCCCATAAACTATGTTGTTTGAAATTGGCGAATTTTAAATTTGCGAGGTCGCATGTCGCACATAATCTCGCAAATTTGGAGGATGGACTGTATTTCCAATACGCGAATTTTCAATCCGCGAGGCTTTGTGCCGCCCATAAACTTGTGTATTGGCAGGTCTGACTGTACAGCACATGATCACGATTGAAATCCATTAATCGAATACTGGATATTATTATAATCATGTACTGTACCCAACTGTACTATGATGGCGGGTGCCCGACCCCAAAAGGGGTTGAAATAGGGGAGCTATCCCCCCGCCAAAGGCGGCTTTCTAGGGCCTTTCCTAGCGGATACCGAGAGGATTGGGTTCTAGTCATGTGGTGATGGGCTGGTCTATCAGAGTGAGAACTGAGCAATCTCTGCCATACCCATAGCTTACTCTGACTGTTCCTTTAACTTATATATTTTCTAGATCTCAAGTGACGGCGTCTTTTCCGTGGATTGACCTCCCAATCTACCAAGATTGGAAGCCAAAGCGTCACATTTTTCCCTTGCACCTCAACTTTCTCTTCATAATTGCAGAGGGGCACAGGGCCCTGGGTGGGGCTTTGGTTTCCCGGGCGTTTCCGCACCCTCCTCAGCTCCCCGCCATGGAGTGGCTTCGGTCACCCAGGCTTTATTGTGGTCGGCAGGGAGGGTTCTGTGGGGGCGCTCGGTTATGGCCTTGGAATTGCTCGGGGCCTTGGGGCTGTTCGGCCAGGCAGCTTGGGGAACAACAACAACAACAACAACAACAACTGTACTATGAACAGCCTAATGCTTAAGAGAGAGGAAAGAACATTTTATGGGGCACAGCATCATATAAGACCGACCTCGCTAAGAAATATTCTTGAACCTATTAACATTTGTAACATCGTTTTTACACCAATAAAATCCCAAATTAAATTAATGAAAGCATGTGATTCTTCCAGGATGCAAACCTAGGTTATCACAAACAGAACTTAAATGCTCTAACCATTACACCATCAAGACAGTTATAAGTACACCACATGACCACAAGTGATATCCATTTATCGAATACTGGATATTGAAGATTTAGCAAAAACAATACAGTGAAAGTCCTGTAATCCGGAAGGCAGGGGACCGCGGAACTTCCGGATTAGCAGATTTTCCAAGGTATCAGATTTATACATAAAAATGCGGTGCGGTGAAGTTCCGGTGGTGTAGAGGTATAAATCCAAGAGGTGTAAATCCAAAACACTCGATTAATTGACTTAGATAGACAGGAATCTTCTTTTATAATCTTATTTTGGGGGAAAAAATAGTATATTTGGGGGGAAAAAACGTTCCGAGGTATCGGGCATTCCGAGGGATTAGCGGACTTTCACTGTACTATGAAAAAATATATATATATATTGTATAATATATACAGGTATACTGTATATACAGTATCTATCTATATATACTCAGGCCCAATCCCCACTTTTCCTATTTTTGTTTTTATATACAGTAGCCTATATCTATCTATCTATATATATATATACCGGTACAGAATATAGAATGTACATCATTGTATGATCTAAGTTTGTTTCCAGACAAACTAGTTGCACAGATATTAACACTTTCGCGTTTTTATGACGCAGAGGTTGCCAGATTAGCAATAAGAAAGAGTTATCTCACTCTTATAATTACCTCTCCAAAATTAGTTTTCTGCACACAGCTAACTCAAAGACAACTGCAAAGGTTGAAGTAACTAAACTAAAGGTTTCTAAATACCCCTGATGGTAACAAAGGCTTTAACCCTCCTGGCCCGGGCAGGCTCTCAAAATGACAGTGTGGGCTACCCGGGCGATCTGGCCGAAAAACGTCTAGGCCTAGGCTACCGTATTTTTTTTTAGTTTAACAGCTAGAAATTTCCCACGCATCTATAAATGTAGTGCGGTTTCCAATCTGTAGACTGGCGTTGAGTAGAGCTCTCTATGTCAACTGGTTCAGTTGTGATGACGATTTCAGTGGAGAGCACTTGCAGGCGATGTTAGCAATATGACGATCTTTTCACTACTGAAACAACGACATACAGACATACAATAACAAACGAGTATTCTCTTTCTTGTTTTCGGAGGTGCGGTGACGTAACGATCGGCTTTGTTTACATGCGTCGGACGCACGGCGTTCAGACCAAGCTGAATAGGCTTTCAAGCTTACAGATTTTAAAAGGACACCCGGGCTCCTGCCCTTAATTCGTGGTGTCATTTTAAAATGACAACCGGGCCAGGAGGGTTAAAGTATCCCTAATAGGCTCAAAATTGCGTCATAAGTGTGAAAGGGTTAACATAGGCCTACTCATGTCATATTCAAGGAACTGATCAAATTGGAAGTTCAGGACATTCAGGTAAATTCTGTATGAATAAAGAAACTAAAATTCAAATTATTCTATTCAAACTAGTTAAACTATGAAATAATACTTAATGCATAAATCTGCACATTAAACAATATTCATTAATATAAATAGTAGTGAAATGTATTAAGGGATAGTTGTACCAAGAGTGATGTATGGGGCTGAGACATGGGTTCTGAAGGCAAAAGAGAGAAGAAAGCTGGATGTGATGGAGATGAGTTGCTTGAGAAGTATATGTGGAGTGACTCGTAGAGACAGATTGAGGAATGAAGAGGTACATAGGAGAGTGGGACAGCAGGAACCGTTGTCGGCCAGAGTGGACAGAAGGGTGCTGTGCTGGTATGGACATGTTGAGCGAATGGGAGAAGAAAGACTTGCAAAGAGAGTACTGTATATGAGACGGATACAAGGGGAGGTAGAGGGGTAGGAAGACCTCCGTTGAAATGGAGAGATTATGTAGTACAAGCGTTGGAAGATAAAAATGCTTGTGAATAGAAGAGTGATAACGCGGTCGTTTTGGAAGAGGGGGTCGGGCGCCAGTTGTACTAGTCAGGCGCCTGGCCCGGGGAGCCGGTAGAAATGAAGGGTACACCTGGATGAATGGTGGGCGCGCATTGTGGTGTGCTCGTCTGCCTGTGGAAAGTGGAGCCTCTATGGGAATCTAGCTGGAGACCCCAAATGGGCCTGGGTCTTTCTCCTGGACAACCTAGATGTGTGTGATTTTGATTTTGATTTTGATTTTTTTTTTTTTTTTTTTTTTTTCCCCTGTTCGGGCTCAGTCTCGAGTCGGCCATCCCCAATTAAAAAACAAAAATAAAGGGGTATGTGCGGCCACCCCAATTTAAAATAATAATAATAATAGGGTATGTACCAGAGCATATTATATAGATAGATGTATATAAAAACAAGGGACACTCGACTTAGTCCCTGAATATGGCCCCGGTTTGTCACTCTGATGAGCAATTTATCAAATCTCACTAGCCCTGTGACTCCTCATTATACTGATGTTCACCCTTGAAAAAGAATGAAAGGGTTTGTTCTATTCTGGCTAATATTAGCAGTTGTATTCAGCCTAAGAAGGACCCCTATCAATCAAAGGGGTAAAATTTGTCTCTACTAATCCTCAGGTCAGGGTGTCAAACAGGGACAGTTTGGTTTCACTAAGTATATTCATCGGACAGTAGCATCAATTAGGTGAAGAAATCCGACGTTGATATCTTGATATCTATAAAGGAGTATTACAACAGAAATAGACAAAAAAATGTAAACAAAATGAGTCTCATTGAAGGGGTTAACACTGGTTAAAGCTGAACCGAAACTGGCGTTTTTGCTGTCCTTTAAGAAAACAAAGGTAGGCATGCTAATCTGGTATTTCATGGCTACATCTTCGCACTCTAACCTTGACAAACTAATCTTCTAATTTGTGGTAAACTAATCCTCTAGTCACGGAAAACTCACCTTGTTGCCGTCCTTGAATAACACAAAGGTAGGCATGCAGGAGATCTTGTACTTCAAGGCCACATCCTCGCACTCGTCCACGTCCACCTTGATAAACACCACATTGGTCTTCTCTTTGCTCATTGCCTGGAAAAATATATATATGGTAAACCTCTCATAGTACTGTATATGTAATTGCAAAACTACAGAAAATACCAATATGCTAGTGATATGATGCATAATACCATGCACTCCCTTGATTGACAGGGGTAGGGCATGCCCTTGTTCCAGGGACTTTACTGGACATTGCTACAAATCGAAAGACCGAGCTGACCAAACGCTTGACGTCCACTAATGTCACGGTGTGAGATTGAATTGCAGACCCTTCAGTCAGAAGTGCTACTGACCATGCCATGGGCTGTGGCATGCTGATAGTACGTATACCTGTAGTGTGAAAAAAAAAAAAAAAATATATATATATATATATACTGTACAGGGTGATTCAGTAACCCTTTTCATAAATTTAATGTCAAATTTGGGAGACAAAAATAAGACTAATTTACTCTATGACCCTTAGGGTGAGTCTTTGATATGATGGAGATATTACACCTTTAAAGTTATCAATAGATAGAAAAGAAAAAAATCTAAGGAGTGAGAATGAAAATATCGTTGCTAACTGGCAGGGTAGCGTAACCAAGACTTGGTATCAAAATGGCTGCATACGGTAGCTGGATGCAGTTCGTTTCGCAATTTACATAGGTACATTACTACTGTATTTGTATTATCATCATTATTATTAATAATCATCGTATTAGTAGTAGTAGTAACGAGGGGAGAAGCAGGCGGCGGAGGATAAGTAAGAGGAAGAGGAGGAGGAGTAAGTGGTGGAAGAGGGGTAAGTGGAGGAGGAGGGGTAAGTGGAGGAGGAGGGATCTTCCTGCCGACTTTGAGCTTTGATACTCCGCTCGTCTTAATGAATCTTGAATCAATCTGTAGGCCTACATGAATCTAAAGATTGTTTCTTTGCTTACACGTGGTATGTAAATGGTTGCATATGGTAGCAGTTGTCTCAATATTCAAAAGAACTGCTACTACTATGAATAATGTACGTATAATAATAATGATGATGATAGTACAAATAGTAATGTACCTTTGTAAATTGGGAAACCAACTGCATCCAGCTACCGTATGCAGCCATGTTGATACCAAGTCTTGGTTACGCTACCCTGCCAGTTAGCAACGACATTTTCATTCTCACTCCTTAGATTTTTTTCTTTTCTATCTATCGATAACTTTAAAGGTGTAATATCGCCATCATATCAAAGACTCACCCTAAGGGTCATAGAGTAAATTAGTCTTATTTTTGTCTCCCGAATTTGCCATTAAATTTATGAAAAGGGTTACTGAATCACCCTGTATATATATATATATTATTTAACCCGTGGAGCCCCGGCTAGTTTTGTAATGTTTGCGCACCAGAACCCGGCCGGTTTTCAAAAAATGATTTTATTCCAGAAACAATAGCGAATGGGTTAGGAATGAAGGAAAAACCATGAAAAACCGCTCAAAAAGCTTAAAAAATGGTCCTACAGAGCCCCCGAAAACGGATTTTACAAGAGTAAAAAATTGAAGGCAATTATCCCAAAAAACCAGGTTATTGCGCGCTCGCACGCACGCGGACTTTGAGAGTTTTCAACCATCGGCACGGTTGCGTGGGATACGTACACAGTTCCCATACAAATCTGAGCCCTCTTGAGTGGCTACACCTGAGGTTACGGTCGGCGCAATTAGGGTGACGCGTCAGGCGTCTCTCTGGGGCTGTGCGTTACATACATCGCCGACGCGTCAGACGCGTCGCTGGGGCTGTACGGGTTAAACTCCTCAATATTTAACCATAATAACAGTACCGGTAACTTTGAAAATTAAGGTCAGTACAGGGCCAAGAGACCAACACAATGGTTATTTTTATTGGCAAAATGATTATGTACTCTTGCAAGAACGCTAATTCGCTCTAAAAATGTGATAGTGAACTTGTTATAAACTACTTACTTGCCTGATCAATGCAAAGGTCCTTGAGATTATACTGGCATATGCTAGTATTCACAAATAAATAATCTAGTTTCACAAACGTTATGATAAAGACTGATATGGTATAGCACTCCTTTCATAGGAAACACATTTAATTTATTTCCGTTCTAATTTAACTCGTCTCTCCAAGGCCTGTATTCCTTGAGAAACACTATCATTGTTGGTGGTAGGCTACCGTTCATAGCAGTATGGAACAGTTCTGTATTTTTTGCTGTCTTCCTAGCCACTCAATATGTTATAATCATTGTAATTGCAAAGTAAAGGAGTGAAACCTTATAAAAAATACCCATATTGCAATTTACAGCAACAGCAGATGACTGGTTTATTTTATACTAGACCTCTGGGCCACTGCCCCTCATAAGGCTAGGGCTTGGCAGGGTGGAGTAAAATATAGTAGCATTCAACGTCATAATGTTTTGCATTCAGAAAGACTGATAGAGGCAAAATTGAATGAATCAGTCAGAGAGCATTTTAAACAAATGCCTGGCAGTCACAAAGATAATGTGGGTCCCTTGGTGCGTAGCTACGTAATGCCTGTAGTGCACTCCTAGAGTCGATACAGATATGTGCAAAGTCCCTTGGTAGTATGGTGACAATATCGAGACCACCAGCAGTGAAAACTGTGGAGTATTAATGCAAGGTGCATTGATAAACACCTCGTTACGTGATCGCTGCACATCCTACAGCATCCATCACTTTTGTAATGACCTCAGCTGGGAAGTGTTCAGAGAGATGTAGTAAATGTGCCACAACTAGGCCACACCTTCTTTATATTCCTAGCACCACCAATGTGTAAGAAAAGCAGAAATGAACTGGTTCTTAAACCATTTAAATGCACACACACCTCGGTACGGCAAGTCCAAGAGAAGAAATAGCTGAACAAAAAGATACTACTGTGCGAGACTGGTGCACCATATTCTTGTTGCTTATTGATTAACATCGTTCTCAACACCAGTCACCCCCA
Organism: Paralithodes platypus; assembly: GCA_032716605.1. Taxonomy (NCBI): domain Eukaryota; kingdom Metazoa; phylum Arthropoda; class Malacostraca; order Decapoda; family Lithodidae; genus Paralithodes; species Paralithodes platypus. The sequence goes on along the minus strand of CM064480.1, from coordinate 56,921,522 downwards.
AATTAAATTAGTGAGTAGCAAGTTGAAACATTTATCAATTTAATTCCTCATATGCCCATTATAATAATTTTTCTATTTTGTAAACAATGCTAAACACGAGTAAGCCTATTGGTAATTCGATAATTCAAGGCAGAAGGCATTTCGCCAACGTAAATACAGGTAAACCAAGCAACATACACCCACACCAGACCCTGAAGTGCCTATACACCAACCTAGATGGACTCGGTAACAAGACTGCTGAGCTCGAAACACTACTGAACAATGAGAACCCAGACCTCATCTTCCTAACTGAAACAAAAATGAATCATGATATGCTAAGCGGTAACTTTTTCAATGTTCGTAAATACAGCGTCATAAGAAAGGACAGACAAATCCAAAATGCTCCTGGGGGAGGCGTCGTAATACTGGTCAGGAAGGAACTTATTGTAGATGAGACATCGTTGAGTGACGTTGTCAATCATGAAGCACAAGAGTCTGTCTGGTGTGAGGTAAGGAACAAGGAAGGGAAAAACATAGTCTTAGGTACAGTATACAGACCACCTTCCTCCTCAGCAGAGAACAATGATAAAATATGTGACCTCATTAAACAGAGTGAGACCAGCAACAAACATGCACAAATTCTAGTGTGTGGTGGCTTTAATTATGGTAACATCACCTGGGAAGACAATATGGTGGTAAACGGTACTCAAGGACATAGACAAGCCGACAATTTCCTGGAAGCCGTAAATGACAACTTTTGGACCCAGAACGTCAAGGAATGGACCCACCTACAGGAGACGAACAACCCATCGAGACTCTACCTCATCTTCACCAAAACTGACTGTGAAATTGAAAACATACATTACCTGCCACCAATAGGACTGAGCAAAACATGCTGTTCTTTCTTTTACACTCTCCACAGATACCATATCCAGGGACCAGGAGGGTGTCCCAACAAAACTGAATTACCACAAGGTAGACAAGGAAAGGATGAAAGCACTGTTCAGGGAAGTGAACTGGGAGAACCTATTCATTGGGAAAACAGCAAGTGAGAAGTGGAACATATTTCGGGAAAATTACGACAAAATTGTAAAGGAATGCGTGCATTTCGCATGCACCCAAGTGGATGACTAGATGACTGCAGATGATAATAAAAAGGAAGAAAGAAGCATGGGGAGGTACAGGGCCAGAAAGAGTGATATGAGGCGCGAACAATCACAGAAAGAAACGCAGCAACCAGGGAAGTGAGGGCTGCCAAGCATGACTATGAGAGGAAAGTTGCTTTGGACTCAACATCCAACGCCAAACACTTTTGGGCCTATGTCAGATCTAGAACGACTGCCAAGGAAAAAATCACCAAGGTAAAGACCACAAATGGAGACCTAACTGAAGACGACCAAGAAATCGCTACTGAACTGAACAAAGCATTCAACGGAGTATTTGTGCAGGAGGATACACACGGAGCAACACCAGTGCCGGACACAATATTCCAGGGACCCAAAGTGCAGGACATCATAATAACCAGGGAAGCAGTTAGGAAACTACTAGAAGAACTCAACGCCAGTAAAGTACCAGGGCCAGATGGAGCGTCTCCGGTGATTCTCAAAGAATGTTCAGACATTTTGTGCGACCCACTCCAGGATATCTTCAGCACATCCATTGTGACGGGCGATGTTCCAAGCGACTGGAGAAGGGCTAACATCTCACCCATTCTGAAAAAAGGCAGCAAGACCGAACCACTAAACTACAGGCCATTATCGCTAACATCTATAGTGTCTAAAGTCCTGGAGGGTATCGTACGACAAGTCATCGTGGGACACCTTGCTGAGAACAATCTCTTCAGCGACGCAAAACACGGATTTAGGAGCAACAGGAGCTGCCTCACAAACATGCTGTGCTACATCGACGACCTAGTAAATGATGTTGACAGTGGTAACTGTGTGGACAAACTATCTGGACTGTGAAAAGGCCTTCGATCGAGTTCCCCACCAGAGACTTCACACCAAACTGGAGGCAATGGGAATAGGTGGAAATATCCTGAAGTGGATCAAGGCATTCCTTTCAGATAGGTTCCACAGGATTAGCTGCCGGTGATGAGTGGAGTTCCTCAAGGATCAGTACTGGGCCCAATTCTCTTCATGATTTATATTAACTCCCGCAGACATATTATGTTCCAGTAAGTCCGAGGAGGCGGGAGCCCCAGGATCATTGCCACTGCCTCGCACTACACTCACAACAACACTGCGGCCGTTAGAATTATCGCAGGAGGCTGAGGTTGCCACCAACGGTTTTATCGTATGGTAACTTATCGGACTTACTGACGGAAAATTGCGTCATAAACTTATTGGAGAGGTATAGAGATAAGTCCATATGACGCGATCGCGTCATATGAGTTTTTGGTGGACTTATTCATATGACGCGATCGCGTCATATATGTCGCAAGGAGTTAATGACCTTGTTACCAACCTCGAATCAGCAACTAGTCTTTTTGCAGACGACGCAAAGATATACAAAACCATCAGGACAGACGCAGACGTCGAGACCTTTCGGAGAGACATTGAGAGACTGAACGAGTGGAGCAGGAAATGGCTCTTAACATTTAACGCAGACAAATGCAAGACTATGCACATTGGGCACAATAACCCGAAAGAGGACTACCAGCTACGCGGGACAACACTCCAGAAATCTTCAAATGAAAAAGACTTGGGCATTATTATATCCTCAGACCTAAAATCCTCAGCACATGTCGCTAAAATCGCTGCACAAGCAAATAGTCGTTTGGGCATAATTAAGAGGAACTTTTCCATATTGGACAAGGAAATCCTTGTACCACTCTGTGTCACTGGTGCGCCCGATCCTCGATTTTGGTGTCCAATGTTGGTCACCCTACCTAATCAAGGACATACAGACTATTGAGAGGGTGCAGCGAAGAGCAACCAAGATGGTCCCAAACCTAGAAGAATTACCCTACGAAGAAAGGTGTAAGCATCTTGGCCTCCAAACACTAAGTGACCGCAGAAAACGAGGGGACATGATAGAAACATACAAACTTCTACACGACATTGAGGACATACCATACACCAGGTTTTTCCAGAAGAATAACAACCACCTACGGGGCCACTCGCTGAAACTCTCCAAACCAGACCACTGGAGAACGACACTGAAGGGGAATTGGTTCTCTATCAGAGTCATCGACGAGTGGAACGCACTCCCAGAAAGTGTGGTTACAGCGCAAACGATTGCCACTTTTAAAGCCAGATACGACAAACATAATAAAATAACCTAGTTAATATTGGCTGACCAGTCTTTGGAGGTGGGGTTCACACAAGAAGCCTGCTTCTTAATTCCCCACTATCATTCAATAGGTAAGTGAAATGATTAACCCAAAAACCATGATAGGCCTCACAGAAGTAAGACTATAAAAATCCCATTCAAAAACACCCTAGGGGCTCTCAAAACAAAGGAATGCCATTAGGTGAGATAATTCCCCTCTAATACTTTCTACCACTCATCCATATGTTTCTCACCCCCCCCCCCCTAAATTATCACCTATTTTTCCTTTTATTTATATAATTTATCGGTTATTTTTCGCGTGAATTTCTCTGCCGCGCTTTCGGAGCATAAGTGAGTTGCACAAGATAAGTTACATAACACCGACACATATGCCCGCTTGGCTCAGTAGAGAGAGAGACCGTGGAGGGGAAATGATGTAGGTCTCCCCGTCTCTCGCCCGAGGATACGACCGGGCGGCGAATATTTACTATTTTTCCGACCCAAATACTTTCCCCACTTATTTTATCGCTCTTCAAGGTTCATATATTCATCATATATGGAAAATAATAGCACATTGAAAAAATAATGCTTTATTATTATGTTCTCTCCACCAACCAACTCTACTCCTAAAATCGATTAATGAAATTAACACACATGTGGCAGTCCGGGGATTCGAACCCAGGATGCTCACACCGAAAATCAACACACTATGCACTGCACCACGAAGACAGTTAGCCTATATAAATATAACAAATTCTGTCAGAATCCAAGGCTAGAGAATTCACAAATAACTACCCTAGCCCCTAGGGCAATTTCGCATTTTAAAGGTTAAAGGATGGAAAAATCATTAATATAGTGCAGGTAGAATATTGTAATTCCATAAATTTTATCTCTATATATATATACCGGTATATATATATATATATATATATATATATATATATATATACAAATCCTAGGTAATTTTACTCTCCAGTAGGCCTACAAAACAACATTATATACTGGCATGCTAATAATACTGTACTATACCTCAATTTTGGGGGCGATAATCTTACAGGGACCACACCACTGAGCGTGGAAGTCCACAACAACAATCTTGCTGCCGGCATCAGCAAGCTGCTTGTCAAAATCAGCCTGTAAAGAAATACAATATAAACAACAAGATCTTTACACCACATAGCCTAGGCCTATGTAATACTGTAAGCTGAAAACTATAAAACATGTTATTCTTACCAATGTAAAAACATTAGGTTAATAGGCTAAGATACAAAACTATTTGACATGTATCATAGTCAAGGGTGTCATATCGGAACAATTTGGTTTTAAGACTGGAGTGAATAGCTTATAGCATAAGAGACATGAAATTACATTTACGGTACATGGTTCAATCTGATTTTCCCGTATTCCTTCTCTACCATTTTAAATCTTTAAATAAAATTGTCCGTTTCCCCCCCAACCAAACTGGTTATTGAGTGCTTAATGTTTGAATAGTTACAGCATTCCTAGAAGTCACTGATGCGAGGGATGTCTTATTGGACCCTCTCGGTTTCAATCCATTAGTTTTTTAGATTTTAAGGGGTTTCACCCTATTAGAGCGAGAGCGAGGTGGAAGGATGGAGTGAGGAAGTACTGTATATGGATGAAGGCGGTGCTGGTTGGGAGGAGGGGCGTCGACTGACTGGGGACAGAGGTGAATGGGGCGGTTCATTCATGGCCACCCCTTCTGGGATCACGGCATCAGGCAAGAGATAGATAGATAGACCCTATTAGATAAGGGATAGCCTAGGCCTAATAGGTTTTGCTTCATTCAGGTTTTTTATTTTTCTGGGCAAGCGACAGCGAGCCTACAATCTAGAAGAAACCAGCCTTTGCCTGGGATATTTAAATACCAAAAAGAAAATGTGCAAATTTATCTTAGGTTTAGGCTAGCTTAACATAGGCTATATTTGGAATTGGATAAAAGGGTGGTAAATGAATATTATGTCTTTGGTACGAGTGTCTTGGGTATGAGTTGACATATATCCGGCAGTGGGCAGGGTGTCAAACTAGAGATTCTACCCTTTTTTAACATAACCTAATTACAGATGACACAGATCCACTGTGGAGCTGGCTGAAAGTTGTTCGATATTGGACTTTGGACATTCGGATGTAAACAAAGCGACGAATCTCAAGCGATCTTGAACGAAGCAAGCTGGTTTGCTTAGATAAGTTTAGTATGATCAATACGTATATTATTTATGTTGTATTTAATATTTCTTGGCAAATCTATTATCACACAATTAAAATTCATATTATAAGTAATGTTAACCAGAAAATAAATAATTGTATATACCGGTAGCCTATTCTTATGGAATAACAAGCCATAGTAAATACCAATGACACTGCAGATCCTGAATATCCAATAGAATCCTGAAAACTGTTGGATATTGGACTTTGGACATTGGACATTCAAACATTACTGGATAGTGAGTAGCCTATTGAATATCCAATAAAACCCTGAAAACTGTTGGATATTGGACATTGGACATTCAAACATTACTACAGTATTGATTAGCCTAGAGTTGAATATCCAATAAAAACCTGAAAACTGTTGGATATTGGACTTTGGACATTCAAACATTACTAGATATTGATTAGCCTAGAGTTGAATATCCAATAACAAACTGAAAACTGTTGGATATTGGACTTTGGACATTCAAACATTACTGGATATTGATTAGCCTAGAGTTGAATATCCAATAAAAACCTGAAAACTGTTGGATATTGGACTTTGGACATTCAAACATTACTATATTTTGATTAGCCTAGAGTTGAATATCCATTAAAACCCTGAAAACAGTTGGATATTGGACTTTGGACATTCAAACATTACTAGATATTGATTAGCCTAGAGTTGAATATCCAATAATAAACTGAAAACTGTTGGATATTGGACTTTGGACTTTGGACATTCAAACATTACTGGATATTGAGTAGCCTAGAGTTGAATCCAATAAAACCCTGAAAACTGTTGGATATTGGACTTTGGACATTCAAACATTACTAGATATTGATTAGCCTAGAGTTGAATATCCAATAAAACCCTGAAAACTGTTGGATATTGGACTTTGGACATTGGACATTCAAACATTACTAGATGCTAATCAATATCTAGTAATGTTTGAATGTCCAAAGTCCAATATCCAACAGTTTTCAGGGTTTTATTGGATATTCAACTCTAGGCTACTCAATATCTAGTAATTTTTGAATGTCCAAAGTCCAATATCCAACAGTTTTCAGTTTTTTATTGGATATTCAACTCTAGGCTACTCAATATCTAGTATTTTTTTTTTTTTTTTTTTTTCAGTTTGAATGTCCAAAGTCCAATATCCAACAGTTTTCAGGGTTTTATTGGATATTCAACTCTAGGCTACTCAATATCTAGTAGTTTGATTTTTTTTTTTTTTTTCAGTTTGAATGTCCAAAGTCCAATATCCAACAGTTGTCAGGGTTTTATTGGATATTCAACTCTAGGCTACTCAATATCCAATAATGTTTGAATGTCCAAAATCCAACAGTTTTCAGTTTATTATTGGATATTCAACTCTAGGCTAATCAATATCTAGTAATGTTTGAATGTCCAAAGTCCAATATCAAACAGTTTTCAGAGTTTTATTGGATATTCAACTCTAGGCTAATCAATATCTAGTAATGTTTGAATGTCCAATGTCCAAAGTCCAATATCCAACAGTTTTCAGGGTTTTATTGGATATTCAACTCTAGGCTAATCAATATCTAGTAATGTTTGAATGTCCAAAGTCCAATATCCAACAGTTTTCAGGTTTGTATTGGATATTCAACTCTAGGCTACTCAATATCTAGTAGTTTGATTTTTTTTTTTTTTTTTTCAGTTTGAATGTTCAAAGTCCAATGTCCAAAATCCAACAGTTTTCAGGGTTTTATTGGATATTCAACTCTAGGCTACTCAATATCTAGTAATTTGATTTTTTTTTTTCAGTTTGAATGTCCAAAGTCCAATATCCAACAGTTTTTAGGGTTTCATTGGTTATTCAACTCTAGGCTAATCAATATCTAGTACAGTAGTTTGAATGTCCAAAGTCCAATATCCAACAGTTTTCAGGGTTTTATTGGGTATTCAACTCTAGGCTACTCAATATCCAGTAATGTTTGAATGTCCAAAGTCCAAAGTCCAATATCCAACAGTTTTCAGTTTATTATTGGATATTCAACTCTAGGCTAATCAATATCTAGTAATGTTTGAATGTCCAAAGTCCAATGTCCAAAATCCAACAGTTTTCAGGGTTTTATTGGATATTCAACTCTAGGCTAATCAATATCTAGTAATGTTTGAATGTCCAAAGTCTAAGGTCCAATATCCAACAGTTTTCATTTTTTATTGGATATTCAACTCTAGGCTAATCAATATCTAGTAATGTTTGAATGTCCAAAGTCCAATATCCAACAGTTTTCAGTTTTTTATTTGATATTCAACTCTAGCCTACTCAATATCTAGTAGCCTAGTTTGAGTTTTTTTTTTTTTCAGTTTGAATGTCCAAAGTCCAATATCCAACAGTTTTCAGGTTTTTATTGGATATTCAACTCTAGGCTAATCAATATCCAGTAATGTTTGAATGTCCAAAGTCCAATATCCAACAGTTTTCAGTTTTTTATTGGATATTCAACTCTAGGCTAATCAATATCTAGTAATGTTTGAATGTCCAAAGTCCAATATCCAACAGTTTTCAGTTTTTTATTGGATATTCAACTCTAGGCTAATCAATATCTAGTAATGTTTGAATGTCCAAAGTCCAATATCCAACAGTTTTCAGGTTTTTATTGGATATTCAACTCTAGGCTAATCAATATCTAGTAATGTTTGAATGTCCAAAGTCCAATATCCAACAGTTTTCAGGGTTTTATTGGATATTCAACTCTAGGCTAATCAATACTCTAGTAATGTTTGAATGTTCAAAGACCAATGTCCAATATCCAACAGTTGTCAGGGTTTTATTGGATATTCAATAGGCTACTCACTATCCAGTAATGTTTGAATGTCCAATGTCCAAAGTCCAATATCCAACAGTTTTCAGGATTCTATTGGATATTCAGGATCTGCAGTGTCATTGGTATTTACTATGGCTTGTTATTCCATAAGAATAGGCTACCGGTATATACAATTATTTATTTTCTGGTTAACATTACTTATAATATGAATTTTAATTGTGTGATAATAGATTTGCCAAGAAATATTAAATACAACATAAATAATATACGTATTGATCATACTAAACCAGGGTGTCAATCCACAAAATATGAATTGTGTTATCATTATGGTTTTATTATTTTGTTATTTTGATATTAGTGTGGTAATCCCGACATGGACTTACGGAAGCGAAGCATGGACGTTGGTTGAGAGACTCAGACCAAGAGTGAGAGCAGTGGAAATGAATTACTTAAGGAGTGCGTGCGGAGTTACATGAAGGGATAGACAGACTAATGAGGAAGTAAGAAGGAGGTGTGGTGTGGAGGTAGATGTGCTGGAAAGTGTGAAAAGGAACAACTTGAGATGGTTCGGCCATATGGAACGTATGGAAAGCGAGAGAATGACTAAGAGGGTGTACGAGAGCGAGGTGGAGGGACAGAGGGGGAGAGGTAGACCGAATATGAGGTGGAAGGATGGAGTGAGGAACTACATGAACGAAGGCGGTGCTGGTTGGGGGGAGGGGCGTCGACTGACTGGGGACAGAGGTGCATGGGGGCGGTTCGTTCGTGGCCACCCCTTCGGGGATCACGGCGTCAGGCAATAGATAGATAGATAGATTATAGTGCGACGGAGCGGCGAAGGCGCGAGCTCTAGGGGGTCCGAGGGCATGCCCCCCCCATGATTTTTTTGAGAATTTAGGTGTCTAAAACAGCATTTCCTGCAATCTAAAAACAATCAAGATGGAAAATATGGAGACCAAAATTATGTCAATTTACCTTTTTTTGTTTCTTTAAAAAAAGGGGTTGGGAGAGTTTCTGTTATCATTATACAAAGTTAATTTGCGTTATCACTAAAAAAAAAACAGCGTCGTTTGACACCCTGTAGAATTAACTAAACGTATCTAAGCAAACCAGCTTGCTTCGTTCAAGATCGCTTGAGATTCGTCGCTTTGTTTACATCCGAATGTCCAAAGTCCAATATCGAACAACTTTCAGCCAGCTCCACTGTGGCCTATCCAGAATGTTAATCATGTGGATATAGAATTCAGCCAAGACTAAGAATAAAGACTTCATAGAAGCCACTGGGGCCTATCATGGTCATCCATAAATTCAGACCAGAATCTTAATCCTGTGCTGCTGTGCATTATAGAATAGCCTAGGCCCTAGACAGAAATATTTAATATTAGCCTAGGCTTGGCCTAGGCATACTATCGAATTTGAATGTAGAGGCTCCTATATAACCGAAGAATGAAGTTAGTTGCGGTAATTCAGTTGTCATGCTCTGCACCACCAGAGAAAGGAATGTGTGGAAGCCCAGGCCCAGCCGTTCGCAGAGCATTTCGTGTCACCGATTTTCACCATTTTGCATAGCCTATATCTTTCGTATAACTTCTGCCGTTTAGTTAATATAGTCACTTCCAATTAACCAACTCACCATATCCTTAACAGCGTAAACCATCTTGACTGTTGGGGGTGAGGAGGTGATAGACAATAATAGAAGTGACGGTCCCGGATAGTAGAGAGCGAATGGACAGGGGTGGTGGACTGAAGACCTAGGAAACGTGAGCTCCGTGCTCATGGCAAACTGAGTTGCCATGTCAACTTAATTTATATCGCTAGATTATATCCTAGATTGCTAGAATGGCGCCATCTACTAATGGTGTATAGCCTGATTAATACAGTCAGAAAATGGTATATAATATAAAAAATACCCTTTGACATTATAAAAAATAACTGGCATATCGCTTTCTAGGTATCAATAACTGGCACCACTAATGGCTGAATGACAGGGGAGGGAGGAGGAGGGGAGTGGGGTATCCGCTATGGGATAGAAGGGTGGGGTGGGAGGTGATGGAGAAAGGTGCGTCTATGCTTTATTACAGTAGCTACCATTGATGGTAGCTGTTATGTTAGAGAGTTCGCATTGCGTAACCTTATATAATTATTTCGGTAGCATTCAAGACTACATCAGGACTCTTCTTCTTCTTACCTCTGACCGGGTATAAGCTATCCTATGCCGCATTTTCCTTTACCATCATTATCTCCGATAGACTGGAAATGGTGTCGTATTTCACACCCAAATGCCATAAAAGGGTGTCCAATATCAAGCCAACTCAACCCTGCTCCTCCATAGGGTTGAGGAAGTAAACAAGTAAGTGTTTATACTTATAAGAGTGTGCACAATATAAATATGTTCTAATGTAGGACAGAAGCCACGGAGGAGTAGCACTCTACCTAAGGGAGGATATGGCTGCAAATACCGAAACTTTAGTTGCATTCTCAAACGGCACAACAGAGCTACTAGCAGTACACATAAGACAAACCGACATGCTCATCATAATTGTGTACCGACCTCCAAACACCACAGGGGAAATTTTCAAGGAGGTCACAGAGAAGATACAATCACTCCTACAAAATCTGCCAACTCCCGCTACAGATGTCATCATCACAGGAGATTTCAACCTGCCCATCATCAATTGGGCAACCATGAAAATAGATGGAGGAACCAGGGATGAAAAACAGCAAGCCAAGGAGCTAATGACTATCATGGACACTGCATACATAAAGCAATACATCGAGGAACCTACAAGAGGCAACAACACACTGGACTTACTATTTGGCAACAACTTCGACCTGGTACACTCGTACGAAACTGTAAAAACTATAATGTCCGACCACAGCCTCATCAAAGTTAGAACCCCCACACCAGCTGCCACACCACCAAGAAGATGTCAACAGGAATCAAGCCAAATACCCTGCACCTCTCTGAAAGATCTCAACTTCTACAGCAAAGATATAGACTGGGACAGACTGAGAGCAGAACTGGCAGGAACTGATTGGAGGGCACTATTCGAAGATAAAAACGTCGACGAAACTCTCAGTATCCTCCAGAAACAATGCCTGGAGACCTGTAAAAACACCATACCACCCAAATCAAGCAGGAAGCAGATCAAGCAGATTCCCAGAGATAGAAAAATACTAATGAAGAAAAGGACGTACTTGAGAGCCAAGCAAAGGAAGACCAGCTATACGCACAATATCACCAAACTACAAGAAGAGCTCGATGAAGTTGAACGTAAACTCATCCAGTCACACCAAGAGCAAAGAACACGCGAAGAACTCCAAGCAGTTGCAAACATACGAGTAAATAGCAAATTCTTCTATGCATACGCAAAAAGGAGACTCAGGAACACCTCAACAATAGGACCACTTGCAAAACCTACGGGCGAACTTGAGAGTGACCCAACCGAAATGGCCAAGATACTCAAACAGCAGTATGAAAGTGTCTTCAGCCCGCCAAATGAAGACAAAAAAATCGAGAATGCAACGACTTTCTTTGGCAACGCTCCAGGGACACCACATCAACTCTCCTTGGTAACAGTATCAACAGAGGACATAATAGCAGCCATCGACAAGATTGGACCAAACTCTGCGGCAGGACCAGACGGCTTTCATGCCCAACTGCTAAAAAACTGCAAACATCAGCTAGCCCTGCCTCTAAAACTGCTGTGGAGCAAGTCCCTCCAAACTGGATATGTGCCACAATCCCTAAAAGAAGGTAATGTCACACCAATACACAAAGGGGGTAGTAAAGGCATAGCCAAAAATTACAGACCAGTGGTGCTGACGTCACATCTTATTAAAATCATAGAAAGAACAATACGAGCTAAGATGGTCAGCTTCCTGGAAGATAACGAGGCGTTCAACGAGGGGCAACATGGCTTTAGAAAAGCCGCTCCTGCCTCTCACAACTACTATCACACTACGACAAAATCCTACAGGATATTCAAGACGGAGAAAATGTAGACGTCATATATCTAGATTTCGCCAAAGCTTTTGACAAGGTGGACCATGGGATCCTTCTACATAAACTCAAATCACTGGGAATAGGGGGAGACCTTGGAAGATGGCTCCACAGCTTCATCACCAACAGAAAACAAAGAGTCACGGTTCAAGGAAGCCTATCAGAAGCAGGTGGGGTCATCAGCGGAGTACCACAAGGATCAGTACTGGGACCTCACCTATTCCTCATCATGATAGGAGACATCGACAGGGACCTGGAACACTCAACAGCCACATCGTTTGCAGACGACACCAGACTCATGAAGAAAATCACCTCACAACATGATGCTCAGCTACTACAACAAGACTTGGACAAAATCCTGAAGTGGGCAGAAGAAAACAACATGGCCCTAAACGGAGACAAGTTCGAGCTTCTAAGGTACGGGAACAAGAGGGCACTACAAAACGACACGAACTACAAAAGTGGACAGCAAGAAATTACCGCCAAGGACACAGTGAAGGACTTGGGAGTAAATATGAGCAGTGATGCCACTTTTTCCCAGCATATTACCAAAGCCACAACAACAGCAAAACAAATAGCAGGCTGGATCCTGAGAACCTTCCACACAAGAAATGAGAGGTGTATGCTAACACTGTGGAAGTCACTGGTCCTACCACGACTGGAGTACTGCTCCCAGCTCTGGTCTCCCCAAAAAGTAGGAGAAATAACAGAAATTGAAGCCACCCAGAGGACATTCACCAGTAAAATCCATGGGTTTCAACACTTTAACTACTGGGAGAGACTTAAGGAGCTGCAGCTGTACTCACTTCAAAGACGTAGGGAGAGATACATCATCATCTACGTCTGGAAGATTTTGGAAAAAAAGGTACCAAATCCAAACATCCAAGAGACTCAGCACCAAAGGCGAGGGAGGCTGTGCTATGTGAGGACTACGCCGGGATCAACACAAAAAATCAAATCCCTGATCCATCACAGCTTTACATACAATGGAACCAGACTGTTCAACTGTATACCAGCCCCTCTCAGGAACATGACCGGGGTGTCTCCAGACACCTTCAAGAAACACTTGGACATGTGGCTGGCCAAAATACCGGACCGGCCACCAACACCAGGATACCCCAGCACCAACTCCAACCGACTTCTGGAATGGAGAGTGGAAGAAAGGGAGCTGCCTGGTCGCAGTGGAGCCCCAGCTCAACTGTGTCACTAACGGACGGAATACAACTAAGTGTAACTAAGTGTAAGTGTATAACTAAGAACCCCAAATATACGAAGCGTTTGTTGACGTTCTTAAAACAAAACAAAAGAACAACAGCTTGCGTACGCTTATACGATATCGGGAAAGTAATCCTTCTTTATTAAACCCTCAAAGTAGCATATTATCATTTATTATGTAAATGTTTGTTAAACTAATGGAACTGAAATTGTGTACTTCGACTTCCAAACCAATCTGATGATCTCTGAACTTTGAAATAATTGTAATAGTTTCGAAATCTGACCTTGAGCTGCATTTTGTGTCACCCCAAAGTCTGATAACCCACTCTCATTAAAGTGTGGTGGCACAAAATGACAAGGGGCGATCCAGACTTTTAAATATATACATTATATGGACAACCTTTCCTGACTATTTTTAAGAATGAAAGTAAATATGCATTGCAGAATAATTATTACTGTAATGCCCTCGAAAATGTCCCGCACCCTCAATAATACTAACCCGAGTTGACGTCAGGTATAGCGTAAAATAGTCGTAGATGGCAAGTCCAATAAACTCATCACGTGATAACACCACGAGACTATCACCTGGTTCTTAAAAATCGGACTAAGGTTGCTATACTTTTAGTACGTCCGTGGTAGTACAGTGGGTTAGCGCGCGGGCCTGGTGGTGATGGTTGGGTCACTAACCAGGGTTCGAACCCCACCCAAGGCATCTCAAAACCTGTGGGTTTTTAGGGGGGTTAAATTCCCTTCAGAGGTTCGTACCCCGCGCCAGGTACCAGGAAAAGTTGATCCTAAAGGTAGCCTGGGGATATTTCGGGAGACCATGAATTCCCTTCACACCCAGAATTTCATTGGTGGCAGCTAGGGAACGTGACCAGGTAGCTACGTGGAGCACCCGTCACGCAAACCCTATACCAACAATATTGAGATTGCTGAGGTAATACAGCTACGATACCTTACGACCTTAAAATAGGCTAGGGACTAGCCTAGTTAAAGAAGGATGTAATGTAATGCCCTCGAAAATGTCCCGCACCCACAATAATACTAACCCGAGTTGACGTCAGGTATAGCGTAAAATAGTCGTAGATGGCAAGTCCAATAAACTCATCACGTGATAACACCACGAGACTATCACCTGGTTCTTAAAAATCGGACTAAGGTTGCTATACTTTTAGTACGTCCGTGGTAGTACAGTGGGTTAGCGCGCGGGCCTGGTGGTGATGGTTGGGTCACTAACCAGGGTTCGAACCCCACCCAAGGCATCTCAAAACCTGTGGGTTTTTAGGGGGGTTAAATTCCCTTCAGAGGTTCGTACCCCGCGCCAGGTACCAGGAAAAGTTGATCCTAAAGGTAGCCTGGGGATATTTCAGGAGACCATGAATTCCCTTCACACCCAGCATTTCAATTACAAAGCAAATAAAGACAAAATAAAAGCGAAATAGCGTAATATACCAAATATCATTAGGTATGTCAGGGACTGGAATAATCGACAACAGAACATATCGGCAATAAATTTGAATATATACAATTTAAGATGTGTTGTGACATTACATATTAGGTGAAATTATAAAACATATATATTTGTTTAATAGTAGAGCAAGAAATATTCGCATACATAGACATTTCAATAATTCTGAGGAGTGACGGATTAATTACCGTGACGAACACTGATTTTCTGAACTTGACTCTTGGTCAAGGTCACGAGGCTAGATACTCCACCCCTCGATATATCTACGTTCCTACTGGCCCTCACGCAGCCGTGGTGCTTAGCGCGGTCGAACCTATATTTCACAAATGTTATGATATTTATATATATGCGTGTACTGTTACTTAGTAATATTGTATTGTGTAACCTAATCAACCCGAATGATATACATTTAAGTAAGAATACACCGAAATATAATCGTGATTAGGCTCGAATGGAGTGGCACCGCGGCTGCGGCCAATGTTTATAAACAACATGCTTTAGGCCTACATATCCAGATCAATAATTAATGATCCATCATTTCGATATTATTTTGATCTAGTTGAATTTGTAAAAAATTGTGATGACTATTCCTATAATATAATCGTTTACTTTGAGGTATTATATATAATAACTCCGGTAGGTTATCGGCCTTCTATAGGATTATGACGCTTCTTTCGGATATTCTGAGGATATAGCTAGGTACATTTATAATTATCACATCCAAATCGATTATTTGTATATGGATATATACACAAAGTCTTACAACTGTTATCAAGTTCCGAAAGTCTGAATCGGGTTGAGTTTAGACCCTGTGGAAGAGCAGGGTTGAGTTGGCTTGATATTGGACACTCTTTTATGGCATTTGGGTGTGAAATACGACACCATTTACAGTCTATCGGAGATAGTGATGGTAAAGGAAAATGCGTTACTTGTTCATTATAACGGAATGAAGGTTCTTGGTACGATGTTGCCAATGTAGCTGCTACCGCTAAATCCAGCGAATCACTTGCATCACTTCCATCTAGCGACATCAAGCTGTGATGAATTCTAGCGATATTCAAGTTAGTTTCCCTATTTTAAGGAATTGGAGAGATGTTTCAATTGTTAAAGATTATTCTAGATACTTCAACATATGTTTTCTAGTGACATACAAGTTTTTAGTGTCTGGTGACTATCTAGCGATTTGTCAATGCTATTCTAGCATACATTTGTTCTTTAGTTTATCTTGCATTTTTTGTCTAAACTTGCCCTATTTCTCCAGAAGACTTCCTACATGGTATAGTGTATTGTTCTAGTGATAATTAAATATTATATAGGGCTATTTTAAGTTGGCTGATGAATATGAAGCAGTAATATGCTGGACGATATTGGTGTAAATAGCCGGCTGGAGAAGTATTGTAAGGCAAATACTATTCCATTCCTGGATAACTGGTCCCTCTTTTATGGTAAGGATGAACTGTATGCCCAGGATGGAGTACATCTCTCTCGACTAGGAGTTTCGACCTTGGCCAGCTCACTCGACAAGATTGTTGCGGGGTTTCGTTAAAAAAACCTGGGTGTGTAAGTAAAATACTGTCTCCATATGGAGCAGGTACTTCATGTGACAAACCAGTGAGTAAAATAGAAATAATCAGTCAAGATAGTGCGGATATAGTGATGTGTAATAGTAGTATCGATAACACTACACATGTAACTGATAGCAAAGATGAGAATACTGATAGAGTAGAATTTCCGTCTAGAGCTAGTAGTTCAACAGGAAATAATAAGTTAGCTAAACACAATAGAAAATTAGTTGCAAATAAAAGTAATAGGTTGAGGGTATATTATACAAATTGTAGGAGTTTATGTAACAAAATGAACGAACTTAGAGCACTCGTTAGCACAGAAAATATAGACATAATAGCGCTAACTGAAACGTGGATTAATACAGAATCTAGGCATTTTTTAGCAGAATTTGATATTCCAGGATATAGTTTGTTTAAATATGACCGAACAAGTAGGAGGGGCGGGGGTATAGCAGTGTTTGTCAGGAGTACATTAAAAAGCTGTATTAAATCAGGTATTAGACTAAATAATGATAATGAAAGTGTTTGGGTAGAAGTTAACGAAGGTAGTGAGACCATAGTTATTGGAGTTATATATAGACCGCCTAATATGAGTAGAAATGGCGGAAAATCGTTATGGGAGGAAATTAAAATAGCATCAAGGTTTAGCAATGTGTGCATTATGGGGGATTTTAATTTTCCGAACATTGATTGGCAGCACCAAATAGGCGACTCCGATTCAGTAGAGTTTATAGAGGTAGTACAAGATAGTTTTTTATTTCAATTCATAGATACGCCGACTAGAGGTATTAATATTCTTGATTTAGTTTTCAGTAACAATGAACATATGATAAATAATGTAGAGATTGGTGACCACCTAGGAAATAGCGATCATAAATCTATTTATTTTAATATACAATGGACAGGGAATGCTAAAGAGAATACGACACTTATCCCAGATTTCAGAAAAGCCGATTATGGTGGGCTAAGAAGAGACTTAAGGGTGGACCCTATTGTTAAGCGATTAAGTCAGGATATGCCAGAGTTAAACTTGCCACCTACATATAACCAGTTTATTGCTTCACTCCACAATGCTCAAAATAAATATATCCCTAAAAGAAGATTTAGATCGACGCAGAACCAACCAAAATGGATGACTAATAAGCTAATAGATCTTATAGGAAAAAAGAAAGGAATATATCGAAAAATAAAGAAAGGTGAAAATCATTTACATATATACTATCAGACTCTATCAAGACAGGTCAAAAAGGAAATCAGGAAAGCAAAAAGAAATTATGAAATAAGGATAGCCAGCGACTCAAAAAATAACCCTAAAGCTTTTTACCAACTATATAAATCTAAAGTTAGAGATGAAATAGGCCCCCTAAAAACTTCAATAGGAGAAATAACAGAAAATGATTTAGAAATGTGCAGTACATTAAATAGTCAGTTTCTTTCCGTTTTCACTAATGAAAATTTGGCACAGATTCCAGAAGTCAATATGGTATATAGTGATAGTATAGAAAATATGTTAAGTACAGTTAGTATAAGTAGAAATGATGTGCTTAAGGAAATTGACAGACTGAAACCTCAAAAATCGCCTGGTCCTGACGAGGTATATGCTAGAGTATTAAAAGAATGCAGAGATGAGTTAAGTAGTCCATTAGCATTTATATTTAACAAGTCATTAGAAACAGGTTTAGTTCCAGAAGCTTGGAAGCTTGCAAATGTAGTTCCGATCTTCAAAAAAGGTGATAAATCGATAGCATCCAATTACCGTCCCATTAGTCTCACATCAATCATAGGAAAGTTGCTAGAGTCTATTATTGCTAGGAAAATTAGAAGCCACTTAGTAAAATTTAACTTAATAAATTCTTCTCAGCATGGATTCACTCAGGGACGTTCTTGCCTTACTAATTTGCTTAGCTTTTTCTCAGAGGTATATGAAGCAGTAGATAGTGACAAGTCATATGATATTATATATTTAGATTTCAGTAAAGCTTTCGACAGAGTCCCTCATGAGAGATTGATGAGAAAGGTTGAGGCACATGGAATAGGAGGGTCGTTGTTGGGATGGATTAGGTCATGGCTAATTGGTAGGAAACAGAGAGTCAGCATAAATGGTACCAAGTCAGAGTGGGGAGCAGTCAAAAGTGGTGTCCCCCAGGGATCGGTATTAGGTCCCCTGTTGTTTCTTATATACATAAATGACCTAGATTTAGGTATAACTAGTAGGATAAGTAAATTCGCAGACGATACTAAAATGGGTAGATCAATTGATTCAGATAGCGATATAGAGTGCCTCCAAAGGGATCTAGATACCTTACATGAATGGTCAGTAAATTGGCAGATGAAGTTTAACATTGACAAATGCAAGGTATTAAAGATAGGGAAGATGCAAACAAATGTTAAATATAAACTAGCTAATTTAGAATTAGAAAATTCAGACTGCGAGAAAGATCTAGGTGTGTTTGTTAGCAATGATTTGAAGCCTAGAAAACAGTGTATAAGCGTTCGTAATAAGGCAAACAGGATTCTCGGGTTCATCTCTAGGAGTGTGAGTAACAGAACTGCTGATGTTGTCTTAAAACTTTACTTGTCATTAGTGAGACCCCATATGGATTATGCTGTCCAATTTTGGTGTCCTTATTACAGAATGGACATAGATTCATTGGAGAGAATTCAGCGTAGAATGACAAAAATGATCCATAATATTAGACATTTTCCGTATGAAGAAAGGTTGAAGAAATTAGGTTTACATTCGTTAGAGAGACGCAGAGTTAGAGGGGATATGATAGAGGTGTTCAAGTGGGTTAGTGGGATTAACAAAGGGGACATGACAAATGTACTAAAGCTCAGTGATAGCGAAAGAACTCGTACCAATGGTTTCAAATTAGATAAATTTCGTTTCAGAAAAGATATAGGCAAATATTGGTTTGGTAACAGAGTTGTAGATGGGTGGAATAGGCTACCAAGTGATATAGTGGGATCAAGAACGATAGGGAGCTTTAAGAAAAAATTGGATAAGCATATGGACGAGAAGGGTTGGGTGTGAAGGGGGATCAGCCGGGTTGGGCCAATCAGCGCTCTGCAGACCCCCGTAATCCTGCATTAATCTCTAACCGGTTTGGTAAGATGATCCTCAGGGTATTAGAGTGTTGAGCCTATAATTGGGCTTTGTAATTGGGGTTGTGTGGGACAGGGATCTGCCTTGCTTGGGCCAATCGGCTTTCTGCAGACTCCCATTTTCTTATGTTCTTATGTTAACACTGTATGTAAACATGTCTCGGATATCACCGACAATTGTTGGCATTTTCTGCCAAAAGCCCAATGGCTTATCAGTGGTGGTAACATAAAATGCAGCACTAGTGTTTACTAGCCTATACCCCTTTGAAAGGACATTAGCCTAACCTAACAACCTTACCTAACCTATCCTAGTATTATGGGTGGGGGCTGCCGCCCCCACACCCCGCTATTTGACATCTTTGACAGATTTTTGGTGTATTTTTCTGTGAAAAGGGTATTTTTTTTAAATTTTTCGATAACGAAAATCCTCCATGCAGACTAGCCTATATGGAGAAAAATATGGCGAATCTGTTGGTGCCTATTTTCCCTAATAAATTGTTTCTAATAAGGCGGATGTAGTGTCCTTGAAGATTATAATTATTTCACTTATAGAATGCCATAATGGATAGCTGCTATATCAGCAATAGGCCTATTAATCGCCACGAATCTAATGTGACCTGTGCCACCAGTATTTACCATTTAGGCATGCCGATAAACCAATACATGGAGGACATACGAATTAAATCTAACGTAGGTATGCGACATGGCGGCGTTCAAAACCGATAACAGACTTCATTATTTTCACGACCTTGGTCTGGATGACGCGCGCAACAGAGGCTAGGGTGCTCTCATAGCCCGCCAAACTTAAATGAATTCCTTGTTATCCAAATACATTTGTCAATTATAAGCAAACTCAGAAGTGTGGTAATAAGACAGGATGTGGATGGAGACAGAAATAATTGCCTATTTGAGAAATAATCTTGGATAATATATAATTCTTTACAAATTGATATCCCATTTCCTCTTCAACCTATTAAGTCTCTCATTCATCCATTGTTCTGCACTCTACAGTAACAACAAAACGGCAAAAGTTTCATAGTCGATACATTTGCTGAACTAATTAATTCTAATATAACCCAATTTACCCCAAGTTCACATACTCAACTATAAAAACTTGGCCTGACCCATTCAGGATTTTTCCTATAGTAACCGTCATTGTCTTTGTTGATCGTGAAGAAACGTCATTCTCTGTTTTATCATATGATGTAAAGCCAGTGTCACACGAGCGTTTTTTTCCGGCAATTTTCGATGAGCAAGTTTGTTCTGGATTAGTTTAATAGAGGTCTAGGATAATAAACACAAATAACTAAAACAAAAAAAAACAAAAATGCATAACAATGAAAACAAAACTAATAATAGGCCCTACTAATAATATTAAATCCCCCAAGCCGTCGAATGGGCTATTTTATAGATGGACACATTTCAGGGAATTAATGGAATTTACGTTATGCCGTATAGGCTACTGATAGATAATGGTCCCAGCAGTAAACAATGTAAAGTAACATAAACAGTACTGGATATCCTGTAGTAAGAGATAGGCCTAGTGGTCATCTTTTTTCTTTGGATACTATTTTGGTCCCTTAACCCTTTCGTTGCGGGTGACGTTCTGGAACATCCTGGCAAGTTACATCAATTTCCAGGCTTTAAAAGCCTGTAAAAACCGTAAAAATAGAGTGTCAGTGGGCGGGAGCGTGAGGGGCCCACCTCCGTTCCTCAGAGCAGTGAGCGGCCCACTGAGGTTGACTGTGTCTCGCGTGGGTCTCTCTCTCTCTCTCTCTCACAACAGTGTAGCCAAGCGAGCGAGTGCTACCAAATAGCGGGTTTCCCGCGTTTCACTGGCACCGCTGCGGGTGAACCAGACCATGTACGGGGCCCGTTCTGGTCTCATTTTGAAGCTATTTTCGCCTAGTTTTTGGCAGAATACAGTTCATTTAATGCAGATGCTTGATTTATCATTCAGGAATGCCTGAATATGCCCTAAATAGCCCAAACATAGCCGCAGCCAATGGGTTAATTATCAAAGTTAAAGTCAAAATTAAGGGGGATAGACAGGTTGGTTAGGTTAGGGGCTTTACTTTATATTTGATAACGCAGGCTGCATATTTGATAACGCAAGCTGCATACCTAAAGACAAAACTATCCATAATCAATATTGCCAAATATATATTATGACAATGGAGATATTAGAGTGTAAAGAGACGAAAATATCACCAGTATCACCAAAATGGCGAAAGTTAAGCATGGTTTACACATACAAGAGTCGGTGCCTGAGTCCAGCAAGAGTGAGGAAATGCTCAGATTCGGCCATGACACGGGCATACTAACACTTCGTGACTCATGTTACACTCGTGTGAGTCGTGTTGGTATCGGGGTTTGTCCTGGTGACTCGTGACGTGGCCTAGAAATTTCATGCCTGCATGCAATTTCTTGTCCCCGTCAAGAGTCCGAAGGACTCATGTGTAGACACGTGTCAACACGTGTTGACTCTTGTTGACTCTTCGTGACTTGATCTTGTTGAACTCTGCATAACTCTTTGTGACTCGTGTTGACTCTTGTTACACTCTTGGGTGATTCGGGCACCTACAGCCAATTCCTTCAGCTACACTTGGGAGCACTCTTGTTGACTCTTGTTGACTCGTACAGACTTTGTTTATTGGGCCAGAAAATTGACCGTTATTTTTCAAATTTCCTCAACTCGTGTTGGGTTCGTGTTATACTCTTCGGGATTCTTGTTGACTCTCTGTGACTCGTACTGACTCTTGGATGAACACGTAATGACTTGTTGACTCTTGGTGAATCGGGAACAGTGACCTTACTCAGGCTGGTTCTTGCAAGAGTCACGAAGATCCACGAAGAGTGTCACTCTTCGCTCACTCGTACTTGACTCTGGCGCCTACTCTTGAATGTGTGAACCATGCTTTAGCCCAGCATTTCCCAACCTGGGGGAAATTTCCCCCTGGGGGGAAATTTGAAGCTACCAGGGGGGAAATAATTACATGATTACACTGCCTACTACTACTACTACTAGCAATAAAAAAAAAAATCTCGGAGATGGATTTTCTCATGCCCGAGAGAGAGAGAGAGAGTGAGTGTAGTCACAGTGTGTTTCGACTACTCTTTCCCTTGTCCACATGAAGGGGGAAATCTGGATGGTTGAACTGGTTGGAGGGGGAAATGACAGAAAAAAGGTTGGGAATCGCTGCTTTAGCCGATCTCTACACAGTAGGCTACCGCAGAGAACTTACTATCATGAGCGATAATAATTACTTAATTTATTGGACCTTTAGCATTAGTTCCTCCAATGTTAACCCCTTAAATGCGAAAATACCCTAGGGGCAAGGGTACTTATTTGTGAATTTCTAGCCTTGGATTCTGACAGAATTAGTTATATTTACTATATAAAGCATTATTTGTTTTCAGTATGCTTTTATTTTACATATATGATGTATATATGAACCTTCAAGAGTGCTAAAATAAGTTGGAAAAGTATTTGGGTGGTGAAAAACGAAGATATTGGCCACACGGTCATAATCTCAGGCGAGAGAGAGCCACAGGCAACCCTCCCCTCTCGCTGTCTGTGAGTCAACTGAGGCGAGTGGGTGGTGTCTGGGTGTTATATAACGATCTTTTATGCAACCCACTTGTGCTACATTATCGCGGGAGAGAAAAATAACCGATAAATAATGAAAATAAGAGGAAAAATAGGTGATAATTGGGGACGGGGGAATAAGGTGGGGAAGGAGGAGAGGGGGGGGGGGGTGAGAAACACATGGATGAGTACTAGAGGGGAATTATCTCACCTAGAGACAAATTCCTTTGTTTTGATAGCCCCTGGGATGTTTTGGAAGGCTTTTTTATGGTCTTGCTTCCGTGAGGCCTATCGCGTTCCCTATGGTAAGCCTTCCGTGAGGCCTATCGCGTTTGACGGGTTAAGGGCTATTGATTTGTGTGTGTGTGTGTTTTTTTTGTTTTATTATTATTATTGAGGGTTTTGTGTATGGGTGTTTTCTTTTGCTTTTTTTATGATTATTATTGATGGTTTTGGTGTACATGTGTGTGTTTGTTTATCTATCTATCTATCTATCTATATGCTCAGGCCCAATCCCCATTTTGGGGGTAGCTGACTCAAGACAGAGCAAGAACAGGGAAAACACAAAAACAACATAAAACAACAAATAAACACAGATAAAGAGCACAAACTCACACACATCCAGGTCACCCAGGAGAAGACCCAGAGACCAGGGTCACCAAGGTCGCTCCAGCACTCCCCCGGCCCCCGACCACCCGGAGAGGTTCCGATCTCGGCAGGCAGACATGCAGCGGAGCCAAAGCCACAAGCCCTCCCACCACACTTCCAGGCGCACCCTTCATATTAATCGTCTCCCCGGGCCAGGCGCCTGATGGACTATTATCTAGTCCAACTTGCGCCCGACCCCTTACTCCCCAACAAACGAGTTTGTTTATAATTATTATATTTTATTTTGTTGTATTTGTGTTGGTCCTTTTCGCGCAATTTATATTTAGTTTGCCCCTTAAACTTGAAAACACCCGATCTCCCCAGACCTACTTGTTTCTTCTATGTGGATGAGGGAAACAAAAGGCAGAGCTGCCTGTGACAAGTGCCTCCCCCAGAGTTGAAAGCAGATAGGGACGAAATAACTCAAGCCAGACCGAATATACCCAAGTGGGGACGAACAAATTAACGAGCCAGACTCAGGTAGGGACGAGTAATTTTATTTTATTTTGTATTTATTTATTTATTATTATTATTATTATTATTATTATTATTATTATTATTATTATGTTTTTGTGACAGAAAGAAGTGTGGTGTGCTTGTTTAGTGTAGTGAAGTAGATTGTTATGCCCTGTTTTTCTACAGGTTTAACTTGGGTAATGTGAGTTCTGAATGACTGGGTATAGAAGGCTGCATGCACAATACAAGGTATGAGGAATAGAGAACACAAAATAAACACGGTAACACGACACAAGTTCACGTTTATTGAAATAAAGAAATAAAGAGCATAGAAAGATAGTTATATTCGCACAAAACAAATGATAGAAGGGAACTGCTAGCATTAGCGGATCTGGATGGAGCCTAGTCTCCCACTTCCAACGTTCAGGTATATTCTTCTGATCACGGGTTTAATTAGCAAGTTTATATTTTACTGGAAGACCTCAATATATTCGTATAATTCAATGTCACTGATTTTACCTCTTGCTGGCTGGTCGCGTGCCCACGTAGCAACTCACAGTTAGGATTAGACACGCGTATATTATAGAACACGGAAATCTCTAGTAACCTCATGGGGGTACTGAACTAAGTTTGATATTCTTAAGGCAGAAATATGTAGAACACAAATCAGTGGGCGAACGTTAGATATCACTAGAGTTTTAATATCTGAATAAGGTAATTACGAGAGTCAAGGTCGCCTGTTAATTAAAAAGCACTGATCGCTTAGTACGTCCCAAATGGAATGGTTAAATATGAATTACACTGGGCAAGGTCTTAGCCACTTTATAGAAAGTTAATAAGTGAGTATCAAGCTAGTACTATAACACTTAGTACTAGTAACATGAATCTTGAATAGTATGGGTAGATCTGGTCCTGGTTATCTTGCTTCCGGTGATGTTGGGGGCTAACGACTGGTTCCTCGGCCGTCCAGATGGTCCAAAATGTAGGAAGTTCTCAAGTCGGATCTCTTGATGATCGTTGCTGGCTACACACTTATATACCCACGAATTTGTGTGAAGGTTATAAGGTGCACGTTAGGACTTGTACATGGACAGATGCTTCTATCAGTCTTCTCTGCCACGGAGTCTGCCGGATCTGGAATCTCTCAACTCCGGAACAACACAAGGGCAGAGCTAGAGGTAAACTGCAGGGTAGTGACCACTGGTTGGTGTCTAGCTTTCAACTGATTTGACTGGGGGCGGGAGTTAGATTTATAGGCTCGGTTCTGGACCCTGTAGACAGTAGGGATCTCGAGTCTTATGGACTTAATTGAGCTCTCAATAGATGTGGGGACTAGGTAAGATGGTATTTACTGTTGTGGCACAGGGCGATAGGAAGCCTTTATATTTTCATATAACTGAGCCTTAGTAAGAGGTACTATTTTGGCTATACTGGACGTATTTAGGGGAGAGAGACTGGATCTACTTTGCGAGGAGGATGGGGACAGCTGTGATAGGAGCGTCTCTCTAGATTGTTCAATCTTCATTCTATGGTATAGCTGAGGTGCTAATTTAGTGATCAGAGCATGCAAGAAAGGTAAATGGTTTATTGTGAGGTAATAGAGGTTAGTAAAGGTGTTAGTCATTCATGGTTAGTTCATTGATAGGAAGAATTCCTGTGCTACCTGGCAATGACTCGAAAGTCAAAACAGGGGCCAGGTATACCTCCGCGGGGGTGGGGGTCTCCCTCCTCGGGTGGGCAAAAAGGGGGAGCTGGGCGCCCTCTCTTCTGTGATAGTCGTCCGGCGGCTGTGGCTAGGGGCTTGCCATATCACCAGTGTTTGTAATAACCCTCTGTGTATGAGACAGATGTGGGTGTCTTTAATACCAAAACCGAAGGTGCCTTAGCTAGCGGGTTTTACTCGGCTGGTTGTTAATTGTAGGGTTTGCTGGATGTGTGGAGACTGGGTTGCTAACTCTGCCACATTTATCTGGAAGTATGGCAATAGAAGTTAGTTACTGGCGGGGCGGCTAGCCTCGCACCGACGACCATTGGGTGCAGGGTTGTGAATGTGTTGTAAGAGAATAGATGGCATGCAAGGGGCTAGTAAAGTTCTAATGTTGTTCTGGCCTACTAAGTGAAGGTAGGCTGGATAGGAGTATATATAAAAAAGGTTGGAGAGCGTTAGTAACGGACAATTCAAGGATCTTCAAGAGGTATGAGAGAGAGGCTAGGTCGGACAAGAGTCGAGAAGCGCGGGTGTCTTAATGAGAGGGGGGGGAGAGTTCAAGGGCTACAGGGAAATTTTGCCCCTAAGGTCCCTGGGCGTGGGGGTGGCATTAGGCTACAATTGATATGGAAGTTTGAAAAGGCAGTAGAATACGTTAGCCAAATGCTACCGGGGAATGCAACTAAGGGGTGGTATAGGAGTCTGGAAAAGATAGAGTTATGTGATCAGTCCGAGGGTTATGGATACTATTAGTTGGCCCTGGGAACTGCGTTTTCTATTAATATAAATATCAGCAACAGCGGCAGTTCGTAGGGGTACTTAGTTATTGTTTCGGGGTACTTATGACAGATACTGATAACCAGGTTATCTTATATAATCTCTGGTTGGGTTAAGAGGTGTAAGACACGAAGTAAATTGGCGTAGTGTGGACTGTGGATACGAAGGCAAGGGGAAGACGTATGACAATTGTGGAAAGTAAATGGAAAAAGGTGAACACAATGGCGGATAAAATACTTAACCTAAGGATTGCATACATCGATGAACGATGACATTATAGTCGTCGTCCTAATAAGATGATGAAACCTGGTTGATCTGTACTTGGCACAATACGACACAAGGACACTGCCGTTATGTCGCATCAATGCTGGTGGCAGTTAATATTATAGACTTAGTTACTAGAGGAACAATGCAAGGGGTGACTGAGCACGGGTTACACATATCTATACTCGTCATGGAAAATGATATAAGAGGTCTAGGGACAAGCGTGGGTGTCTGAACTTCTAAGATATATAACATCTACTTCTCGGATGCAAGAACATACATAGATATAATTATGGCTGTCTGATGTGTTGGCATTGGCTCAACGTCGGGACAGGCATGGGTGTTTTTAATATGAATGTATATTCCTGTTCATCATCTTTGTAGCAAGGACAGTGCCGCTATGTCGTATCAATGCTGGTGGCAGTTAATATTATAGACTTAGTTACTAGAGGAACAATGGGGCGACTGAGCACGGTTACACATATCTATACTCGTCATGGAAAATGATATACGGGGTCTAGGGACAGCGTGGGTGTTTTAACTTCTAAGATATATAACATCTACTTCTCGGATGCAAGAACATACATAGATATAATTATGGCTGTCTGATGTGTTGGCATTGGCTCAACGTCGGGACAGGCATGGGTTTTTAATATGAATGTATATTCCATCATCTTTGTAGTTAATTAGTGTAGGACACGAGGCGCGTAGTGTTCGTGAGGTGTGGAAAATGGTTAGTTTAGAAAAGGTAAATGGGTGTGTCCTGGAGCTGTTTAGCCCTGCGGGCTTGGGCCTGTCTGGAATGGCGGGCTCGGTCAGCTGGTCCTTTCGTTCTGTGGACCTTTCTTCCGGGTGTTTCTGTGTGGTGTTCGCTCGTGGCTTCTGTGGTGGGCTTCTTGTTCTGGGGCATTTTACTTCCCTCTCCTTCATTATAGGCTCGTCCTCGAGCCTCAAGGGTGAAGTTAAAAGAAGCATAGTGATGGTGGGTCATTTTCAGGGTATTTAGAAAGTTCCACCAAACACGAGAGCGACGGTCAGGTTTCTTTTGCAGGTCAATGTATACCTGTAAGAATGTGTCCTCTGTGTTGTGGCGGGCGGCTGCCCGGGTGGTACACGGGCCAAGTGTCCAGTGGGGGTCTTTACTTTAACCTTTCGTATGAATGGTTTGTAGCTTTCCCCCGTGGGGGTCGGAGTGAGGTGTGTGGGATTGACAGGAAGTCTGTTTAGTGTGGTGAATGGGTTACTAACCGAAAGGGGATTCGCGCGTGACAACAGGGCTGGGGATGAAGGGGGAATGTGAGTCTGGGTTTTATTTGGTTTTCTTAGGCGGTATTGTAGGTTGGGAATATATAGTGAGGCAATGCGCAAAATCGGTGTAGGTAAGGTGGGTGAAGGAGGTGTGTGGGAAGGAAGGGGAAACGGCTTTTCCCAGGTGTGGTAATGTTACGGCTATTTTATGTGCGTCCGTGGTATAAGTAATGTCAAGTAAGGGTTTCACTATGTCCATGAATACTTCGATCCCATAATTTGTTTCATCATAATTTGGGATGAAAACGTGGTTAGGTTGCGCCATGATGTTCTCGTGTTCTAGCTGTTCCAAACTTGCAATGTAATGCAACCTTTTATCCGAATCAAGGACCACCGCTGCCGCCAATGTTATGCCCTGTTTTTCTACAGGTTTAACTTGGGTAATGTGAGTTCTGAATGACTGGGTATAGAAGGCTGCATGCACAATACAAGGTATGAGGAATAGAGAACACAAAATAAACACACGGTAACACGACACAAGTTCACGTTTATTGAAATAAAGAAATAAAGAGCATAGAAAGATAGTTATATTCGCACAAAACAAATGATAGAAGGGAACTGCTAGCATTAGCGGATCTGGATGGAGCCTAGTCTCCCACTTCCAACGTTCAGGTATATTCTTCTGATCACGGGTTTAATTAGCAAGTTTATATTTTACTGGAAGACCTCAATATATTCGTATAATTCAATGTCACTGATTTTACCTCTTGCTGGCTGGTCGCGTGCCCACGTAGCAACTCACAGTTAGGATTAGACACGCGTATATTATAGAACACGGAAATCTCTAGTAACCTCATGGGGGTACTGAACTAAGTTTGATATTCTTAAGGCAGAAATATGTAGAACACAAATCAGTGGGCGAACTTTAGATATCACTAGAGTTTTAATATCTGAATAAGGTAATTACGAGAGTCAAGGTCGCCTGTTAATTAAAAAGCACTGATCGCTTAGTACGTCCCAAATGGAATGGTTAAATATGAATTACACTGGGCAAGGTCTTAGCCACTTTATAGAAAGTTAATAAGTGAGTATCAAGCTAGTACTATAACACTTAGTACTAGTAACATGAATCTTGAATAGTATGGGTAGATCTGGTCCTGGTTATCTTGCTTCCGGTGATGTTGGGGGCTAACGACTGGTTCCTCGGCCGTCCAGATGGTCCAAAATGTAGGAAGTTCTCAAGTCGGATCTCTTGATGATCGTTGCTGGCTACACACTTATATACCCACGAATTTGTGTGAAGGTTATAAGGTGCACGTTAGGACTTGTACATGGACAGATGCTTCTATCAGTCTTCTCTGCCACGGAGTCTGCCGGATCTGGAATCTCTCAACTCCGGAACAACACAAGGGCAGAGCTAGAGGTAAACTGCAGGGTAGTGACCACTGGTTGGTGTCTAGCTTTCAACTGATTTGACTGGGGGCGGGAGTTAGATTTATAGGCTCGGTTCTGGACCCTGTAGACAGTAGGGATCTCGAGTCTTATGGACTTAATTGAGCTCTCAATAGATGTGGGGATTAGGTAAGATGGTATTTACTGTTGTGGCACAGGGCGATAGGAAGCCTTTATATTTTCATATAACTGAGCCTTAGTAAGAGGTACTATTTTGGCTATACTGGACGTATTTAGGGGAGAGAGACTGGATCTACTTTGCGAGGAGGATGGGGACAGCTGTGATAGGAGCGTCTCTCTAGATTGTTCAATCTTCATTCTATGGTATAGCTGAGGTGCTAATTTAGTGATCAGAGCATGCAAGAAAGGTAAATGGTTTATTGTGAGGTAATAGAGGTTAGTAAAGGTGTTAGTCATTCATGGTTAGTTCATTGATAGGAAGAATTCCTGTGCTACCTGGCAATGACTCGAAAGTCAAAACAGGGGCCAGGTATACCTCCGCGGGGGTGGGGGTCTCCCTCCTCGGGTGGGCAAAAAGGGGGAGCTGGGCGCCCTCTCTTCTGTGATAGTCGTCCGGCGGCTGTGGCTAGGGGCTTGCCATATCACCAGTGTTTGTAATAACCCTCTGTGTATGAGACAGATGTGGGTGTCTTTAATACCAAAACCGAAGGTGCCTTAGCTAGCGGGTTTTACTCGGCTGGTTGTTAATTGTAGGGTTTGCTGGATATGGTGGAGACTGGGTTGCTAACTCTGCCACATTTATCTGGAAGTATGGCAATAGAAGTTAGTTACTGGCGGGGCGGCTAGCCTCGCACCGACGACCATTGGGTGCAGGGTTGTGAATGTGTTGTAAGAGAATAGATGGCATGCAAGGGGCTAGTAAAGTTCTAATGTTGTTCTGGCCTACTAAGTGAAGGTAGGCTGGATAGGAGTATATATAAAAAGGTTGGAGAGCGTTAGTAACGGACAATTCAAGGATCTTCAAGAGGTATGAGAGAGAGAGGCTAGGTCGGACAAGAGTCGAGAAGCGCGGGTGTCTTAATGAGAGGGGGGGGGAGAGTTCAAGGGCTACAGGGAAATTTTGCCCCTAAGGTCCCTGGGCGTGGGGGTGGCATTAGGCTACAATTGATATGGAAGTTTGAAAAGGCAGTAGAATACGTTAGCCAAATGCTACCGGGGAATGCAACTATGGGGTGGTATAGGAGTCTGGAAAAGATAGAGTTATGTGATCAGTCCGAGGGTTATGGATACTATTAGTTGGCCCTGGGAACTGCGTTTTCTATTAAATATAAATATCAGCAACAGCGGCAGTTCGTAGGGGTACTTAGTTATTGTTTCGGGGTACTTATGACAGATACTGATAACCAGGTTATCTTATATAATCTCTGGTTGGGGTAAGAGGTGTAAGACACGAAGTAAATTGGCGTAGTGTGGACTGTGGATACGAAGGAGGCAAGGGGAAGACGTATGACAATTGTGGAAAGTAAATGGAAAAAGGTGAACACAATGGCGGATAAAATACTTAACCTAAGGATTGCATACATCGATGAACGATGACATTATAGTCGTCGTCCTAATAAGATGATGAAACCTGGTTGATCTGTACTTGGCACAATACGACACAAGGACACTGCCGTTATGTCGCATCAATGCTGGTGGCAGTTAATATTATAGACTTAGTTACTAGAGGAACAATGCAAGGGGTGACTGAGCACGGGTTACACATATCTATACTCGTCATGGAAAATGATATAAGAGGTCTAGGGACAAGCGTGGGTGTTTGAACTTCTAAGATATATAACATCTACTTCTCGGATGCAAGAACATACATAGATATAATTATGGCTGTCTGATGTGTTGGCATTGGCTCAACGTCGGGACAGGCATGGGTGTTTTTAATATGAATGTATATTCCTGTTCATCATCTTTGTAGCAAGGACAGTGCCGCTATGTCGTATCAATGCTGGTGGCAGTTAATATTATAGACTTAGTTACTAGAGGAACAATGCAAGGGGCGACTGAGCACGGGTTACACATATCTATACTCGTCATGGAAAATGATATACGGGGTCTAGGGACAGCGTGGGTGTTTTAACTTCTAAGATATATAACATCTACTTCTCGGATGCAAGAACATACATAGATATAATTATGGCTGTCTGATGTGTTGGCATTGGCTCAACGTCGGGACAGGCATGGGTGTTTTTAATATGAATGTATATTCCTGTTCATCATCTTTGTAGTTAATAAGTGTAGGACACGAGGGGGTTAGTGTACGTGAGGTGTGGAAAATGGTTAGTTTAGAAAAGGTAAATGGGTGTGTCCTGGAGCTGTTTAGCCCTGCGGGCTTGGGCCTGTCTGGAATGGCGGGCTCGGTCAGCTGGTCCTTTCGTTCTGTGGACCTTTCTTCCGGGTGTTTCTGTGTGGTGTTCGCTCGTGGCTTCTGTGGTGGGCTTCTTGTTCTGGGGCATTTTATAGATAGCAGGAGGAGGTGTTTGTGAGAGCTAGCTGGATCACTCTGTGTAGGTGAGGCACAAACAGAAACAGTGAGGGAAGCCAGACAAATGAAACAGGGGTTCCAGCTACTTATCATATGCCTATAGGCCTCCCCTGAGTATTGCCTTGAAGCTATAAGGAGTTCCCCAGCATTCATTTAAGCTCAATTTATATATTTTTTCGATAGCAAAATGTCTTGGCCGATGGTAGCTTTCTCCCAAATTGCAGGGTCACTATCGATCGCCCAGAAAGAAAGTATGACACCTGAATGGGGCGAATCGTTTTGAAATCGGCAAACTTTTGGGACGAAACCGAGGGGATCCAAAAATGACCACCTACGGATTGGATAGGGTCAAAGAAAAATTCTGATACCTCTGAGCTACAATAAAACATTATATTGTCTCGTTTGGGCTCGGCACACGAATGTACTCTATGTATTTACTTAACCCTATTTGGTCCAAGGAGTCTTTTTTTGGACCTCACCTGTTTTGCGTCATTAAATTGGAGATTTTAAAACGTTTCACCCCATTAGTTCAGCGATACTAGGAAGCTTCATCCATTCAGGTGTACATTTGTTATTCTAGGCGAGCAATAGCGAGCCTGTAACTTAGAAGAAATCGACCTTTGGCCGGGACATAAATAATATTTTTATCGAAAAATTTACACATTTACCTTGAAGGGGGTCTGGGTGGACAGTTTTCAGTTTGAAGGAAGTCTGGAAAGGCGTTTTGTGCTAGCCGTGGGGATAAACTATAATATATTACTCGAAAATGGCAAAATCCAGCAAAATCCTCAATTCTAATTAAACTAAATATTATAATAACCTACAAGAGGTTGGATGAGACTGTTTACGAGAACAATAGTAATTAATCTATAAAGGATTGCACAGTTGACTGCACGAGTTTGTATCCATTCAGTGATTATACATATGGAAGGAAAACTAGCATGATTGAATTAGGAGTCTAGTCAGTTAATTTATATGATAAGTTAACGATTATCCAACCATTTTTCTTGTACATCAATCATTCACATGTAAATCCCAACATAAAATCGAGGAGTGGAGTTATACTAATGTGGCCATCTGTACGCATGATACAGTTGGAAAAACATCATATGATATATATATATATATATATATCAACTATTGGAGAAGAATAACATTATCTAATTCTTTGTATCCCTAGGGTGTTTATTCGTGATGGTATAAAATGTATTGTTCACACACACACTACACTGAGACCCAAACACACTACACTGACCCACACACATACATTACACTGACATATACAAAGACACTACACCGACTTACACAAATACACTACACTGACACACACACGGCACTGACATGCACACTGCATGAACGTACACCAACAAGTTACTCTGACATACAAAAACACACTACTCTGATATACACACACTACACCGAGACACACACTACTACTACTACTACTTTTTTTTACTACTACTACTACTACTACTACTACTACTACTACTACTACTACACTGATTTATCATACTGTGTCCACGTGTGTGTGTATCTTCCTGGATCCATAATGGCATGGTGACCTGATCTAGTACATCTCTATTATGTAACTGAATATAAAACCTTAGAAAAATGCAGAAACAAAGATATAACTAATGTAACACTACATATCATCTGGATGTTTAATTATGGATCAGTCTACAACATGCTAAATGAATGTAAAATAATAAAACATATTATTTGAAGATAATGCAGGATTAGTTATAAATGTGTTAACATATACAGAAATTTAATGTACATGTATTTGATTCTGTATATATTTGTGTACATAATTATGTATAAGAAATGTTATGTTAGGATAAGGTTGAAGACTGCATAGGCACCTTCATCCATTTGAGATATTGCAACTTGTTACCTTTGTACCATTTGGTTTTGTCTCAATAAAATTATCAAATCAAATATCTCTCTCTCTCTCTGACAAACTTACCACATTCACGTGTATAATTATAATCTGTTTGGATCTATATCGGCTTGGTGATGATCCACTATTCTCGACCTTATTCCTCACAGAATACCGAGACACTTTGTAACATGTATCCACTCATTCTCACTCTCTTTCACACACACACACACACACACACACACACACACACACACACACACACACAGGAGCTGTGGTGGTCGAGTGGTGAGCACGCTCGCGTGTGAATCTGCAAGACCCGGGATCGAATCCCCGCCACGGCGGACATTTAGTGGGTGTGGTAATAATAATAATAATAATAATACTTTATTTCAGACTCACACAGTACAGAGGGGACCATACTGGGGTCCATATATACCTTACAGTAACATAAATAT
The DNA here is from genome assembly GCA_032716605.1 of Paralithodes platypus. Classification (NCBI taxonomy): domain Eukaryota; kingdom Metazoa; phylum Arthropoda; class Malacostraca; order Decapoda; family Lithodidae; genus Paralithodes; species Paralithodes platypus. The sequence continues at coordinate 56,886,928 of CM064480.1, read as the reverse complement.
ATATAAGCTACTGTACATAGGCTACATAAAATAAAAAGAAATTAAATAATACCCAGCTTGCTATCATGTAGTTCACAGCACTGCCTCAACCAAAAACAGTGGTCATCAAACTACTGTGTTACCAAAACCACTGTCCTAATTGTGTACAGTACCATGCCTCACATAATTTAGCTTCCGGTACAGTATGTTGCTACAGTACAGTATAGGAATATCGGTACTGTACTGCACTATGAGGTTCAGTACCGGTATGCTAATTCTGTAGAGTAGTAGACCTGAAATCATTACTTAAGGTTAAATATAGAGCAACTTCCTCCAGTGTGCCTGGATCCTAGAGGTGTACACTATGCTTGGAGTTTGTAACATTTTAATGATACTGTTCTCAGAAGTGTTAAGGCGCTGAATGAATTTATATGTTAGCTTTCTAATGAGTGATTGGTAACAGTGTAAGTTCATATAGGCACATAACGTACTTGTACTCTCATATTTTGAGAGCCCCAGAAACATTTTCATGATATTGTGATATGAGATACTTAAGTCTATTCACTGTCATTTTCTTATAGTTCCACCATAGTTGTGCTGTATACATTGGTGAGCAGTAGGAGTTGAACAATGTTATTTTTGTATCCCATGTGCACATATGAAATTTTCTTAATATTGAATTTCCCTGCATGTAAAGTTGCCTTTGCTGACGACCCATATCCTCATCATCTGAGCGATCACTTGAAATATAGTGTCCTAGATACTTTACTTTACTTACTTCTTCTATAATTTCTTCATACAAATGGAATTTAGGTAGCTTTGAATTCAATAGAAGGTTAGATTTAAATATTATGATATTGCTCTTTATAGGATTAAATTTGACTGAATGTTCGATTCCAAATTTTTCACATACTCTTAATAATTTATCCAGTCCTGCTCCAGAGGGCGCGATTAAGGCTAGGTCATCAGCATACATGAGATGATTTACAATGGTGCTGCCAATACAGCACCCAGTGCGAGTCTTGTTCAGCTCCAGACTAAGATCATCCATGTAGACGTTGAAAAGATACGGAGACAATATCCCCCCCTGCCTAACACCATTGGTTACAGCGAAAGAGCCTGACAGGATGTTGCCCCATCTTACACACATTTTTTGATTAGCATACCAGAAAATAAGTATCCTAACAATATAGCTAGGCACTCCCCTGTTAACTAATTTTTCATATAAGGTTTTGTGATACACCCTATCAAAAGCCTTACTTGCATCAAGAAAACAAGATAAAATTGAGCTATTTAGTTTGTTGTATGTATCAATCACTTCTTTCAGCATATATATGCATTGATCTGTGCCGTGATTTTTCTTAAAGCCAAATTGATTGCTGCTGGTGACAATATAATTATGCAGACATTATTTCTAGCATTATCATTTCAACTACCTTACCACACTAGCAAGTGCTACTGGGTGGCAGTTGTCTTTAGCTGTAATTTTACCTGATTTATCTTTAATGACAGGAACAAGTATTACGGATATCATAGACTCCGGCAGGACACCATGCGTAAATAGACTGGTGATGCAAGAACTAAGTTTATCTATTAACCCGGGAACTGCCGGGAGACTCTTAAGAGTTCCCCCGGCGGACTGCGGGGAGACTCTTAAGAGTCAGAGAAAAAAAAAATCAACTTTTGACATCAAATGTTTTTTTTTTTTTTTTTTTGGCCCCTGGGCCATGCTAAATCTCAGTCCTCTACCTCCCCTCCTTCCCCACTTTCCTCCTCTCCTTCAGTTATCACCTATTTTCCCTGTTATTCCCTTATTCTGAGGTATATTTTCGTGCTAACATTAGAAATCCGGTTGCAGGGTGTGGTCATCACTGATAGCAAGCGAATGCAAGAGAGAGAGAGAGAGTATCGATCGACTGTGTCTCAGTGGCCTTGGGGGAAATTGGTGGGAAAGCAGCTTGCCTCGCCCATACATTATACAACTCGCGGGCTATATCTCCGATTTTGACCATCCAAACGCTGTTTTCACTCGTTTTATTGTTGTTTCAGGTTAATACCTTTATAATCAACCCATAATAGGCACATATGGATAAGTATTAATGCTATTAATGGTACAATGAATATTTTAGTGACGGAAACACCTCAAATACATGCGCACAGGGAGAGGTGTCTAATTACCCCCATGCGCACTTCAGAGGTTAACAACTTATCTGCATATTTAAGATGTTCTGCATATATACCATCCAGCCCACAAGCTTTGTTTAGGTTAAGTTTTCTTATGGCATTCTCAAGATCACTTTCAGTCACTTTAATGTCTTCATAATTACTATCTTTCACATATTGAATTGCACCATTAGTAGACCTTTGGTTTACACTGTTAAGTAGTTCCTTAAAATGAGTTTTCCATAAGTCAGCAATGTTCTCTTCACCCGTAACCCCCTCAACACTGACAGGTAATGGTGTGTTTCAATTTTGCATGGATCTGATGTCCTTCCAAAAGCAGTTAGTATCTTTTCTGCCAGACTCTTTGCAAGGGCTTCCTTCCTTAATTGATTTTCATTTTGCTTAATAAATCTAATGGCATATTTGGTCCTAGCCTTTGCTCTTTTGTGAAGTTCAAATATAGGCCCCTGTCTGGGCTGACCTACTTCAAGCCAATGAGACCTAGCATCTCTGGAGGCCTGATACAGGTCAGCCACATAGTCTTGCCAACCTGGCTTATTGAATGAGGACTTATATTTATGGCTATTAAAAATACTTTCCCCCGCTTTTGATAAAGAATCTATTATACTATTGTAAAATTTAATAATGTCCTTTCTGTGTTGTGCATTACTACATTTTGGATCCCTGCATTGTGCTACACCATTACCATCATATTACACCCTATTTAATAAGTCTTTGGTTTTATCACAGTACATTTGGCACTCTTCATTTGAGATTACATTCCATGGAACTTTTACCTTGATGCTATTGCTAGTTTCTGTTATTTCCGGTGCCTTATTAATTTGGATTGTTAATTCTATAGGTATGTGGTCGTCATCCGTAATGTCGTATCTTATGGCCATTTCTGAGATAGAGTCATGAAAGTCAGAGCTAGAGATTGCATGATCAAGCCACGACCTGGTCTCCCATGCTTCACTAACATATGTATAGCTATTTTCTGGAAGCAGGTGTTTGGAGGACAAAATTAAACCTTGCTCCTCACAAAACCTTAACATAATTATGTTTAGCAAACATGGAACCACCCAACTCGTGAGGGGTAGCATTCCAATCACCTACCACTGAGTAACACGTTATCTCTAATTCAGAAATTAGGCCACCAAGCTCCCCTAACTTTTCCAAATAAAGTTCTTCATTTTCTGCACACTGATACGGTAAGTAAACACAAAATATTGCAAATTTGCTGTGTCCCACTTCCAGCTGTATTCCCGCACACCAGCTTAAATTTGTCTCAATGGTTTCAATTACACTATCTAGGCACTATCTCCACATTATTGCAACTCCCCCTGGGGGGTGACCTGCCACAATACCATCACGTGTGTCCGTAGTGGAGACCCCGTACCCATGGAAATCTTTATCTAATATGTTCAAATTACCTAAGTCCTGTTTTGTGTAACAGGTTTCCTGAAGGCAGACTATGTCACTGGTCCTTAATGTAGATACAATGTCAGGTCGCAACAGGAGATTCCTCTTTGTTTTGGGGAGTCCTCTGCAATTGTATGAAGTTACTTTTATACTTGCTGCTGTTGTTGGTATCTCCTCCATTACTGTGAGTTGGATAGTGGTGTGCGATGCCTCCAAGTCCCAGAAGCCTCTGCACTGTCCTCATTGGGATATTGTCTTGGTTCTCTGTACCAGTTGACATATGCATCTTCTGGCCACAGGTCAGGATTCATGAAAACATCTGGATCTGAACATTCGCTAGTTATACAAAAGGAGGCACAGGTAGTGGACCTGGAGAGGGTGGTCAGCTGTCTTACCTCTATATTTATATGTAGATTATCAGCCAAGTATATCTTGAGATTCTCAGCAGTAACACTAGGGTTGAATCCTGTGGCAACACCCTAGCTAGTCGGGGCCTTTTGATGGTATTGAGGCCAGTATCCTTGCCCCTACCTTTAATTCCTGGCTGGTTTCTCGGTCTAGGGTGAACCTGCTCGCCTTCCCTAGAGTAGCGAAGCTTGCCATTCACCCATTTGACCATAGTCCATGGGTTTTCCCTTGCATTGGCTCCTTCATTTGGTTCAGTTTGTGTAGGTAAATTTGAGGATGGTGTAGCTGGCACTGTATTATCTTCTCTCGTTGCCGACGATAAAGATTGCTGTTGTGTTCGGTGTTGTACGTCCTAGCATGTTTCACATGCTTGCACCCAGTCAGGGGACATCCTGACGACGTATACAGACTAAACACACATAACAAAGCCACTCCAACACCTTCCTCTCTCTTCAACACCCCTTCTCCCCTCTCAACACTCTTCTCTGAGCTAGTGTCTGTATAGAATCGTAAGATTCAGAGTCGTAAAGATTCCAGGACAAGCTCAATAACGGCGGATCCCCAGATTGGCCGTGGTGATTGCACCTAAACACCTACAACAGTTTTTTTAAGCTACAAAAGTTACACAAACACACACACTCACACTCTCTCTCTCTCTCTCTCCTAAAATACAGTCCATAGGTATTGAGCAGGATATATCTTCTGTGTGTCGTAGTTCCAGTGTTCTACATTGTCCTAATTGCGTTAAATTATCAAGAAAATACGACATAACATAATATATATCCAACATGTATACAATTCCATGTGAGCAATGTATCTTTAATATGTATACAATCAATGGGAGCAAAATACCTTTAATATGCATTCAATCCATGGGAACAATGTATCTTAAATATGTATGTAATGCCCTCGAAAATGTCCCGCACCCACAAAATGAAATGCTAGGTTTTACCAGGTTAAATAGGAATGGGAATTATCCCCAAGCTACCTTTAGGATCAACCTTTCCTGGTACCTGGCACGGGGTACGAACCTCTGAAGGGAATTTAACCCCCCTAAAAACCCACAGGTTTTGAGATGCCTTGGGTGGGGTTCGAACCCTGGTTAGTGACGCACCACCATCACCACCAGGCCCGCGCGCTAACCCACTGTACTACCACGGACATACTAAAGTATAGCAACCTTAGTCCGATTTTTAAGAACCAGGTGATAGTCTCTCGAGATGAGTTTATTGTACTTACCATCTACGACTATCTTTAAGAACCAGGTGATAGTCTCTCGAGATGAGTTTATTGGACTTACCATCTACGACTATTTTACGCTATACCTGACGTCAACTCGGGTTAGTATTATTGTGGGTGCGGGACATTTTCGAGGGCATTACAATGTATACAATCCATGGGAGCAATGTACCTTTAATATACATTCAATCCATGGGAGCAATGTATCTTTAATATGTATACAGTCCATGGGAGCAATGTACCTTTAATATGTATACAATCCATGGGAGCAAAATACCTTTAACCTGACAAGCGCGAAATAGACCTAGGGGCTAGGGTAGTTATTTGTGCATTTCTAGCCTTGGATTCTGACAGAATTCGTTATATTTACAATATAGAGCATTATTTGTTTTCGGTATGCTTTTATTTTACATATATGATGTATATATGAACCTTCAAGAGTGCTAAAATAAGTGGGAAAAGCATTTGGGTGGTGAAAAACGAAGATATTGGCCACCAGGTCATAATCTCAGGCGAGAGAGCCACAGGCAACCCTCCTCTCTCGCTGTCTGTGAGGTAACTGAGACGAGCGGGGCGGTGTGGGCCGGTGTCTGGGTGTTACATAACGATCTTTTCTGCAACCCACTTGTGCTACATTATCGCGGGAGAGAAAAATAACCGATAAATTATGATAATAAGAGGAAAAATAGGTGATAATTGAGGAGGGGAGGGAGGGGGGAATAAGGTGGGGAAGGAGGGGAGGGGGGTGGGTGAGATTTACATGGATGAGTACTGGAGGGGAATTATCTCACCTAGAGACAAATTCCTTTGTTTTGATAGGCCCTTTTTTTTTTTGGAAGGTTTTTTTTATGGTCTTGCTTCCGTTAGGCCTATCGCGTTCCCTATAGGAAGCCTTCCGTGAGGCCTATCGCGCTTGCTGGGTTAATATGCATTCAATCCATGGGAGCAATATGCCTTTAACATGTATAGGCCTAGTTGTATATACTCCATGGAAGCAATCATGTATCTTTAACATGTATACAATCCATGGGAACAATGTGCCTTTAATATGTATACAATCCATGGGAGCAATGTATCAATTAACATATATACAATACATGGGAGCAATATACCTTTAACATGTGTACTGTACCGTCTGTATACTGTATATGGGTACTGAATTAGTAAGCCATTTTGTTGAGTAAGTTATTGAGACGGTAATTACTGTACTTTTCATATTGCACCGAATCGATATGCCCTGACAATTATGAACCATGATGTAAGAGGGCCTTTAATAAGAACATACTAGTAGGGGTACCCGGCGTTGCCCGGGTACTACCACTACTACTACTACCATAATCACCATCATCAATCACTACTACCACAATCATCACAATACTACTACTACCATAATCACCGGCCCCGACCTCCCTGTGCCTCATTAAACGGCGCCCTCGATTTCGGCCGCTAAATTACCTCCGATTTTGGATCTGACTTCATCCGTACCCCCATTTTGGGGGGCTGCGAACAACTTTCGTTCCATACACCTTTTTGATCGGAGGCCTCCTGCCCCAAACGTTTTTTGTTTTTTTTTGTTTTTTCAATCTCGGCCTCGAAACGACCTCCGATCGTGGCCTCGCCCCCTCTATGACCGACCCAGGTCAATTGACACCCACATGCAAAGTTTCAGCTCCCCAGGTCCAAAACTGCGGCCGCCTATTAACCCGGGAAGTGCGATAGGCCTCACGGAAGGCTTCCTATAGGGAACGCGATAGGCCTCACGGAAGCAAGACCATAAAAAAAGCCTTCCAAAAAAAAAAAAGGGCCTATCAAAACAAAGGATTTTGTCTCTAGGTGAGATAATTCCCCTCTAGTACTCATCCATGTGTTTCTCACCCCTCCCCCTCCCCTCCTTCCCCACCTTATTCCCCCCTCCCCCCCTCCTCAATTATCACCTATTTTTCCTCTTATTATCATCATTTATCGGTTATTTTTCTCTCCCGCGATAATGTAGCACAAGTGGGTTGCATAAAAGATCGTTATGCAACACCCAGACACCGGCACACACCGCCCCGCTCGTCTCAGTTGACTCCCAGACAGCGAGAGGGGAGGGCTGCCTGTGGCTCTCTCTCGCCTGAGATTATGACCGGGTGGCCAATATCTTCGTTTTTCACCACCCAAATGCTTTTCCAACTTATTTTAGCACTCTTGAAGGTTCATATATACATCATATATGTAAAATAAAAGCATACCGAAAACAAATAATGCTTTATATTGTAAATATAACAAATTCTGTCAGAATCCAGGGCTAGAAATGCACAAATAACTACCCTAGCACCTACAGTAGGTCTATATCGCGCTTGTCAGGTTAAGAACGCACAGACAAACAGACACACGAACTGATTTAATAATATACTGTAGATTAGCACGCAGCAACATACATTGTATAATAACACTATCTGGTCCAATGAATTGTGGGTTATAAGCTAATGCTATTTATATTTAATCATTATTGAGGATTTTGCTTGTTTTTTTGCCATTTTAGAGCAATGTATTTCAATTTGACCCCTTGGCTAAGAAAAACGCCATCTCAGACTTCCTTTAAACTAAAAAATGCCCACCCAAACCCTATTCAAGCTAAGTCTATGTACATTTTGTTCTACATAAATGTTCCGGCCAAAGGCCGATTTCTTCTAAGTTACAGGCTTGATATCGTTCGTACAGAAAAACAGCGACATCTGAATGGGGTGAAGTGTTTTATTATCACAAAACTAAGGGGTGAAACATCTTAAAATCTCCAAAGTAATGGAGCGAAACAGGGAATATCCAAAACGATACCCCGTTGACCAAATAGGGTTAAATGAGGAAGTACGATGATGAATACCAAATAGGGATATCTGCACTGCTGGCCTGGGTTCGAACCTTGGCTGGGGCATGACACAAAATATTAATATCATCAACCCCTTCTGTACCGGCGACGTCTTTTTAACCTTATTCTGGCTGCTATTAGACGATATTATTCTGCTTAAAAAAAAAATCCAGCAATAAACAGGTTTCTAACTATCTCACTTGAGTCTTATTACTACCACAGATCCTCCGTGAACTTCACAAAATCGTTTAAATATAGCTAGAATAAAATAGAAAAGATACCGTCGGTACAGAAGGGGTTCCTGAGGTAAGATAAATCATCTATAGTCCGTTCATTATAAGTAGGCCAAAAAATCGTTACCCCTAACCTCTGTGTTTAACTCAAGAAGGGCTAGAGGAAATGGGCTGTAGCTTTCCACTCTTATTCCCTAGCTGACTTTTCCCAAATGGTAGACATTCTAGCTCGATTACTCTATGCGTTTAGAGTTATAGAGGTTATTTTCTAACACAGGGTTGTTCCTAGAGAATAGCAATTTGAGTAAGAGGAGCATAACCAGAGTCGTATTATAAAATATTTGTATTATCATGTTGATAGACGTTACGACCTATTGTTTATGTCATGATCAGTATTCTGCTGACATATCGTTCATATAGAAATATTGAATAGGGGTCGGTTATTGGTAGGTAGTGGTCTTCGGGCAGCGTTTGTCTGATTTTATGTATGATTTGGGCAATTTCTGGCAATCTGTCCGGTTTACTGACATAGCAAACATCGAACACTCGCTTTCTTGTACCCTTTGTTCGGATTTTCTTCTTCTCACTTGCTTTCCTCTTTCAGTTCCCTGGCTTCCATCAGGGTTACTTCCAAGAGTTCCTTGATGGTGGAAAGCTCATGTACGATATTTTTTTTTTTTTACCTCTGCTGGGCAAGCCTGTATCATGATCTCTCTTATTTCTGTCTCTTGGCTCTCCTGGTCCAGGTTAGGATATGCCAGTCTTACATGTTTTGTGATTTCTCTTCTCAGGGCTCTCACGTTATGTCCCTCTAGCTTCATGGTTTTGAGTTTGTCTTTAGCCTTCCTAATTGAGGTTTCTCGTACAAACTATTCTACCAGTGTTTTTTATGTCTACCCATGTCTCCAGCTCTTCCAGTCGTACTCTTACGTCATTCAGGGCTTTCCCCAGGTGAGCTTTTCCATACGCCACTTTCTTAGCATCTTCCCTAACATCTAACAAAGTGAACTGGCATTCCAACTATTCAATTTCTTCTTTCCCCTCCTCCTACAAGTAAATAACAAACTCCCCTTAATTAAGTGTTATATTAAGTAATTCTCAATTTTATATATTTTTTTATTATACAGTAGTTATTTTTTTATTTTATTATGCAAGCTATTGTTTCCCCAGATATTGAATCATAAAAAAATAGTGAATTAATCCAGCGGCTACGACAATCCTCTCGAGAGGTTTTACTGGTGGGCTGCGACGCTCCTCTCGGAATAAGAAATGTCAAACATGTACCAAACACTCCCAATAACAAAAACAACAAGTGTGACTGTCAGCTATAGGGGTGAAAATCCAATGACATTTACTGGCCCCTATCTTGCCTCCACCCTGCACTTCCCATTTCCTCTCTCCACCCGAGTAATATTCCCATACACACAGCTGCTCATTGCCGATTTTGCATCACATTTTCAACTACGGACCACCGTAACACCTCTACCACGCATCTTTTGGGTATTCATATATATATGGTTGGATGCGCGCTTGCATTTCCTACACAATGATGTGGTTTTCATTGCATTTTGGAAGTCGCCAAATCGGCCTAGGTCTAGCACAGGGCAATGGTAAGTCCTATTAACCTATAAAGCGCGAGCTGTATATAGTGGACACCATGTAACTGGGCGACTATATTAGGCATCTTTCCCGCCTAAAATCGTAATTTTACGATAAATATCGTTATCATATGCGCCTATTTTACCATTACTATGAAGATAGTAACCTGTAACAACAATGAAACAAGTGGGAATATAGTTTTTTATGGTCAAAATCGCGAATTATAGTCGGCCGCTCCAGTCATGAGTTGTGACTCAATACTACTGGGTCCTTTTAAAATTTTTGTTTAGGCCTGCCCTCTTTAAGAGCTTTGCCGCCGTCGCCCAGTAAAACCTCTTAAGAGATTTCTCACCGTTCCCGGGTTAAGTTAGTCCTATTAAGTAAGTGTCTAGTGTTTTCTAAGTGAATTGGTAGATGTACACTTAACCCTCTTTATCTTGTGGACTTGGGGGTTGCCGTTTAGCATTCAGAAATAGAGTTCTCATAATTAACTCTCCAAACTCTCCTCGGACCAAAGAAACTTTTAGCATAATTTCCAACAAACGGCTACTTGGTCCGAGGTAGGTCTCTTTGGGCCAACCCTGTTTCGCTCCATTTGTTTGGAGATTTTAAGAAGGTTTACCCCATTAGTTTGGCGATAATAAGACACTTCATTCCATTAAAGTGTCGATTTTCTCTGGGCAAGCGATAACGATTATGTAACGTTAATGAAACCGGCATTCGGCTGAGATATTTTTTCTATCGAAAGATGTACAAATTTAGGTGGGCATATCTTAGTTTGAAGGATGTCTGGGAAGGCGTTTTTGTTAGGCTAGGATACAAACTAAAATACACTGCTCGAAAATATCCAAATCAAGCAAAATCCTCAATAATAATTAATAAAAATATCCTAATAACCCACAAGACGTCATGCCTAATAGTGTTAAGTGAATTGGGAACAAAATGCCCAAGTTTATCATAATTATATTAAAAAAAAAAAAAAAAAAAAAAAAAAATCAAATCCCCACAACAGTATAATAACAATATACCTGTAATGTGAACATGTATGTACCATAATATTATGCACATACTTGTATAATGAGATATACAGTATATAAGAGGTCCATGAGTTTCTATGATTAACTACATAGCCTATATGTGTGTGCTCTCCCACACACAAACACACACTGTGTTTGAGTGTGTGTGCGAGAGAGAGTGTGTGTGTATGAGAGAGAGAGTGTGTGAGAGTGAGCGTAAATGTGTGTCCAGTGTCAGTCTGTGTGCGTAATGTCAGTTTATGTGTCAGAGAGAGAGAGAGAGAGTGTGTGTGTGTGTGTGTGAGAGAGAGAGAGTGGGGAGTGTGTGAGAGGGAGTATAAATGTGTGATCAGTGTCAGTCTGTGTGTGTAATTGTCAGTGTATGTTTCAGAGAGAGAGAGAGAGAGAGTGTGTGTGTGTGAGAGAGAGAGAGAGTGTGTGTGTGTGAGAGAGAGAGAGAGTGTGTGTCCAGTGTCAATCTGTGTATGTAAGTGTCAGTGTATGTGTCAGAGAGAGAGAAAGGGAGTGGGTGTGTGTGAGTGTTCGCGTGTTTACCAACCATGCAGCCGTGAACATAAATACAGTATATGAGTCATTGGGTGGGTGTATATATACTTTGGGTGAGGCTGGCACAAATATTCACACACTCACTATCACCTGCTCACAGATCCGGGTTTTTGTGACATTTATCCCCATTTTTATATAATGCATTCCTTTGTTTACCTTAATCACTGTTTTTTTACAATATTGCTTTTATCTTTAATGTCCTTAGTATACACCATGACTATTGATTGCATTTACTTTTTTTTTTTAATTAATTTTGTATTAATACTTTGGTGAGGACCGTATGCTTTCATTAGTCTATTCAAGTACATTGGGGTTTATAATTGATGATTAATGTTAAGGGAGCCCACCTCGCTTTGTTCTCTTTCTCTCCCTCTATCTTTGGCTTGTATCCATTCGGCCCCATTCAGCCTACTGTTTTAAGACGTTTACCCCCATTCAGGTGTCAATATTATCCTGGCGAGCGGTAGCGAGCCAGCATATATATATATTTGTTTTGACAGCAAGCTAAATTTGTAAATTTTTCGATAGAAAAATGTGTCCGGCGAAGCCGGATTTCTCCATACAATGCTGGCTTGCTATCACTCACCAGGAAGAAATCGACACCTGGATGGGGATAAACGTCTTAAAACAGTTGGCTGAATGGGGCCGAATGGATACAAGCCAGGGAAAGAGAGAAAAGGAGAGAATGATAAAAAAAGCCGGTGACCCCCCCCCCCCTTAAATAAAGAACGGGGTGTTACTTTATACCGTTCTGGTGGACCTTATAAGGCGATATTCCACCGGAGCAACACTTAATTCCTTACCTACAGTATAGTCTATTCGCTGTAAGTAGGCGAGAAATCATGACGTCTATCGTCTGTTACTCAAAAAGGGCTAGAGCTAATTGGCTGTAAATTTTCACATATATTCATTGACTGACTTTTCCCGAACGGTAGAAATATTTGCTCGATTACACTAGTCATTTTTGAGTTACAGAGGTTAGAGGTCATGATTTCTCGCCTACTTACAACGAATAGACTTAAGCTGTCGTGTTCTTACATATATTAGATGAAGCGTTTGCCTTATGATTGACCCTTTTAGTATTTGGTGACGCCTGTTCACTTCTATTCTGGCTGTCATTAAACGATATTCTAAAGTTCAAGAAGGATTTGTGGGAACAGAAAGGTTAATTGACATAGGTTATAGCCCTTTGCCCTTTATGCATAGAAGTGTTTCTTAAGCTAAAATAAATCGTCTACTGATAGCCAGAATAACATGACAAAAAAATATAAACACCATATGAGAAGGAGCACTTTATTGACAACATTTCGCAGATAGCTATTTCTGGTCTAGTACAAGGTCCATACATTGTATCTATGGACCTTGGTCTAGTAGACAAGAATAATCGATCTGCGAAACGTTGTCAATAAAGTGCTCCTCCTCATATGGTGTTTATATTCATTCTGTCAACTTTTCAAAGTTATTTCAACTACATGAAGTTTGTTTTTATATTACCTGTCCGAAAATTAAATCCCATATCAGCTGAATTATCGATACCCAAATGGAAAATAATATGAAACTACTAAGTCTGTGCAGTATATATATATATATATATATATATATATATATATATATATATATATATATATATATATATATATATACTCAGGCCCAATCACCACTTTTCCTTTTATTTTTTTATTTTTTTTTTGGGGGGGGACTCAGAATAGAGACAACACAACAGAAAACAATGAAAACAAAAATAAATAAAAATTCACACACATCTAGGTCATCCAGGAGAAGACCCAGAGACCAGGGTTACCAAGGTCCCTCCAGCACCCTTTACTTATCCTTTCATACAAAATTTTTTAAACTACCAAAAAAAAAAAAAAAAAACACAGTTCATTTTACACAAATAAAACAGTAACCCTAACATACACTATAAAGAAATCAGGATATAAAAAGGGTATGGAAAATGTATATAAGGTTACTGGGTATATTGATAGTGATATACCATCCTATCCGTAGGCATAATTACCATCAAAATACCTGTAAGTGGGTAGACAATTATGGACGCTTTAATTACCCTTTTCATACCTATTATGTATTACAGTGTGACAAAATAAATGGCCTGACATTCTGAGGAGTTGTTAATTTTGTGGTTTTCCAAAATTGAAAATATATATGTCGTTATGTTTTTTCTAAAGTATTTCACAATTTCCTCTAGATATTACCACGAACCTGATAATGAAGTAATCTAGGATTCTGGGAAAGCTAACGCGGTGATATACTTTTCCTGTTTATTGTATGTGGATGCTCTGTCGTAAGAGTTTTTTTTTTTATACCTCTTTTTTTTCCTAATGTTTAACCCCATTAGTTTTGAGATTATAAGACGATCGCCTCATTTGTTTGGCCATTTTAAGGCCTTTCGCTCCATTTCTTTGTCAAATTTAAGACTTTTATTGCCATTTAGGTGTCGATTTGTCTCCTTACGAGCAATAACAAGCCTGTAATTTAGGAGGAACCGCCCTTCGGCTGGGTAATTTTTCTACCGAGAAGTGCACAAATATATCTGGAAAGGGGGTCTTTTTTTTTTGGGGGGGGGGATATTTTCAATCTTTTTGGAGGTTTAGAGAGGAAGCTAAACATAAATATACACATAAATTCATAAATAAATAAATAAATAAAAACAATACGATTCTCCCCTTAACTATTGCCTAGCTAAATATAAATATGTAAATATATAAATACATAAATAAACGATTCTCCCCTAAACTATTGCCTAGATAAAAATAAATATGTAAATCAATAAATACATACATAAATACATAAGGAATACATAGGAAAGCTACTAGAGTCAATTATTGCTAGGAAAATGAGAAACCACTTAGAAACATTTAACTTAATCAATTCTTCTCAGCATGGATTCACACAGGGACGTTCTTGCCTTACTAATTTGCTTAGTTTTTTCTCAGAGGTATATGAAGCAGTAGATAATGACAAGGCATACGATATTATATATTTAGATTTCAGTAAAGCTTTCGACAGAGTCCCTCATGAGAGATTGATGAGAAAGGTTGAGGCACATGGAATAGGTGGGGCGTTGTTGGGATGGATTAGGTCATGGCTAATTGGTAGGAAACAGAGAGTCAGCATAAATGGTACCAAGTCAGAGTGGGGAGCAGTCAAAAGTGGTGTCCCCCAGGGATCGGTATTAGGTCCCCTGTTGTTTCTTATATACATAAATGACCTAGATTTAGGTATAACTAGTAGGATAAGTAAATTCGCAGACGATACTAAAATGGGGAGATCAATTGATTCAGATAGCGATATAGAGTGCCTCCAAAGGGATCTAGATACCTTACATGAATGGTCAGTAAATTGGCAGATGAAGTTTAACATTGACAAATGCAAGGTATTAAAGATAGGGAAGATGCAAACAAATGTTAAATATAAACTAGCTAATTTAGAATTAGAAAATTCAGACTGCGAGAAAGATCTAGGTGTGTTTGTTAGCAATGATTTGAAGCCTAGAAAACAGTGTATAGGCGTTCGTAATAAGGCAAACAGGATTCTCGGGTTCATCTCTAGGAGTGTGAGTAACAGAACTGCTGATGTTATCTTAAAACTTTACTTGTCATTAGTGAGACCCCATATGGATTATGCTGTCCAATTTTGGTGTCCTTATTACAGAATGGACATAGATTCATTGGAGAGAGTACAGCGTAGAATGACAAAAATGATCCATAATATTAGAAATCTTCCGTACGAAGAAAGGTTGAAGAAATTAGGTTTACATTCGTTAGAGAGACGCAGAGTTAGAGGGGATATGATAGAGGTGTTCAAGTGGGTTAGTGGGATTAACAAAGGGGACATGACAAATGTACTAAAGCTCAGTGATAGCGAAAGAACTCGTACCAATGGTTTCAAAGATAAATTTCGTTTCAGAAAAGATATAGGCAAATATTGGTTTGGTAACAGAGTTGTAGATGGGTGGAATGGACTACCAAGTGCTATAGTGGGATCTAAAACTGTAGGGAGCTTTAAGATAAAATTGGATAAGCATATGGACGAGAAGGGTTGGGTGTGAAGGGGGATCAGCCGGGTTGGGCCAATCAGCACTCTGCAGACCCCCATAATCCTGCGTTAATCTCTAACCGTTTTGGTAAGATGATCCTCAGGGTATTAGAGTGTTGAGCCTATAATTGGGCTTTGTAATTGATTTGGGGTTGTGTGGGACAGGGATCTGCCTTGCTTAGGCCAATCGGCTTTCTGCAGACTCCCATTTTCTTATGTTCTTATGTTCTTATAAGTAAATAATAAACTATATTTCCTTTAACTATTTCCTAGAAGTTGAGGATGAGTTAGTTAGGACAAGTACAGTCAATATTTACAGATCGCTGAAAACTCTTGATGAATTGCGTTAACGGGGGGATGGGCTGGTTTTTATGGCCCCATTCTCCCTCGTGTTTAGCCCCATTGGTTTTTAATGACGTTTGGCACATTAGTTTGGCGATTTTAAGACTTTATGCCCCATTTCTTTATCAGTATCAAGACTTTTTGTGCCATTTAGGTGTCGATTTTTTCCTGGCGAGCGATAATGAGCCTGTAATTTATGAAGAAGCAAGCCTTCGGCTAGGACATTTTTCTACCAAACAAATGTACTAATCTCGAAGGGTGGTCTTGGGGGCACTTTTTTATATAGCTTGGTGGAGGTCTATGGAACAATTTAACTCTCCACTCCATTATACTGTATATATGTTTTCCACAAGTTTTAAATGAAGACGTTTCACCCCATCCAGGTGTCTATTTAATCTGGGCGTGAGTGTTACTTGGAAGAAATAGGCCTTTGGCCAGGTCATTTTTCTATGGAAAATTGTACAAATTTAGATTGAAGGGGTGGGGGAGGGGGGACGGAAGTTAAAGTAAATTAAACTGTAAAGAGGTAACCACATTGAACAGTTGAAGGTTGGACATGCATTTCCTTTAGTAAATATAATACAATGAATTATTCATAGTGTACAGTATGTGCGTCGATACCTTACAATCCTATATCGTCTACCTAAGCTGCACATAATAAATTGGCTTGTCCGTCTCTCAATATGTAGTCAATTTGGTTCTCAACAACTTATTTATAGATAATTTAATTTTTGTTATTATATATATATATATATATATATTACGGGTGGATGGGAATCGTTAGCCTTTGGTCGGCAACCTATCTAGGGGAGACAACCTTGTACAAATCCGGGTGGATAGGACTCGTCAGCCTTGGTCGGCAACCTGTCTAGGGGAGTAAACCTGATACAGCCGAACACCACTGTAGAAAAATAGTGCTAACAAGATACATAGAGGGCCTCAGAGTCGGACGGATCCTAAATTGAGTGGTCAATCCTGTAAGTCATTCAGTAAACTGGCTCGGATTGTCCCTCTTACAGGGAATAGGTCCGCTTGGGGGCCTTCTATGTATGGCCACCCTCATTAAGGGGAGTAAGGCATCCGGCAATATATATATATATATAATTATTTATCAACTCTGCATAAGCAGAGTTTGGTATCCCCCCCCCCCCTGTATAGTGGGTACCACCGGAAAAAAATGTCTGTTGTCGCAATGTCAGTCAAAAAAGATTTGTTGAATTTATGCAATAGTTGTGATTTTAGTTCTAAAATATGGTTTAACACCCCCTTCCCCCCCCCCCCCTCCCTCCCCACCCACCCAGCAATGATGGCGTTCTTAGTGTGTGTGCACCGAAGGGGCTCACACACAGAACGCATTCGTTCTGGGGCCGAAAACATCCTGCCCTGTAATCTGTTAGGTTAAGTTAGTTTAGTTGACATTAGAAGTGATGATAGTAATAGTGGGGATGTTGGTAATAGTAGTGATGATGGTGATAATAGTAGTGATGATGATGGTAATGATGATGATGACAGTAGTAGATAATTATGATGGTTGGTGGTAATATTAGTGATGATGGTAACCCATCGCAGAGTTGGGTATGCCGTTTTGATTTTGGGCAAAACGGCACGTCTACTTTATTTATTTATTTATTTATTTATTTATTATTATTTTTTTCTTCTGTGATCGTGGTAAAAGATCTAGAGCGTGACGTAGTGTTCTCGGAGGTGAAAAAAAAATAAAAAATAAATCTGCGTGCGCCTGGGTGAAACTTTTTGTCTTCTCCTTGTTACACATATTGCTCGAGTAGTAAAGACTATTCATGTCAAGGGTAAAGGAAACGTGAGAGAAAACCCACACTGGCAAACAAAAATACATATATTCCAACAGTTCCGGTGTAAACGTAAAGTTAGCGAAACTAATGTATCCGAGCTAGTTTAACTGTTCTTCCTGTTGCACCATGTTACGATGTTACTAAAGGGGGGATGGCTGTATTTATTTGCTTATGCATTTTTTCCTCTCTAGACCTCCATCAAACATAAAAAAAAAACACTCCAAGACCCCCTTAAAGATAAATTTGTACATTTTTCGATACCAAAATGTCTCGGCCAGAGGCCGTTACTTCTATATTAAACAATATAAAAATATTCCTGCCGAAGGCCGGTTCCTCCTAAATTACAGGCTAGCTATCGCTCGTCAGGAAAAAATAGACACCTAAATGGTACAAAGGGTCTTAAAATCGCTAAACTAATGGAGCAAATGTCTTAAAATCTCAAAACTAATCGGGCTAAACATGAGGGAGAAGGGGGTCCAGACAAACCAAAACCCCCCTTGAAATGGATGCATGCGAGTGTGGGTGATGGGAGGCTGACTAATACACGATGTCACACGACCGATTTTTTCCTCAATTTTCGATGAGCAATTTGTTTTTTGTTTTTCTCATACTAGTTTTTTTGGTGTTTTCGCGTTGGAATCGACAACTATAGGTGGGCCAGAAATCGTGGCCACTAACCTCTATAACTTAAAAAAACCACTTGAGTAATCGACCTAATATTTCTACCATTTGGGAAGAGTCAGCCAGGGAATTAGTGTGGCAAGTTAATCATTTGCCCTAGCCCTTCTTGAGTTACAGAGGTTAATAGTTAAGATATCTGGCCTACATATAATTAATGGACTATAGACTGACTGTATATTTGTTTTCAAGAGGATGGAATAATATAGAACTTTACTTAAGGGGGAGGTATTTGCATTTCTGAACTCACTTATCCCTCATGTTTAGCCCCATTAGTTTTGATCTTTTAAGACGTTTGTTCCATTACCTCATTACCTCATTACTTAAGCAACTTTAGAACCTTTCACCCCATTTCTTTGTCAATATTAGAACCCTCCGGGCCATTTAGATGTCGATTATTTCCTGGCGAGCGATAGTGAGCCAGGAACCGGAAAATTTTTCTACCGAAAAATGTACACATTTTTCTCAAAGGGTGCATGGTCTAGGGGGTGTTATATAAGCTTGATGGAGGTCTAGTGAGGAAATTAAAAAAATATATATAAACAAATAAATAGGCCAAAAGCTAAACCCTACCCCCTTAAGAAGATGCCAGACCACAATTGCCTGAAGAAAAAAATTGCCGGTAAAAGCGCTCGTGTGACACCGGCTTGTATTGCACCATATTACTCAAGTGGAAGAAGAGCACGTGTTTAATAGCTCTGCATCATGGTTAAATATATATATATATATATATATATATATATATCAGTCAAAATTCACCGCCTGATATGACTCACCTATTTATTTATTTTTTAAGCTGACTCTTATCTTGTGTGACCTTCAACTCCTTGAGGATTATAGCACGTATATTCTGGTTATTATTAAGCGATAATATTCAGATTAGGAAGGGTATATAATTATATGGAAGTCAGAGGGTTGATTGAGGTAGTATGTACCCTTTGGATGCCCCCAGATCCGCCGTAAGTTGTTATAAAATCGTCTAATGATAGCCAGAATAATCTGTCAAAATATTCAAGGGGTAAAGTCCTCAAAGGTGGATTATGTGAGTGTGGGTGGTGTGAGGCAGGTTGTGTTACGGTTCTCTTGTACCAGGTTGATCAAGTGGAAGAAGAACACCTTATGTCGTTAAGTACATTGAAAGTGTAGCTTAGGATTAGTTTACCTTTTTCCTTTTAGACTAGGTTACTTAAGGGGAGATTTTATACTGTATATATTTATATATATATATATATATATATATATATATATATATATATATATATATATATATATATATATATATATATATATATATATATATATATATATAATTTTTTTTTTTTTTTTTTTTTTTTTTTTTTCCTTCCCCTCCCTAGACTGCCATCAAGCTTAAAATATACCCCCAAGACCCCCCTTCGAGATAAATGTGTGTATTTATTGGCAAGCTCGCTTTCGCTCGTCAGGAAAAATCGACACCTATATGGCACGAAAGGTCTTATAATATAATGGGGTGAATGTCTTAAAATGTCATAACTAATGGGGCTAAACATGAGGGAGAGGAGGTCCAGAACCCCCACTCCTTAAGTCTAATATATCTGTATCGTGGGTAAGAAAATAATAATATCAGTGGAAATAAAGTGTCGGTACTATAAAACAAAAACATACAGCTATTGTATTGTTCCTGTTGCATGTTATTGGTCAAATAGGCTATATGTAAATACTAGATCATGGGTAAGAACATGTACAATACTCTGTTCCAAATAGGTAGTCCAGAAATCGTGAACCTGAACGTCGATAACTCAGAAAGGGCTTGAGCAAATGGGCTGCAAATTCCCACACCTATTCCCTGGCAGACCTTTCCCAAATGGTAGAAATATTAGCTCTATCACTCTAGCCGTTTGTGAGTTATAGAGGTTAATGCTCTAGAGTTTTGGCCTACATACTTGGAATAGAGTATTGCAGCGAAACAAGTATGAGAATGGGCTCAATATTTTCCTATTGTTGCGTGACGTAATGTTCTTGGGAGGTGGAAATGTCAGAGTGCATTATAGCTAGTTTAGGTTTATCTGTTGCACCATGTTATTGACGTACACTGTAACACACACACGCACACACACACACACACACACACACACACACACACACACACACACACACAAGGATATAAGAACATAAGAACATAAGAACATAAGAAAATGGGAGTCTGCAGAAAGCCGATTGGCCTAAGCAAGGCAGATCCCTGTCCCACACAACCCCAATTACAAAGCCCAATTATAGGCTCAACACTCTAATACCCTGAGGATCATCTTACCAAACCGGTTAGAGATTAACGCAGGATTACGGGGTCTGCAGAGCGCTGATTGGCCCAACCCGGCTTATCCCCCTTCACACCCAACCCTTCTCGTCCATATGCTTATCCAATTTTTTCTTAAAGCTCCCTATCGTTCTTGATCCCACTATATCACTTGGTAGCCTATTCCACCCATCTACAACTCTGTTACCAAACCAATATTTGCCTATATCTTTTCTGAAACGAAATTTATCTAATTTGAAACCATTGGTACGAGTTCTTTCGCTATCACTGAGCTTTAGTACATTTGTCATGTCCCCTTTGTTAATCCCACTAACCCACTTGAACACCTCTATCATATCCCCTCTAACTCTGCGTCTCTCTAACGAATGTAAACCTAATTTCTTCAACCTTTCTTCATACGGAAAATTTCTAATATTATGGATCATTTTTGTCATTCTACGCTGAATTCTCTCCAATGAATCTATGTCCATTCTGTAATAAGGACACCAAAATTGGACAGCATAATCCATATGGGGTCTCACTAATGACAAGTAAAGTTTTAAGATAACATCAGCAGTTCTGTTACTCACACTCCTAGAGATGAACCCGAGAATCCTGTTTGCCTTATTACGAACGCTTATACACTGTTTTCTAGGCTTCAAATCATTGCTAACAAACACACCTAGATCTTTCTCGCAGTCTGAATTTTCTAATTCTAAATTAGCTAGTTTATATTTAACATTTGTTTGCATCTTCCCTATCTTTAATACCTTGCATTTGTCAATGTTAAACTTCATCTGCCAATTTACTGACCATTCATGTAAGGTATCTAGATCCCTTTGGAGGCACTCTATATCGCTATCTGAATCAATTGATCTCCCCATTTTAGTATCGTCTGCGAATTTACTTATCCTACTAGTTATACCTAAATCTAGGTCATTTATGTATATAAGAAACAACAGGGGACCTAATACCGATCCCTGGGGGACACCACTTTTGACTGCTCCCCACTCTGACTTGGTACCATTTATGCTGACTCTCTGTTTCCTACCAATTAGCCATGACCTAATCCATCCCAACAACGACCCTCCTATTCCATGTGCCTCAACCTTTCTCATCAATCTCTCATGAGGGACTCTGTCGAAAGCTTTACTGAAATCTAAATATATAATATCATATGACTTGTCACTATCTACTGCTTCATATACCTCTGAGAAAAAGCTAAGCAAATTAGTAAGGCAAGAACGTCCCTGAGTGAATCCATGCTGAGAAGAATTTATTAAGTTAAATTTTACTAAGTGGCTTCTAATTTTCCTAGCAATAATGGACTCTAGCAACTTTCCTATGATTGATGTGAGACTAATGGGACGGTAATTGGATGCTATCGATTTATCACCTTTTTTGAAGATCGGAACTACATTTGCAAGCTTCCAAGCTTCTGGAACTAAACCTGTTTCTAATGACTTGTTAAATATAAATGTTAATGGACTACTTAACTCATCTCTGCATTCTTTTAATACTCTAGCATATACCTCGTCAGGACCAGGCGATTTTTGAGGTTTCAGTCTGTCAATTTCAATGTGTCAAAGCACATCATTTCTACTTATACTAACTGTACTTAACATATTTTCTATACTATCACTATATACCATATTGACTTCTGGAATCTGTGCCAAATTTTCATTAGTGAAAACGGAAAGAAACTGACTATTTAATGTACTGCACATTTCTAAATCATTTTCTGTTATTTCTCCTATTGAAGTTTTTAGGGGGCCTATTACATCTCTAACTTTAGATTTATATAGTTGGTAAAAAGCTTTAGGGTTATTTTTTGAGTCGCTGGCTATCCTTATTTCATAATTTATTTTTGCTTTCCTGATTTCCTTTTTGACCTGTCTTGATAGAGTCTGATAGTATATATGTAAATGATTTTCACCTTTCTTTATTTTTCGATATATTCCTTTCTTTTTTCCTATAAGATCTATTAGCTTATTAGTCATCCATTTTGGTTGGTTCTGCGTCGATCTAAATCTTCTTTTAGGGATATATTTATTTTGAGCATTGTGGAGTGAAGCAATAAACTGGTTATATGTAGGTGGCAAGTTTAACTCTGGCATATCCTGACTTAATTGCTTAACAATAGGGTCCACCCTTAAGTCTCTTCTTAGCCCACCATAATCGGCTTTTCTGAAATCTGGGATAAGTGTCGTATTCTCTTTAGCATTCCCTGTCCATTGTAAATTAAAATAAATAGATTTATGATCGCTATTTCCTAGGTGGTCACCAATCTCTACATTATTTATATAATTATACAGGTATGACTGAAGTCTACAGTATAAACTCATTGGGTATATTGATAGTGATTTGCCTTTTTATCCTTATATTGTATGCGTTTCTTACTACCAATATACCTTTATAAGGGTAAATATATATGGACACTTAAATAACCATTTTCATACTCACATTTCCTCCAGTGTAGGATGCAGCATAAGCAAGAAAAACTTATTATCACACTGTAAAATAATTAATAGTTTGAATAATGTACATCAAATTAAGTAGTTATATTTACAATGAGTTGCCCTTCCTTGTTTGGCCTACACTTCAATGTTCATTTAAACCCTAAATTATTATGAACACCTTAACCCTATTAGAATTGGCCCAATTTGGAATCTCCCAGTTTTACTCCATTAGCTTGGAGATTTTAAGACGTTTCATCGCATTAGTTTGGCGATTATATGATGCTTCAACTCAATAAGGTGTCCACTTTTCCTGGGCGAGTGATAGCGTGGCCGCAATTTGGGAGAAATCGGCCTTTGGCCGGAACATTTTTCTACCGAAAAATGTACACATTTAGCTTGAAGGGGGTCTGGGGGATTTTTTTTTTTAGTTTGAAGGGGGTATGGAGAGGCGTTTTTCCAAGTCTAGCGGGTAAACTAAAAACACATTGTTCGAATATGGCTAAAACAAATAAAAACCTCTAATAATTCAACAAAATACCATAATAACCCCCAAGACGTTGCACCAAATAGTGTTAAGGAGGGGTTTTCTAGATCCCCTTGTCACTCATGTTAACCCTTTATGTACCGGGAACGTCCTTTTGATCATATTCTGGCAACTATTGGACGATTCTATTCAGCTTAGGAAGGACCTCTAGCAATAATAAAGGTTTCAAAGTATCTCGACCAACCCTTTGACCTACCTTTCTATCCTTCCTAAGCTGCACAATATCGTCTAAATATAGCTAGAATATAATATAACACACAACGCTGGTACTCATAGGGTTAAGCCTCATTAGTTTTGAGATTTTTGACATTTGCCTCATTAGTTTGGCACCACCAATATACCTTTATGGGGAGATGGTCTCCCCCCCCCCCCCTCCCTTCTTCTTCATGTTTAGTTTTCAAATTATAAAACGTTCGGCCCATTAGTTTGGCGATTTTAAGACATTTAGCCCCATTTATTTGTTAATATTAACCATGTTCGTGTCATTTAGGTGTCGATTTGTTCCAGGCGAGAGATAGCGAGCCTGTAATTTATGAGGAACTAGCCTTCGTCCGGGACATTTTTCTATAGAAAAATGTACAAATGTATCTTGAAGGAGGGTCTTGGGCGGATGTTTTTTAAGTTTGATGGAGGTTTAGGGAGGAAACTGAACAATATACAAAACGATAAATAAATGAACAAATATATAGGCCCTTTCCCCCTTAAATGGGAACATTATTTTGGACACTTTAATTACTCCTTTCTTATCTTTTATTGTTGACAGTGTGTTGTTATGTGGCGAAATATGCTTATCACTAGCTAATCCGACGGGTGGAGGTTTATTGAGGTGTTTTGGGTTATTTGGTAGTGAGGATTTGTTCAATTTTTGCGATTGTCATGCCATTTATCTTTAGTTAGCCCCCTAAGCCCCTCACCCCCACATCCTCTCAAGCCAAGAAAACGTTTCCTTAGGTTCCTTAGGCTTAGAACCCCCCCCCCCCCCACCAACCACCACAACCCCTTTCAAACTAAATCTATATATATGTTTTTTCTAGTTTTTACAGTGTACTGAATGCTAAAATTAGAAAATTTTATGCAGTTTAAGAAGGACCTATAATATTCAGAGGGTTTATTGATATCGTATTTAACCCTTTTGAGTCCTAGAGGGAAAGTATAAGCTAAAGAAAGTCGTCTAATGGTAACCAGAACATGATTACAATTACGCCATCGAGCTGAAGGGGTTGAAGTTATTATGCCTCTAGAATATATTTACCCCTTGAATATCATGACGCGTTTTGAGTGTTTATTCCAGCTATCATTAGACGATTGCATATAGCTTAGGAAGGATCTGCGGGACTAAAAAATTATGGGTATGAAAAGGATATTTAACCCTTTCTCTGTGGGGTGTTTTGGGCTATTTAGGGCATAATCAGGCACTCCTGAATGATGAATCAGGCATCTGCATTAATGAACTGTATTCTGCCGAAAACTAGGCGAAAATAGCTTCAAAATGAGACCAGAACGGGCCTCGTAGGTGGCCTGGTTCACCCGCAGCGGTGCCATAGAATCGCGGGAAACCCGCTATTTATTAGCACTCGCTCGCTCGGCAACACTGTTGTGAGAGGCAGTGACAGACCCGCGCGAGACAGTCTACCTCAGTGAGCCTCTGGCTGCTCTGAGGGTTGGAGGTGGGCCCCTCACGCTCCCGCCCACTGACACTCGATTTCTACGGCTTTTACAGGCTTTTGAAGCCTGGAAATTGCTGTAAATTGCCAGGACGTTCCAGAACGTCACCCGCAGGGAAAGGGTTAAAGTGTCCATAATAATCTACCCCTTTAATTGCATCTCTCTCTCTCTCTCTCTCTCTCTCTCTTATGTGTTTGTATGTGTATGTAATGTATGTGTACATTATGTTTGTGTAATATGTAATATATATGTGTGTATGTGTGCACTTGACTACTTATTATTGGATAAGAATAAGTACAGTACATCATGAAAATAAAGTATAATCTCAGTATTACATACATTTGAGCTCTGTATAATATCTATTTATGGGCTGCATGTAATATTAGGTGCTCATTTGGGAGATATCGTGATACCATGTCTTTGATAGCTGTAATTAATTTATATTTACCTTGTGTGATGTATTATTAGTCCGAGTAGGAGATATCTGTATAATAATTGCCTCTGAACTGTGCATCAGGCTTTTTGTTTTCAAATATAACTCTGTCATCGCTACATGAATACACTCACAATATATATACAGTATATATATAAAGAAACACATTCACATATAGCTAACACACGTGAGCGCTTATGACGCATACACATTCTCATAAAAGATAATAAACACGCACACAACCACTCTCTCTCTCACTTGCTGTTACTACACACTTTCTCTTTCACATTCACGCTATGGCTTTACGCTTCTGTTTGGACTTTCCATTATCTTTGCTTAAGGGAGATGGGTCGTTTTTCTGGTCCCCCTTCTTCCTCATGTTAGCCCCATTAGTTTTCAGATTATATGACGTTAGACTCATTAGTTTGGCAATTTTAATAGTTTTCGCCACATTTCTTTGTCAATATTAAGACCTTTCGTGCCATTGAGGTATCGATTTTTTTCCTGGCGAGCGATAGCAAGCCTGTAATTATAGAAGGAATTGGCCTTGGGCTGGGACATTTTTCTACCGATTTTTTTTACAAATTTACTTGAACGGGTGTCTAGGGGGTGTTTTTGTTTAAGCTTGATGGAGGTCTAGGGAGAAAAGTAAGCAAAATAATAAAAAGATAATTAAGTTAGCAAATAAATACACCCATCCCCCCTTAACTCAATATCTGCCTTATAAATCAATGCTATTGTATGCATGTATCTATCTACATATTCCATTGTCTTATCTTTCTATTTATATTTATCTATCTGTCCTGTGTTTTTTTCTAAGTAACTATAGGTACTGTACACATTAACCATTTTCGTGATCTATATATTCTATACTCTATAATTATATTCTTCCAGCGTGCACATTATGTAAGAAGTTAACCCTTTCAAGACCTGATTATACGCATTTCGTGTGTGTTTCCTGGCTATTATTTAACGATTTTATTCAGATTAGGAAGCGTAAGTGGAAGTCAGAGGGGTAAGGGAGCTAGTCTTTACCCTGATAATTCCCACAGATCCTTCCTAAACTGTATACAATTTTCCAATGATAGGCAGAATAAACTGCCCAAATGCGTGATAGTCTTCAAAGGGTTGAGTATTATAATGATATAATAATTAATCCACAGCTTCACATGGATTATTATTCACACGAACCTTCAACATCAGCATTAAGGGCAGATTTCCACTTGACATTTTTCTCTGAACCCCTTTCTCCCTCATGTTTAGCTCCGTTGCTTTTGAGGTTTTAAGACGTTTGCCCCATTAGTTAGGCGATTTTAATAACTTTCGTCCCATTTCTGTCAATTTTAAGACCTTTTGCGCCATTTAGGCTTTGATTATTTCCTGGCGAGCGATAGCAAGCCTGTAATTTAAGAGGAGTCGGCCTTCGGCCGGGACATTTTTCTATAATTTTTTTTTATTTTTTATCTTGAATGGGGTCTAGGGGTGTTATATTAAGCTTGATGGATGTCTAGGGAAGAAACTAAAAACCTCCCCTTAAGCTCTGTCATAACTTGGGAGCTTTATGTTTCTTACCATTTGTATAATATTTTATGTAATATTCTCTCAGTTGTTATTTTTTTCTGCATCTATGCTAAGCAGATACTTATAATTCTATTTGTATTGATATGCTGTGTAACTAAAATGCCCCAGAACAAGAAGCCCGAAGGACCAGGTGACCAAGCCAACCAGTTCAGACAGGCCGAAGCCCGCAGGGCTAAGCAGCTCCAAACCACACCTGCCTATCGCTTTTAACCGCTGACCCTTCCCCCACCTCGCGTATCCACTACCCCTCGTGTCCTACACCTTGTCTTGCCAGACTAAGTTTCTGAAGACCAACCGCCCCCATAAATCTATGTATGTTCTTCCATCCGAGAAGTAATATGTTAACCCCCTAAAATACCTTGTCTTGCCAGACTAAGTTTCTGAAGACCAACCGCCCCCATAAATCTATGTATGTTCTTCCATCCGAGAAGTAATATGTTAACCCCCATGTCATAATTGATAAGAAACTATGATACCCACGGGTACACCATTGTATAGATAACCCTCTTTTACCATTGTCTCGACGCATATCTACCACGAAACAATAACGAAGCTACCCCTACGAACTGCCGCTTTCTTTGGTATATATTTCATAGAAAACGCAGTTCCCAGGAACAACTAAGTCAGCAAGAAATAGTGTCAGATTAACAGTGTCCATAACCATCGTATTGACGAGTAATAATACACCATGTTTTTCTCTACTTTTATCCACAGTCAAGCACACACCTACAGTTAACCTCCTCTTCCCCACAGCCCCACAGTCCACATGATTCTATCCTTTCCAGACTCATATACCACCCCATATTGCTCATCCCCCGGTAGCATTTGGCTAACATACCTTCCCTGTCATTAACCCCCAGGCTACGATACCAACTGTAGTCTAATGCCACTCCTACGCCCAGAGACCTTAGGGTCAAACTTCCATGTAGCCCTCCTTAACCCTCTCCCTCTCGTTAACCCCCCACGCTCCTCCACTCCCTCCTAACCTAACCTCTCCACCACACCCCCTGAATATCCTTAACTTTTCCGTTACTAACATTCTCAAACCTTTTGTATATATACTCCTATCCAGCCTACCTTCCCCCAGTAGGAAGGAACACCATTAGAACTTTACTAACCCTTTGCATGCCATCTATTCCCTCACAACCCATTCACAACCCTGTACCAAATGATCGTCAGTGCGAGGCTAGCCGCCTCGCCAGTGACTAACTTCTATTGCCATACTTCCAGATAAATGTGGCAGAGTTAGCAACCCAGTCTCCACCACATCCAACAAACCATGCAATTAACAACCCAACCAATTAAACCAGCTGGTCAAGGCACCTTCGGTTTTGGTATTACGAACACCCACATCTGTCTCATAAACAGAGGGTTATTACAAACACTTGTAATATGGCAAGCCCCCAGCCACAGCCGCCGGACGACCATCACAGAGAGAGGGCGCGCACCTACCCCTTTTCACCCACCCGACGAGGGAGACACCTACCCCTGCGGAGGTATACCTGACCCCTGTTTTGACTTCCGGGTCATTGCCAGGTAGCACAGGAATTCTTCCTATCAATGAACTAACCATGTATGACTAACACCTTTACTATCCTCTATTAACCCACAATAACCCATTAACCTTTCTTGCATACTCCGATAACCAAATTAGCACCCCAGCTATACCATAGAATGAAGATTGAACAATCTAAGAGAGACGCTCCTATCACAGCTGTCCCAATCCTCCTCGCAAAGTAGATCCAGTCTCTCTCCCCTAAATACTTCCAGTATAGCCAAAATAGTACCTCTTACTAAGGCTCAGTTATATCACATTATGAAGGCTCCATATAGCCATGTGCCACAACAGTAATCACCACCTTACCTAGTTCCCGTATCAATTGAGAGCTCAAATAAGTCCATCAAAACTCGAGATCCCTATGGCCTACAGGGTCCAAAACCGAGCCTATAAACCAAGCTCCAGGCCCCAGTAAAATCAGTTGAAAGATAGACACCAACCAGTGGTTGGTCACCAGAGTTGACCTCCAGCTCTATCATTGTTTGTTGCTGAGAATTGAGTTCCAGAGCCGGCAGACTCCGTGGCAGATTTATATAGAAGGATCTGTCCACGTACAAGAAATCTACGTGCACCTTATAACCTTCACAAACCAGTGGGTATATAAGAGTGTAGCCAGCAACGATCGCCAAGAGATCCGTCTTGAGAACTTCCTACATATGGACCACCTGGACGGCCGCGGAACCAGTCGTTAGTCGTTAGTCGAACCAGTCGTTCGATGAAAATGGAGAATACACCAAAGACGAAGTACAAATGAGTAATGCCCTCAATACCTTCTTTGCATCAGTTTTTACAACAGAAGACCTCAGTGATATCCCTACACCATCGCCGATTCAGATTGATAATTCAGATGTTCTAAGCAATATCACCGTTACAGAGAGAGAAGTATTGAATTGTTTAGATAAACTCAAGGTAAATAAAACGCCTGGACCTGATACAATCTCGCCTAGAGTTCTAAAGGAAGCTAAGGATGAGCTCTCCAAACCACTGACATTACTATTCAATAAATCCTTGCAGTCTGGAACTATGCCTGATCAGTGGAAGATAGCCAACGTAACACCGATATTCAAAAAAGGCAGCAATCCCTACCCAGTAACTATCGTCCAATTAGCTTAACCTCAGTTGTATGTAAAATGCTAGAAACGGTCATAAGAGACAGACTCGTAAATCACTTAGAGGAAAATAACATACTTAAAGATACTCAACACGGCTTTCGTAAAAACGTTCCTGTTTAACAAACCTCTTAGACTTCTTCCACGATATCCTCAACCTCTACGATGAGAGTAAAGCTGTAGATATTATACCTTGATTTTCAAAAGGCCTTTGACAAAGTTCCCCACAAACGTTTACTGCTAAAACTAAAAGCGCATGGAATACAAGACGGTGTGTTGAAATGGATAGAAAATTGGCTCAGCGACAGAAAGCAAAGAGTAGTCATAAACGGTAAGGCATCTAAATGGACCAATGTAAGTAGCGGGGTACCCCAGGGATCGGTACTAGGACCAATTCTCTTCTAATTTACATCAACGACATAGATGAGGGTCTCACCTGTACAATCTCAAAATTTGCTGACGATACAAAAATTGCAAATAGCGTACTCTCAAAAGACCACGTTGACGATATGCAACACAATCTAGATAAATTGTCACATTGGGCCCAAATTTGGCAAATGATTTTCAATGCGGATAAATGTAAAGTACTACATATCGGATACCTAAATAGAAAGCAAACTATTCGATGAATGGCACTCAGCTTAAGAATGTAAACAGAGAAACCGATCTGGGAGTAACAATATCGAGTAACCTAAAACCGAGTCAACAATGTTCAGAAGTTGTTAAGAAGGCAAACAAAATAATTGGCTTTATAGGCAGATCATTTGAGCATAAATCCAAAGACGTAATCCTAACCCTTTACAATTCCTTAGTCAGCCCTCTTCTGGAATACTGCGTTCAATGCTGGTGCCCTTATTACCAAAAAGACATAAACAAGCTAGAACGAGTTCACGTAGAGTTACCAAAATGATACCTAGCCTAAAGAACAAACCATACGAAGTGCGTCTTAGAGAATTAAATCTATTTCCTTAACCCAGCGCAGATTAAGAGGTGACTTAATTCAAGTGTTCAAAATCATCAAAGGCATCGACAATATGAACTGTAGTAAGTACTTCACTATCTACCAATCTAATTACACGCGGGGAAACGGTTGCAAAATTATTGGTAAATCTTTTAACTCACACGAATCTAAGAATTTCTTCTTCAATCGAGTTGTCAACTTGTGGAATGGGCTTCCCCGAGATGTTATAAACTGCAGCACCGTTGATTCATTTAAATTCCGGCTAGACAAATATCTCGCATCAAACCCGCGACTGACTGGGTTTGTAAATGAATAACTTTATTTTATCCTCCCCTCAGTTACTAACCCATATGTCCCCTACTAACTTCCTAGTCCTGCCACGTTAGTGGCAGGGCAGTAGTTCCCTTTCCAATGTTCCCTTACCCACTCTAAACCACTGTTTGGACACTTGATCCTCAGTGTTTTGGAGGACAAGCAGCCTAGAAGGGTCACTAGATCTGTTGTTGCTTGATTTCCTTTGTACTCCTTTGTACTCCTTTGTTAGCCCCCAACATCACGGACGGACGCAAGATAACCAGGACCAGACCAATCAAATACTACCCAAGATTCACTCTATCAGTACTACAGTGTTACAGTGCTATTTAGAGACTCACTTATTAATATTTCTATGAAGTGGCTATATCTTTGCCCCAGTATAATTCATATATAACCATTCCATTAGGAAGTGCTAAGCGTATCGGTGTTTATTAATTAACAGGCGATATTAACTCTCGTAATTACCCATGTATCCAGATATTATTACATAGAAGTGAAACCCTAGTGATATCTAATGTTCGCCCACTGATTTGCGTTCTATGTGTTTCTGCTATAAGAATATAAAACTTAGATCAGTACCCCCTGAGGTTACTATCATGCCCGTGCTCTAAAATACGCGTGTCTAATCTAGTCTGTGAACTACTACTTGTGCACCAGAGCTACCAATAATAAATCTAACAGTGAATTTGAATCTATAAGTAACATTGATGGTCTCCAGTATATCAACTTGTGAATAAAGCCAGTGATCAGAAGATTAATACCTGAACGTTGGAAGTGGGAGACTAGCCTCCATCCAGATCCACTTAATGCTAGTTGTTCAATTCTATCATTTGTCTAGTACGAGTATTCATACCTTCTTATGTTTCATATTAATCATTATCAAGAAAACTACAGAAGCGTGTACGTCAATAAATGGGATCGTGTGTCTTGTTACCGTGTGTTTATTTTGTGTTCTCTATTCCTCATACCTTGTTTTGTGCATGCAGCCTTCTATACCCAGTCAGTTAGAACTCACATTACCCAAGTTAATCCTGTAGAAAAACAGGGCATAACATTGGCGGCAGCGGTGGTTCTTGATTCGGATAAAAGGTTGCATTACATTGCAAGTTTGGAACAGCCAGAACACGATAACATCATGGCGCACCGTTCTCACGTCCCCATCCCACATTATGATGATGGGGAGACTTACGAGATCGAAATGTTCATGACTATAGTGAAACCCGTACTTGACCTAGCTTATACCACGGACGCAGAAAAGATAGCCGGGACATTAACGCACCTGGGAAAAGCCGTTTCCCTGGTTGCCTACCAAGTGCACCTTGCTCTCACATGGGACGAATTTCGCACAATAGTGATAGAGGTCATTAAGCCTTCGTTGGGCGTTTTCGTGGCCCACACCCGTCTCCAAGACACTAAATTCGAAGGCGATCTAGATGCCACAGTGGATTAGATCGCCCAACATATCAAAATGTCTTTCCCCATATTGACCAGAATCCAGCAAGAACAGCAGATTCTGGTCAACCTTGTATCAATATTGCCCTCAGCAGTAAAGAATCATTTCCGTGTGCACGATTTCGTCGGATATCAAAAAGATCTCATCACGATCCGACGTATTTTGGCCATGCACACAGAAACACCCACCCAAATCGCTGTAATCAAGAGGTTCCCCACACACCCGCAGCACCTCGACAACCAAAACCCCAAGGCTCAAACCTTCAACTCCAAGAATGCCTACCCATCCTCATCCTTCCACAACAAACCTACCTACCCTTCCGGCAAGCCCCAACCCAGTAGGCCCCGGTTCCAACCTACCCAGCCACGCAGAATCTTCAACCGGAACAAAACCTACAACCCCTACCAACGTAAGAACCCTACATTAGTGATTATCAACCCCTATGATTTCCCTGCCTGTAGTGCTAAGTGTGCCCTCCATCAAATTCGTGACTCTGCCAAACCTCGCCCCTGTACTCCTCGCATTTCTGTAAATGAAGAGGAGTGGGGACAAGAGGAAGAAATGGAGGCAATACACACCGAAGACATAGCCCCCCATATCATGACCTCAGACGATACCGAGGAAACCCTGGAGGAGGTAGATACCGACCCCCAGGATTTTTAAAGTATCCCCCGCCCACGATGGCCTCGGCGGGGGACGCCAAAACTGATCGCACTGCCCCCATTTACTACATGGCCAAAATCAAGGACATTCCTGTCCGCTTGTTAATCGACACGGGAGCTGCTAAGTCATGTTTGTTCAAGTGTTATTATGACCAACACCACCGACTATTTGGCCCCTTGTTACCTACCAAATCAGAACTAATCTCAGCTGCTGATACCTACTTAAATCTCCTAGGAGACACTTTGCCCCTGTCAGTAACTACTCCTGCCCCCCATGCTCGTTGTTATCACCCGTTCACAGTATTTTCCTCCCACTGTAAACATTACGATGGTTTCCTTGGACTTGACCTCCTTCAAAAACTCCAGGCCCAGGTTGACTGCGGCCAGAGGCTGATCTCATTAAAAAAAAAATCCAACCCAAAGCCTCTGACAAACCAATCACGCAGAAGCCTATTCACAAAAAGAAAAAACACCTCCACCCTCAACAAACTCTGAGTCAGGATTACCAAGTTGCAGCTAGCACTAAGGTAATTCCTAACCCCTCCCCTTGCCCCGAGTTCTCTCAAAATATCACTCATTTCGTTGAAAAAATGCCTCAACAAACGAAAGAAGACAAGTCCAAGCAACTCCCTCTCGGTAACCCCCCCCATTTCTCCTAACTCTGTCCAGGATCAATCCTCTCATGTTTCCAGGGCAGACTCTGATGTATGTAAAAACCATCCTACCAAATATTTATGTACACATGTTTCCAGGGAAAATGACAACCTATGTACCCAACAATGTTTTCCCCATGCCCTCAGAAATGCTCAGATATTCCACAGCCAACAAAATTTCCCTTGTGACAGTTTTCCGTCAGTAGCTCCCTTCCACCCCCACACAATTCACACCCCTAGAAAACTTCAAAACCCCACACTTGACTCGCCCTCTCATGACAGACAAACCCACCAATCCCATGTAACCTCTAAACAGACCGTGACTGCCACCGACAAAACTCCCCAAATTCGTCCTGTTAACAACCACAAATCAGTACATCAGTCCTCCACCAATAACCCATGTTCTATACCTAACTCTTCCCCCACCAACCCTCCGCAGTCCCACCAACAAATTCCGTTTTCTAAATCGCTCACCCCTCACCACTCTGATCCTCCCACACGCGCCGTTAATCCCCCCCTCACGCGTGACCCCCACCAAAGTGATTCCCCCCCCCCCCCCCTTATGCGTACCGAGCACCTGCTCAACAGTCGATCCCCCACCATCATTAGCCCAGCTGTATTTCAAGATGAATGTCAAATTCCCCCCCGCCATCAAAAATGGGTTAACCTTCGACCCATACCCCAAACTCACATGATATTTTCCCCCACTACCACGTCCACCAACCCCAATCGTTGCCTCTTACAACCCGCCATCATTTCCGCTCGCATCAACCACATTCTAGTGGCAAATATCTCTGAAGAATCCCTGACATTACCAAAAGGCCTCATCATAGGAGACCTCGAAACTTTTGATGACCTCCCCATAGATTCCAATGACACACCTACCAGCCTCAAATTGCCCCCTCTCCCTGACACATTATCCGACCACCAAAAACACAGCATGTACGAACTATTGCTAGAGTTCAGTGACGTGTTTGCCCAACAACCCACTGAAATCGGACAGACCGATGTGGAACAACACATCATTAACACCACAGGCCCCCCCATAAGGCAACCATCCCGTAGAAAAAATCCCATACAACGCCAGGAAGAGGAACGCCAAGTCCAAGAGATGTTAGAGGCCGGAATTGCTACCCGTCCATCAGCCCCTGGTCTTCCCCTGTTGTCCTAGTAAAAAAGAAAGATGGGTCAACCCGTTTTTGCGTCGATTACAGGAGATTGAATGACGTAACCATTAAGGACGCTACGCCATTACGCAGGATAGACGATTCCCTTGACTCCCTATACGGATCCAGATGGTTCACTAACCTCGACTTGCAAGCAGGGTATTGGCAAGTGCCTATCAAGGCAGAGGACCAAGAAAAAACAGCATTTTCCACTAGTGGTGGCCACCACTACGAATTTAACGTCCTACCTTTTGGCCTCTGTAACGGACCCGCCACTTTCTCCCGTTTGATGGAAGCGGTATTACATGGCCTGACCTGGGAAACCTGCCTAGCGTATCTAGATGATATTATTGTGTACTCACAAACCTGGGAAGAACACCTCCTCAGGTTGAAACAAGTTCTTCCAAGAATCCGAGCCGCCGGGTTGAAATTGAAACCCTCAAAGATAAAACATCGTCGAGCGACTCAAGTCCCACTACAAAAATCTACCTTCCCACCAGAATCTCCAAAGGTAGAATCATCAACAGACCCATCAGATTTGAAGACAGCTATGTAAAAACAAAACCCCTTTCTTCCACTAAAAGCCCAAGCCACACAACACACACACCTCCTCTTTCTTACACACCTCCATCACGCACCTTACCTAAACCAATATTACACATTGCCTCCATATATTTTCCCAGCCTGCAACACCACCCAAGACAACCCCAAAAACCCCAGACTCATATCCCCCTTCACCCCCAGCTCCGCCTTCACGCGTTAGTCCCTCCCCTTCAGTTGTTAACCCCTTCACCACACTGAAGAGGCCTCCTGTCAGTCCCACACACCTCACTCAATACCTGACCTCCACCATGAACACATCCACACCATTCGTCGCTCCCGTCCCTACCCCCACTGAGGACGAATACACACCGTTCATAAGACATATTAAATTAAAAACGTCCACAGGACGCTCAGCCCGTCTACAACGGCCACATCAAGCCTGGGCAGCCGCCCTCCACAACACCGAAGACACAGTCCTACAGGTCTACATAGACCTGCACAAGAAACCTGACCCTCGCTCTCTTGCCTGGTGGGACCTTCTACACACCCTCCAAATGACCCACCATGACTATACTTCTCTTTACTTCACCCTTGAGGCTCGAGGACGAGCCTACAACATAGGAGAGGGAAGTAAAATGCCCCAGAACAAGAAGCCCGAAGGACCAGGTGACCAAGCCAACCAGTTCAGACAGGCCGAAGCCCGCAGGGCTAAGCAGCTCCAACCGCCCCCATAAATCTATGTATGTTCTTCCATCCGAGAAGTAATATATTAACCCCCATGTCATAATTGATAAGAAACTATGATACCCACGGGTACACCATTGTATAGCTAACCTTCTTTTACCATTGTCTCGATGCATATCTACCACGAAACAATAACGAAGCTACCCCTACGAACTGCCGCTTTCTTTGGTATATATTTCATAGAAAACGTAGTTCCCAGGAACAACTAGGTCAGCAAGAAATAGTGTCAGATTAACAGTGTCCATAACCATCGTATTGACGAGTAATAATACACCATGTTTTTCTCTACTTTTATCCACAGTCAAGCACACACCTACAGTTAACCTCCTCTTCCCCACAGCCCCATAGTCCACATGATTCTATCCTTTCCAGACTCATATACCACCCCATATTGCTCATCCCCCGGTAGTGTTTGGCTAACATACCTTCCCTGTCATTAACCCCCAGGCTACGATACCAACTGTAGTCTAATGCCACCCCTACGCCCAGAGACCTTAGGGTCAAACTTCCACGTAGCTCTCCTTAACCCTCTCCCTCTCGCTAACCCCCCACGCTCCTCCACTCCCTCCTAACCTAGCCTCTCCACCACACCCCCTGAATATCCTTAACTTTTCCGTTACTAACATTCTCAAACCTTTTGTATATATACTCCTATCCAGCCTACCTTCCCCCAGTAGAACTTTACTAACCCTTTGCATGCCATCTATTCCCTCACAACCCATTCACAACCCTGTACCAAATGATCGTCAGTGCGAGGCTAGCCGCCTCGCCAGTGACTAACTTCTATTGCCATACTTCCAGATAAATGTGGCAGAGTTAGCAACCCAGTCTCCACCACATCCAACAAACCATGCAATTAACAATCCAACCAATTAAACCAGCTGGTCAAGGCACCTTCGGTTTTGGTATTACGAACACTCACATCTGTCTCATAAACAGAGGGTTATTACAAACACTTGTAATATGGCAAGCCCCCAGCCACAGCCGCCGGACGACCATCACAGAGAGAGGGCGCGCACCTACCCCTTTTCACCCACCCGAGGAGGGAGACACCTACCCCTGCAGAGGTATACCTGACCCCTGTTTTGACTTCCGGGTCATTGCCAGGTAGCACAGGAATTCTTCCTATCAATGAACTAACCATGTATGACTAACACCTTTACTAACCTCTATTAACCCACAATAACCCATTAACCTTTCTTGCATACTCCGATAACCAAATTAGCACCCCAGCTATACCATAGAATGAAGATTGAACAATCTAAGAGAGACGCTCCTATCACAGCTGTCCCAATCCTCCTCGCAAAGTAGATCCAGTCTCTCTCCCCTAAATACTTCCAGTATAGCCAAAATAGTACCTCTTACTAAGGCTCAGTTATATCACATTATGAAGGCTCCATATAGCCATGTGCCACAACAGTAATCACCACCTTACCTAGTTCCCGTATCAATTGAGAGCTCAAATAAGTCCATCAAAACTCGAGATCCCTATGGCCTACAGGGTCCAAAACCGAGCCTATAAACCAAGCTCCAGCCCCCAGTAAAATCAGTTGAAAGATAGACACCAACCAGTGGTTGGTCACCAGAGTTGACCTCCAGCTCTATCATTGTTTGTTGCTGAGAATTGAGTTCCAGAGCCGGCAGACTCCGTGGCAGATTTAGATAGAAGGATCTGTCCATGTACAAGAAATCTACGTGCACCTTATAACCTTCACAAACCAGTGGGTATATAAGAATGTAGCCAGCAATGATCGCCAAGAGATCCGTCTTGAGAACTTCCTACATATGGACCACCTGGACGGCCGCGGAACCAGTCGTTAGCCCCCAACATCACGGACGCAAGATAACCAGGACCAGACCAATCAAATACTACCCAAGATTCACTCTATCAGTACTACAGTGTTACAGTGCTATTTAGAGACTCACTTATTAATATTTCTATGAAGTGGCTATATCTTTGCCCCAGTATAATTCATATATAACCATTCCATTAGGAAGTGCTAAGCGTATCGGTGTTTATTAATTAACAGGCGATATTAACTCTCGTAATTACCCATGTATCCAGATATTATTACATAGAAGTGAAACCCTAGTGATATCTAATGTTCGCCCACTGATTTGCGTTCTATGTGTTTCTGCTATAAGAATATAAAACTTAGATCAGTACCCCCTGAGGTTACTAGAATTCCCGTGCTCTAAAATACGCGTGTCTAATCTAGTCTGTGAACTACTACTTGTGCACCAGAGCTACCAGTAATAAATCTAACAGTGAATTTGAATCTATAAGTAACATTGATGGTCTCCAGTATATCAACTTGTGAATAAAGCCAGTGATCAGAAGATTAATACCTGAACGTTGGAAGTGGGAGACTAGGCTCCATCCAGATCCATTTATGCTAGTTGTTCAATTCTATCATTTGTCTAGTACGAGTATTCATACCTTCTTATGTTTCATATTGATCATTATCAAGAAAACTACAGAAGCGTGTACGTCAATAAATGTGATCGTGTGTCTTGTTACCGTGTGTTTATTTTGTGTTCTCTATTCCTCATACCTTGTTTTGTGCATTCAGCCTTCTATACCCAGTCAGTTAGAACTCACATTACCCAAGTTAATCCTGTAGAAAAACAGGGCATAACAGTAACATTATAATATACTATATTGTTCACACACACATACTGGTATATATACGGTTTATATATATATATTACTATTTATTTATAGATTTATAGATTTATTTATTTATTTATATTGTATATATAATGTGTGCATGTATGGATACATGTGCGTGTGTGCTTTATGTGTGTAAGTGTGGCTGTTTTGCATACATTTAGAAGCTTTATTCAGGCATCATAGCTTATATATACTGTAATTCTGAACATATAGCCTACACCACACTTATTAATGCTCAACACAATCTTATCATTACAACACAGATTGGCTCTCTCTCTCTCTCTCTCTCTCTCTATATATATATATATATATATATATATACCTAGCTATCTCTATCTATTGTCTGTTTAATATGTCTATCCGTGGAGAGCGAGAGAGAGAGAGAGAGAGTGAGTGAGTGAGTGGTGGGGGGGGGGCAGGAAACTTATGAAGGGGTGAATAATGTGTGTGTGTGTGGGGGGGGGGGGGCGGCCGGGGGGGAGTGAATAATAGAGAGGTGGTGGGTGGGAGAGTGGGTGATTGACAAGTGACAAGTTAAACAGGATTTACCTCTAACACTACCGGTATCTGGTCCAAAGTCTTGTGGGTTATCTTGATATTTTGTTAAATAATTATTAAGTTTTTTTTCTCGAGCAATGTATTAATTTGTTCATTTTTTATTTCAATAGTTAATTTTGCCCCGGCCAAAGTTACAGGCTCGCTATCGCTCGCCATTAAAAAAAAAAAAAAAAAAAAAAAAAAAAAAAAAAAAAACACGGCATTTGAATGGTGTGAAGTGCCTTATTATCGCCAAACTAATGGGATGAAACTTTTTAAATTCTCCAAACAAATGGCGTGAAACAGGCCGAGATCCAAAACAACATCCCGCGGACCAAATAGGGTTACATAATAGTTACATAATAGTTACATAATAGTTAGCCATACAAATTCGGGGCCCACTATGTTATTTTACGTTTTTTTTTTTTTTTATGCAAGTATTCGTCTATAGACCGACATGTCACCGCTTATCGCTTATCACGGTAATTTTAGATACATGAATTAATAAGTAACATTTGCCATTTAACGAATACCAAATCTCATTTAATAATTAGTCCAAATGCCTATATATTTACATAAATAAGCACAACAATTTAATACTAGGCGGGTGCCCAACCCCGAAA
Source organism: Paralithodes platypus (assembly GCA_032716605.1). NCBI lineage: Eukaryota > Metazoa > Arthropoda > Malacostraca > Decapoda > Lithodidae > Paralithodes > Paralithodes platypus. The sequence goes on along the minus strand of CM064480.1, from coordinate 56,846,615 downwards.
GGGGTTGAAATAGGGGAGCTATCCCCCCGCCAAAGGTGGCTTTCTAGGGCCTTTCCTAGCTGATGCTGAGAGGATTGGGTTCTAGTCATGTGGTGATGGGCTGGTCTATCAGAGTGAGAGCTGAGCAATCTCTGCCATAGCCATAGCTTACTCTGACTGTTCCTTTAACTTATATATTTTCTAGATCTCAAGTGACGGCGTCTCTTCCGTGGATTGACCTCCCATTCTACCAAGATTGGAAGCCAAAGCGTCACATTTTTCCCTTGCCCCTCAACTTTCTCTTCATAATTGCTGAGGGGCACAGGGCCCTGGGTGGGGCTTTGGTTTCCCGGGCGTTTCCGCACCCTCCTCAGCTCCCCGCCATGGAGTGGCTTCGGTCACCTAGGCTTTATTGTGGTCGGCGGGGAGGGTTCTGTGGGGGCACTCGGTTATGGCCTTGGAATTGCTCGGGGCCTTGGGGCTGTTCGGCCAGGCAGCTTGGGGAACAACAACAACAACAACAACAACAACAACAACAACAATAATTTAATACTCAAATAGTCCACACATTTCTGAGTGACTGATGTACACAATTCTCCACGCAGGTTTCTAACTGAACACCGTTACTACCAACATAAGTATCTGGTGAACGAACACACACTCACACACTCCATACGCAGACACACACAATCTACACATATACTCCACACACATACATTCCACACACATACAGACACGCACACACATACGCATACTGACGCGCACAAACACATACACATACTGACGCGCGCACACACATACACATAAACACACTCCACATACTTTTCACACACATACGTTCCACACACTCACTCCACATACACTCCAACACACACACACAGACACACTCACACACACACACATAAATCCATACCCTCTCAGCGTCCCCTATAGGTATGTGGCCTGGGTAATATATTAGTGTATAGGAGAATGGATCAAGGCATTGGATTGTGTTTGAGGTCAAGGGAATAAGAGGATAATGGCGAGTGTGTTGAGTTATAAGTGCTGGTGAGCCTGGCATTAATGGGCCATGACAGTGAGGCGTGAGCGTGTACAGTAATTAGATGGTAAGTGTGGTTGAAGATAATGCCGAGATGGAGAGATAGATGAAGTGAGAAGGTTATACGCACGGTTATACGTGTGTACGGTGTGTGTGTGTGTGTGATAAATGCACATATATCTATATATCTATCTAATATATATAGATAGTTAGATAGAAAAATTTATAATTGTATTCGCAGACTTCGGCTGTGCGATTGTTTGATCGTCCTTGTTGGTATGTGTATTTGTTTGCAGTACGAATTTCTAAGAATAATATGAGTACATTTACATAAACATGTGATTATCACCTTCATTTTGTAGCCAAATTTATTAGCCTTTGGTTGTTCTCCCCCCCCCCCCCTCCTTGAATATGGTTCTCTGATTTTCACAATACAAACTTTGCTACTTGATGGATTCTCAAGGGAAAAAAAAAATATATATATATATATATATACAGTATATATATATATATAATATATATATATATATAAAATATATATATATATATAATCAGTATACAGTATATACTGTATATACTAATAATACTAATAATAATAATGATAATACAAATAAATATATAAATAAATAATAAGTTTTCCAAGGCATCCAAATAGCCTAAAAAAGGGGCCAGCGAGACACATGCTTCCTGGCCTCATGACAATGAGGATCCCCAAACCTCCCAGAGTCACCTCCCCCCAGAAGGCATAGCCCAAGCCCCCTTCATCAGCACCCCTTCCCGACACTCTATATGTGCATACCCAAGATTCTCCCTCTTTGCCTGGAAGTTCCTGGAATGGGGCAGAGCCTTTCCAATTCCCTCACCCTCCCATTGGCTGAGGAAGAGCACTGCAGCTGATGATGTCACGGAATGCCAGCACTCCCATTGGCAAACACGCTCATTCGGCCATCCCTCCCATTGGCCGAGATGGCCAGATGGGCAGCTGAAGACGAAAGTATCACCAAAATTCCAGGATCAGAAACCAAGCGTGAGGATCATGGAGGCCCGCTGATTGGCTGGAAGAAAACTGCCCAATCTTCCAGCCAGCTATATGAGGCCTTGCAGTCCCAGCAGCCAAGCCATTCCTCTCCTGAAGCACTCAAGGTGTGCGGCGGTAGATCTGCCTTAGTGGACGAGAGCACCAAAAGATGTTATACTGAAAGGATGATTTGTTGACCGACTTGAATGAAACTAGTCAAACTTTGTGTCTCCCTCAGCCCCTAATAGATCTACTGGCTGTATCCAATTGTCCAGTGCTGCTAGAGCTAAGAACCCTCATAGAAAGCTATAAGTTGGGCACCCCTGATTCTTACTTCGAAGAGTTCACAACCCACTGGAAGGTGGAACTACCAAAGCTGCTGGAGTCGGAAGCTGAGCCAGCGACTGAGGCCCTCGTACCCTATTATTGAGCCGCCTGCCCCTGATGACACCCTAAGAGATCCTGCTACCTGACGATGAAGTGCCTGCTAAAGAAGTGACGGGTTGCTGAGATGCCCTGAACCTGGAGGATCAACTCACCACCCATTTGACTAGCTGTATTAGACGGTTAGAAGATCGTTGGAAGATCGTTCGGACACTGTTAGAAGTATTATTAGGACTTTCACTTTGACAACTATCTGCTGTTCACAAGAATCCAGATGAGTTATTGCTCATAAAACCGTAACTTGCTTCACTGTAAAATCCTGCTAACTTAGAAGTAATTAATAAGATAGATAAATCACTTACTGTTCACAAGAACCTAAATGCTTGCTGTTCACAAGAACTCAAGAAGTTACCAAGCCAGAAAGATAATTATTCTGCTAGATAGAAGCTCGCTGTTCACAAGAACTTGAATAGTGAAAGCTAGACAATTATCATTGCTTAATCAGCTTAGTATTGCTAAATCCAAAGTGTTAAGGTTAGTGTGTGTTGTTCACAAGATTGGAATCGTGGTGTTGCACAGTTGAGCTTAGTATTGCTAAAATCCAAAGTATTAAGTAAAATGCCCCAGAACGAGAAGCCCACCACAGAAGCCACGAACGAACACCACACAGAAACACCCAAAGGAAAGGTCCACAGAACGAAAGGACCAGCTGACCGAGCCAGCCAATTCAGACAGGCCCAAGCCCGCAGGGCTAAGCAGCTCCAGGCCGCACCTAGATACCCCTTCTAAACTGACAATTTTTCCACACCTCACGTACACTACTCCCTCGTGTCCTACACTCCTAACTACAAAGATGATGAACAGGAATATACATTCATATTAAAAACACCCATGCCCTGTCCCGACGTTGAGCCAATGCCAACACATCAGACAGCCATAATTATATCTATGTATGTTCTTACATCCGAGAAGTAGATGTTATATATCTTAGAAGTTAAAACACCCACGCCTGTCCCTAGACCTCGTATATCATTTCCCATGACGAGTATAGATATATGTAACCCGTGCTCAGTCGCCCCCTTACATTGTTCCTCTAGTAACTAAGTGTCTATAATATTAACTGCCACCAGTATTGATACGACATAGCGGCACTGTCCTTGTGTCGTATTGTGCCAAGTACAGATCAACCAGGTTTCATCACCTTATTAGGACGACGACTATAATGTCGTCGTTCATCGATGTATGTAATCCTTAGTTTAAGTATTAATATTAACATTCCCTAACATCTTGTCTTGCCAGACTAAGCTTTCTGAAGACCCATCGCCCCATAAATCTATGTATTCAATCCTTAGGTTAAGTATCTTTATCCGCCATTGTGTTCACCTTTTTCCATATACTTTTCCACAATTGTCATACGTCTTCCACTTGCCTCCTTCGTATCCACAGTCCACACTACGCCAATTTGCTTCGTGTCATACACCTCTTACCCCAACCAGAGATTGTATAGATAACCTTGTTACCAGTATCTGTCGTAAGTACCTCGAAACAATAACTAAGTACCCCTACGAACTGCCGCTTTTTTGGTATATATATTTCATAGAAAACGCAGTTCCCAGGGCCAACTAATAGTATCCATAACCCCTCGTACTGACTACATAATTCTATCTTTTCCAGACTCATATACCACCCCGTATTTGCATCCCCCGGTAGCATTTGACTAACGTACTTTCACTGTCTTTTCAAACCCCAATATCAATTGTAGCCTAATGCCACCCCCACGCCCAGGGACCTTAGGGGCAAATTTCCCTGTAGCCCCTGAACTTCCCCCCCTCTCATTAAGACACCCGCGCTTCTCGACTCTTGTCCGACCTAGCCTCTCTCTCATACCTCTTGAAGATCCTTGAATTGTCCGTTGCTAACGCTCTCCAACCTTTTATATATACTCCTATCCAGCCTACCTTCACTTAGTAGGCCAGAACAACATTAGAACTTTACTAGCCCCTTGCATGCCATCTATTCTCTTACAACCCATTCACAACCCTGCACCCAATGGTCGTCGGTGCGAGGCTAGCCGCCTCGCCAGTAACTAACTTCTATTGTCATACTTCCAGATAAATGTGGCAGAGTTAGCAACCCAGTCTCCACCACATCCAGCAAACCCTACAATTAGAAACCAACCGAGTAAAACCAGCTAGCCAAGGCACCTTCGGTTTTGGTATTAAGGACACCCACATCTGTCTCATACACAGAGGGTTATTACAAACACTGGTGATATGGCAAGCCCCTAGCCACAGCCGCCGGACGACTATCACAGAGAGAGGGCGCCCAGCTACCCCTTTTTACCCACCCGAGGAGGGAGACCCCCACCCCCGCGGAGGTATACCTGGCCCCTGTTTTGACTTCTGAGTCATTGCCAGGTAGCACAGGAATTCTTCCTATCAATGAACTAACCATGCATGACTAACACCTTTACTAACCTCTATTAACTCACAATAAACCATTTACCTTTCTTGCATACTCTAATCACTAAATTAGCACCTCAGCTATACCATAGAATGAAGATTGAACAATCTAAGAGAGACGCTCCTATCACAGCTGTCCTCCATCCTCCTCGCAAAGTAGATCCAGTCTCTCTCCCCTAAATACTTCCAGTATAGCCAAAATAGTACCTCTGACTAAGGCTCAGTTATATTAAAATATGAAGGCTTCCTATTATATAGCCATGTGCCACAACAGTAATCACCATCGTACCTAGTCCCCATATCTATTGAGAGCTCAAATAAGTCCATAAGACTCGAGATCCTTACTGTCTACAGGGTCCAGAACCGAGCCTATAAACCTAGCTTCCGCCCCCTGTCAAATCAGTTGAAAGCTAGACACCAACCAGTGGTCACTACCCTGAAGTTAACCTCTAGCTCTGCCCTTGTGTTGTTCTGGAGTTGAGAGATTCCAGAGCCGGCAGACTCCGTGGCAGATTTGGATAGAAGGACCTGTCCACGTATTTGAGAACTTCACACATATGGACCCTCTGGACGGCCGCGGAACCAGTCGTTAGCCCCCAACATCATGGACGCAAGATAACCAGGACCAGACCCATCAGATACTACCCAAGATTCCCTTTATCAGTACTACATGTTACAGTGCTGTTTAGAGATGCACTAATTAATATTTCTACGAAGTGGCTATCTCTTTGCCCCAGTATAATTCATATAACCATTCAATTAGGAAGTGCTAAGCGTATCAGTGTTCATTAATTAACAGGCGATACTAACTCTCGTAATCAACCATATACCCAGCTATTATTACCTAGAAGGAAACCCTAGTGATATCTGAATGTTCGCCCACTGATTTGCGTTCTATGTATTTCTGAGACAAGAATATAAAACTTAGATCAGTACCCCCTGAGGTTACTAGAATTCCCGTGCTCTAAAATACGCGTGTCTAATCTAGTCTGTGAACTACTACTTGTGCACCAGAGCTACCAGTAATAAATATAACAGTGAATATGATTCTATAAGTAACATTGATGGTCTTCGGTATATAAACCTGTTGAATTAAAGCCAGTGATCAGAAGATTAATACCTGAACGTTGGAAGTGGGAGACTAGGCTCCATCCAGATCCACTTATGCTAGTGTTGTTCGATTCTATTATATTGTCTTGCACGAGTATTCTGCAGTGGTATATAAATAAACGTGATCGTGTAACTTGTTACCATGCGTGTCTTTGTGTTCTCTATTCCTCATATCTTGTATTGTGCATGCAGCCTTATATACCCAGTCATTTAGAACTCACATTACCCAAGTTAATCCTGTAGAAAAACAGGGCATAACATTAAGGTTAGTATCTGCAGTTTATAAGGATCCAGACAGGATAGGAACCGTGATGTTACCATATTGAAGTTCTCCGGAACCTGAACCTACATTAACTTATTACTTCACAATTACGAATGTGTTCCTGGTAGACCAGATATTTTATTTAATAAGGATTCATATTATTGTCTTCAGTCGCCAGAGATCCAGGATTATGATATAACTTAAAGACACGATATTGTATATTGTCGCCGTGTATTGATTGCTAGTATTTCGCATACCCATTCTCTCACATATAATAAATTAGTTGTATTACAATTTCATAATTATTTTTATGATACCAACTTCTATTAGAGAGAGTTGAATAAACTATACCGTGTGTTGCAGGGTCCCGATGTACCGAGGGGGCGGTGTTGAGAGTACAATAGTAGGTGTAAACGTTTATTATTTAAGAGTAGGGCCTATATGGTTTAACGTGATTATTTACATTGATAGTCATGAGACAATACATGGGTAATCATCAAAGTATGAATCATAGGTACAAGCACAAGATATAAATAGGACATACACAATATAGCACATACATTGAGAGACGTAAGGATGATAAATGTAACTCCTAGGCAGACTCAAATAGGTGTAGGGATAGTTAACTGGAGTTTAATGTACTGTGAATGTGAGGCAGACCTCTTTACGTATAGGTACCGGTACGCAGCGGTCTGGTGACTTAGTGGTCAGACAGGCATGTGAAAATCGTGGCCGGACGGATTGCCGACGGACATTTGGCCGAACGGACATTTGGCCGAACGGTTAGGTTAAGTTAGGTTAAGTTAGGTTAGGTTAGGTTAGGTTAAATTAGGTTAAATTAGGTTAGGTTAGGTTAGGCTAGGCTAGGTTAGGTTAGGTTAGGTTAGGTTAGGTTAGGGTCTGTCGGCCAAATGTCCGTTCGGCCAAATGTCCGTCGGCAATCCGTCCGGGAGCCGTGAAAATATACCTATAGGTGAATAATACATTTACTGGTAGCGTGTGAGGGTTTATAGGCAACTAATATTAATTAGGTTACGGCAAAGGGGCCGGAAAGACAGGTCTCAACTGAGCAAAGTGTCTCTATATATTGCAGTAATATCCTTCCAGTAATATGCTGGAAAGAATATTAAGAGGTCGATAAACACTCTAGGTTTTCACCTATTCAGAATTTACTGTTCAGCTGTACTAGGGACAGGCAGCACCTACAGTATATATAGGTTATTACCTGATCGGGATTAGCCGTTGCAGGTATTGCAGGTCGGTTAACAATGCTGAGGTCAGAAAATACTCTTTAGGGCCAGGGAGCACCTATGAGACTAGGAAGCACTCAGATCTAAGGAGGGGAGATGAGATACCGTCCCTTACCTGGTCTGAGTACCGATCTAGTTCCTAAGTGGTCCCTGCCTCATTGAACGTACATGGAAAAAGGACACGTTCATAGGTAGTTTCAATAGGGAAGATATGTCGTTCTGGTCTCGGTAAGGGGGAGAGTAGTGGAAGGGGCCTCCTGATTCGCCGTCGGATGCCTTTTAGAGACCAATCAGCAGGGTGTCTGGCTGGTGACGTTATGGCAGTGTGATTGGTTGGGGCGGCGGTCGTGCTGGCCAATCCTGAGCCGAGCTGGGCTGGTGACGTCACGTCCGGTTCCTCTACTGTTAGGCGCCGCCTCTTAGATGTGGGGGGGGGGGGATCTGTTCTTTTTCTAAGGGGAACTGTACTGCATTGGGCCCGTTCTCCAAAGGGTTTAACTGCCTCATATTGGGAGGGGGTAACTGGCCTATGTTGTGGCCTCACAGTGGTAGCTGCAGGTTGTGGCATAGCAGGGGCAACTGGCCCATGTTGTGGTATAACCATTTTATTCATCTAGCTAATGGGGGTTTATGTTTACAATTTATTGACCTAGATACAATGCTATACGTAATCTACTTATCCTACCTAAAAGAGAGTCAAACGCAACATTGCCGATTGCAAGAATCCTGTGCAGATTCTATGGTACTGCTTTCGAGGAACATGGAATGATGTATAGGCTAAGACTCTAAGATGAGGGTCATAATTATAACTATAAGCTATTCATTATGAAGAGTCTAAACATTGTGCCTCTTGCAACGCAGGAAAGTCTGAAACAAAACTGTCTGTCAATATTTACACCTATTTACTGGTTGATGCTTCCCAAATGTTAGGAAAAAGGTCGTCTTTTCTGATATATGAGGAGTTGGGATCAGGCTTTCTAGACACGTCATAATGAACAGACGGAGGGCTTGTCTAAGGAGGAATTACGATACAGTTACTCTCCACGGACATAATTGGCCATTTTATGATCACAAGACAAACTAAGTAGGTTTGTTTTAGGGGATCTGAGTGTGGTTCAGTCACATATCATATTCCTACGACGTGTTTATACCATTGAATCATCGCAACAGAGAGAGAGAGAGAGAGAGATAGAGTGAGTGAGTGAGTGAGTTAAGATAAACCCTAGTACCATTATCAGTCATAACATTAAAGGTGTTAACCGTGTTATAAAAATACACACCTCTTTATCTTATCTGTAACTCACAAGTAATAATTAGTTAATGCAGGCTGGCTCTTAGCGTCAACTGATAGACAGATAAAATATAACCTGCAGTGGGATATTTCTGGAATCTTTATGCCTCCTAATGCTGAGATTAGTTTGTAACAGCAAAAATCACTGAAATCCACCAGGTCAGTGTACTCTTACAGCCATGGTGCTCAACCTCTTTTAAAGTAGTTCCCTTAACCTGGTCCTTCATAAGCGGGGAAAAAAAAATATATATATGCCATATTTTAAAAGCTGAATGGTATTAAATCCTCTATCAGTTAATTTGCAGATGATACCAAAATGGGGAAAATAATAAATTCAGATAGTGACATTGAATGTCTCCAAAGAGGTCTAGGCACTTTACATGAATGCTCAATAAATTGGCAGATGATTATCAATATTGATGAATGCAAAGTATTAAGGATAGGGAAGTTTAATATAGATGTGAGATATAAAAAACATGTTTAGAATTGGGTAACTTAGACTGTTAAAAGGATCTGGATGTGCTCGTTAGCAACGATCTGAAACATAGAAAACAATGTATAAGCTTTCCAAACAGGGTGCAGGGACTCATATCTAGGAGTGTGAGTAACAGAACTGCTAACGTCTTCTTAAAACTTTACTTAACATTGGTGAGACCTCATCTGGACTACGCTGTTCAGTTTTTTGGTGTCCTTTTTATAGAATGGATATTAACTTTGGAAGTATTCCAACGAAGAATGACGAAAATTATCCACAATATTATAAATTTATCATATGAGAAGAGGCTGAAATCCCTTGGTTGCATCCGTTAGAAAGACGTAGAAGTAGAGGAAATATGATAGAGGTGTTTAAGTGAATGAAAGGTATCAATAAGGGAGTTATTAATAAGGTATTAAAGCTGAATAACAGCGAGAAAACCCTGTTCATATGGCTTCAAATTGGATAAGTTCCGATTTAGGTAAGTTGTGGGTAAGCATTGGTTTGGGAACAGAGCTGTAGATGTGTGTGTAGATGGTATTTTTAAACGCAAATAGAGACAAGACCATGATATAAATTGGTATGAGGCTAAGATGATCTACTGGTCAGGCTGCTATTATGAAATACTTTTTGCCGAATCCGCCTTGATCAGAGTATATAACAACGCTATGAATCTAAATTATAATTTTTGCAACATATATGTAACATCCTCCTAGATCTCCTTGATATTACACAAATAAAAGAGCAAGAAACATATATCCAGATCGCCAGACTGTAAATTAGAACATCTGGTAAGCTGGCCATTATTGAGAGGTAGGGCTAACTATTCACGTCATTGTATCCTTACTATTATATATATATATATATATATTAGAACGGACAGGGGGTGAAGGATAAAGTAAAGGGGGGGGGGGGGAAAGCTTGATTGACGTCTAGGGAGGAAACTAAAAACAATAATTAATAGATTCTTAAATGAGTAAATAAATACGTCCAGGCTACAGCAGGCTACTGTCTGTTTCTTACGATTATTATAAACCTCGACCACTAACATCTTTTAACTCTAAATAATTAGACTGAGCAAGTTAAGCTAATACTTCTACCTTTTATGAAGAGTCAACCATGCAGGAAATAGGTTTTGATATTTACAGTCAAATTGCCCCTACCCTTTTTGAGTTACTAAGAGGTTTGGGATCATGATATCTGGCCTAATTATAGTGAGCAGACTATAGTGTTTTCCGAAATATAAATTAGTAGGCGTCATCATTCACTCTCAAAAATCATGGGTATGAAACAGGTATATACAATCATTGGGTATATTGATGGTGAATTACCTTTATATTCTTGCATAACATGGGTTTAAGGTACCAACATACCTTTAATAATAATAATAATAATAATAATAATAATAATACTAATAATAATAATAGTATTTTATTCCAGACTTACACATTACAGAGGGGATCATACTGGATAGCTTAAGATAGATACTTTAATCCTTTTCATATAATGTACATTATTTTCACAGTGTACTGAAGGGGTTAATATATCCTTGACTAATCCAATTATGACGTTAAATGTTGCAATCCCTTTGGTGGTGAGTGCATGACTCGGTAGCTGACGTGCCACAGCAGCTAGAAGCTAGAAGTCAATAGCCGACCTTCTCAGTATGGATCTACTGGTAACACTCTCTCTCTCTCTCTCTCTCTCTTTCTCTCTCTCTCTCTCTCTCTCTCTCTCTCTCTCTCTCTCTCTCTCTCTCTCTCTCTCTCTCTCTCTGCACAAGTGGGATTGGTTTATTTGCAGTGACTGAACCCCATTCATACCCCCTAAAAACAAAATAAATACATACATAGTTTGTCTTGTGATTTTAAAATGGTCAACTAGGTCAGTGGAGTAGGACTGTATCGTAATTCCTCCTCAGACAAGCCCTCAGTCTGTCCATTATGACGTGTCTATAAATCCTGACCCCAGCTTCTTATATTTCAGAAAAGACTTAACCAATCGTCTTGTTATACCAGGTTTTTACTGGGGTTGTATTGACTAATTAGGTAGGTTCTTGAGATGGGGGATAACAGCAAAATAGGAGATGGAAGCACTAGCATCAAAACAATTCCTGTCACCACCCCACCAAGGAAAAAGCACATAAGAGCCTCCTCACCACATCAGACCTGGGTCGCCACCATCACTTCACTACTGTCCCCGACCCCAGGAAAGGACATAACCTTGAGGTTAACAACCAACACCACCAGGGAAACCAGAGAAGTCCACTACCAATGTCAAAGAAGAGATATCTTCCATAAAACCCAAACCACCACGCGACCATCTTGCCCGGAAACGCACAACCGCCATGACGCGAATTCTGAGAAGGGCTACGACCATCAACATAGACTTTCCTCTCAGCACAACCGCCCTTCTAGACTCGAAATGTGCAGCCGGGAAGAACGACGGAACTGGTAAAACCTCTCCAGCCAAATCCCTAAGCAGTACAGTTGGAAAGATAGCTAAAAGGTACTGGCTGATTGGTATCTGGGAGTAAAACACTGGTGGAACTACTCGACGCATTTCTCGAAGGTACCTTGGATTTGCTCGTACTTTTGTTAGCCCACACTGGTGATCATCTAACATTTTTACATTGCCTTGGTACGGGACTTTACTATAATTAGAGTATGCAACACGGAGTTAGCGCTCTAGTTCTAGTAAACCCACAAACATAGGAAGGCTGTTTGGAAGAGCGTAAGACACTGGTGTAACGGCTTCCTTCTCAGTCAGGACTTGTAGTGGAGGGTGTAAGACACTGGTGTAACAACTCCCTACTTAGTCCTTATGATACCAGAGCGTAAGACACTGGTGTAACGGCTCGTATTCGTAACAATCCCAAGATTCCATCATATAACTTCCTCTAGAGACTCACATAGAAGTTTAGGTCTGGATTGTAAGAGAGAGCGTAAGACACTGGTGAAACGGCTCCTTACTTTAATCCCATGATACGAGAGCGTAAGACACTGGTGTAACGGCTCGTTTTCATGTAAGACCCTCACCTCTACAGTCTTCAGAGGATCTACAAGGAAGTCTTCCCCTAACTTCTGTCACCGTCACACGAAAGGACCACCCCACGGACCAGGACGTCACAGGGAATACCAGGCAGCAACGTCTTCAGAGATCTTCAGAACCTGCCTGGATCTTTCCCTTGAGACTGAAGTGACCTCGAAACGGCACCATACTATTTTTGCCGACTTTACAATGACACATAATTACAATTTACAATTTTAACAATCACATCCGAACTGAGTCTGATGCGGAAATTCGCCCCAAATGTTTTTGGGCGCGGCCCGGCCGAGATTCGAACTCGGGCTCGCCACGTGGGAGGCGAACGCCTTAGCCGCTACACCAAGAGAAGTACTCCACTTGGCGTGATAGCTCAAGCAGATTTCAGCATTGAATGCAGTTACAGATACTTTGCCACAATCCAGGCATTACATCACATTATCGTCCAGGTAGCGAAGACTCCGAGCGAGCGGAAGCAAGCGAGGCACAAGTCTGAACGTGTCAACTACAGCGAGGCTCCGAGACAACGATCACCAGTGACATTTCTTATATCCGTCACTTGCCGAGCGGGTCACACACCACGGCAAGGAGGCAGTGCAGGAACCCGCTACCATACCTCCCCAACGAACCGGAGTCACTGGGACATCATCTCTGAGAATTTCTGAGAGCTCTAGCCTTTGCAACTGTTGTAGCCAACCAGTTAAAAGGCAAGCCAGTACACCATGGGGATTCCCCAACTAAGCCTCTCAGATATCCCTTTACAGCTGCCACCAGTAAAGTGCCCTCGCAACGGCACCATACTATTTTTGCCGACACACAATTACAATTTACAATTTTAACAATCGCATCCGAACTGAGTCTGATGCGGAAATTCGCCCCAAATGTTTTTGGGCGCGGCCCGGCCGAGATTCGAACTCGGGTCCGCCACGTGGGAGGCGAGCGCCTTAGCCGCTACACCAAGAGAAGTACTCCACTTGGCGTGATAGCTCGAGCAGATTTCAGCATTGAATGCAGTTACAGATACTTTGCCACAATCCAGGCATTACAAGACGCCTAGAGGATCCTCGATCGTGCTGCTATTTAAAACCTATCCCTGTCTTATGTAACATTGCATCTCTAACCATATCATTTTGTGTGAATAAGAATATCCTATGTTTGTACTCTGTGTTATATTATCCTCTATTACCATCATGTTTGTGTTCTTGTGTGTTCTCATCTTGTCCAGTCAAGTAAGAACCTACCTAATAAGTCAATACAACCCCAGTAAAAACCCGGTATAACATTGGCGGCAGACGGTGGTTCTTGATTCTGGAGGAAGAGGCCATTAGGCACAAAATCAAAGGAAATAGAGCATTTTTTTAAACGTAAATTCATCATGCCTAATCGTTCTCACATTCCCATACCTAAGTATGAGGCAGACACGTATGACATCAGGACATATTTGGATATGGTCAACCCAGTGCTCAGCCTGGCGTATCAAACAGAGACAAAATTGCTGTTCTGTTAATTCACCTGGGAAAGGCCATGTCCCTGGTAGCTGGACATATTACCCCTGATCTCACACGGGTACAATTCCGGCAGATTGTGATTGATGCTATTCAACCCCCCTCGGGCACTGTCGTCTATCTATCTATCTATTGCCTGACGCCGTGATCCCCGAAGGGGTGGCCACGAACGAACCGCCCCCATGCACCTCTGTCCCCAGTCAGTCGACGCCCCTCCCCCCAACCAGCACCGCCTTCGTTCATGTACTTCCTCACTCCATCCTTCCACCTCTCTTTCAGTCTACCTCTCCCTCTCTGTCCCTCCACCTCACTCTCGTACACCCTCTTAGTCATTCTCTCGCTTTCCATACGTTCCATATAGCCGAACCATCTCAAGTTGTTCCTTTTCACACTTTCCAGCACATCTACCTCCACACCACACCTCCTTCTTACTTCCTCATTAGTCTGTCTATCCCTCCATGTAACTCCCGCATGCACTCCTTAAGTAATTCATTTCCACTGCTCTCACTCTTGGTCTGAGTCTCTCAACCAACGCCCATGCTTCGCTTCCGTAAGTCAGTGTCGGGATTACCACACTGTCATGCAAGGACTTCTTCACTTCCATACTGACCACCCTATTTCTTGTTACTGCTTTTAGCGTTCCTACAACCCTCTTCCCCTGTTGTACCCTCTCCCGCACTTCTTCATCCATAGTCCCATCTTTACTCAACACACTGGCCAGATACTTAAAAGAGTTGACGATTTCCATAGCCTGACCGTTCAGCTTCACCTCACACTCTGTGACTTCACCCCTTTCGAAGACCATAACCTTGCTCTTCCCCGCATTTACCTTCAAATTCCGTTTTTTCGCACACTGTTCCAAACTCATTTACCAGACCCTGCAACTCCCATTCATTATCACTCATCAGAACTGTATCATCCGCAAACAGCAGTATAGGTAGTTTCCACTCAATTCCCTTCCTTTTCAGCGATACACCAACATCCACTGCTCTTGATAGTATTTCTTTCATGACTCCATCCATATATACAGTAAACAACCACGGGGACATCACACACCCCTGTTTCAAACCAACATTCAGGTCAAAGAACTCTCTCTGCTCACTCTCCACATGTACTGCCGCCTTTGCACCCTCATACATGCTCTTCACTGCTTTCAGCAACTTGCCCTCTACTCCGTATATTCTAAGTACTTTCCACAAACCTTCTCTATCCACTCTGTCATAGGCCTTCTCCAAGTCCATAAAGGCAACATACACCTTTTGTTTCTTCTCCAGATATTTCTCCACAACACAATTCAGGGTAAAAATCTGATCTACACATCCTCTTCCCTTCCTAAAACCTCCCTGCTCGTCGCCTATCCATTTCTCCGTTCTTACTCTCACTCTCTCAATCACTACCCTACTGTATACCTTCCCTACTACGCTTAGAAGACATATTCCTCAGTGGTTACCACACACTCCTCTTTCCCCAGGGCACTGTCGTCACCCTGAGTAAAATAGATGACATAACCTATGAAGGAGATTTGGACACCACCCTTGGACTCCTGGCACAACATTTCAGGGCTGCATACCCTCTCCAAAGGAATATGCAACAACAACAACAACAACACAATTTTAACACCCTGCTGCGAGTGCTCCCCAACTTCATTAGAGAGCACTTCACCATCCATGACCCTGTAGGCTACGAACGAGACATCATCACCATCAGGAAGCTCCTGGCCACCAAACCGAAGATCTCAACAGTGGGAGCTATGAAAAGGTTCCCCACCCACCCTCAAGGAGGGCAAAGGCCAGGACCCTCACACAGCTATGAGTCAAGACTCAAGACAACCACCATTCCAGAACCACCCACATTCCTACAACAGGGCGTATCCACCCAGCCACGCCCCGAACAGGGTTCCTCCGCCCACTAACCCCATAAATCGAGGCCGACCCACGAACACCACCACACCCAGATTCCAGAACGGGCCCCTGATACTGATTAACCCGTTTGACTTTAGTGCTTGCAACACCACCTGCCCCAACAACGGCAGGCTTCCAGAATACTTGCCGCAGATGAAGAATCTCGGGTGCTGGAAACCGAGTGCAACGATCCAGCAGGAGAAGACCCCCTGGAAGCCCCACCTCAATCCAGGCCATTTGAGGAAAATCCGGAAGAGCAGGAATAGGAAGATCTTCCTCAGGTTTTTTAAGCCTCCCCCGCCCATCATGGTTTCAGTGGGGGATTTCCACGCTAAACAAAGCACCTCCCATCTACCACCTGGCGTGATGGGGACCACACCCTTGCGCATCACCACCCCAGACCCAGAAGCCTCCTGCCACCACCCTTTTGTAGTATTCTACTCAGAATGCATACAATATGACGACTACATGGGATTGGACGTGTTCCAGTGCCTGCAAGCACAATTGGATTGTGGTCTATGACGCCTCACATTCTTCAAGAAACAAAAACTCCAACTTCCTAAAAACACCCCAAGAAACAAATTTCAACAAAAGTGCACAAAAGACAAGCCGAGCCCGAATGCTGACAAGACAGGCCCCCTCACTACCGCCTCAACGATGCCAAGCCACCGCTCACCTACCACCATCTGTGCCAAACCACAGAGACCACACACACCTGCCTCCATCACCATAGTGGCTCCAGCAGTCACAACTCAGGCCATGCACATACCAGCTCAACATAAAAAATGGGTACCATTATGTCACACATCTGACGTTCCTATGATCTTCACACCACATATGGATCAACCCAGAGAAGATAGATGCAGAGTTCAACCGGCCCTCATATCTCCTCACCACCATGGTGCCCTGATTGCTAACATCACTGATGAACCCCTCCCCTTACCCAAGGGCCTCATCATCTGCGACCTAGAGACCTTCGACGACGAACTCTATCCTACACCTACCATCACTTCTCAGCCTGTACTTCCCACCATTCCTTAGGACTTAACCAGCACCCAACGTCAACACAACAGCTCCTGGAAATCCTCTATGACATCACGGACGTCTTCGCTCAAAGCCCTACTGAGATCGAGCAGACGAGGGCCTTGGAACACCCGATCCACACCACAGGACCTCCCATCCGTCAACCCTCCAGAAGGAAGAACCCCTTGCAAAGGCAAGAAGAGGAACGCCAGGTGCAAGACATTTTTGACTCGGGAATAGCCACACATTCAGTCAGCCCATGATCGTCCCCCGTCGTGTTGGTCAAGAGAAAGGACGGGTCCACAAGATTCTGCGTGGACTATCGTCGCCTTAACGACCCCACGATAAGGGACGCCATGCCCTTACTCAGGATAGACAACTCCCTCAACTCTTTACATGGCCCCAGATGGTTCACCACCCTGGACCTGCAGGCTGGATACTGGCAGGTACCCATCCAGAAAGAACACCAGCAGAAGAATGCATTCTCGAGACCAGTGGGGGAAACCTGTACAAATTTAATGTACTCCCCTTCGGTCTCTGCAACGGGTATGCCACCTTTTCACACCTGATGGAGTCCATCCTCAAAGGTCTCACCGGGGAGATCTGCCTGGCGTACGTGGACGACGTGATCGTATACGGCAGGACATGGGAGGAACACCTGCAGAGACTATGGCAGGTGCTGGAGCGGATACGAGCAACCGGACTCAAGCTAAAGCCCACAAAATGTTCGGTAGCTCGTACCTCCGTCGAGTTCCTCGGTCATGTTACCTCGGCCAAGGGCATCTCACCCGACCCTACAAGACTCCGCCATCGCAGCACAAACACCCCCTCGCACTGTCAAGGGCGTCCGTTCGTTCCTGGGATTCGCCACATACTACCGGAGATTCGTGAAGAATTTTGCAGCCATTGCACGCCCTCTTCACGAACTCACCAAGAAGGACGAGCCTTTCGAATGGACCAAGGAAAGGGACCAAGCTTTCAATACACTCAAACAACACCTCATCCAAGCCCCTACAGTAGCCTTTCCGGATTATACCCAACCCTTCCGCTTGTATACCGACGTGTCCCTCTATGCAATAGGAGCTGTTGTCGCTCAGGTACAGGACAGACGGGAACATATAAATAGCCTGCGCCATTGCCACTCTGAACGCTGCCCAACGCAACTATGCTGCCACCAAAAGAGAGTGCCTAGCTGTCATCTGGGCCCTAAATCACTTCTGGTCTTTTCTCATGGGAACCAAAGTTGACGTAAATACTGATCATCAATCCCTTCAGTGGCTATGGCGATCAGAGACTACCTGTGCCCTCCTCGTCCGCTGGCGGGAAACCCTGCAGGAATTCGACTTCGAGATCCACTACAGGCCCGGGAAGTTGCATACTAACACCGATGCCCTCTCCCGCCTACCAGTCACAGGACCAGAAATAAATACCATAGTCACCCCATCACTATCGTGGACTATATCGTAACTATGGGGCAGGCACTCGCTATAGGCAGTTCTGCCTTTTGTCTCCCTCACTCACATAGAAAAAAAAAAAAAAAAAAAAATCAACTACATCACAGAAAACGCGACCAGATCAGTCCAAAGAAAACAATCCCCCCTCTCTCCTAACATCATGGCTGACTAAGATAAAACCAAAGCGGATCCCAAAAGACGTCTTCTATCACTTACATCGGATAGGCGATCAATTCCACTGATTCTGGCCACATAGCTGTCAACCCCCACACCGCCCAAGACATTTTCCTCATCATACTCGAGGGAAATGGAATCAACCTGGGACAAACTAAGATGCTGCAGGTGTTTCAACAAGTATATTGGACCACCAACCCTTCCACCATAGCCAAAAGAGTCGCTGAAGCTTGCAGGCCCTGCGGCATGGGCAAGGACAAGACCAGAACCCCAGGACCAGCAGGCAAATTAACTGCCATCCAACCATATGGCAGATCCTGTCTCTGGACGTGATGGGCCCCTTTCCCCCCAAACAGGGCAAGAGTTTCGTTGTGACTTTTGTCATTGTATACTCCCGCTTCGTGGTCGCCTGCCCTGTAAAAGAACACAGCGCCTCTACAGTAGCAGTCGAAGTACTCGCCAGCGAAGTATTTGCCAAGTTCGGTCTCCCCGCAGTACTCCTCTCCGACAACGCCCCTGAATTCTCTGGCCAAGTTTGGGATAAATTTTCACAAATCTGTGGCATCAAGGTGTCACACTCGTTCCCCTACTGGCCACAAGGGAACTCGGTTTGCGAGAGGAGCGACAAGACTATTAACCTAAGAAGTGCGCAGGGGGGGTAGTGGCCACCCCTCCCTGTGCGGAGGTATTTAGGCTGTTTTCTTTACTCAAATCGTCATCGTACCATAAATATCATTAATACTTATCCATATGTGCCTATTTTACGTTGATTATAAAGGTATTAACCTGTAACAGTAATAAAACAAGTGGAAACAGCGTTTGGATGGTCAAAATCGGCAAATTAGATCGGGAGTTACATAACTTAAGGCTAAGGCAGCCAGCCAGCCGTCACGACGGCTGGAGTGACACAGCCGTGTAGTTCCGTCTCTTTCTCTCTTTAATTCACTGTGTAGCAAATTTTTTTTTTTTTCTATATTCCAACTACTTCCTCTCGGGCATAGGCTGAGAGCCTTTACATTCCACCGCTCAACACGGTGAAGCCCGTGAGGTCTCATTCCAGTCTGGGGAGTGATAAATGTGAAGCATCCATGCATGGCTCGAAGCAGCTACATCTCTGAAGCCGCTGATTGCTTCGTTCAAGTTCTTCACTGTCTCACCCTCCAGACTCAGACCCTCACTCTCAGAACGCCAACTATTGAGGCATTGACCCCCTGTAGCATATTTTGAATATGGGAATATTCATACAGTGCTATTTAATCAGGGAACAATGAGGGTATTTTTTTGGCATTTTGGTGGGCTTTGTGGTAATGCACTGATACTAGGTACAGCACAAATTCAATCCCAATAATATCTTCCCATTGACATATCGGGATTCGAACCCGGGTCCATTGGATTACCAATCCAGTGGCAAGACCACTTCACCACACCTCCCCTACTTAAGGCTGTGTCTCACACAGTACGGCCACCGCTCGACAGCTGCCGACAGAGGACGACTTGCACTTTTTCGCCGATTGTAATTGAATCACTGGATCACTGCACGATCCTCGCAGGCACACGATTGCTGTACAACAAACCCTCGACAGTCACTCAACACACACACGTCATACACGCCGGCAACACGACCGTTGTAGAATAAATCGCTGACCAGCGACGCTACTCACTCGGCTATCACACGTTCGTCATACATTTAAAGTATGTTAAGAGCACGATAATGCCGCCTTTGGTTGACAACCATACGATTACAGCACAACAGACGCACATACGTTGAACGATAAATACGACCGTTGTAGGCCGCACACGATATTGACACGGCAAAGGAACCGCCCTATGTATATATATATATATATATATATATATATATATTTATAAATAACACCCCGTTCTTAACATTAATCATCAATTACAAACCCCAATATACTTGAATAAAACTATAATAATACGCTGTAGTTAAGTAGTCGATAGGTGAATGTATACCTATATCATTACACGATTTGGCTGATTACACTGACTTTGATGCAGTATATCATTAGTTTACAAGTGGATGTATTTTAGTAAACTTGTAGATGTTTATGTTAACTATAGGCTACACACACACACGCACGCAGAGAGAGAGTGAGAGTGAGAGTGAGTGAGTGAGAGAGAACTACTCTGACATACAATACAGTATATACTGTAGACTAAAATAATACACACACACACACACACTGAAATGCTAGGTTTTTCCAGGTTAAATAGGAATGGGAATTTATCCCCAGGCTACCTTTAGGATCAACCTTTCCTGGTACCTGGCGTGGGGTACGAACCTCTGAAGGGAATTTAACCCCCCTAAAAACCCACAGGTTTTGAGATGCCTTGGGTGGGGTTCGAACCCTGGTTAGTGACGCACCACCATCACCACCAGGCCCGCGCGCTAACCCACTGTACTACCACGGACGTACAAAAGTATAGCAACCTTAGTCCGATTTTTAAGAACCACGGTGATGGTCTCTCGAGATGAGTTTATTGGACTTACCATCTACGACTATTTTCGAACCACGGTGATAGTCTCTCGAGACGAGTTTATTGGACTTACCATCTACGACTATTTTACGCTATACCTGACGTCAACTCGGGTTAGTATTATTGTGAGTGCGGGACATTTTCGAGGGCATTACACCACATACCTTTTTAGTTAGGCTAGTCCCTAGCCTCGTAAGGTCGTAGGGTATCGTAGCCTTTTTACCTTAGCCATCTCAATTCTTGGTATAAGGTTCGCGTGACGGGTGCTCCACGTAGCTACCTGGTCACGTTCCCTAGCTGCCACCAATGAAATGCTAGGTTTTTCCAGGTTAAATAGGAATGGGAATTTATCCCCAGGCTACCTTTAGGATCAACCTTTCCTGGTACCTGGCGCGGGGTACGAACCTCTGAAGGGAATTTAACCCCCCTAAAAACCCACAGGTTTTGAGATGCCTTGGGTGGAGTTCGAACCCTGGTTAGTGACGCACTACCATCACCACCAGGCCCGCGCGCTAACCCACTGTACTACCACGGACGTACAAAAGTATAGCAACCTTAGTCCGATTTTTAAGAACCACGGTGATGGTCTCTCGAGATGAGTTTATTGGACTTACCATCTACGACTATTTTCGAACCACGGTGATAGTCTCTCGAGACGAGTTTATTGGACTTACCATCTACGACAATTTTACGCTATACCTGACGTCAACTCGGGTTAGTATTATTGTGGGTGCGGGACATTTTCGAGGGCATTACACACACAATATATATAAACTAAATAATACACAACCAACCACGCAAACGCGCACACACACACACACACACACAATATATATAAACTAAATAATACACAACCAAACACGCAAACGCACACACACACACAATATATATACACTAAATAATACACAACCAACCACACACACACACAATTTATATATAAACTAAATAATGCACAACCAAACACGAAAACGCACACACACACGCAATATATATATAAACTAAATAATACACAACCAACCACGCAAACGCACACACACACACACACATGAGATTAATTTTCTCCCAGAGGAGCTAGTAGAAATAATGAAAGGACTAGATGTGAAAAAAGCAGTGGGACCTGACAATGTAGCGGGATGGATTTTGAAAGAATGTGCTGACGAACTAGTGAAACCCTTATATGAGATAATGAAATACTCTCTGGAAGTGGGAAAGTTACCAATGGACTGGAAGAGAGCCAACATTGTACCGATTTATAAAGGTGGGAACAGGGAACATCCATTAAATTATCGACCTATGTCACTTACTAGTATAGTGTGCAAAATCTGTGAGAAAATAATTAAGAAAAGATGGATGATTTACTTGGAAAAGAATAATCTACTATCTTACAGGCAATTTGGATTCAGGGAGGGTACCTCATGTGTTACTAATCTACTCAGTTTTTATGACAGAGTGGTTGACATATTACAAGAGAGAGATGGATGGGTGGACTGCGTATATATTGACATGAAGAAAGCTTTTGACAGAGTATCGCATAGCATGCTGAAGTGGAAATTAAAAGAGTATGGAGGGATTCAGGGTAGTTTGTTAAATTGGATGGAGGACTATCTTTCAGGGAGACAGATGAGGACTACTATCAGAGATAAATTTTCTACGTGGAAAGATGTCACAAGTGGAGTTCCGCAGGGAGCGGTGCTGGCTCCCATAATGTTTCTAATATACATTAACGACATGCCAAAGGATATAAATGCATATATGAATATGTTTAAAGATGATGCCAAGATCATGAAGCGTATAGAAGATGAACACAGTGGTAGGGAATTACAGAGGGATTTGGATAGGATAGATCAATGGAGCAAGAAGTGGAAAATAGAATTCAACACAAATAAATGTCATGTAGTGGAAATGGGAGTAAGTAAAAGAAGGCCTCATATGGAATATAAGTTAGGAGAAACACTATTAACCCATCAGAGAAAGAAAAGGACTTAGGGATAACTGTTAGGGGTGATCTTTCACCTGAGAATCATATTAATAAGATAGTGGGAGAAACATATGGACTGCTAAACAGAATAAAAATAGCCTTTAACTATATAAACGAGGAGATGCTGGAGAAAATAATAAAAACATTGGTGAGACCAAGACTGGAGTATGCGGCAGTGGTGTGGGCACCACATCTAAAGAAGCATATAAAGAAGCTGGAGAAGGTTCAGAGAGCTGCAACTAGGATGATACCAGAACTGAGAGAATTACCATATGAGGAGAGATTAAAGAAATTAGATTTACCATCTCTAATGGATAGGAGGGAGAGAGGCGATATGATTATGATGTACAAATGTGTGAGAGGACTCGAAAAGGTGGACAAGAAGGGTTATATTGTGAAAGATAATGGTAGAACTAGGGGGCATAGATATAAGCTAATGAAAGGAAGATGTAAAGGAGATGTGAGAAAGTATAGTTTCCCTTACAGAAGTATAAGTAAATGGAATCAGTTGGAAGAGGAAGTGGTGTGTGCAAAAAACATTCATATTTTTAAGGCAAAGTTGGATAATTGTAACTCAGGAAGCGGGACAATACGAGCCTAAAAAGCTCAACTCCTGTATACTACAAATAAGTAAATAGGTAAATACACACACACGCACGCACACACACACACAATATATATAAACTAAATCATACACAACCAACCACGCAAACGCGCACACACACACACACACACATACACAATATATATAAAATAAATAATACACAACCAACCACGCAAACGCACACACACAAACACAATATATATAAACTAAATAATACACAACCAAACACGCAAACGCACACAAATACACACACACACAATATATATAAACTAAATAATACTCAACCAAACACGGAAACGCACACACACACAAACTAAATGGAATCAGTTAGAAGAGGAAGTGGTGTGTGCAAAAAACATTAATATTTTTAAGGCAAAGTTAGATAATTGTAACTCAGGAAGCGGGACGATATGAGCCTAAAAAGCTCAACTCCTGTATACTACAAAAATAGGTAAATACAAATAGGTAAATACACACGCACACACACCAGCTTGGAGATAGTTAACCCGGCAAGCGCGATAGGCCTCACGGAAGGCTTCCTATAGGGAACGCGATAGGCCTCACGGAAGCAAGACCATAAAAAAGCCTTCCAAAAAAAAAAAAGGGCCTATCAAAACAAAGGAATTTGTCTCTAGGTGAGATAATTCCCCTCTAGTACTCATCCATGTGTTTCTCCCCCCCCCCCCTCCCCTCCTTCCCCACCTTTGTCCCCCCTCCCCTCCCCTCCTTCCCCACCTTATTCCCCCCTCCCTCCCCTCCTCAATTATCACCTATTTTTCCTCTTATTATCATCATTTATCGGTTATTTTTCTCCCCCGCGATAATGTAGCACAAGTGGGTTGCAGAAAAGATCGTTATGTAACACCCAGACACCGGCCCACACCGCCCCGCTCGTCTCAGTTACCTCACAGACAGCGAGAGAGGAGGGTTGCCTGTGGCTCTCTCTCGCCTGAGATTATGACCGGGTGGCCAATATCTTCGTTTTTCACCACCCAAATGCTTTTCCCACTTATTTTAGCACTCTTGAAGGTTCATATATACATCATATATGTAAAATAAAAGCATACCGAAAACAAAACAAATAATGCTCTATATTGTAAATATAACGAATTCTGTCAGAATCCAAGGCTAGAAATGCACAAATAACTACCCTAGCCCCTAGGTCTATTTCGCGCTTGTCAGGTTAAGAAGGAAATTGTTACAGAGAATGGTGAGTTGAAGAACAGGTTGGAGTTAGTGGAGAGAGAAAAGGCAGTGATAATGACTAGGCTAGATACCAGTATCTCTGAAGGTAAAAATGCTTGGGGCATGACTAGAGACCAAGTGGTAACAGATTTAGACAGTGTAAGGAAGGCACACACTGACGAATTCAGGAAGATATTGGATGAACAGAAACAGCAAGATGTTAGGATAAAGGACCAGGTAAAAAGTATGGTTAAGCAAGGCATCCACGAAAACTCTCAGGCCATCCAGGAAGAAAGTCGTAGGGCTAACTGCCTCATAATATCAGGGGTGGAAGAAAAGGAGGAACTAGACTGGACAAAACGAAAAGAACAGGATGAAGGTCGCATCAACAAGATTCTGGAATCTATTAAAGATGAGGAGGACACCTGGAAGGAGGAAATATCAGACATGTTTAGGCTGGGAAAATATACAAAGGAATACAATAGACTGGTAAAAATCGAATTTAAGTCAAGAAGGACATGTGATGAAATCATGGCAGTAGCGGCTAGGCTAAAAGGGTTAGAGGGCAAGGACAAAATCTACATCAGGCGAGACTTACCAGAAGAAGAGAGAAAGAAGGAGGCTGAACTAAGGAAAACCGCCAAGGAGGAAATAGCAAGGGGACAGAACAAGAAAAGAATAATTTTTTTACGGAGTAAGAAAGGGGAAGATTATGAAACTTTCGGTAAAAAGAAACTAAAAGTAAAAGAGGGTAGGGAACAGACCGCCGCAGATAAGAGGCTTGGAGCAGGTAATGGGGGACTAGAAAGTATAAGGATTCTATATAGCAATGTCGATGGGCTAATCTCTAAGAAACTAGAACTAACAGACTTACTCAATACTAAGAAACCAGAAATAGTATGTCTCACTGAGACAAAACTAAGAGAAGACCTCGATATAACTTTGCTAGGATGGTCTGAATACAGGATTTGGAGGAGGGACAGAAAATTTCGACATGGAGGTGGAGTGTGCATCCTTACTAGGAAAGATTTGATTGTGTCTGAGATAAAACTAGTAACTTCAACAGCAGAAGTTTTAGCAATAGAGATTGGTGGAAACGAAAAAATAGTGGTGATAGTAGCGTATGTACCTCCCAAGACGAAGACATGGGGTAAGGAGGAGCATAGCCTAATGCGTAAGGAAACAATTAGTGTGCTAGGAAATATCTTGGCTTCAAAGGATGAAATAGTCATGTGTGGGGACTTTAACTGCAAGGAAGTGAATTGGGAAGATCTTGAAGCCGGAGCAGGGGAGGAAAGTTGGAGCTATGAATTTTTAAGTATGGCCATGGAAAATTCTATATACCAACATGTAAAAGAGTCTAAGAGTAAGGGGAAGTGATCACCCAGCTAGATTGGACCTTCTATTCACAAGAAGGGAGGAGGAGGTTCAAAGTATTCAGTACCTATGCCCACTAGGAAAAAGCGACCATGCAGTTCTAGACATAGACTTACTATTGAAGTATAATCTACCCAAGGGAAGGGAAAAGCACAAGGAAAATAACTGGATGTATTCCAGAACCGAATTCGAAGGACTACGGGATTTTTTCAAGTCACAAAATTGGGATCAGGTGTTATCTGAAAGTGAGGTAGACAAACAACTCAAGGCATTCATGGAGATCTATGATACTGGTATAAAAACTTTTGTCCCTAAGTACATTAATAAAAGGAAAAACAGTAATCGCAAAGTATGGTTTAACCGCGAATGTAGGCAAGCACAGGAAGCAAAAAACAAAGCCTGGAAAAAGATGAGAAACTGGGATTCGGAAGATAACAGGCAAAAGTATAAAGAGGAGAGAAACAAATACACAGAAATGAGGAGGAGGTCAGAGGCAAACCATGAGAAAGGGATAGTGGAGAACTATGAAAAGAATAAAAAAAAAATTCAAGTTTGTAAACGGCAAAAGGAAGATAAAAGCCACGATCGTAAAGATTAAAAGTGGAAACAGAATCATAGAAGAGGATACAGAGATTGCGGAAGAACTAAATATAAATTTTGCATCAGTATTTACAAAAGAAGAATTCATTGCACCAGAAACCAATGAGATAGGTACAGAGGAAATGCCGGAAGTCACATTTAACAGACCAGAGCTCATAATAAAATAATAATAATAATACTTTATTTCAGACTCACACAGTACAGAGGGGACCATACTGGGGTCCATATATACCTTACAGTAACATAAATATATATAAATATATATAAGCTACTGTACATAGGCTACATAAAATAAAAAGAAATTAAATAATACCCAGCTTGCTATCATGTAGTTCACAGCACTGCCTCAACCAAAAACAGTGGTCATCAAACTACTGTGTTACCAAAACCACTGTCCTAATTGTGTACAGTACCATGCCTCACATCATTTAGCTTCCGGTACAGTATGTTGCTACAGTACAGTATAGGAATATCGGTACTGTACTGCACTATGAGGATCAGTACCGGTATGCTAATTCTGTAGAGTAGCAGACCTGAAATCATTACTTAAGGTTAAATATAGAGCAACTTCCTCCAGTGTGCCTGGATCCTGGAGGTGTACACTATGCTTGGAGTTTGTAGCATTTTAATGATCCTGTTCTCAGAAGTGTTAAGGCGCTGAATGAATTTATATGTTAGCTTTCTAATGAGTGATTTGTAACAGTGTAAGTTCATATAGGCACATAGCGTACTTGTACTCTCATATTTTGAGAGCCCCAGAAACATTTTCATGATATTGTGATATGAGATACTTAGTCTATTCACTGTAATTTTCTTATAGTTCCACCATAGTTGTGCTGTATACATTGGTGAGCAGTAGGAGTTGAACAATGTTATTTTTGTATCCCATGTGCACATATGAAATGTTCTTAATATTGAATTTCCCTGCATGTAAAGTTGCCTTCGCTGACGATCCATATCCTCATCATCTGAGCGATCACATGAAATATAGTGTCCTAGATACTTTACTTTACTTACTTCTTCTATAATTTCTTCATACAAATGGAATTTAGCATAGACAAAATGAGTAAGGTGGATCCAAACAAAGCCGCTGGACCGGACGGAGTATCAGGCTGGATTATTAAAGAAAATGCTATGGAACTGAGTATACCGTTATATGACATAATGACCAAATCATTGGACACAGGGATAGTACCTACAGAATGGAAAGGAGCAAACATTATTCCTATATTTAAGGGAGGAAGCAGAGATAAACCACTGAACTATAGACCTGTATCACTATTGAGCATCCTCATGAAGATTCTGGAAGGATTAATAAGGGACAAATGGGTGAACTACCTGGAATCCAAAAGATTAATTACTGACCGACAATTTGGATTCAGAGGTGGCAGATCATGTGTAAGCAACTTGTTGAGTTTTTACTCTAGAGTAATAGACACAGTGGACAAGAGGGAAGGATGGGTAGACTGTGCCTACCTAGACTTTAAAAAGGCATTTGACAAAGTTCCACACAAGAGATTGCTGTGGAAATTAAAACATGAGGGAAAAGTAGGAGACAAACTGCTGAAATGGATGGAGAGCTACCTTAGCGGAAGACAGATGAGAACAACAGTAAGGGGGAAATCGTCAAACTGGACTCAAATTACGAGTGGGATACCACAAGGATCTGTCCTAGCCCCAATCATGTTTCTAATATTTGTAAATGACTTACCTGAGGGACTAACAAGCTACATGAGCATGTTTGCGGACGATGCTAAGCTGCTTAAAACGATCAGAACCCAGGAGGATTGCCTTGAGCTCCAAGCAGATTTGCAAAAGATCCATGAATGGAGCATCAAATGGAATATGGAGTTCAATGCAGGGAAATGTAAGACTCTAGAAATGGGTAAAAGCAAGTACAGACCTAGAAAAGATTATAAACTAGGAAACGAAGTGATTCCCAAAGCAGAAAAAGAAAAAGACTTGGGGATAGAATTTAAGGATAACATGTCTCCAGAAAGCCACGTAAATAAGATAGTGAGAGAATCACTAGCACTATTGGCAAATATCAGGATATCTTTCAATTATCTTAATGAAAACACCATGAAACAAATAATAACGGCAATAATAAGACCCAGGATGGAATATGCATCTGTAGTGTGGTCCCCTCACATGAAGAAACATATCCACAACATTGAGAGGGTACAGAGAGCAGCTACGAGGATGATCCCAGGTTTGGAAAATTTGGAGTACCAAGAGAGGCTCGAGAGATTGAATCTACCTACACTGGAACAGAGAAGGAAACGAGGACAGCAAATTCAGATATATAAATGTGTTAGAGGTATTGACAAAATCGACCAAGAAAACTTCATAGAGAGGGATGGAGGTGAGAGAACAAGAGGTCACAGCTACAAACTAAAAGTGCTTAATAGTAAATATGATCTGAAAAGTAAAAGATTTCCTACCAACTCGATTAGTGGGTGGAACAAATTGCCAGCCGAAGTAGTGTCTGCACCATCAGTGCATAGTTTCAAAGCACGGTATGACAAACATATCTTAGGAGGCGGGAATTAACGAGCATGCTCACTCCCGCAAATACAACTAGTGTTGTTGTTGTTGTTCCCTAAGCTGCCTGGCCGAACAGCCCCGAGTCCCTGAGAAAGGCCATGGCCACGATCGGGCTTTCCCACAGAGCTCTCATTGAGTGTAGATTGTGTTGTTGGCGTAAGTGGTTGTGTGAAATGCAGTCTTCTATGATGTGTTTAATGGTATGGGGTGCTGTGTTACATCCCGGGCAGGTGTCGACAACGGAGTCATCCAGTCTCTTCTGATAGCTCAGGAGAGCTGGATGGTGTCCGCATCTCAGCCTGGCCAGGTGGACTCTGTCCTCGCGAGGAAGGGAGGATTCGGAAGGATGGATTTCGGAGGTCGTGCATGCAGCTGCGTGTTGTCTGTGACGTGAGTGGGATGGATCGGTGAGAGATATGAGTATGGATGTGCTTCTGGAAGTTGGTTCGGGGTGGGCAGGGAGGGAGAGAGGACAATTAATTGTGTGTGATACGTGTGCTGGGTGTTGTTTTGATATTTCTTGGTGTCTGTGGGTGTGTTGTGTGCCATGTAGTTTAGTGGGTGGTCTTGGTTCGTGGAGGCTGCTGCCAGGAATTGAGTGCCTCTCATGTCCAGATGGTCTTTGACTTTGAGGATTTGTTTCTTGATGTAGGTGATCTGTGGTGCAGTAGCTGTGCAGCCTGTAATGATCTTCAGGCTTGTTTTGAATAGTTCTGTAAGGTCTTATGATGTGTTTCAGCTAGGTTAGAAGCCCAGGCTGGGCTTGCGTATTCCATCACTGATCTTATGTATTGTTTATATACTGTGGTGGTAGTTTCTTTTTGTGTCCAAATTTGTTGTGTGAGCAAGTGAACTGAGGGCGTTAAGTCTGGGTGTCAGTTTCTTTTTTAATGTTTGTGGTGTGCTGTTTGAATGTCATATGAGTATCATATGTTAATCCTAGGATTTTGGGTGTGTGTGTATGTGTTAGGGGTGTGTTGGTTTATGGTGAGTTGAGGGATGTATTCGTGTTTCTCCTGTCCAACTTGTGAGCAGGGTTGCGGGGATTTGGCTGGGGCTAGATTAAGTCTGTTTGTAGTGCACCAGCCATGTAGTGGTGTTGAGATAGGGTTGAAGGAGATCTGTTGCTCTTTTTGGTCATGGTTGTGTGCCATGTGTTATGTCATCTGCATAGGAGGCTAAGTTTATTTGGGGGCGTATTGGGTGTAGTTTATATCGTGCATGTACAGATTGAAGAGTGCGGGCGATAGGACGGATCCTTGTGGGACTCCGGAAAGTTTCTGATTTTAGAGGACTGACGGACAAAAGATACGTGTGCACATCTGCCTGCTAGGAAGTTGGCCAGCCACCGTTTTGTGTTGTTGTGCATGTTTGTGTTGTAGATTTTGTTTGTTAGGTTGTGGCGGGGATGGCATCGAAGGCTTTACTAATGTCGAGTGTGGCTAATAGTGATCTGTGTGGTGGTCTAGCTGAATTGATGCCGTCGAAAGCTCTTTGTGTAAGGTCTGTGAGAAGAGTGTTTGTGGAGTGCAGTGGCCTAAAGCCATGTGTGTTGGAGCTAGGGGTAGGTCAGGGTGGAATTAGTTGTAATACTAGGCGTTCCATGACTTTGGAGGGGGAGCAAGGAGTGTGATGGGGCGGTGCGAGGAGGGTAGCGTGGGGTCTTTGTTGGGTTTGGGGAATGTGATGATGATACCATGCTTTCCAAATGTCTGGTATTGTGTTGTGTGAAATAGCTGTAGTTTGATATGTTAGTGAGTGGCTTCTTATGCCTGTGGTCCCAGGTGCTGAGGTGTATGTTGCTTATGTTGTCTAGGCCCAGGCGGGGTGGAGGTGCTTGAGATTGTTGATGATATGCTTTGTCTGGTGATTGGTGAAGGGTGTATAGTCAGGGTCTGTGGGGAATTTGTCTCTTACGTCGGATGAACACGGTCGTCTTTGTGTGAGGTTTTAGGTGGCTGACTGTGAGAAGTGATGATGAGAGTGTTTGCTTGTTGTTTACATGAAGGAGTAGAGTCTGTTGTGTGTGGATTGCAAGTGTTGGTGTGTTGTGTTGCTGTTGGAAAGTGTGATGCTGTTTAGTGTTTGTATAGTTTTTTTGGGGTTTGTTTGTGATCAAGTGTTTGTAGGAAGTTATTCCAATTTAGTTTTGTTGTTCTTGTATTTTGTTGTTAGTTTTGGGTGTTGAGTGCTTGAATTTGTTGTGTGATGTCTTGTGTGTGGGGTGCTGGGGAGTGTTTTCAGTATGTCGCGTTGTGATGAGGTTTGGAATTTCTGGTGTGAAGTTGGGGTTGTGTCTTTTTCTGTTACCTCTTGGAATGTGTTTCTTGTCAGCGTTTGGATAGTTTTATGGAGTATGTGTACAGCATTGATGTTAGTGATGGGTGTACTGTTAGAGTTGTGAAGTGTTGTTCTGTCTCATTTGTGAATGCTTCCCAGTTAGCTCTTTTATAATTGGTGTATGTGTGTTTGTGGCTAGCTTGGGGTGAGTTGGTTTGGTGGTGATAATGATCGGGAGGTGGTCAGAGCCCTAAGGTTCTGACCACCCTCCAGGATGTTGTGGGGGCGAGTTCTGGGGGAGCAAAAGTGATGTCTGGAGATGATGGGTTATAGAGGGCTTGGTGAGGAATATGGTATATGTTGATGGATGTCGTTAAGGATGATGAGGTTATCGGTTTGGTTTTGTAGTACCAGCCCTCTGTCTGTGTCGGGGTTGTCGACAAAAACCAGGCCGACGTCTGGCGTTGAAGTACCACCAGGAGGATGTGGGGTGTGTGGGGTGTTTGTGATGTGTTGTAAGTGTGGTCTGTATTCATGGTACTGTAGGGGATGTTTGGGGGAGGGATGTATGTGTTTATGATGGTTATGTTGGAGTTGTTACCAGTGCGTATTTTAATTGACTGTATTTCTGTTGTGTTATCATTTGGGGGGAGGAGTGATTTGGTTTGTACACTGGTTACTATGTATGATATTTCTTTGTGTACCAGGGTGATGAGTCCACCGCCCCCGCCGACAGCCCGGTCTTGTCTGATGGTGGTGAAATTATGAAATGTGGGTGTTTTTTGTGTTGTGCGGAGTTTTGTTTCTTGTAAGATGGCAATGTGTATGTTGTGTTGTTTGATGAAGTGTGAGAGTTCGTGTTTCTTTGTGTTGATGCCATCTATGTTCAGTTGAAGAATGTTAATGTTATGTGCAGGATGTATGTGGGGTGCGGCTGCGGGGGGGGGGGGGGGGGGGGGGGGTGATGGTGGGGGTGGGGGTGAGGGAGGGACTGGGGGTTGGGATGGGTGAGGTGGGGGTGGGGATTGGGGAGCAGGAGATGGGGGTTGGAATGGATTAGGATGGGGTGTGGTGTGTTGAGTTGAGGATGTGGATGGTATGGGAAGGTTAGGTGGGTTAGGGAGGAGAGGTGGACGGGTTTTAGTGTAAGTACAACTAGTGTAAGTACACACACAAACTACTCACACACATATAATATATAGACTAAAATCATACACTATCAACCATCGATCAGAGGATGACAATGAAGATATCCCAGGATTCACATACGCTCGTTGCACAACATATACACGGGCGTCACACGATAAAATTTAACGTTTTTTTAACCGTTTTTTCTGCCGATTATCGGCCAGAATTTAGTGCAGCCACTATTTTTTGGCCGATCACCGACGACCATTTCCGCGCCACTCGACCACCCCTCGCCTACCACGATACAAGGCGATCTTTTTACACGATCACAGACGATCCCGGAAAAATTCAAATATTTTGAAAAGATCGGCTGTGGTCGGCGGCTAACGTACTGTGTGAGACGCGGCCTTTACTGTACATACTGTACATACTGTACAAGCACAGCTTGCTTATGAATCGCTATTGATAGCACGAAAATATATCGACGGAATAAGGGAAAGAGAGAGAATAGGTGATAATTGAAGGGGGGGGGAGGAAAGGAGGGGATGTGGAGGAGTGATGGAGTGATATTTGCCATGGCCAAGGGGCAAAAAAAAAAAAAAAAAAAAAAAAAAAACAATTGATGCTGGGCTGGTTTAAATGGTTTTATTTTAGGCCTTGGATTATATAAGGCTTCCCGCAGCCCACCGGTAGGCCTTATATAAGTCTTGCCGCACTTGCTGGGTTAACAACCAGATCCGGACATGCCTCATTGCCCTGCAAACCCAAGGCTGGCCAGCCCAACTCAAAATGAAACAGTGGGGAATGAACACTTGCCCCCGGGAAGACGGCATCACACCCGACGAGAGGTTGTATGGCGTAGCACCCTTGCTGCTACCCTTCAGGAAATTGGCAAGCATACCAACCTCCTCCACCAACCCTCTACAACACCTAAAGAACGTCCTACACACTGTCCAAGTTTGCCAGGACGTACCTCAGGACGCCACACCTCCTCAGAGCCCTTACGCCGTGGGCAACCAAGTGATGGTACCCATATCCAACAAGCTGGACCCCAGGTAGATCGGACCTTACAAAATCACCAAGGTCCCTAATCCATATAAGATTATCGTGAATTATCACGGCGAATCCCGGATGGACAGGGAAAAGGTCACACCCACCGAGACGCCCCCCACAAACACCATGCCCCAGCTCGATCTACCTCGTCAACGCCCTCGCCGTGAGTTTCATATTTCCCTTCCTTCTCCTTCAGCTCAGCCTTCTCGACCCCCTCCTTCGCCATCTTTATCACCCCCTTCACCTCAACCTCCTTCCATTCAACCTCGTCAATGCCCTTCCACTCACTCTCTTCCTTGACGTCTTCCGCATTCTTCAGCTCCCACTTGACTTAAATACTCTTTTCGCCCTCGCTCTCAACTCACTCGCCGAGCCCTAAGCCGACGCCTTTCAAACACTCCATCCCCTAGATCAAAACACCCTCAACCCTTCTTTACCTGCAGACACCCCCCCTCATCTACCTCATCATCCTTGCCACCCACTTCTTCAGTACCTCCTCGCTGACTTCCTCACACCTTCTCCCACTCGCAGGCAAATTCCTGTTGTCCCCGCACTATCTTCATCAGCACCCTCTACCTCTTCCCTCCTTCTTCCCCGCCCTTTGCTATCCCGTAGGCCGTCGCCTAGCTCCTCCACTCCGCCCCTATCCATCCAGCATGTCTCCTAACCCGCAAAAGTCTTCAGTTTCCGATCCCATCACCCCCTCACCTGTTCACACAAGATCAGGCCGTCTTTCAAAACCCCCCACTCGTTTTTTCCCAACTTCTACACCATCTTCAAGCTCTCCACCTTCTCCTCTATTTGCTCATACTTTAAAATCATTTCCTACACTCCTACGAGCACCAGCATTCAGAGTAGCGAGTGCAACTGGCACAACTTGCCATTCCCCAACCATCATAAAGGCTCCACTACCTGTCTCCAATTCCGGCAACAACCTTGCACTTCCCTACATCAAGAAACTGAAATGGGGAGAGAAAATCAACTCACTGTTCATCATCAGGTTTTGGGACGAGCTCGAAACTAGCCTGGAGTATTCCCACATCACCTCTTACCTCACTGTATATGCCAACACCTCTTGACCTGCAGACGCCCGCTCCCAAGCTTGGTGGGCGTATCTGGAAGGGCGCCACATGTTTACCCGCCAGGGGGACGCCTGGTGCTTCGTAATCCAGCCACGAAGTCATGGCTACTACCCCTGAGAGGAGAGTGAGATGGGGTATAAAAGCAAAATAGGAGATAGCACCAGCATCAAAACAACTTCTGTCACCACCCCGCCAAGGCAAAAGGACATAAGAGCCTCCTCACCACCTCAGGCCCGGGTTGCCACCATCACCAATCACCACTGTCCCCGACCCCAGGAATTGTCCCCAGGAAAGGACAATTCCTTGAGATTAACAACCAACACCACCAGCGAAACCAGAGAAGTCAACTACCAACATCAGGGAAGAGAAATCTTTCATAAAACCCAAACCACCACGCGCCCATCTTGCCCGGAGACGCACCATCGCCATGGCAAGAATTCTGAGAAGGGCTACCACCATCAACATAGACCTTCCTCTAAGCACAACCGCCCTTCTAGACCCGAGATACGCAGCCGGGAAGAACAGCGGAACTGGTAAGACCTCTTCAGCCAAATTCCTAAGCAGTACAGTTGGAAAGTATCTAAAAGGCACTGGCTGATAGGTGTCTGGAAGACTTGGGATTATCTTTACCGAGAAATTGCGTTGAGGGAGTAAGACACTGGTGGAACTACTCGAAGCAATTCTCTAATGTACCTTGGATTTGCTCGTACTTTTGTTACACTACACTGGTGACCACCAAACATTTTTACATTGCCTTGGTACGGGACTTACTATAATTAGAGTATGCAACATGGAGTGAGCGCTCTAGTTCTAGTAAACCCACAACCATAGGAAGGCTGGTTGGAAGAGTGTAAGACACTGGTGTAACGGCTTCCTTCTCAGTCAGGACTTGTAGTGGAGGGTCTAAGACACTGGTGTAACAACTCCCTTGCTTGTCAAAGATCGACAAGCAAAAGGCTGGAGAGTGACTGCTCAGGGAGCCAGATGTGGTTTCTTGCACAGACTGTGTGTTATAAGGTGTCTCGACACCAAGCAAGGGCAATCGAGTCACACTAGCAACAGCACTAGGTGATACGGGCACAAACTCAGTAACCATGCTTTCCCGGCAAGCGTTGTAACCTACGCAGGTTGGTACCGAGTTACGACCAAGACAGCAAGCGTTGTAACTGACGTAAATTGATCCTCGGCTGGTGCCTGAGTCTTGGTTCAGCACTTGGCTATCCCGGCTAGCATTGTAATTGACGCGGAGTAATACTGAAAGAATTGGACAGCAAGCGTTGTACACGTATCTTTTGCCGGTCAGTCATCTAAAATCAGAAACTTTCCAAACGGAGTCCCACAAGAATCCGTCCTATCGCCCGCACTCTTCAATCTGTACATGCACGATATAACTACACCCAATACGCCCCAAATAAGCTTAGCCTCCTATGCAGATGACATAACACTCACATGCACACACCATGACCCAAAAAGAGCAACAGATCTCCTTCAACCCTATCTCAACACACTACATGGCTGGTGCACTACAAACAGACTTAATCTAGCCCCAGCCAAATCCACCGCAACCCTGCTCACAAGTTGGACAGAACACGAATACATCCCTCAACTCACCATAAACTAACACACCCCTAACACATACACACACACCCAAAATCCTAGGAGTAACATACAGTAGGGTCTCACATAAAACGAGTTTATGGTCGATAAACGAGGGCGTTTTATGTGAATTCGTTTTATGTGAACACAGCATTTTGGTGGCGCAATATCGTCAATGTTCACTGTAAGCGAAAATTTTCGTACAAAGCGAACGATATTTCGTACGTTTTGTACGATATTTCGGCGTTTTATATGAAAGCGTACGATATTTTGTACGTTTTGTACGATATTTCGGCGCTCTATATGAAAACTCCTTGTATTTGCCCCACTTTGGCGGCGGATTCGTTTTATGTGATCACATTCGTTCTGATCGAAAATTAAATATTAATATTTTAGGTCGGTCGTTTTAATCGAGACTCGTTTTATGCGAACACGTTTTATGCGGGACCCTACTGTATGATACTCATATGACATTCAAACAGCACACCACAAACATTAAAAAGAAACTGACACCCAGACTTAACGCCCTCAGGTCACTTGCTCACACAAAATTTGGACACAACAAAGAAACTACCACCACAGTATATAAATACATAAGATCAGTGATGGAATACGCAAGCCCAGCCTGGGCTTCTAACCTAGCTGAAACACATCATAAGACCTTACAGACTATTCAAAACAAAGCCCTGAAGATCATTACAGGCTGCACAGCTACTTCACCCACAGATCACCTACATCAAGAAACCAAAATCCTCAAAGTCAAAGACCATCTGGACATGAGAGGCACTCCATTCCTGGCAGCAGCCTCCACAAACCAAGACCACCCACTAAACTACATGGCAACACACCCACAGACACCAAGAAATATCAAAACAACACCCAGCACACGGTATCACACACAATTATTGTCCTCTCTCCCTCCCTGCCCACCTCGAACCAACTTCCAGAAGCACATCCATACTCATATCTCTCACCGATCCATCCACTCACTCACAGACAACACGCAGCTGCATGCACGACCTCCCGAAATCCATCCTTCCGAATCCTCCCTTCCTCGCGAGGACAGAGTCCACCTGGCCAGGCTGAGATGCGGACACCATCCAGCTCTCCTGAGCTATCAGAAGAGACTGGATGACTCCGTTGTCGACGCCTGCCCGGGATGTAACACAGCACCCCATACCATTAAACACATCATAGAAGACTGCATTTCACACAACCACTTACGCCAACAACACAATCTACACTCAATGAGAGCTCTGCGGGAAAGCCCGATCGTGGCCATGGCCTTCCTCAGGGACTCGGGGCTGTTCGACCAGGCAGCTTAGGGAACAACAACAACAACAACAACTATGTGACCTTGTCCCCAATATGAACTGTAACCATCCTTTCCCACCTTAGGATTTATGTACTTTCCTACCTTAGGACTGTCTGTGAGGCAACCAAATATCAGTTTTAAGCCAGCAGGCTGAATGCTTCTCGATGGTTGATTTGGCTGAGATAGTGTCTCTTCTGGCTGGGATGTCACAGTTGGGGCATCTCCTGGCAAGAGGGGCATCTTCGGGGGCTGGGGTAGACCCTTCTCTGGCTGGGATATCGCAGGGGAAGAGTCTCCGGGCAGCAAGGGCACGGCTGTTTCGGTCGAGTTGGTGATGTCTCTGGTTGAGTTTGCAGGGGTTGTGCAATGGTTGCACCTGGTGGTTTTTTATGCCGGACTAGTTGTGCAGGTTTTGAAATCCGGTTTAGGGGCTGGCTGTCAGGTAAATTGTGTTTGGACGAGATCGTGGTGGTGGGTGCGTCCACATGTGGTGGTGTCGCCTTCTCTTGCTTGTTTTGGTCAGTAATCGAGGGTTGCGGGGGCATTTGATGTTTCTTGCTGGTGTATGCCTTAGGGATGGTCCTCTGGTTAAAGTTGGAGGGTTGTTGGGCGTCGGTAGGGGGCATGGGAGGTTGATCAGGATAGAAGGTGATGATGGTTTCTCAATGTATTATTCCCAATTATTTACTTTTCCTTATTCGTCTCCGCTTGGCTCTGTTTCCTATCACGGGCGCCGTGGAAGAAGACGTTGTTTCGGTTGGGTCTCTATGATGTTGATGCTCTTCCTTGACAACGGTGATACATACAAAGTGTTTATGCAAGTTTGGGGCTGGTACTGCATTCCTAGGCCACATATCAATCTCCTCTCTAATTAATGAGTTTATTAGCTCGGTGACCAATCTCACTCCTATGTCACCCAAGGCATTTATCATCTCGTCGACAATGCCAGAGCAACCATGCAGCTTTTCTGTCCTTCATATTATTTATTGTGCTGCTCACAACAGCTGGTGTTATCAGCCAAGTATTGGCTTTTCATTACTATGCTAACCCTTCTCTGGTACATAGTTATTAGTGT
This sequence comes from Paralithodes platypus, assembly GCA_032716605.1. Lineage (NCBI taxonomy): Eukaryota > Metazoa > Arthropoda > Malacostraca > Decapoda > Lithodidae > Paralithodes > Paralithodes platypus. The sequence goes on along the minus strand of CM064480.1, from coordinate 56,807,924 downwards.
TTGAGTGTGGGTGTATTGTCTCATATGCCTTGTATATTAATTCAAATGGGTGCGTAGCAGTTAGTACTCATGACTGTACAGTATTTTATAAATGCTAGAAATTAGAGGGGGAAATGCAGACCTGCGTACCAGTGAGAAATCATGTTTATTTATAGAACACATCTATGTCAACTAAACATAATAATCCTAATTTAATGTGTATCATTGCTCAAGGCAAGCAGCATGAACATATGCATAATATTTTGTAGCTTATAGAAAGGATATCACATTTGTAGTAACAGGGAGAGGAGTTTTGTGGTTTTAAACCGATTGCCATATTAAGCACTTTGATTATGGAGGCCTATTCTAATCATAAAAAAATCATCTAGGGTTATAACTTATTGTTTAACGCTTTCTGTATACCGTGACATGTTCTTATACTTTATTGTGGCTATTAGTAGCCAATTCTATACAGTTTAAGGAAGGTATTTCTTAAGTCAGAGGTGGCTAATTCTTGAGACTTTATCCCCTTTGAATTCTAGAGGTCCTTCATAAGCTGCATAAAATTGTCTAACTTTAGCACACAAAAATTAAAAGGCTAATCTGAATAAAATCACCTAATGTTTGCCAGAAAAAAGTGAAAAGCCATCAACTGTAATGAAAGGGTTAATGCATTGGGGTGCAAAACTACCCTTCCTGTATCAGTTTTGCAGTGTAGTGTAGAGCAACCTTCATAAATAACACACTAAAGCCGGTATCACACGAGTGCTTTCTCCCTCAACATTTATCCACAACATTGGTTTGGCAGCTTATGAGGTAAACTGTATAAATAATTTGGTCACCTAAGTTCATCTATCTTCAGTTTCTAGTACCGGTGTACAAGATCCTAGAAATGTTGCTGTAAAAAAGTTGACCATTGAAGTTGACGATAAAATCTTGTGTGATACCAGCTGTAGAACGGTCACCAAAAGTTACAACTTTTACAGAACAAATTCTAAATATGCTATTTTAGCAATACAGTATACGTGAAATAATAATGTCAAACACAGAAATAAAATATAACAAACTAATGGATAGTTTAAGTTAAAATACTTTGTAATTATTAAATTAAAAATAGCTACATTAGCATAAATAAAAATAGTACAGTACTTGGTGGGTGTTCAGTACATGGTTTCAGATACAATGCAAAGTTGCATTTTATATATATTTAAATTATAAATATAATTACAAGCTCAATAAATTTAATTGCTGTAATATTATAGTGTATTGTATGTATGTATGTATATACTCAGGCACATACCCCATAGCTGAGGGTGGCAGACTTGAGACAGAGCCCGAACGGAAACAACATTTAAAGTTCCAATTCTTAGAGCCCGGGACCACTTTCGCGTTCCCTCGCCCCTATCTCTGTCTCGATGAGTAGTTTTACTAATCTATATATATTTGTATGTATGTATGTATATACTCAGGCACATACCCCATAGCTGGGAGTGGCCGACTTGAGACAGAGCCCTAACAGAAACAACATTTAAAGTTCTATATATACACTGTAAATTAAAGTCTTATAAAACTGAAATCTAAATCAAGTGAAGGTGTAAATGAGGGAATAGTGATCCCTGATTGCTGCATTTATTAGCTGTGATAGCTCAACTGCACAAATCATATTTGGTATATTGCCTGCTAAATGCATAGCAGAATCATTAATGTAAAGCATACACACAAACAACATGCTATAAAATGAAAGTATATCTGTATGTATTAAGCTAGCCAATTAACCCTCTGGCTCCAAGAGATCCTTCCTAAACTGAATAAAGTTTAAGTGGTGAATGCTAATAATATATTGTCAAGCTCTCATCAGATTAAAGAATTACTGGAAGCCATTTACAGATCATTTACAATTTCACACAATCCTCAGCTTACCTAGCTAGTTAACAAATCCCATTACGGGCTTGTTCAGCCAGGCAGCCTAGGGAACGATTACTACTACAAATCCCATTATTACTGTTATGGTTACACACTTCTTCCATTAACCCCTTTAGCACGATGACGTAATTTCATCTTATTCTGGTTACCGTTAGACAATTTTCTTTATCTTATAATCTACTCTAGGACTCAAATACAATGTCAATATACCTTCTGAATAACACAGGTCCTTCTTAAACTACACAAAATCGTCCAATTTTAGCCAGAATTAAAGGTATAAAGGCATCTTCATGCTGAATGGGTTAGTCATTCGTCTATAGTCTTCTTTGCCTTGTATATTTCGTTTATTCCATTATTTGAAACATTTTTGTTTCTCCTTTACTGTAGCTTGAACTTCTTTGTTCCACCACCAGAAAGTCTTATGCCTGGGGGGAACTAGAGATCCTTTAGTAACAGATCAGCCAACCTCTGTCATCTTGGTGTTACTGGTGATATATTTTACTTTCTTTAGCCCTCGAATATCTCCATACGGTACCTATAATAAACATTCGGCAATACTTGTACAGGATATATAGGTTGTCTTTGGTTATACATCTACATGTTCAAATATAAAATATGACATCGTTCTTTGATAATTCAGGTATTAAAATTGTGTCCAATGAAAAAGATGACCACTCTCTCTTAATACAGGATTTCTAGGGAAAACTATTTGTATATATGCGCGACTAATTTGATTGGGACCCAAATTCACTTACTCATATACAGTAGTGATGTGGTTTTGTGCTCTTTTATTTCAAAATGTTATTTTGCTAAAGCGTTATTTCCACATAGTGATTTTGATAAGTTCTTTTGGCTTTATATTGTGTTGTCCCTGTTTTGGTTTGTTTATTTTGCAAGTTAGACATTATAATTACTACAACTCTACAACTTTACTACATTATCAATATACTGTACCTACAACTTTATCAGTGGCATCAAAGAGGCCTGTTCCAAGAAGTCCCACTGGCTGTTGAATTAATTTGAACTCCTTTTAGTAAATTAATATTAACCCCTTCAGCGCGACGATGTAATTTTTATCATATTCTGGGTACCATTAGACGATTTTCTTCAGCTTTTAATCTACCTCTTAAGATTCAAAGGGGTAATTACGATCTCGATTAACCCTCTGAAAAACATGAGTCCTTGTTAAGGTGGGATGGGTCGTTTTTCTGGTCCCCTTTCTCCCTTATTTTGAGTTCCATCAGTTTTCAGATTTTAAGACCTTCGCCCCATTAGTTTGGCATTTTTCAGACCTTTAGTCCCATTTCTTTGCCAATATTAGGACTTTTTCATGTCATTCCTGGTGAGCGATAGCGAGCCTGTAATTTTTAGAGGAATCGGCCTCGGCCGGGACATTTTTCTACTAAAAATTTACAAATTTATATCGAAATTGGGGGTGTTTTTTAAGCTTGATAGAGGTTTAGAGAGCAAACTAAAAAACCCTCCTTAAACCATTGAGCCGAACCAGTAAATTATGCTGTACAATACCGTCTGGGCTCCCTTAACTTACATTAGTTTCTATCAGTGTGAACAGTAGTCCATTTAATATTTCATCCATGTCATCAGTTACTCCAATCCAGGGTTAATAAAGCATAGTCTAATAGTGATAATCATGTTTCTGTAATATATCATTATATACAATTCATTAATTTTATATTAACACATGTAATAGGAGTTGAGGCATTCTTAGGGTGGTGTCACACAGGTAATTTTCCGCCAGTTTTATTAGAAATTGTCCTATTTTGGCTTGAATTTCTTGCATAAAAAAAAAACAATATCAATCACATAAGTTGATTAATATAATCTAGCATTACCTGTAAGTTAGTACCTGAAATTGATGACAATTGTACAGTGGGCCACATTTTGTTTTCTATGTGGATGAGGGAGACAAAAGGGAAAACTGCCTGTGACGAGTGCCTCCCCCAGAGTTAAAAGAGTGACACGACCAAAATCAAGGCATGTTCGAGCCGAAATGTCTGAACACACAGAGTTTGAAGCAATTTAAGTCATAGGATGAGGGAAAGATGGATTCAGGGAGAGAGTTCCAGAGCTCCGCTGTTGAATAGAAGAAAGATTGGGAGTATCGTTTCACTCTTAAGTTGGAGAGTTTCACAGAGTAAGGGTGGGATTGTGTTGCAAGACGGGTGCTACGTACCCTACGTAGAGGAGGTGGTATACACTGAGAAAGCTCTGAGGAACACTGATTTTTGTAGTAGTGAGAGAAAGGCAACATTGCGGCGAAGAGAGAGAGATTGCAGAGTCGGTGAGTGGACAGGAGTTAATGAGACGAAAGGCTTTCCTTTCTATTATATCTAGAAGTGCTGTGCGAAAGGATCCTCCCCACACATGTGAACAATGCTCAATACAGGGATGCACTGTGCCCCTGTACAGAGCAAGAAGCTGTGCAGGGATAAAGAACCCCTTGAGGCGGTTGAGCACACCCAGCTTCTGGCCGCCTTCGCAAGAGTAGTAATATGGTCCTTCAAAGAGAGAGCAGAAGAAAAGGAGACACTGAGAATACTGAGAGAAGATGTATCTATTATAATATGTATCTATTCAGGGATTTTGTTATATGGAAGGGAAAGTAGTATGAATCGATTTAGGAGTGTCGATTCCCATGCAGTAGTCAATTTACATCATCAATTAAAATGTAAAACTTGCAAACAAAGCAAACCAAAACTGGGACAAAGACAATATAACGTCAAATTAACTTATCAAAATCGCTATGTGGAAACAACGCTTACTAGATTTTGTTTTGTTTTAAATAAAAGAACACAATCCACCACATAGGGTGTACATTACTACATGAGCAAGTTACTCTGGGTCCCAAGCAAACTAATCGCACACATAACAACGCACTATAAATTCATGTGGGCAACTGTACATAACTCAGGTACATTAACTGAAGGCAAAGTAAGTAAAAAATGAGATACCACAATTGGAAACAGTCTTGAAAACTGCTGAAAAACCTTCCCATGTGATGCCGCCTTTATAGAGGAGTATCTGTACCCCAAATTGTAAAATAGATAAGCGAGTATTTGATTTGTGAAACCTGCAGGCCCAATTATAATGGGTAACCCATATGTGTCAAAGTACCGTTGTGTATTATGAACATGTATCATAGAGCATAGCAGTAGTTATGCCAACTGTGAAGCAAAGGATGAGAAAAATATATACCGTATATAAGAATACCTAACAAAACCTTGATACAATTTTGCACCAAAAATGCATACTGTAATGGAGAAATTATACCCATGTGACAATTTTTTTTTTAATGTGATGAAACAACGGTTTCAAACTCTCTGAAGTCCTCAAGAGAACTCCAGAGTCAAAACTGTTGGGTTATCACAATAAAACGTTTTTCCGTCGTGTGGTTATCATTTCTCCATTTAAGTATTCACTGCACTGTAAATTTCTCTTCTCAAAAATTGTATAATATCAGTAGTTAATCTAGTGATAATAATGAACGATAGGTTGGGAGAGAGGTATCCTAACCAGGATTCAAACCCACTAAGTCCAGGTATATTTGGGAGAGTCGGACACTCGGCTCATGGCCGAGTGGTTACGGTGCCCGACTCTCCCAAATATACCTGGAGTGAATAGGTTCGAATCCTGGTCAGGATAACTCTTTCTCATCAGTAGTTAAGCTTGGAATATCTTTGGCCAAAAATGTATAAGTAAACAAGGATTGTTTTTATAATAGTAACTGTAGTATAAATTTTATTTTATTTCCATTTTTACTGGAATTTCAAATTTATGCTACTAAATACATGTAGCAATATGTTGTTCCGAATAATAACATTTAATCACTTACGAGTATCATGCCATAACTAAGTTCAAGCTGCATACATCAATGTATATACTCAGGTACATACCCCATTGCTGGGAGTGGCCGACATGAGACAGAGCCCCAACAGAAACAACATTTAAAGTTCTTATTCTCAGGGTCCAGGACCATTTTCGCGTTCCCTCACAAATTTCTCTGTCTCGTCGAGTAGGAGAATTATACAAGGGGAGGAGGATTCCTAGCCCCCTGCCCCCAGAAGGAAAAGTAGGACAGTAAAAGAGACAGACAGAAACAGCTAAGGTTGGGTAGAGGATGTCAAACCTTACTCTGGATACGACCAGCCCTCACCTGAAATGTATACTGTACATCGATACTTAGCTGAAATACAAATAGATTATGCTTCTAGTATGCATGTAAGTGCAATAAATAAATTTCAACATATTTTTTACCTATCACAAACCCACATATTTCAACATTTCTGCTAAATATTTATATCTACAATATTAACTTTTTTTATAGCCCGAAACTCGCAAGATATCAATTTAGTATCAGGCTTATGCTCTCTCCAATTATTTGTTGTACCTGTATTACTATAGAATCACTGTCTCGAGTCGGCCACCCCCAGCTATGGGGTATGTGCCTAAGTATATACATACATACATACTGTACAATACATACATACATACTTTAGAGTCCTATTAAGTACAATACACCCCATTATAATTCTTATTAAATTATTGTGTCATAAAAATAGGTAAAATAACATCATTTTAAATTAAGGTTATTGGATTCATTAGGGGCAATTTGAAATAGTGTGGAAAAACCAAGGACTGTACAGTAAAAGTCCTGTATTCCAGCACCTATCAGTCCAGGAAGAAAAGTCCAAGTCCGGAATTTGGGAAGGGCCGATTAAATCCTTTCAATACAGTAACATTAATTTTGGCTGTATTTTAGCTACATGCAGATGATATTACAAAGCTTAGGAAGGACCTCTAGGAATCAAAAGGTTTAAGACTATCACAATTAACCCTTTAACTCTGACAATTTCCTCTTAAATTCAAGAAAATAAGCTGGAAGTAGCTATCAATAGAGCAAAAATTGGTCCTAGGTTTAAGTCCTTGGAGCACCACATGTATTCATTTCTTTCATTGATTTCATTAGTTAGGTTTATTTGTAAATTAATTGGTGGGTTGATGAAAACAAATATGAATTAATCTAATTTAAAGTGTTAATGTCTAAAATAAGTTAATGATTTCTTTACGTATAACCAGTGTGCTTCTACTGACACACAATATACATAACTTTCTAAGCCTTTTCATACAATACCTTTATAATTAAAGCAATTTTGAGATGCTTGGGGGATTAACAGTAATAATAAAGCACTTACAACTGTATTTCTTTATATCACCACAGGCCGTAGCTCGGTTGGTAGAGCTCTCGCCTGCTGACCGTGAGGTTGACGGTTCGAGCCTCGGGCCAGCCAGTGAGCTATTGGCAGATGTCAGTGCTGTTGGTGAACGGTGCGGTCTAGCAATCTGTGGCTACTATTCACTGAAGTCCCTGATTCATCAGGGCACCCACCCTAGCCCAGCTATTCAGCTGGGAGTGTATGGTGGTAAAAACTGCATCATCATAAAATGCTGTAGCATATTCGATAATCCAATCAATTTAATAATCTGACATATTTGATAAACCCTTGACCTCCAATTTGCTTACAAAATTACAGGACCTTGACTGCACATTATCACATAGATATTTACACTTATTATCCTAAACTATTATTTTCCTTCGCAGTGCCAATAATGGACAAAATCACTTGAAAAATTAAGTTACCTTTAGAAACGCTAACATAGCAAAACCTATGATAGCAGAGGGATGAGTGCACTGTACTAATCTGTGTACTCTCTGTAAACAGCGCTAATTTTCACAGTATTTGTTCGGTGTTAGGTGCTGGGGAGGGAAAGAATTGTTTAAAAATACAAGTATTAATTTCATCAAACAGATTGCCACAAACCAGATTTGCATAAAGGTAAACGTAAATAGAATTATCCCTAAAACATAGGATATATTTTGTCCTATATGTCACAATATCTCCAGGCAATCTCAACGCCACCAAATACACCATACTTTAAGCTCGGATGAAGTCTTTTAAATTTCACACTGGCTATCTTTACATAATTTTACTTCATTTAGGAAGGATATGTTAAGAGTTGGAGAATTATTAGACATTGCTATGCCTCTTTGATTCACGGAGGTCCTTCCTAAACTGACAGCCAGCACAGAATGAAAGTGGCATCACCATACTGAGCATTCAGTCTGGATACAGTATATACAATTAACTTCTAAAACATGCATTCTGTACAGAGTATTAAAAATCATGAACCAACATAACATCTCTCTTACCATTCCATAAACCCTAAAAATCACAGGTTTGTCTATTACTAGATGGGCCAGATCCCGAAATCACACAGATCGGTACTGTACTATCCAAGGAGGTCAAACTTGCAGTATAATATCCAACAAATGGCTATCATATGATTTGGTAACTCAATGACCTAGGTTATCATACCGTAACATATCCACAACATGTATACATACTCGTACATAAATTCAAAGACCGAGTGCTGAACACGAAGTGCAGTTTCAGTCTCAGGTCCTAAAGGTGGCACTCCAGTCAGTCCTGTTCAGAGCTGCCTCACTTATATTTTTTTTTAAATTCAAGATCAGAGTGTACAGTCTGATCCCATGTCTTTCTAGGTCTACCCCTTGGTGCAGCTCCCTTCACGTTCAAGGACTTGCATCTTTTCACCTAATTTAATTATTCATCCTCTCCACACGCCTAACCCATCCACGCCTGCTTGCACGCTTCTCATCATGATATTCTTGATACCTAACTGTCTCCTCAGCTCTTCACTAGATATTCTATCTTGCAGTTTGGCCCCACACATCTATCTCACCATTCTCATATCATTACGTTTTATTCTGTTGATATCATCCGCTTTGAAAGTCTACTTTTTTTAAGCATAGGTCACTGCGCTTCTAATACATGAAGCGTACACCTTACCCTTCAAGGGGAGTGTGAGTTGTCTCATGGTTAGAATTGGCATCAGTTTTCTCTTTCTGAACTTTCCCCAGCCACATCTAATTCTGGCAATAGTGGCGGACTTGGCCCTGCTATTGGCAGAAATGGTGTCTCCCAAGTAGCATAACTTGTCCACCATCTCCAGCGACTCATTGCCAAAGTTCACACTCTTGAGCCGGTCATTCAACCCGAGCTCATCTTTGCATACTATACAATACATTCTTTTTGTTCCAGCTAAAAATCCTCTCAGATGGGATGGACTTAATGTGAAACAGTAATGTTTACCTTCCTCTACATTATCCTCACTGCTTAAGGTTTATAGAAAGGTAAATGCCTAGTGTGAACTGACACAAATAACCAAATGTACTGTACCTAGATATATAGATAGGTGATCTGATTTAACCTCTTGAGTATGTTAAGACACTATTTTTGAAGAATTGAGTCACTATACTAAAGGGGTTAATACAGTACTTTATTAAGAATGGTGAGTCATGGTCAATTAATATGTAAGACTGGTGTAACTATCAGCCATATTTACAGAAATTTCCTCCGTATCACAAGGACTTTACATTAGGCGATTTATTTGTGATCACCCTTTTGGGGATGAAGGCGTCTGGCAATAGATATGATAGCCATAATATATTTCTATTGACGCCAATATGTGGTTTGCATATACAGTACTGTACAAGTATAGCATACCGGAGGTTAGGTTGACTTACGATGACATTTTTAAAAGGGCAGCTGAAGACCCTTCTCCTTTGGAAAAGATATAATCTCTCTTGCTAAGATGGAGAACAGCTGGTATATTACTAAATGTAACTGTTCCTGAAGTTGTAATTTCATAACTGTTCATATAATTGTAGTTTTATAATGCAATCCGAGCACTAGTGAATCGCTCTGGAAGAATTGGCGCTTTTGAGAAATAGCTAAAACAATAGGGCCACATTCTTTATTGTACAGTTCCAGTAACTAGAAAGAAATGACAGTAAATATGGGCATATGTGAAGACTTCCCTGAATCATCTGATATGAATAATCAAGCTAACTGAGAAAATTTGGACGATAAGTTATGCATTCTATTCAAAGTAATGCTTGGCTTCTAGTTTACAAATCAGTATGAAAATAACAAATCTGTTTATTTTCTTAGCTAAACAATACAAGTACAATTCATTACATTGTATTCAAAAGTTATATATAAAGCTATTCTATGTGCAATTTTTGACATTATGTAAATTGTGTTCCATCATATATAAAATGTTTTTAAGCTTGAAATATTCCAAAATGTACAAAATAGTATATCAAATAAGGTAAGCACTTCATGAAAGATGATGATTAGCCATGAAAACTCAGTTCACTAAGGCAGTAAGAAGGACCTTAAGCTTAACTTTGCTGATGATGAAAAATGCTCAAACTAAATTTTTTAATCATACTACTGTAATATGATTATTATCAAAATTGTATTTCAGTTAGCAAGTGTAATACAATTATCTCATTCACATACTAAAGAAAACTCTATGGTAGGCTAATAGTAGTATTTACTAAACTTTTCTCATTCGCTATACTAACCATGAACACCCTCTTTTATAGACATTATATAGTCGAGGCCCTCGGTGCAAGAAGGAACGAATCCACCATCCAGATCGACACCGAATATTCTGCTGTAACAGGTACCTCAATGTACAAGTATCTTGTTTTTATAATGTAATGTATATTTGGCAAATTTGTCAATGGATATTGGTGAATACTGTACAGTAATCTCTCAATTGTCCGTCGCTGCATTATCCGACGTGCGACACTATCCGTCGTCAATAAAATATCAGTCTACATCACATAATCCGTCTTCATGACGAATAATAAAATTCATATCCAGCGCCATACCCCAATATTACCAAATTCCATGTTTGCACAAATATATTCCAGTCAACCCCCCCCCCCCAAAAAAAAAATAAAAAAAAATAATGAGACTTGATATCAAACTAGAAAACATAAACAAAAACAAACAAACAAGTGAACTGAACTGAACTCCAAGAATCTGCCATTATCAAGGAGTTTGCTGCTTGTATACGAAATCCGAGTGCATCCGACATGTGAGCGTCACTTGAGCAAGTTCCTGCCGCCATCTTTTATGATAACACAATTTACACAAGCCAGCCGCTCAAATTCCACCTGCCATTGATTTGGAACACCACCTGTTTACAAGTTTTTTTGTGCCCAAACATCGTATCTCTCACGTTAATTCAGAGTTAGGGATGGTGGGCCTGGTGGTAATGATGGAGTTGAATGCCCGGGACCATCAAAACAGAGTAAAGGCCAGTCAAGCGTGCCTACTGTGTCGGACAAAAGCCTTGGATATATGACGATAGGCTATATATGACAGTGATTTAAAAAAAAGGCTGTGTGGCAATTAATCTCCACATTATATATATTTTTAAAGTATTCTACTCATATGTATTTATTGGATATATTTGGGGGAAAATGGGTACTTTAGGGGTGACTGGACGAATTTGGAACCAATAGTGTGGTACCGTATCGGTCTTTTTGCATATAAGTCACGACTTTGGCCCCTATACGACGGATAATTGAGAGATTACTGTACCCCTGTACAATAAAAAATAGATACATTGAGGTACGGTACCTGTTACAGTAGAAAGTTTGGTGTCGATCTGGATGGCGGATATGTCCCTTCTCTCACTGAGGGCCTATTATTATCCATGGACACTTTTATCAAACAAAATTGTGTGAATCAAATCTCTGAAGCTTTTGAAATATGTATATTTATGGTTTTATTTTATTTGCAATAGGTAGTGATTTGATAGTTCTAAGTGTCCAAGGAATACTTAAAGTAAATGTACACTCAAGCTATAATAAGTATACACCCAATTGAATACTTGAACCTTTAAAGCATCACTCTGAAGCATTTTGAATAATATATAGTACTGTACTGTATTATCTCTCTTAGGTTTGATATAATGCAAACAAGTGTATACTTATGAAAGTTTCTGATTGTATCCGGCTACATTCAACTAATCACTCACTCAATTCATCACTCAAACTGTCCCGCTCACTATCAGACGTCAGATCGGACGAGGAACTAATTTCAATATCAGAGTCGGAGTCTTCTACCGCTGCTGCCGCCGCAGCTCCACCTTGCTGTGCTGCTGCTGCGGCTGCTTCCTCCTTCTTCTTCCTCTTTTTCTCCTTCTTCAACTGTGCCCTTTTGGTGTACATATCAATAATCCTCTGCACCTCCTCTTGTTCTGTCACAGCGTCTATGGCCTTCCCTCCTTCCATCTCCAGGTCACTGTCGAAACTCTTGCTGCGTCGCTCCTCCTCTGACATGTCCTCCCGCCCATCCTTACTCTTCTTCTTCTTGTTCTTCTTCTCCTTCCTGCGCTTTTCCGCCTGAGCCATGGCCCCTGCCAGCTCTGGTTCTGCTCTTAACCCCCCCATGGCTTGCGCAGCACCTGCATCTGCTTCTGTCGAGGCTGCCTTCATCAATGCCTCCACCTTAAAAAGAAAATAATAATAATTATATACCGGTATATATATACAGTACCGTATATATATATACCGTATATACTGTATATATATATATATATATTATGTATGTATATTTTATTTCATTTTGGCCAAACACCGTCATTCCCGAGAAGGGGTGGCCATGACGAATCGCTAGGTCAAGTTGCCCGGGCTTGACATCTACCAATAACATTCTGACAGTGCAGGCTCGATCCAACAACACTTTGATCAGCAGCCGACGCTCTACTGATTGCCACTGCTCGTGACATATAATAATAATAATAATAATAATAATAATAATAATAATAATAATACTGTAATAATAAATTAAAGTTGCAAGCAACGTTGTCCGGGGTTCGAGCGGTTTTGCAAGCAGGGTATTGTGTTGGATACAAAAGCTGTGTCACAGATATCGAAAGATCATTTAACTTATCGGGCATGGAGAAACTACAGAAGGAACAGATTGTGCAAACAAACATGAGCGAGAGAGGGAGAGATTGGCTGTGTAAGGGATCTGCCTCTATTTGTTTAGTAACAGAGTTGTAGATATGTGGAATAGGCTACCGAATGCTATAATGGGATCAAGAACAATAGAGCTTCAACTTGAAATTAGATAGAACGAGACGGGTTGGGTGTGAAAGGGATCTGCCATGTGTAGGTCAATTGGCTCTCTGCAGACTCCCGTTTCCTTATTTTGTTTATGTTCTCATTTGTGAGGGAGAGAGAGAGAGTATGGCAAGAGAGAATAGGATGTTATAAACGTAAGGAAGATAGCGATAAATATGAGAGAGAGAGAGAGCGCGGGATGGATTGGGTGTGAAAGGGATCTGACATGTGTGGGCCAATCGGCTTTCTGCAAACTCCGGTTTTCTTATGTTCTCATTTGTGAGAGAGACAGCGACTAGGATGTCATAAATGTAAGGAAGACAGGTAAATGAGGAGTTTTTATGAGATTGGTTGGGTGTGAAAAGGATCTGTCTTGTGCGGGCCAATTGACTCTCTACAGACTCCCATTTTCTTATGTTCCTATTTCTTACAATTGTGTTTTGGTTGCAGGTATATGATAACATGGGTGTATAGTAAGTAGTGTAAATAACAGGTAACGTTTATGAGATGATGAGATGGGTTGGGTGTGAAAGGGATCTGCCTTATGTGGGCCACTTGGCTCTGCACACTCCCATTTTCATCTTGGTTGCATGTGTAAGGGATCTGCCTCATTTGTACCGGTGTGCAAACAAACAAGAAGAGCGAGAGAGAAAGAGATTGGCTGTGTAAGGGATCTGCCTCTATTCGCTTGGTAAAAGAGTTGTAGATATGTGGAATAGGCTACCGAGAGCTTCAACATAAAATTTGATAGAACGAGATGAGTTGGGTGTGAAAGGGATCTGCCGTGTGTGGGCCAATCGGCTCTCTGCAGACTCCCATTTTCATCTTGGTAGCATATGTAAGGGATCTGCCTCATTTGTACAAGTGTGCAAATAAGAGAGAGAGAGAGAGAGATTGGCTGTGTAAGGGATCTGCCTCTCTCGTAACAGAGTCGTATATATGTGAAATAGGCTACCTAGTGCTATAGTGGGATCAAGAACAATAGAGAATTTCAAGATAAAATCAGATAGTCATATGGACGAAATGGGTTGGATGTGAAAGGGATCTGCCTTTTGTGGGCCACTTGTCTCTCTGCAGATTCCCAAGTTAATATTAGTTACATGTGTAAGGGATCTGCCTCATTTGTACCGGTGTGCAAGCAAACGAGCGACAGAGAGAGACTGGGTGTGTAAGGGATCTGCCTCTATTCGTTTAGTAATGGAGTTGTAGATATGTGGAATAGGCTACCGAGTCCTATAGTGGGATCAAGAACAATAGAGTTGAACATAAAATGAGATAGGACGAGATGGGTTGGGTGTGAAAGGCTGCCACGGGTGTGTCTGGCCACCATTTTGGATATCATATCAAAAGTTGCCCAATACAAAAATGCACCTTGTGTCAAAGTTTGGTCCCGATCCGACAAGCAGTTCCGGAGTTATTGCGTAAAAACCGGACTATATATATTTTTATGGAAGCGTGCAATACTTCTTGAACCCCAGATAACGTTGCTTGCTGTTTGAGGGAGGAGGAAAGGTAAGTTACACCACACCAAAAATTGTCAAAACTTTGAAGGTCTAGAACTTTGTTATTAACCCTCCTGGCCCGGGCTGTATCTCCAAAGGACAGGGTGGGCTACCCGGGCGATCTGGCCGAAAAACCTCTAGGCCTAGGCTACCGTATTTTAGTTAATTTTAACTGCTAGAAATTTCCCATGCATCTATAAATGTAGTGCGGTTTCCAATCTGTAGACTGGCGTTGAGTAGAGCTTTCTAAGTCAACTGGTTCAGTTGTGATGACGATTTCAGTGGAGAGCATTTTCAGGCGATGTTAGCAATACGACGATCTTTTCACTACTGAAACAACGACATACAGACATACAATAACAAACGAGTCTTCTCCTTCTTGTTTTCTGAGGTGCGGTGACGCAATGATCGGCTTTGTTTATATGCGTCGGACACACGGCGTTCAGACCAAGCTGAATAGGCTTTCAAGCTTAAAAGTCCTGAAAGGACACCCGGGCACCTGCCCTTATTTCGTGGTGTCATTTTAAAATGACAACCGGGCAGGAAGGGTTAAACAAAGCATTTGGCAAAGGGAGGAATTGTTAAAAACCTTAGCCAATACAGTACTCTGTTATTCACCAAAAATAAATTTGAATTATCATTATTATTTGGTAGGGTAGGTATGTATAGGTAGGTTGGCTAAATAATTGGTGGAATTCGTAGGGACTCAAACTGTTTTGAGAGAGTTAAATAAACAAAAAAATAATAGATCTGAATAATAAATAGACTGTTATTAAGCAAAACTGGGGGATGCGTGGAAGCCTGTAGACGGTAAACTTTGTGTGGGTAGCGAATACGGTTTTAAAGTAATTTAACCCACTGAGCCCCAGCGACGCACTGCTTGCGTCGGCAATGTATGTAACGCTAGACCCCAGCGACGCGAACATTGCGTCGGCCACTAAAAAATATATTATTCGGCTCGTATGGTAGGAAATGGCTTGAGAATTGGAGGGTAGGTACCATAGAGTGTTGGCGAACAGGGACGGTATGCGTGAACCGGCCAGCCAGGCCGCGCGGGTGGTGATGGTGGGATTAGTGGCGCCACTTTACCCACTTATTTCACCGCGACTTTGGACCTTATCTACTCCTGTCGTATGGGAGCTAGAGGCTTGAGATTTGTGTGAGACACTCCTTAGGATGTACGCATTACAATGCCATACTCAGTTTTCACCCTAGTGCTGCCGGGCGGGTGGTCATGCGGGGGAGGTGATGAAAAACACTGTACCCACTTAGGGTACCGATGCCCAATGCAGACGCAAAAATGGGTACTTATTTGTTTTGTCGAGTTGCTTCTGCCAGCCTATAACAGATTGGAAACTGAGAGTGGGGAGGATAAATAGCAAAATGTTTATATTTTTAAGGAATATCAACAAAAATGTTGTACCTGTTCTTATTGAAGAGTGAGAAGACAAATAAGACATGCGTCTCCTTTTTATCACAAAACCCTAATGAGACGCACCTGGACCTAAGGAGACCCAGAAGTGTTTAAATCACAAAAACACCAAAAATAATAAAAGTATTAACCTCATTGGTACTTGAAAGAAAGCATGGTACTTTTGGTTGTAAGTTTACAATGCTTAGACAACAAAAGTGACTGACATAGGCCATATAATTCATATTATTAAATAGGCAGATAATATAACTTAACATTCTAATTTGCTAATTATAGGCCATTACCAAAAGAGTTTAGAGGGTGCAGGGAAGTTATACATGGAACATTAATGCTAATTTGAGGTTTAAAGCTAGTGCCACTCGCCCTCCCATGCATATTTGGTGCTAATACGCCTATTTTATGCCTGCTTATCTCTGTAAATAATAAACGTTCAATAACCAACCAAACATCATGATCATGTGCCTTCATTCAGATTGAAAATGGTAAAAACTGTAACTTTCTGGGTAGTCTGGTAGATATGTGAGCAACTCAAAAGCAATGACAACTTTTTAGGTTCATGTTTGAATGTGCGTGCGTGTGTATGTGTGTGTATGTATAGGTCAGGTGTGTGTGTGCGTGTCAATGTTGTGGCCGGGGGTGAGACGATACACTCAGTCTGACTGACAAAGGCAAGAGTTGGGCTCATTCATGTTGGCACTCTTATCGAGTGATAAGGAGGGAAGTTGGGGAAATGGTGGGGGAAAGTAGGGAGAGGCATGAAGGGGGTGGGGGGGCTACAACAAAATTTGATTGTGTAGCGAAAAAATGCTTGATTCGATTCCGATTTGCTGAAATGGGGAAAGAGGTGCGTCTCCTTAGGTCCAGCAAACATTATTTAGTCCAAAAGAGACGCATTTTTCAAACTGATGCCATACCACACTGGTAGACAGCCATTCTCCCTACTATGTATAGTATACATAAGGTTGAGTTTCCTTCACCTGAGATCAAAGAAAAGGTTATTATGCTTAATAATGTTACCAGAATAAACACACATTTACAAGGACCCAAGGAGACGCAACCCAGCTACCCTAAGCAGACGCGCGTCTCCTTAGGTTTTGCGCAGTGCGTCTCTATTGGTCCCAGGGTAGCCCTTGTTCTAGTTAAGGCTGCTCCGTCAATGGTGAAGGAAACTCAACCATATTCATACAAGACAGAGAGGTGAGTATGGCTTTCTACCACTGTGGTGTACGACCTTCTGGCATCAGTTTGAAAAATGCGTCTCTATTGGATTTTGTGTTTTTTGCTGGCCCTATGGGGACGCACCCTCCCTCCCCTTCAGCCGTGCAAGTAATAGCCTCTTGGTCATGCAGGGGTATACTTCAACTCATGCACTATCAACCAACATCAACAAAAAAAGAGGATCAAATTAGGGAACTGTGAGAAATTTAGCTTTTAATAAAAAGTAAATTCTTAGGTTTTCCGTAAGGAATTTGCGATTTTTTTTTTTTTTTTTTCATCTTATCTCACGTAATAACATATGAAGATTTAAAGCTGATACTATGTGAGCATATTAGGTGATAGTTAAAGAATATTTTGGCCCACCATTCATGCATCTATCTACTCATCCTATGCCTGTGCAAGTTGTTTTGTTTCAAGTTAAAATCTCCGACTGGCAATCTTGTAAGTGACCCACGAGGTAAAGCTAACCTTCTTGCGGATATTTTCTCCACCAACTCAACCTTAGATGAAATAAATCAAGATGTCCCTGTACTTAATTTTAATTCGCCTGAAATTCCCTCACTTAAGATCCACACCAGACATGTCAAAACTATTTTGCAGAATCTCTCAGTAGATAAGGCTCCTGGTCCAGATGAAATTCCTCCAATAGTACTTAAGAATTGCTCCTTGGTGCTCGCTCCTGTATTGGCAAAAAATTTCCGTCTGTGTACTCATACCTCATGCTTCCCAGTACCCTGGAAAGAAGCAAACATCCATCCAGTTCCTAAAAAAGGTGCCTCTTCAGATCCATCAAACTACAGACCAATAGCTATAACTTCCACTCTTGGTAAAGTCTTAGAAATTATATTAAATAATCACATAATTAAGCATCTTGAGAATAATACATTAATCAGTGATAGGCAATATGGTTTTAGACGATGTCGATCAACTGCAGACATTCTTTGCCTTCTTACGCATCAAATCAACCAAGCTACAGACCAACATGGTGAAACACATACAATAGCACTGGATATATCAAAGGCATTTGATAGAGTCTGGCATCAATCCTTATTGTCGAAGATGTCACACTACGGCCTTGCATCATTAGTTCCACTAATTTCTTCTTATCTTCATAACAGAAAAATATGTGTAATGGTAGATGGCCTTTATTCTCAATTTCACTCAATAAATGCTGGTGTTCCCCAGGGATCAGTTTTGGCCCCAACTCTGTTCCTCATTCATATCAATGATCTCATATCTACCACTCATAATCCAATACATTCCTACGCAGATGACTCAACACTCCACAGTTCCTTCACATTTACCAATTCTTTCACCCAACCCGATCTTATAAATTCAAAAATAAACACTGCAATTTCTCTGAACCAGGACCTTTCTAGAATTAATGAATGGGGACAAAGGAATCTAGTTTCCTTTAATGCACAGAAAACCAAGTACATTCAATTTTCTAACCGACAGAATCTCACTGACTACCATATATTTTTTGATGATGTAAATATTCCCACTTCCCCTAGTATTGACATTCTCGGTGTAACATTAACTACTAACTTGAGCTGGACACATTATGTTAGAAGCATTGCTAAGAATGCCTCTAAAAAACTGGGACTCCTGTACAGAGTTCGAGAATTCTTCACTGACGAGCAGTTGGCCGTAATATATAAAAGTCACGTGCGTTCTCAGATGGATTACTGTTCACCTCTGTGGGGTGGAAGTGGAGTGGTTGCATTGAGGCAGTTGGACAAAATTCAAAATAAAGCTATTAGATTAATCAATAACCCTGCAATCACACAGGACCTTCCTACATTATCCATACGAAGAAACGTTGCATCCCTTGCATTATTCTACAGATATTTTCAAAGCAATTGTTCCGAGGAACTTGCTTCAATTGTGCCGCCTCTCCACATCTTTCCCCGTAGAACTAGGGCAGCTGAGAGCGCCCATGAATTTACACTTTCTCCTCCACAATGCAGAACTTCTGCTTATCAGAATTTATTTATCCCCAGAGCTACTACTCTTTGGAATTCACTTCCCTCGAATTGCTTTCCACAAACTTCCAATCTACAAATGTTTAAATCCAGTTGTTACAAACATTTTATGAATGGAGGATGCCTTTAGGCACATGGACCTTTTTGTTTTATCTGTGTTTTTCCTTCCTCCGTTCATTGTCTCCTTAAAAAATAAAAAAAATAAAAAAAAAATAAAAAAATAAAAAAAAGTCTCCTTGGGTCCAGTAGTCTGCATTGGGCATCTTACCCTATATCCAAACGACTTTCGACCTCATTTACTCTTGTCCTATGGTAGCTATAGGCTTGAAATTTGTGAGACACACCTTAGGATGTACACATTACTTGACCATGCTTAGCTATCCCCCAAGTCCTGCCGGGCGGGTGGTCATGCGGGGAAGGTGATGAAAGACACTGTACCCACTTATCTCCCAACGACTTTCGACCTCATTTACTCTTGTCCTATGGTAGCTATTGGCTTGATATTTGTATGGGATATTCCTTAGGATGTAGGCAATGTATGGCAACCCACAAATCTCGGTTTGTTGGGACAAGGGACGTGCGTGACAAAGGAAAGTCAGTTTACCCATACATCTCGCGAGTGCAACACCATGTCGGATTTACCACGCCGTTACCCACGCAGGGGAATATCCCTGGCCGATGCCATGGCCATAATTGAGGAGAGTGATGTGCCTGATAGTGACACTGGATCATCAAATGACGATTCAGAGGACGAATATAGTCCCACTGTGGCCGAGTATGATGAAATGCATGAGGAGGAACCCTATCTCCCCATCGCTGAAAGGTACGCCAGGTTACAACAAAGTGAGGCGAGTAGCTATCGTTCCCCTGCTCCCCCTCGTGACACAGTGTAGTCCCCAGCAAGTGGGGAAGAGGATGAGGAAGATGACCCAGACCCCATGGCCTTCATCAACATTCCACTCTAGGGGTGGACCTAGAATGACGTGGGCTCGGGTACTCCGGTCAGATCTCAAAATAAAGAACTTGACAACACAGGCGGCCCTTAACAGGACCGCCTGGAAAGCTGCCATTTAGGACGTGAGACTGTAACCACAGCTTCTGTGGACAAACGGTCTTTAAACTTGTATGTATGTATGTATCATAGGGTTGAGAAGAGAAGAGGTGAGGATGATGGGGAGGAGGAGGACGGAGAGGAGGAGGAAGTGGGTCAAGCTCCGACACCACACATGCCTCGCCGTGGTGGTGCTCCCCCGTGTTTGCCTTCCCCACCACCCCCCATTCCCTCTCCACTAAAAGCACCAACCCCAACGTTGAGGGAATACATGACTGCCCCCCACTTCCAGCAACATCCCAACAACAACCCATCGACAGCCAGCAGCAGAAGGGATTGCCAGGCTGACACAACGCCACTTCCCTGAATATGTGCCGGCCACAGATAACAATGAGAAACCCCGAAGACGGTGTCATATGTGCCGCAACACGACACAGAGGGAGCCTGTGAGATCAGATACCAGGTATATGTGCCCAGAATGTGATGTTGGACTGTGTTTCCCGGACTGCTTCAGGGAGTATCACACCCTTGAGCATTTCTAACTGTACTCAAAGACTGCGATAAAAGACGCTATGAAATGTGAAGTGTGTGTATAAAAACCAAGTGTAAATAATAAATATAGGCTATACAAAGTGCCGAACATAATATGTAGGTGATATTGACACTTAAATATACGTAAAACTGTGACGGACACCAATAAATGTAAATATAGCATATTTCTAAGTCGAAAGTGCGTAAAACAATGTGTGAAACAAATATTTTATAACTATAAAACATATGATAAAGTAATAAACTGAATAAAGATGGGAAGTAACATGAAAACTGAATAAAGCGGGGGAATAAGAGAGAAAGGCAATAAAAGTGAAAGTGCTGGGGGCGTGTGTCAGTCAGCTGGGTGTGTGTACGTGCGTTCGTTTTGTTATTGTCCGAGACCATGATGGCCGCCAGTCTCCATGGCAACGGGGAAGCGCCACGCTCTTGCCACTCGTGTGCACTTACAAGACTTATCTAAGCACTGTAGTAAGTACTTCACTATCGACCAATCTAATTACACGCGGGGAAACGGTTGCAAAATTATTGGTAAATCTTTTAACTCACACGAATCTAAGAATTTCTTCTTCAATAGAGTTGTCAACTTGTGGAATGGGCTTCCCCGAAACGTTATATACTGCATCACCGTTGATTCATTTAAACTCCGCCTAGACAAATATCTCGCATCAAACCCGCGACTGACTGCGTTTGTAAATGAATAACTTTATTTTATCCCCCCCTCAGTTACTAACCCATCTGTCCCCTACTAACTTCCTAATCCTGCCACGGACATTAGTTCCAGGGCAGTAATTCCCTTTCCAATGTTCCCTTACCCACTCTAAACCACTGTTTGGACACTTGATCCTCAGTGTTTTGGAGGACAAGCAACCTAGAAGGGTCACTAGATCTGTTGTTGCTTGATTTCCTTTGTACTCCTTTGTACTTTTAACACTGTAACTTCACTTACAATGACATTATGTGATACATGTTGCTAATATATGAACTATGAAGGCACACATGATGCTCGGGTGGTGTAAATAACCGTCACTCGAAAACTGGCCGCATCGTACATCTGCCATGCTGCCGCGCTCAACTATGGCTGACCGGGCGGGAAGTTTGAAGGCCGCCCGGCACCAGCTGATGTATGAGGCTGCCCCCCCCCTTTTAAAAAAAAAGGTATGAGTCTGAGTATACGGATGGATGAGAGAGTATAATAAAGGAGACTGTACACATTAACAACATTCAGTTAAGATTTATGCATAACAGGGGTACTACTGGTGCAATCTTTATAGGTAGGCAACAATAAGAAAATTCCTGGGAAACAAGAGGAAGGCAGATTGAGGGAGATAGTTCCAAAGCTTGCTTGTTTGAGTAGAAGAAAGACTGAGAAAATATTGTCAATCTTGGGTTTGAGAGTTGGACAGAATAGGGGTGGGAGTGTGCTGCAAGGCGGATGCCCCCCACTCTCCGAAAGGGAGGGGGTATACACAGAGAGCTCTGAAGAACATTTATTATTATAACAGCAGTACAAAATTGAGAGATGCAACATTGCGGTATGTAGAGAGATTGTAGGCGAGTTGATAAGACAAAATGCTTTTGACTCTACCCTTTCGAGAAGTGCGGTATGGGGGGGAACCTCCCCTCACATGCGAACAATACTCGATACATGGGCGCACTGTGCCCCTGTACAGAGCAAGAAGCTGTGCAGGAGTGAAGAACTGACGGAGATGGTTGAGCACACCTAACTTCTGGGAAACTGCTTTAGCAAGAGTGGTAATATGATCTTGCCAAGAAATGCCAGAAGAAAAAGAAACATCAAGAATACTGAGAGATGAAGGGTTGATTTGTGTATTGTTGTTGTTGTTCCCCAGGCTGTCTGGCCGAACAGCCCCAAGGTCTCGAGCAAGGCCAAGGCCATAAACGAGCGCCCCCACAAAATCCTCCCTGCTTACCACTAACAAAGCCCGGGTGACCGAAGCCACTCCAAGGCAGGGAGCTGAGGAGGGTGCGGAAAAGCCCGGGAAACCAAAGCCCCACCCAAGGCCCTGTGCCCCTCAGCAATTATGAAGGGAAAGTTGAGGGGCAAGGGAAAAATGTGACGCTTTGGCTCCCAATCTGCCAACTTCTAGGTTGGCAGTAGGGAGGTCAATCCACGGAAAAGACGCCACCACTTGAGATCTAGAAGCTATATAAGTAAAAGGAACAGTCAGAGTAAGCTATGGGTATGGCAGAGATCGCTCAGTTCTCACTCGGATAGACCAGCCCATCACCACATGACTAGAACCCAATCCTCTCAGCATCAGCTAGGAAAGGCCCTAGAAAGCCGCCTTTGTCGGGGGTATAGCTCCCCTATTTCAACTCCTTTCGGGGTTGGGCACCCGCCCTTTGTGTATTGTTGAA
This sequence comes from Paralithodes platypus, assembly GCA_032716605.1. NCBI lineage: Eukaryota > Metazoa > Arthropoda > Malacostraca > Decapoda > Lithodidae > Paralithodes > Paralithodes platypus. The sequence continues at coordinate 56,784,871 of CM064480.1, read as the reverse complement.
GTACTCCGTGTGTCCAGACATTTTGACTCTAACGTACCTTGATTTGGCACTCTGTCACACTTTCAACTTTGGGGGATACACTTGTTACAGGCAGCTTTGCCTTTTTTCCTTCATTCACATAGGACAAAACAAAAATAAATAAATAAAAAGTTTGCCCAAAATCAAAACGGCATACCCAACTCTGCGATGGGTTACCATCATCACTACTAATACCATCATCAATCACAATCAACATAATCACTACTACTGCCATCATCACTACAACTGCCTTCATCAGTACAACTACCACAATCATCATGAGTACTTTCATCATCACCATTACTATGATCATCATCACTACTACAATTACAATTATCACTACTAGTCTCACCATAATCACTGTCCATTGTCACTAGCATCTTAATCACTACTATCATCATTGATACAACTATCAACCATCATTACTAATATCATCACCACCATCTTACAATCATTACTACTGTTAATATCATCACTATAACCATCATCATTACTACTGTCACCATAATAACTACTACTGCCATCATCACCATTACTATGAACTTCATCACCACAACTATCATCATCACTACAAATTTCACCATCATCACTAATACTCACTACCATCATCACTACTGTCATTATTATCACTACAACTATCATCATTACTTGTCACCATCATCACTACTATTATGACCATCATTACTACTACTGTCACTATCATATCTACTAGTCATCATCATCAATACAACTACAACCATCATCACTACAATTATCACCATTATCACTACTATTACCATAAATCCAAATATTACTACCATCACTTCTAATGCCAACTAAACTAACTTAACCTAGCAAATGCGTAGCGAGATGTTTTCGCTCCCAGAACCACACTAAGAACGCCATCATTGCTGGGGGGTCCGGGAGGTGGGGGGGCAAAACCATATTTTGGACCTAAAATCATAACTATTGCATAAATTCAAAAAATCTTTTTTGACTGACTTTTGCATTCACGCAACAAATGTTCGTGTGAAATTTTGTGAAAATCCGTCCAACGGTCTAGGAGGAGTTCCGAGACAGACGGACGATGATGACGCCGACGCCGACGACAGACATTCTTTTCGTGTGGTACCCACTATACGAGGGGGGCGATACCAAACTCTGCTTACGCAGAGTTGATAAATAAAAATAAATAAAATAAAATATTATTTTTTCTAGGAAACTTCTTGTAGTTTCCTACCTATAAAGATTGCATCATTAGTACTGTACATGTGACACTCATAAATCTGAAGTGCATCTTCCTAATGTGTAGTCTCCCCTATTATACTCTCCCAACTCTAGTTTAACCAAACCACTGAGTTTCCCCCAGCATGGCACCAGTGCAGGCCTGACTGGCAAACCCATGGCTCTTCCCCTCACCACACAGTCCACAAATTAAACAACCTAGTAAAATCGTGTATGTATGTATGTATATACTCAGGCACATACCCCATTGCTGGGGGTGGCCGACACGAGACAGAGCCCGAACAAAAACAACATATAAAGTTCCTATTCTCAGAGTTCGGGACCACTTTCGCGTTCCCTTGCCCGATTTTCTGTCTTGTTGAGTAGGAAAATTATACAAGGGGAGGAGGATTCCTAGCCCCCTGCCCCCAGAAGGAAAAGTGAGACAGACAGAAACAGCTAAGGTTGGGTAGAGGATGCTAAACCCCACTCTGGATAGGACCAGCCCTTAACCCTTCTCTAGCGGGTGCTCTGTGGCCGTTTTGGGCCTTTCTGGGCCGTTCTGACTGCTATATCAACCATCAGTATGAAAGGAACTGTATTGCGCCGAAAACTAGGTGGAAATCGCTACACAATGACGCCACATACAGCTACGTAGCACTGGTGGAGCACTGACAGTGTTACCTCGAAGATGGAAGTTTAGCTGATTTTGCTACCTTGCTCACTTTTAGCGAACTATTGGTTACACTGTCATCCTCACGCGCGGTGGGGGAACTGGAGTTAGTGTGGGCCGGGAGGCCACAGATGTCGGACGTATGGATCATTACTATCCCACCCATTTTCACTCGATTTCCACCCTTTTTTCACCCGTTTTTTGCCAGTTTTTTCAACTCGACTTATGTGGTGAGCCGCTTTTTAAGGGTTAATATGAAAAATTAGAAACATGCTTGGAAAAAAAAAAAAAAAAAAAAAAAAGAGACTCCCTATACCTCATCCATGCTCATATCATCCAGGTCATCAGCCAGCATGGTATCAGTACGGGAGGATGATGGAGGAGGCAGACCCATGGCTCCTGGTGGTTGTTGAAGCTGCTGTTGGCTGGCACCTCCGCCCCTAGCTACTGCACCACCTCCCTCACCACGCAGCCTCGCCAGCCTCGCCTCCAGCTCATCGTCAGGGTTGGGCAGACGGGCCTCCAAGGATACCTCCTCCATTACCTACAATAATATGAATAATTCAAGTAAGTGTAGCAAAGTTTAAAGCCTACAAGAAATTATGTTGTTGTTGTTGTTCCTGTTCCCCAAGCTGCCTGGCCGAACAGCCCCAAGGCCCCGAGCAAGGCCAAGGCCATAACCGAGCGCCCCCACAGAACCCTCCCTGCCGACCACAATAAAGCCTGGGTGACCGAAGCCACTCCATGGCAGGTAGCTGAGGAGGGCGCGGAAACGCCCGGGAAACCAAAGCCCCACCCAGGGCCCTGTGCCCCTCAGCAATTATGAAGAGAAAGTTGAGGGGCAAAGGAAAAATGTGACACTTTGGCTTCCAATCTTGGTAGATTGGGAGGTCAATCCACGGAAGAGACGCCGTCACTTGAAATCTAGAAAATATATAAGTAAAAGGAACAGTCAGAGTAAGCTATGGGTATGGCAGAGATCGCTCAGTTCTCACTCTGATAGACCAGCCCATCACCACTAGAAATTATGTTATCATCATTATCTCTTAACTCATGGTAAACCCCTGCTAAAGGATGGCCATGGAAAAAGCTCCTCTAGGATATTTTGCTTACACCCTGTATAGTAGACCTTCTAATCTTGCCACTAATAGGGACCATAATGCTAGGTCGAGATCAGAATAATTAAATCAAATGGAAAATATTACAATGTACTGAGGCTCACCATCTGGATTTCATACCACTAGACTTACTATTAACCCATTTACAACTGCTTTACCCCTTGAAGATACGATTACGCATTTCTTTTCTGTTTTCTGACTATTATCAGACAAATTTTGCTTAGCTTAGGAAGTGTATATGAAAGTCAGAGGGTTAATTGAGATAGTCTTTACTCTTATAATTCCCACAGTTACTTCCTTCCTTCCTGTATGTACACTATATACTCAGGCACATACCCCATTGCTGGGGGTGACAGTTCCTTCTGAAATTGTATAAAATCGTCCAATGATAGCCAGAATAAACTGTCAAAATGCGTCCTAATCTTCAAAGGGTTAAATGAAAATACAATAAGATCCCACATTTGATTAACCATAAGTGATACTATTAAAAGGTATTAAAGGTGAGCTCCAAGCACAAATATAATTTATCTGATATGAATATATTGTAATGTACTGTACTTCATTATACATATAGGCAATATCAATATAATTCCTCTAAACTACAGGAAAAATACTTACAGTATATTAAATTTCATTGGCATCCCCTGTCTATCAGCCGGTTGGATGCCCTGAGTACTCATAATATAGTTATACATGTAAACACACTAGGTTTGCAGCTCCGTCACACTATCATGGACAGGTCGGTCTTTGCTGAATCACAGCCCATCAATTCAATACTCAAGCTCTGAGAAAGATCGAGCAAGCTCCTGAAGATATGTTGCATACTGAAAAATAAACTAATTCCGCTAACAATAAAAACATAAGCATGATTTCGAGCATTTGTCCTAGCCATAATCTAGTGAATCACCTCTTTGGCTTATATATCTTGGTATGTATGTATATACACAGGCATATACGGTACCCCATAGCTGGGGGTGGCCGACTCGAGACAGAGCCCGAACAGTGACAACACAACACAACATAAAAATTTCCCCGGCCCCAGACCTCCCGGAGAGGTTCCGGTCTCAGCAGGCAGACACGTAGCGGAGCACACCACAATGCCCGCCCACCTCACATCCAGGCATGACCCTTAATATGTACCGGCTCCCCGGGCCAGGCGCCTGACGGACTATTATCTAGTCCAACTGGCGCCCGGCCCCCTCTCCCCAACTCATCTATTCACAAGCATTCTCCATTCATTCCTATTTATTATGGTAAAACTATAATTTTCTTTAAATTTAAGAAAATGTGATCCTTTGACCAGATTATGGCAAAGCCAAATGCTATTCCCTGGAGAAAAGAGGCCTTTACATTTGGTGAAGATTAACCCACAAAATCCGGGGGGCCTCATATGATCCCGATCGGTGTGTCCGGGGCCATTTGGGTAAAGGCAAGCTTCATAATTGAGTAGCTACTGATTGAGACCACCTAGCCTATAGCAGTCAACTCAAATTGTAGAACTTTTTGTTGAGATGAAATCGCTACGACAAGTGATTGCAGTGTTATGATGATTTTAGTGGCGCTTTTTAGCCGCGTATTTAAGTCTCATATGAGGCCTCCCGAATTTCTTTTTTTGCCTCATATGAGGCCTCCCGGATTTCGTGGGTTAAGCCCCATCTATCCGACTGCATGCCGTACAAGGCGACTAAAAGGGGGGGATGGCATAAGTATGGACCTACGGTAATCCTATACAATAAAGCCTGCTTATGACACTATCTTGTTGTAGCACTGAAAAGGCTGGTGTGGTTGTAGATATTGCAGGTGGAGTTATCGACATATACACAGAGACGAGTATTGATTGATTTTTCCTCACACCTACAGTATCTATACGTAGACACGCTCAAGGAGTGAAATTGTTGCTTAATGCTCTAGCGGTAATAAAGGTAAACATCGAACAAAACAATGCGATTTTCACCATGTTCAAGCTGATTGAAGGTGTGTGATCATTATATTTGATTAAATATTGTATTAACTCTACAAGCTCCGATGGCCTTCGACGGTTATTAGTATGTACGGAGATACAATATGTATAACCAAGCGTTTGTGCGCCAAACATTTCCAGGTGAGGCGATTGGCGCATGATATATACCCATGAATCCTGGGAATTAATAATATATTTTAATAAATTATATATCCGCATGTACTAGCATACTGTATATGAGGACGTTAGTTATTGTTGTTGTCGTTCCCTAGGCTGCCTGGCCGAACAGCCCAGAGTCTCTAAGGAAGGCCACGGCCGAGATCGGGCTTACCCACAGGGCTCTCAAGGAGTGTAGATTATATTGTTGGCAAAAGTGATTGTGTGGAATGCAGTCTTCTATGATGTGTTTAATAGTATGGGGTGCTGTGTTACATCCTGGACAGGCGTCACCGACGGAGTCATCCAGTCTCTTCTGATAGCTCAGAAGAGCTGGATGGTGCCCACATCTTAGTCTGACCAGGTGGACTCTGTCCTCGCGAGTAAGGAAGGACTCGGAAGAATGGATTTCGGGAGGTCGTGCATGCAGCTGCGTGTTGTCTTTGAGTGACTGGATGGAACGGCGAGTGATATGAGTATGGTTGTGCTTCTGGAAGCTGGTTTAGGGTGGGCAGGGAGGGAGAGATGACAGTACTGTATTTGTTAGTTGTTGTTGTTAGTAATGCAATGTGCCAAATACCAGAGATATAAAAAAAACAAGAAAATTGTAGTCAAAGTTCTCCTATTTTCAAATTGTCCTATCTAGCTTATCAGTCAAGCTATTATTTTGATTTTAGATTATACAGTACACTCGACCCTCCATTTGCCGTACCCCCAATTGCCGGTTTTCAGATTTCCCGGTCACTGACCGACCCCCGCACAATATTTGACAGGCCCGTACATATGTATGGGAAAGTTCGGGAACATTAACCAAAGTACGGCATTCGAATTTACCGCACCGCACGGCGCACGTTTTTCACACTCCTGCACTATTATAGGCCTACACCATCATCTAGCCAGTTTCCCTTTAGTAAAGAAATCTTATATAAAGCTATATAATGTTATTGCATTTATAAACATAACAATCCCAAGCGGCAGTATTTTTCGTTAATAGCTTATTCGTTAGGCTTGAAAGAACATGTGTTCAGCTTTGCCAGAAATGTACTTTCGGCGGCGACATGTGCTGCGACAAGAAGAAGAAGAAGAATGCTACTTGACCAAAGCGGCAAAATGGTGACGTGTATATATAAACTATTCCAGCTTTGAAGGCTTCGTAGGGCAAGCCATGAGAACTGAGGAGCTTAGATACCCGACTAGGGAGGAAATAAGGGTCCAAAGTAGCTATCATGGTAATGAGGAGAAGAATAACGATGCGGACAACGACGTGAGGGACAGTAATGAGGCGGACACCTAGTAGCATGACGAAGCATCAAAAACGAACAAAATAGGCCTAGGCCTAATTTAATAATGCACTCTTAAAATGTTACTGGTGACTGGGATTTTAATTTAATTGGCATGTACTATTGTAGTACAGTATTCAGAAATTTGTGATTAAAATGCGAAAAAGGGTAAAATTAGGGTAATTTAAGGGTGACTATAGTCCGGCATTGTTTAAGCGGCACGGACTGTTAGGGTTCCCAGACTTTTGCGGTCCTCGGACTGGGCGCTCCACCCATATAGTCCGCCAAATGGGGGGTCGAGTGTACTGTACATAATATCTTGTCTTATAAATCAGATACGGCCTTTCGAAAATTAGAGTACTTTGACTGCAATATTCTCGTTTATTATTTTTGGCATTTGGCGCATTCCATTACTAACATCCTCATATGAAATACTGGGAACGTAATAATTTTCCTTGAATAAACTGTAAAAATATAGGGCAAGGAACATAAATGTACTATATTGCAAGAAAGATAATGGTTTTACTTAATCCTAGCTACTGTATACTGTACTTGTGATAGGAGGTCGTCAGTGCATTGTCCCTGGGTTCTCATGTCGGGAGGACAATAAGCCCCAGCACCTGAGGCCTGGCTGTAGTGGTCGGCTGGTAGACCCTTCAAGCTTGCCAGGCGGGAGGCCATCTCTTCCTCCGTTGGCAAATGCTCCGTCTGAGATTTGCGGAGGTTCTCTAGTCGATTTGCAATTTCCAAGTCGGCCTGTGAATAAATAATGAATTAAGTATTGGTACAGTACTATGTTGGACAAACTTACTGTATAGCTGCTGAGTCAATGATGAAGACAAATATTTGTTTACATTCTTTATCAAGACTTATGTCCATGCTAGCCTGCTCCATTGGAGCATGCGCTGATGGGTACGAGGGTGTGCATGGAGGAAAAGGATATGGAAGAAGAAATCTATAGGCACACTCATACTGGAGTTCTGTGTTTACACTCAACATAGTTATGTGTAACGCTACCATAAGTTCAAGAAAAGGTTGATTCATCTGATCACGTATAGTTCTGATGGCACCAGTAGCTAGATAGAATACTACTTGGTGAATTGGGAATAACCGACTGGAAGTGGGTCGGAATATAAAGGTCATCTCGAGCGAAGAATATATCTCCCAACATAAGCTCCTAGTCTATGACATCAGCTTAAGGCGAGATCCTGTGTGCAAGAAGGTATACATGCCAAAAAGGAATGTATGGTTGTTGTATAACTTGCAGCAAACTGTAGGATAGGGATAGGAATAGGGGCACTAAGCCAAATGATGTAAATAGCCAATGGAAATTCCTTGAACGTAGCCTTCCTGCTGCCACTGATAAAGTCTATGGCAAAACTAAGGGTCCCCCCCAGGCATATAATATCCGGGTGGTGGAATGATTAGGTTGAATATGCAGTAAAGGAGAAAGGAGAAGTTATCCGCGGATGCGGATAGTAATGCGGACATTATTTTCACTGCGGAGGCGGATATCCAATATATCACTACAGTACTACATTTAATATACTGTACCAGCAACCCTCCTTCACTGTTACTCTGTTTCTTGCACTTCATCTTCCAGATTTACATCCTTTCATTACTACAGGTACCGTACTGTACTTAGTAATGGTTACTGATATTAGCTAGATATTGAAAATATTTATCGATACTTATATAATGACTCTACCAACCCTATACTGTACTAGTACAGCACCGTATATAATGTATTTATCTGTTGGGTTATTATTAAATTGTAAAAATTGCAAAATAAACAAACCAAAACTGGGACGACACAAGATGAATGCAAAAGAACTAATAAAAATCGCTATGTGGTAATAACATTTAATAAAATATAATTTAGAAATAAAAGAACACAATCCACCACATAGGGTGTACATCACTACATGAGCAAGTTAATCTGGTTCCGAAGCAAACTAATCGCACATATAACAATGCACTATTGTCACGTTAAAGGAATTAGTCAATATGGGAAGCTTAAAATGGATACTGGTAGCTTATGGGTGAAAGTAAACTATATTGATTACTGTACATCATTAACCCTTCCAGCCCGGGTGTCAGTGTGAAAGGACACCGCGAAAGAAGGGCAGGAGCCCGGGTGTCCTATTAAAAGGCAGTAAGCTTGAAAGCCTATTAAGCTTAGTCTGAACGCTGTGCGTCCGACGCATGTAAACAAAGCCGATCGTTGCGTCACCGCACCTCCGAAAACAATAAGGAGACGTCGGATCAATGTTATTGTTGTGACGTCAGACGAAATTAGTGTCTGAAAAGCTCCGATATTGTCAACATCGCGGAAAAATTTGCTCCACTGAAATAGTCATCACAACTGAACCAGTTGACTTACAGTACAGAGCTTTACTCAACGCCAGTCTACAGATTGAAAACCGCACTACGTTTATAGATGCGTGGGAAATTTCTAGCAGTTAAAATAAACAAAAATACGGTAGCCTAGGCCTAGACGTTTTTCAGCCAGATCGCCCGGGTACCCCGCACTGTCATTAGGAGGGCTAGCACGGGCCAGGAGGGTTGAGGAACAAGACATGGTTTTGTAACCAGGAAGTATCTTCAGGAGTTACTGTAACTATGTAAAAAATATATGAACCACAATAAATAATATCAGCCTCATAAATTACCGGTACTGTACATAAGTAGTTAAAAACATAAATGGTGAAGCACCTATTTGAATCAAAATCAAATGCAAACAAGACAATACAAAGCATTATTATAGCTCTTATGTACAGTGTTAAAAACATAAATAGTGAATCACCTATTTGAATCAGAATCAAATGCAAACAAGCCAATACAAAGCATTACTATAGCCCAGATGCTTTAGAACTTTACTTTAAAAGTTCAAAGATTTAAATTAGTGTAACCTTATACAGTACTGGTATATGCTCACGCCTGTACAGTAGCAGGTATGACCCTAAATTATGTAGCTACAGGTATATGACAAACTGGCTATCATAAATAAATGGTTATACCAATACCAATTTCAGAGCTCAAGTTAATTGGCAAGAATTAATTCACATATTGGTAAGATTATTACACAATGCATAGGATTGGCTAAATTTTAATGGGTCTGTTACGGTATACTTTTGATAGGTTAGCCATGCCCGCTGAAGGTCCTGGGTATATGGTAACGGGTGCCTGCTGTGGTGGAGAGATCAGCTGGAGGCCCTTCTCTAATGATGATTTGGACAATTGCTTCTTTAGTGGATTTCGATCTGGGTCTCCCATTGTGCGGTTTTCTTATGACCTGAAAATAAATGGTGATTAGTGATTGTATAAAACAATAATTCTGACACTTGATATGGCAAATGTTATTGGAAGATATAAGTCAATAAACAATCTATCTATTGCCAGGTATCTTAATGCCCCAAGGGGTTGCCTTGAATGAATCGGGATGGATGTAGAGTTCGGGCGTACGGTCGTCATTGTTTACATAGGGCGATCGCCGCGGTCGCACTTACGTTCCCGTCTATTTCGAGGTAGCATTCAAGGAGACTACTGCAGGGCTCTTCTTCTTCTTCTTACCTCTGACCGGGTATAGGCTATCCTAGTGTTTACTAGCCTATACCCCTTTGAAAGGACATTAGCCTAACCTAACAACCTTACCTAACCTATCCTAGTACTATAGGAGGGGGCTGCCGCCCCCACACCCCCGCTTTGACTTAGATTTTTGGTGTATTTGTCTGTGAAGTGGGTATTTTTCAATTTGTTGATAACGAAAATCCTCCATGCAGACTATATGGAGAAAAATATGGCGAATCTATTGGTGCCTATTTTCCCTAATAAATTGTTTCTCATAACGTCGCACTAGTGTCCTTGAATATTATCTATTTCGACACTATATTTTCTGTTATTTGCCCCCTGTCATTACTACATGAATACTAGGTTAGGTTAGGTTAGGTTAGGTTAAAATAGACGGGAACATGATGGGAAAGGTCCGACGCCACTACGCGTAATGTAAACAAAGATGGCGGTACGCCCGCTCACTACATCCTACCCAATGAATCGCCTCCTAAACTGGATGCATTAAAATATTTTTAAAACAATGTGCTAGGTGGATGGTGTCAATCATGCACTCACTTTTATACAGTGCTGTCTTGTAAACCAGTGCAGCTCCACATAAATTGATTAACATACAAGGTTTCCTGGTATCAGTAACTGTGATATTGATGGGTTATAGCCATACAAGTCTAAGTAAGGGTATACTACCTAACAGTGGGACTGTTAACCACATTGTCATCAAGATAGCCTATCTAGAGGTGGTAAGGCGGTGTTGGATCCTTAGGTTCCCACACAAACTGCTGTGGGGATTCACCTCCCTGATTCTGCAACCAAGAATGATATCTTTGAGAAACCAAGGCTTTCATGCACATGCATTATCTAACCCTCTTATTATTTATTGTTTTATTTTTTTGGTAACACTAAGATCAGTTGTGCCGACTTATTTACCAAGATTTTTTTTTTTTCAAGGAATATAGTGTTTTATTGCTGTTTATCATTCTGTGAATGGAGGATTTGCATTAGCTTACCCATAACTCCAAGCATTTTAAGATGCTTCCTCCTGATAGTGGGGATGGCTATTAAGACCCAGGAAAATGTGGGGCCAAATTATATAAATACAGTAGTAGTATATGAAGCCGTTTTAATTAACAATAGAACCAAAAGTCAGCCGTGGGACACAATAATAGTTTGAGGGGGGCGAACCCCATGACTTATTGTCATCATCACATATATTGCCCGCAGTGGGCAAATAACAATTGGCCGTGGGATAATTTCGAAAAAAAAAAAAAATCCAAATTAGACAGGAACATAACCGCAAGCATACAAGGAATGCAAACAAAGCGATGATACATGGGAGCTTATGCACACATTTTTTTTGGGGGGTCATATCGGGGTTATTAAAGTTGTTGATATCGTAAATGCTACATGCGGATGATATTGAGAATATTATTGTGAGTCTATACGTACCAATTGTCCCTAAAAAAAAAAATTCTAATAGTGCGGGCCTAGTCGTCTTAAGTTTAACCATTATATTTTTGTTCATAGATTTGAAACAGATCTTCTGCTATTTAAAGTGTGTTCCTCATCTTGGTAACTTCAACAACCAACCACACACTTACACAACCACTTGTTTTGTAAAGCTTCACCATAAATTCTATTTATATTACCTATTGCTATCTATCTATCTATCTACATTGCCCGATGCCTAAATTCCGTTGAGGGTGTCCATGAACAAAACGCCCCAAGTAGACCTATTCTCCACGAGTACAATCTGTGCCAGTTTATGAACTTACAGGACTGAACTCTCAACTTAGGGACTGTCCGACTCAACTTTCTATGTATTTTTAGCACATTTTCTACAGTGGTGGGCAGCTAGTTCATCCACCAACCTGCTTCACCCTTAGGTAAGCAGTAAGGATTTATTTAAGGTTGTCTCCCCTAGATGGGTTGCCGGCCAAAGCTGACATGTCCCATCCACCCGGATTTGTATAAGGTTGTCTCCCCTAGATGAGATGCCGACCAAGGCTGCCGAGTCCCATCCACCCGGATTTTTAAGGTTTACTCCCCTAGACAGGTTGACGACCAAGGCTGACGAGTCTCATCCACCCGGATGGGTGGATAAGTGGAAACCAAGAAGAAAAAATATATATACTGTATAAAGAAAACAAAATTAAGACGAATATAACTAAAGACAAATAAATTGTCATTCGCTCGCATCGTCATTTGCTCAGTCAATTCACTCGAATCAGTTACCACTACACAACCAACCTACACCCTACACAACCACTTTTTCTTAAGCTTCACCATAACTTCTGTCTTCTGTTTATAGCATAGCCTATTAGTATTACCGTACAATGGGGCAATTGAGAACGTACGGGACAACTGAGAACATCAAGGGGTAATTGAGACTAGACTATTCAGCGATTTTATTACTAGGCTAGGATAAATTTATATGCTAATGTCATTGTTCAGTGTGAGCACCAAATTTGTTTGAAGACTTAAAAGAATATGAGAGGGAATACAAGAAAATCAACATGAAATAGCATTGTTTGGGCCATTTGATTGTTTCCAAAGACAAATTCAACTATAAACCAAAATGTTATCCTTACATATATACAATATTAAAGACTAATAATAATTGACTCGCCTATCGTTTGACACCTTGGCACCAATAGGACTTGCATTAAGGGGACCGACCGGTTAATTTAGGCTTAAAAAACTCGAAATCCTGAAAATACCAATAGGTGTTTACTCAACAAGAGTCAACATCCCTTCATAAGCCAGTGAAATGTTATTAGTGAAAACCCATTGGAAATCATTTTTTTTTTATGTTTTCCAAACTTTTCCTGTACTGTAATTCTAAAAACGTTATATAGCGAAATTTGAAATTAGCATGCTCAGTAACTACTGGTCGTACGAGGAGCATACCTATATAAATCGAAAGAGCGTAAGCTACTCTACAACCTCCCATACGCTTTATCTTCTACTTTGCCATGTTCCTGCGTAAAATATTGTAAATCTAAAAAACAAAAGTAAAAATTTTCACCTAATTACCTTCACCTGTTTTTCTCAGAACCTATATTGCCGCACTATCGGATGTTTTTCTACAGTTATTATTGGACCTATAGGAATGGTGTATATACCATTGGAAAGGTAATTAAAAACACTAAAAGGCCTATAAAGCCAATTTACTCTAGTAATTGATTTTTTTTCACAATATGTCGTCAACGTTGTAATTTTCTATAAATATATTCGCCTGAATCCGTAATCACCTAAATCGAACAAATACACAAAATATATAAAATGTTTTTTATAGAAACTACAGATACACCTTTTGTGAGTTGTTTGATCACATAAAACATGTGCTATGGGGATTTCTGTAGGAGTTTATAATTTTCTGCAGTGCTATGATTTTCAATGTTTGTTTACCTAAATTGCAAGAAAAAAGATTTTTTTTTTTTTTTTTATCTAGTTTTATGGTCATATACACCTGTGCCAAATTTAATTTAAATTGAAAGTAAGACCTGGAAGTTTGTAATTAACCGGTCGGTCCCCTTAACACCTTACGAGCGCCCGCGTCAGTTTTTTTCACTACGCGCCAAGCGGGTTTTTCTTTACCATAAATGGTCTTGTTTCCGTGCTCTTTTTCATGCATAAACAAGAGCCAGAGCGTAATACAATTATGTATCCCTGAAAGGGCGTTAATTGAGCTTTCCAATGACACCTGAACCATCCTTCTACGATCACTGGTTGTCTTGCAACGATCATGCAACCGAAGGGCAAAATCGCTAAAATACGGTCATTTCGTTACATAATTACGTGTGTAGCGAGGGAGGGAGGGTGGATGTGTGTGGAGTAGATGTCAGTAGGCCCACGGGAGCCGTGGCGAGCGGTCATGAGGCAACCTACGCTCCTCCCATCACTCGTCTCTCTCTCTCAGAACCAATATTGCGGCAAAATTGCACACAGACTAAGTCGGGCCCCGCCACATAGTCCAGATTTTTCGATACGGACTGAAGTCGGGCCCCGCTAATAAGGGGTTAAACATCTCAACTAGATTTTGTGAAATTTAATTACGTAGGCTACATTACGGTATGTAGTAATTTATGTACATTATTATATTTTGTTAGATATTTTTAACTATACTAAATACTAAGGTACAGTATATTGCGCAGTGACAATTTAAAGGTCAAAACTGATATTCTTATGCTGGGTTCTAGAGTCTGTCTGCAATGCTAAGCAATATCCACCTAACAGGTAGGCTTAAGTCGATTAGTTTTCAAACGATTGACAAATTACTATAGAGGGGCAGTTGAGAACACAAGGGGGGTCAATTGAGAACAGCCTAGAACACAAAAGATATTTGAGAATATCCATTTTATGCACTACGGTATGTAGCAGGCCTATATAAAGCATCTTATATCTTCTTACGGAATGGTCAGGAATTACAAGAAGAAGGATGTGAATAAGTGCAAGTACAACGAAGAGGATGTTGCCATGGCTTTGCTCAACATTGAGGCAGGACATACAATACGTGTTGCAGCAGCGAAGCACAGCATCCCTGTCATGAGCCTCTATCAGCGACATGTAGGCAGATAAAAAAATCACCACGCAAGGTCAGCACTTCTCCGTACCAAAGAGATGGCCATTGCCCAAAATCTGGCGTCAGTGGGAGATTTCAGAATGGCATTTGATGTCACAGAGACAGAGTTAAGGAAGTTCGTGAAGCACTTACTAGACAGTCAGCACCGATCCATTGAAATGTTTCAAGAAATCCTTCCTGGAGTTGATTGGGCCAAAAGATTTCTTGGGTAGGATGTAGTGAGCGGGTGTACCGCCATCTTTGTTTACATTACGCGTAGTGGCGTCGGACCTTTCCCATCATGTTCCCGTCTATTTTAACCTAACCTAACCTAGTATTCATGTAGTAATGCCAGGGGGCAAATAGCAGAAAATATAGCGTCGAAATAGACGGGAACGTAAGTGAGACCGTGGCGATCGCCCTATGTAAACAATGACGACCGTACGCCCGAACTCTACATCCACCCCGATTTCTTCAGCAGTCACTTGGATATTCTTTTATATCTGCCAAAACATCTCTAGGGCTCGCCGCGCGAGCAACTGAGACATAAGCTGATGTTGCCAGCTACTATATATTATATATGAATTACAGTAGGCTATATATGTATTATACTGTATATATATTATTATGAATTATACATACAGTATATATATGTATAGGTATGAGAGGTAGACCGAATATGAGGTGGAAGGATGGAGTGAGGAACTACATGAACGAAGGCGGTGCTGGTTGGGGGGAGGGGCGTCGACTGACTGGGGACAGAGGTGCATGGGGGCGGTTCGTTCGTGGCCACCCCTTCGGGGATCACGGCGTCAGGCAATAGATAGATAGATAGAGATAGTATATATATAAACATGTTCCCAATTCAAATTGCCCCAATGTTCATGTGACTCATGTCACTAATTACTTGAATGAACAAAATTATTAGGCATACTAATAATAATCTTGTATGCATTATTATACATTTGCATAAGTAGATATAGGCTATGCATAAATATTTAGCAAAGCATTCGGGAAGGATTTAGTATCCGGGCGTACAGTCGTCAACTCGTCATGTTCATGTTTACATCGGTCGTGCGCTCGCGGTTATGTTCCCGTCTATTTTGACTGGTACTTTTTCTGTTATTTGCCCCCTGCTGGCAACATATATGATGATGACAATAAGTCATGGAGGAGTGAGTCTGTGAGGGGGGACAAAGCACCCCCTCAAGCCTCAACAGGCTCAACCTATTATTGTAGGAGCAGCAGGCTATCCTACAGCAGTCAAAATAGACGGGAAAATTATCACGAGCGTGCCGAGTAGTGTAAACAAGGCGGGCGGTAAGCCCAAACTCTACAATCTACCCCTAGGGCCTATATTCTTTCGGGATGGATGTAGTTTCCGGGCGTACGGACAGTAACGGTCGTCATGTTTACATAGGGCGATCGTCGCAGTTAACTTCGCGTCTAGCCTATTTTGACGGTGATTTTTTTCTCGGTTATTTGCCCCCTGCTGGCAATATATATGATGATGACAATATGTCATGGAGGGGTGAGGGCCCTCAACATATTATTGTATCCAATGGCATTCAAAATAGACGGGAACACGATTGCAAGCGTCCGACGCCACCACCGCCGTCATGTTTACATTTGTCGATCGGCGTGGTTAAGTTCGCGTCTATTTTGACGGCGATTTGCCCCCTGCTGGCAATATATAATATATATTGCCAGCAGGTAAGAACATCATGTTATGATGATGACAATATGTCATGGGGGGGGGGGGAAGGCTTTGCCCCCCTCAACATATTATTGTAGGCTATCCAAAGGCAGTCAAAATAGACGGGAACATGATGGCAAGCGTCCGATGCCAGTCCGCGTAGTGTAAACAAGGCTGGCGGTACGAGAGGATATGGAGAAAGAGAAATGGGTAGGCCGGGGGGGGGGGGAAGAGGATGTGGTAGGTAGGTCCAAAAAACTGTCCCTAGTCAGTGGCGGATCCAGCTCAAGCTTAAGGGGGGGGGGGGCTGATATTGTGATATATATACATGAGGGGCGCCAGGTGCCATAATTCACACAATATTCTTTATATGTATTGTATTTCAGATACAATGCAGTATATATGGTCACTAAGGGGGGGGGGGGTGCCCCCCCCCCCCTGGATCCGCCACTGTCCCTAGTACAGTACTATCCTTCTACTCTAATCCTTCCCTCTTACTAACGTTTCTGAGCCAGTACCGATACAAAGGTCAGCCCTGTGGACCTACAAGGTCTACAGGCAAGCTCGAAGGAAGAAGAAGACGTCCGAATTCTACATTCTACCCATTCTTCCTTTTCTACGATTAACTTAGGCCTAGGCCTATAAGTGGAATTGTCGTCAACATTTTTTACATGAATGAATGTTCCACGGACCACAGTTCCACCGTCGACGAGTTCCATAATTCATAACTTTCATAAGAACGTATCAGCCTACATAGCCTAACTCTTAGTAACTTAGGCTAGTGCTTTGGGCTGAAATCAATGGATAGGCCTACCTGTTACCTGTGGCGATAAATGTTTACCTACGGTCCCGTTAAAATATCCTCAAGTAACCTATTAAAAACTGTTCAGGGGACTGGTTAGAACTTGTAGGATGTTTAATTGAAGGTTGGAAATCAGTATTTACTGAGAAATAAATGCACTATGGGTCACCCAGGGTCCCTGCCCTCTCTTTCCCAGGTAATGTTTTTTTTTTTTTTTTCTATATTCCAACTACTCCCTCTCGGGCATAGGCTGAGAGCCTGTACATTCCACCGCTCAACACGGTGAAGCCCGTGAGGTCTTGTTCCAGCCTGGAGAGTGAGACATGTGAAGCATCCATCATGGCTCGAAGCAGCTCCATCTCTGAAGCGGCCGGTTGCTTCTCTCAAGTGCTTCACCGTCTCACCCTCCAGACTCAGACCCTCACTCTCAGAACACCACCTATTGAGCAGTGAACTCACTAGGCATTGTCCCCCTGTAACATATTATGAATATGGGAATATTCATACAGTGTTATTTAATCAGGAAACAATGAGGGTATTTTTTTGGCATTTCGGTGGGCTTTGTGGTAATGCATTGATACTAGGTACAGCACAAATTCAATCCCAATAATATCTTCCCATTGACATATCGGGATTTGAACCCGGGTCCATTGGATTACCAATCCAGTGGCATGACCACTCCACCACGCCTCCCCTATGTTATGTTATGTTATGTTATATTAGGGTTAGGTTAGGTTAAGTTAGGTTAAGTTAGGTTAGGTTAATCTAATCTAATCTAATATAATATTTGTACATTTTGGGCAGTGGGCGGGGCCGCGCGTATGTGGTGGCGTACAGACCCTCCCGTAAAACATAGCGCATTTTAAGACTTTTATTTCTCAGTAGGCTAGCCTAAATACTGATTTCCGACCTTCAATTAAACATCCTACAAGTTCTAACCAGTCCCCTGAACAGTTTTTAATAGGTTACTTGAGGATATTTTAACGGGACCATAGGTAAATTTTTGGTAAGATTTTACGGTGTGACAGTTACAAGCCCCATCGATGTTTGTGTAGCCTATAGGTATGTTATATAATAGTCTTCAGTCCTATATATGTCCTTCCCTTCGCAAATGTATTATAAAGGAGATATAGGGTAAAACACAGAGTCTTGTCTTAGGTTAGGTTAGGTTAGGTTAGGTTAGGTTAGGTTAGGTTAGGTTAGGTTAGGTTAGGTTTGGTTTGGTTTGGTTTGGTTTGGTTTGGTTTGGTTTCTTAGTTAGGTTCATGACAAGGAATCAGCTGGTAGGTATGGGATAAACTAGGGACACATAGTAGCTGGTAGGTAAGGGTTATTCTTGTATCCAACATTCTAGGTTAGGTTACTGTGTTTTTTTACTTCAAAAAATCGCTAGGCCTAAACCCGAGCCAAGTTTTGGCAAATGGTGGCTTACTTTTCTATATTTTATTTTAGTTCTTCCCATATTACTACACAACACCGGTCAACATGGGTTCAGAGCGGGAAGATCATGTCTCTCACAACTTTTGGAACACTATGACAAAATTCTTAAAGCGCTAGAAGAAAAGAAAAACGTGGATGTCATTTACACCGATTTTGCTAAGGCATTTGATAAATGTGACCATGGTATAATAGCCCACAAACTGAAAGCAAAAGGTATAACTGGGAAAATCGGACGGTGGATATACAATTTCCTCGTAAACCGAAAACAATCAGTAGCAGTAAACCAAGTCACATCTGAGCCTTCGGATGTCAAAAGCTCAGTGCCCCAAGGAACAGTGCTAGCGCCCCTTCTGTTCCTCATACTAATTTGCGACATAGATACCAACACCAGACACAGTACGGTGTCGTCTTTTGCTGATGACACAAAATTAAGCAAGATAGTAAACACACAAGAGGACACGGGCCGACTGCAGGAAGACATGAATGTAGTGTTCCAGTGGACCAGGGAAAACAACATGCAATTCAATGAGGAAAAATTCCAATTAATACGGTACGGAGATAATGGTGTTAAAGAAATTACAAATTACTTAACAAAATCTAACCACATAATAGAACGGAAAGACAGTGTGAAAGACCTTGGGGTATTAATGTCTGAAAATATGGGTTTCAAAGTACATAACCAGGTCAAAGTGGCGGGTTGGATTCTGCGTACTTTTAACCCTTAATTAGCGGCGAGCAACATAAGTCGAGTTAAATAAAGCTGGACTATGTGGCGGCGCTCGACATAACTCGAGTGGCAATTTCAGCACGTAATGTGGCTGAGAGAGAGAGACAAGTGGTGGCAGGAGACTAGCGAGCGTATGACTGCTCCAGACCACCGCGGCGAACCTACTGACACAAATCTCAGCTCCCTCCTCCCTCTCTCACTCGCTACATACTCAATTATGTACCGAAAGTACCGAATTACCTGCTTTTTGCACTCGCGTTGCACGGTTATTGCAAGAAAACTATCCATCATACAAGGATCGTTATGGTGTCATTCGAAAGCTCTGTTTATGCCCTTTCAGGGATAGATACTTGTTTTACGTTCTGGGTCTTATTTAGGCATGAAAATGATCACGTAAACAGCCCTATTTTGGCTAAAAACACCCCGCTGGGCGGTACACATAAATAAACCGCATAGGCCGCTCGTAAGGTGTTAAAACATGCGGTGAATTGCCTATGATAACGCTCTTCAAATCTCTAGTGCTACCGCGGCTTGAATACTGTAGCGTATTAACATCCCCATACAAAGCAGGTGAAATAAATGACGTAGAGTGTACAAAGAAATTTCACTTCGCATATAAGTTCGATAAAACATCTACACTATTGGGAGCGTTTAAGAGCACTGAATCTGTACTCACTGGAACGTAGAAGAGAACGTTACCTAATAATATACACGTGGAAAATCGCAGAGGGTTTAGTACCAAACCTACATACTCATGATACTCCGATAGTCATGAAATTCAGTGATAGGAGAGGCTGGGAATGCAAAATCCCCCGGATGAATAACAGGGGTGCTATGGGCTCTCTGCGAGAGGGCTGGTTATCACACAGAGGCCCACGTCTCTTCAACAAACTCCCACGGCGAGTAAGAGACATGAGGGACATCTCGTTAGACAACTTCAAGAGAGCCCTAGATGTCGAACTGCAAAAAGTGCCAGACGAGCCCATCCTCGCAAGGGAGCGAGCTGTCGCTTCAAACAGTCTACTGCACCAAATCACCACCCATAACGAGGGGCGTCGCGCTCCTTGGTGCCGCTAGAAGAGTGGCGAACACATCAAAAGGTATTACCCCTATTTTTCCCCTTTTACCCCGCAATTTCCCTGATCTTCATAGCCCTCCCCACTAGTGGGGGCCGTGTTTATAGATTGTTGGATAATGGGTAAATACTCATTTGCTGCAGTCCTTGGTATAAAACAACACTGTAGGCCCTATAGGCCTATCAAAGAAAAAATGCAAAAAAAAAAAAAAAAACACATGCTAGCCTAAAACTCGTGACTGTCATACCGTATCAATTTACCAAATGTTTACCCCTGTGGCTGCAGTAGCCTAGTATTGGGAACTTGGGTGAATGAGATGGAAAAAAAAACAAATACCGGTATTAGCCTAGGATAAAAACAAAAATGAGGAAATACTGTAGGCTAGTAAATATGGTATTATTCTATAATTGCACCTATACGAGCTAAACAAATTATATATTATTCTATTTAACAGGAAGGTACGACGAGGTAAGTGATGTGGTATAGGTGGCAATATGCGGAAATGGATTGTAAGGGCATTCTGCCCCCCTCTTACCCCCTTACGAAAATCTACGGTTATTCACTCCACCCCAACTGGATTTCTACCGTTTTACCCAAACAGCGGGGGTGTGGGGGCGGCAGCCCCCACCCATAATACTAGGTTAGGTTAGGTAAGGTTGTTAGGTTAGGCTAATGTCTCTCTGAAACATTGTACATCCGTGTCACATCTAGATTGATAGACTATTGTCAGAGGGGGGCGGAATACCCTTATAGCCTAATCCATTTCCGCATATTGCCACCTAGGCTATACCACATCACTTACCTCGTTGTACCTTCCTGTTAAATAGGCTACAATAATAATTTGTTTAGCTCGTATAGGTGCAATTATAGAAATTTACCATAAATATCCTTATCGTTGTCTAAAGAGTGTCGCCCTGATATTACCTGAGGTGTTGACAAAACCTGAGAACCCCTAGGCCTAGGTTACAAGAACATGAACGCTGAATGTTCAAGAATGAGTCATATGGCGTTCTACCTTAATAATTACGTGACACCACTATTTTCTATAATGTATGACAGCTCTCGAATATCAGAAACTAGCCTAGGATGAGGAAATACTCTTAGGTTATCAAACTCACCCGGGATAACTAGGAAATTTGATGAAAATATACACGGCAAAGTTTGTTTACATCAAGACAAGTGTTAACTTCCAAGCGCTGTTGCCATCCTGAAGGTTACAAAAATGCTACATATTTGCAAGATCGCTATACTTCGTGAATTTCAATAAACCAAAGTTGATTCAACATTTTGGTATCTTGTATATATTTATATTGTGCAGTGCAAATAATGGCTAGAATAAAATGTCGATAAATGTCATCAAATAATGTTTACATAAACGTGCTAATAATAGCAAGGAATTCGCTACAGTCAGAGAGGTAGCGGACAGTTTGACGTTTGTTGTGAGTGGTGTATTGCAGAGTGATTAACGTATTTGAGGGGCCTTGGCTTGCAGTACCATATGATGCAGCCTATGCAGGTAATGTATAAACACATAATACCGACACTCCATAATATCAAGGCATTCAAGGGGCACTGTAGACTGTAGTGAGATCGATATACCGGAAGATCCGCCAAGGTAATAGTAGCCTAGCAGTAACACTCAGCACAAGAAGAGCTTACAATAGGTTATACATGACCAGTGCCCCCAAAGGACGGCTTCGTCCAGTCGAGATAGTAATTATACCATGCAATGGACGATCAACCACCAGTCCCTGACCCGCTAATTAGGCTAGTGAAGAACCTCCCTCCCTTGCTGAAGTAAGGGAGGCTGTGGCTATAAGCTGAGGGGTGGGAAGGCAGTTGGTAGCCTATGTGTGGCATTCCTTGGGGGGGGGGGGGGGGGGTCCATGGTTCACGAGTTGCATGCAGCCATGAGTGCTGTATAGCAGACAGGTACCATTCCTTTTGACTGGAAAAGGGGTCTGGTCACCCCTATCTGGAATTTCTGGAAAGGGAAAGGGGACCGTGTGGTATCATAGGCTACTGCTCGGTGTCAGATCCGATAGATGAAGATGGCGGAAATATTGCAATAGAGATCGTCACTTCCTGATGTGGTCCTATTGTAGTCTGATTGTGGTGAACACGGTGTGGCAGGCAAGGTCTTTGTCCATATTCTACTGATGCGAATCTAAGGCCACCTACTAAAAGAGCAGAGACCTGAGCAATCCGGATTTACACCCAAGAAGTCGACAATTTACTTGATTCTGGCCGCAATCTGGCCCTCCGTCTTGAGTTTAAAAAAGGGCTGCTTGCAGGTTATGTTGATCTCCAGAGTCCAGAAGGTATTCGACTCAGTGCACTGAGAGACTCTCTGGGAACTACCGGTACTACGGCTACGCAGCATCCCCACGGTGATTAGTGACCTGATGTCTGGACTTTATACAGGAACAGTTAGTGCTGTCAAGTGTGGTGGGGAGCATGCT
The DNA here is from genome assembly GCA_032716605.1 of Paralithodes platypus. Taxonomy (NCBI): domain Eukaryota; kingdom Metazoa; phylum Arthropoda; class Malacostraca; order Decapoda; family Lithodidae; genus Paralithodes; species Paralithodes platypus. The sequence continues at coordinate 56,762,129 of CM064480.1, read as the reverse complement.
CTTCTTCCCTGTGAATTCAGGTGTGAGACAGGGGTGTGTTCTAACACCTACACTTTTCAACACTTGTATGGACTCGTTACTGGTTCGGACAGTTCGGCAGAGTTGCTGTGGAGCAGACGTCGGCAATTTCAAGATCACTGATCTTGATTTTGCAGATGACACAGTGATCTTAGCACTCAGCAGACTGGATGTTCTCAGATTGACCCTAGAGACACTACATGAGGAGTCCGAGGCTCGGAGCTGCTGGCTTTAAAGGTCTCTTGAACTAATACCAAAGTCCAAGCATTTGGTGACTTATTAGATGATGCAGTGCAATCTATTCATGAATGTGGTGAGGACTTAGAGATCTTGGATAAATTTATCATCTGTAGCGTGATCCATAGAAGTGGTGAGTCGGGCTACAATGTCAATCTTTGCCTCGGTTTAGCATATGGGGTTATGTATTCACTCGACAAAAGTATATGGCGCTGTCGATACCTGTGCAGAAGGATGAAGCTGTGGATCTTCAAGACATTGGTGCTCCTTCTCCTTGTCTTATATGGATGTGAGACATGGACACTTAATAGCGAGTTGAAGAGACGCATCAACTCCTTTGGTAGGCCTACTAAATGTCTTCGTAGGAGCATGATTATCCTACATCTCAAACCAGCGACTATTCCGTGAAACTGATACAAGTTATGTTAGTCCGTGAACGTCAATGTTATGCCCTGTTTTTCTACAGGATTAACTTGGGTAATGTGGGTTCTAACTGACTGGGTATATAAGGCTGCATGCACAATACAAGGTATGAGGAATAGAGAGCACAAAATAAACACACGGTAACAAGACACACGATCACGTTTATTTAAGTAGGTTAATAGGGAGCATAGGAAAGTAGGAATACTCGTACAAGACAAATGATAGAAATGAACCGCTAGCATTAGTGGATCTGGATGGAGCCTAGTCTCCCACTTCCAACGTTCAGGTATACTCTTCTGATCACTGGTTTGGTTCGCAAGTTTATATACTGGAAGACCTCAATGTTATTTATGGATTCAATTTCACTAATTAGATTTATTACTGGCAGGTCTGGTGCACAAGTAGTAGTTCACAGACTAGAATTAGACACACGTATGGTTTAGAGCACAGGAATTCTAGTAACCTCAGGGGGTACTGGTCTAAGTTTTATATTCTTATGGTAGAAATATGTAGAACACAAATCAGTGGGCGAACGTTAGATATCACTAGGGTTTTAATATCTGGATAAAGGTAATTACGAGAGTTAATGTCGCCTGTTAACCTGACAAGCGCGATATGACAGTAGGTGCTAGGGTAGTTATTTGTGCATTTCTAGCCCTGGATTCTGACAGAATTCGTTATATTTACAATATAAACCATTATTTGTTTTCGGTATGCTTTTATTTTACATATATGATGTATATATTTTTTTTTTTTTTTTTTTTTTTCTATATTCCAACTTACTTCCTCTCGGGCATAGGCTGAGAGCCTTAACATTCACCGCTTTACAATGAACAGTGAAGCCCGTGAGGTCTTGTTCCAGTCTAGGGAGTGAGACATGTGAAGCACGTAGAGCACAACGAGCACCTGCCATCTTGCCTTCACATGAGGCACCTTCAAGAGTGCTAAAATAAGTGGGAAAAGCATTTGGGTGGTGAAAAACGAAGATATTGGCCACCCGGTCATAATCTCAGGCGAGAGAGAGAGACAGGCAGCCCTCCCCTCTCGCTGTCTGGGAGTCAACTGAGAAGAGCGCGGCGGTGTGTGCCGGTGTCTGGGTGTTGCATAACGATCTTTTATGCAACCCACTTGTGCTACATTATCGCGGGAGAGAAAAATAACCGATAAATGATGATAATAAGAGGAAAAATAGGTGATAATTGAGGTGGGGAGGGAGGGGGGAATAAGGTGGGGAAGGAGGGGAGGGGGGTGGGTGAGATTTACATGGATGAGTACTGGAGGGGAATTATCTCACCTAGAGACAAATTCCTTTGTTTTGATAGGCCCTTTTTTTTTATGGAAGGCTTTTTTTATGGTCCTGCTTCCGTGAGGCCTATCGCGTTCCCTATAGGAAGCCTTCCGTAAGGCCTATCGCGCTTGCCGGGTTAATTAACACCTTATTAGCGGCCTAGGCGGTTTATTTATATGTACCGCCCAGCGGGGTGTTTTTAGCCAAAATAGGGCTGTTTACGTGATCATTTTCATGCCTAAATAAGACCCAGAACGTAAAACAAGTATCTATCCCTGAAAGGGCATAAACAGAGCTTTCGAATGACACCATAACGATCCTTTTATGATGGCTAGTTTTCTTGCAATAACCGTGCAACGCGAGTGCAAAAAGCATGTAATTAGGCACTTTCCCCATACAATTCCGTATATAGCGAGTGAGAGAGGGAGGGAGGAGGTGGGATTCGTGTCAGTAGGTTCGCCGCGGTGGTCTGGAGCAGTCATACGCTCGCTACTCTCCTGCCACCACTTGTCTCTCTCTCTCAGCAACATTACGTGCTGAAATTGCCACACGACCTATGTCGAGCGCCGCCACATAGTCCAGCTTTATTTAACTCGACTTATGTTGCGCGCCGACAGTTAAGGGTTAATGAACACTGATACGCTTAGTACTTCCCAAATGGAATGGTTATATATGAATTACACTGGGCAAAGATATAGCCACTTCATAGAAAGATTAATAAGTGAATTTCTAATTAGTACTATAACACGTTAGTACTAATAAAGTGAATCTTGGATAGTATTTTGTTGGTCTGGTCCTGGTTATCTTGCGTCCGTGATGTTGGGGGCTAATGACTGGTTCCGCGGCCGTCCAGGTGGTCCATATGTAGGAAGTTCTCAAGACGGATCTCTTGGCGATCGTTGCTGGCTACACGCTTATATACCCACTAGTGTGTGTGAAGGTTATAAGGTGCACGTAGATTCTTGTACGTGGACAGATGCTTCTATCTCCAATCTGCCACGGAGTCTGCCGGCTCTGGAATCTCACAACTCAGGAACAACACAAGGGCAGAGCTAGAGGTCAACTTCAGGGGGTCAGCCACTGGTTGGTGTCTATCTTTCAACTGATTTTACTGGGGGCTGGAGCTGGGTTTATAGGCTCGGTTTTGGACCCTGTAGGCCATAGGGATCTCGAGTCTTATGGACTTATTTGAGCAATAGATACGGGGACTAGGTAAGGTGGTGATTACTGTTGTGGCACATGGCTATAGGGAGCCTTCATAATGTGATATAACTGAGCCTTAGTAAGAGGTACTATTTTGGCTATACTGGAAGTATTGAGGGGAGGGAGACTGGATCTACTTTGCGGGGAGGACTGGGACAGCTGTGATAGGGGGCGTCTCTCTTATATTGCTCAGTCTTCATTCTATGGTATAGCTGAGGTGCTAATTTGATTATCTGAGTATGCAAGAAAGGTGAATGGGTTATTGTGGGTTAATAGAGGTTAGTAAGGGGGTTAGTCATGCATGGTTAGTTCATTGATAGGAAGAATTCCTGTGCTACCTGGCAATGACCCAGAAGTCAAAATAGGGGTCAGATATACCTCCGCAGGGGTGGGGGTCTCCCTCCTCGGGTGGGTAAAAAGGGGTAGCGGGGTGCCCTCTCTCTGGGATGGTCGTCCGGCGGCTGTGGCTAGGGGCTTGCCATATCACAAGTGTTTGTAATAACCCTTTGTTTATGAGACAGATGTGGGTGTTCTTAATACCAAAACCGAAGGTGCCTTGGCTAGCTGGTTTTAATCGGTTGGTTGTTAATTGTATGGTTTGCTGGATGTGGTGGAGACTGGGTTGCTAACTCTGCCACATTTATCTGGAAGTATGGCAATAGAAGTTAGTCACTGGCGAGGCGGCTAGCCTCGCACTGACGATCATTGGGTGCAGGGTTGTGAATGGATTGTAAGGGAATAGATGGCATGCAAGGGGTTAGTAAAGTTCTAATGTTGTTCCGGCCTACTAAGGGAAGGTAGGCTGGATAGGAGTATATATATAAAAGGTTGGAGAGCGTTAGCAACGGAAAAATCAAGGATTTTCAAGAGGTATGAGGGAGAGGCTAGGTCGGAAAAGAGTCGAGGAGCGTGGGGTGTTAATGAGAGGGAGAGAGTTCAGGGGGCTACGTGGAAATTTGAGCCTAAGGTCTCCGGGCGTGGGGTGGCATTAGGCTACAGTTGATATTGGAGTTTGGGGGGAAAGGACAGTGAAAGTACGTTAGCCAAATGCTACCGGGGGATGAGCAAATACGGGGTGGTATAGGAGTCTGGAAAAGATAGGATCATGTGGACTGTGGGCTGTGGGGAAGGGGAGGTTAACTGTAGGTGTGTGCTTGACTGTGGATAAAAGTAGAGAAAAACATGGTGTATTATTACTCGTCAATACGAGGGGTTATGGACACTATTATTTTGACACGATTTCTTGCTGATCTAGCTGTCCCTGGGAACTGCGTTTTCTATGAAATATAGACCAAAGAAAAGCGGCAGTTCATAGGGGTACTTCGTTATTGTTTCGTGCTACTATGATAGACAATGGAAAAAAAAAAGGTTATCTATACAATCTCTGGTTGGGGTAAGAATTAGAGTTACTGCATGGTGGTTAACATCTTCAGTCATTATCTCTGTCTAGGTCGTACAGGAATAATGGTTATATATACAATGGTGTACCCGTGGGTATCATAGTTTCTTATTAATTATGACATGGGGTTTTAACATACTACTTCTCGGATGGAAGAACATACATAGATTTATGGGGGCGGTTGGTCTTCAGAAACTTAGTCTGGCAAGACAAGGTATTTTAAGGGGTGAACATATTACTTCTCGGATGGAAGAACATACATAGATTTATGGGGGCGGTTGGTCTTCAGAAACTTAGTCTGGCAAGACTAGGTATTTTAAGGGGTGAACATATTACTTCTCGGATGGAAGAACATACATAGATTTATGGGGCGATTGGTCTTCAGAAACTTAGTCTGGCAAGACAAGGTATTTTAGGGTATGTTGATATTAATATCCTAACTTAAGGACAGGGCATGGGTGTATTAACTGTACGGTGTATTTATGTTCGTCATCATGTAGGTAGAGGTGTAGGACACGAGGGGTAGTGTATGTGAGGTGTGGGAAAGGTCAGTGTTTAGAAGGGGTAGGCAGGTGTGGTTTGGAGCTGCTTAGCCCTGCGGGCTTGGGCCTGTCTGAACTGGTTGGCTCGGTCAGCTGGTCCTTTCGTTCTGTGGACCTTTCTTTCGGGTGTTTCTGTGTGCTGTTCGCTCGTGGCTTCTGTGGTGGCCTTCTCGTTCTGGGGCATTTTACTTCCCTCTCCTTCATTGTAGGCTCGTCCCCGAGCCTCAAGGGTGAAGTAAAAAGAAGCATAGTCATGGTGGGTCATTTTGAGGGTATTTAGAAGGTCCCACCAAGCAAGAGAGCGAGGGTCAGGTTTCTTTTGCAGGTCAATGTATACCTGTAGGAATGTGTCCTCTGTGTTGTGGAGGGCGGTTGCCCGGGCTTGGTGTGGGCGTTGTAGACGGGCTAAGCGTCCTGTTTTTTTTTTTACTTTAACCTTTCGTATGAATGGTTTGTAGTTTTCCCTCGTGGGGGTCGGAGTGAGGTGTGTGGGACTGACAGGAGGTCTGTTTAGTGTGGTGAATGGGTTACTAACCGGAGGGGAGGGATTACTGCGTGAAAACGGAGCTGGGGATGAAGGGGGATATGAGTCTGGGGTTTTGGGGGTTTTCTTGGGCGGTGTTGTAGGCTGGGGAAATATAGTGAGGCAATGCGCAAGATCGGTTTAGGTAAGGTGCGTGAAGGAGGTGTGTGAGAAGGAGGGTATGTGTGTGTTGTGTGGCTTGGGTCTTTAGTGTCAGAATGGGGTGTTGTTTTTGTATAACTGTCTTTAAATCTGATGGGTCTGTTGATTATTCTACCTTTGGAGGTCCTGGTGGGAAGGTAGATGTTTGTCGTGGGACTTGAGTCGCTCGACGATGTTTTATATGTGATCAGAAGATCCAAGCGGGGACCTCACTGTAACATAATAATTTTCTGAATTGGTTGTTAAAAATAAGTCCAGTAGGTGGGAATTATGATTAGGATTATCTGGTACACGGGTGGGTTGGTTGACTAGTTGAGTGAGATTAAATGAGTCTGTTCAGGCTGGGGAATGAGTGAGCCATTCAACATTATGGACATGTTTTATATTGAGGGGAAGAACGTTTTACAGGTGAAGGGCATTTATTGGGCGCGAGGTCGGGGGTTATTTGAGAGGTAGATGCGTGTGGAGGTTTTTGTTGGGTCGGAATGGAAGAGGTGGTGGGGGTATGTATGGGGGTTCTCTCAGGGGTGACTTTGTGGGGGTGGGGTTTTTTGGGGGTTGGTTGGTTGGGGGTTCGATGAGATGAGGAGGTTAGTTGATGTGTGGGTGGGGTTGCGGGGATAGTGGAGGGGAAAGAGGTGGATGCAGGGGGGGGGGGGGGGGGGCTAGGGTGGGGGGGAGTGGAGATTTAAGATTGGGGGTATGGGGGAGGGACGTGTGTGGGGTGTTCTTTGGTGAGGTCGGTGATTTGCTGGTGGTGGAAGTAGGCGGTTTTATGGGTGTTTGGTGGGGGGGTAGATCTAGCAGGTCATTCGGGGTAATGAGGTGGGGGTGGAGAGGGGATGAGGTTGAAGAGGAAGGTATGTGTTTTCGTGTGGGGGTGGGGGTTGTTACTTCTGGAATATAGTTAGAGGGTTTACTGGTGATTATTTGTCTTCTTTCCCTTTGTAGAGGAGAATTCGATGAAGAAGAAGAGGAGGAGTGGGTAGGGAGTGGAGATTTAAGTTGGAGGGTTGGGGGTAGGGACGTGTGTGGGGTGTGTTCTTTGGTGAGGTCGGTGATTTGCTGGTGGTGGAAGTAGGCGGTTTTATGGGTGTTTTGTGGGGGGGTAGATCTAGCAGGTCATTCGGGGTAATGAGGTGGGGGTGGAGAGGGGATGAGGTTGAAGAGGAAGGTATGTGTTTTCGTGTGGGGGTGGGGGTTGTTACTTCTGGAATATAGTTAGAGGGTTTACTGGTGATTATTTGTCTTCTTTCCCTTTGTAGAGGAGAATTCGATGAAGAAGAAGAGGAGGAGGAGGAGGAGGATAGTGGTCTGGCAGCCCTACGGAACTTGGTTAGCAGGGTGTGTTTTCTGGAGGTTTTAAAAGATTTTTGTCGTGGGCGTAAGTTGTAGCGTGAGGTTACTGAGGTAGATTGTGTGGTGTGTTTGGGTGTGTACTTGGTTTTGGGTGGGGGGGGGGTGGCTTTCTTACTGTGGTGCCTGGGGGAGGTATCTCAGGGCTAGACGGGAGGGTTTCTGTTGTGGTCGGGGTTGTGGGTGGAGGTTTTCGTACTTGGATAAGTTGGGGAGGTACTTGACTATCAGAAGTGAAAGAAGGTGTCATGGTGGAGGAGGGTGTGATAGTGGGGGCTTGGGGTTTGTGGAGGTTAGTTTGGGGGGTATGTTGAGGAATGATTTGTCTGTTCGGTGTCGGAGGGCTTAGGTCCTTAGGGGTTTGTATGGGAATATTCATAGCCTGGAGTGGAAGGGTTAGTAGGGGTGTTTAATTCCGGTTCAGACGTGTGGGGTGGGGTATTGTCTTGTGGTTTTAGAGGTTTAAACGCTCGGACGAATCTAGTTCGGAACGTGCGAGTCACGCCGTTATAATCGATGGTGACTTGATAGGCGTTTGGGACTTGTGTGATGGTGTAGGGCCCGACATAGTGAGGGCCTAATTTGTTGGTGATAGGGAGGTTGGCTACCATGACGGTGTCATGGATGGCGAAAGGGTTTTTGTCATCGGGGTTATCAGTTTTGGTGTCTTGACAGGTTTGGGCGGTATGGAGGGTGTTTTGCAGATGTTGCAATGGGTCAATTGTGGAGGTGGTGGAGGGGAGGTGAGCGTGATGGTGGAACGGCAGTAACAGGGGGGGTACGCCGTAAACACGTTCATGAGGGGAAATACCGTCTTCTCGGGGGCAGGTGTTCATGCCCCATTGTATCATCTTTAGTTGTGATGGCCAGTCTGAGGTGTTAAGAGCAATAATTTTTGTCCGTAACTGATTGTTGATGGTGCGATGGCTACGTTCGCATATAACATTTCCTTGAGGCCAGTACGGGGATGAGTGTTTAATCACATTACCACATTGTTGGGTGAACTGTTGCCAAACGTGTCCACTAAACTCGGGGGCATTGTCGGATAGAAGAGCAAGGGGAAGGCCGAATATAGGGAACGCTTCTGTGGCAAGCAGTGTGGCGACTGTGGTGGCTGTGTGGTCTTTAACTGGGCAGGCTATTAAATTTTTTGAATATACGTCAACAAATGTGACGATATAGCGGTTGCCAGCGTAAGAAGGAAACGGGCCCATGATGTCGAGGGATAGGACTTGGAACGGTTTGTTAGCAGACATGGTACCAGCTGGGCCTGGGGTGTGTGATCTATCCTTCCCCAATAAACAAGGTTTGCAGGATTCTGTCACTCGTTGTGCAATTTTGGAGGGGTTGGGGGTCCAGTATTGATCTGTGAAGATTTTTAACATCTTCTTTTGTCCAAGGTGTATGCCGTTTCCCTCGTGGATGGCAATCATGTAGTCGTGGGCAATGGTGGGGTCTAAGATTATGTGACCAGAGTCTGTGGCGAGTTGATCTTCCCAGTGAGTCAGTTTCCTGAAGACATTTAACGGTATCCAGGGTGGTCTGATTCTTGCTTCCCAAGATTGAATTAGGGAGGGGGCTGAGGGGGAATTATGTTGGGGGATGAGGGTGGATAAAAGCTGTAAGGCGGCTAGGTTGGTGGGAGGGTCTTTTGGTACTGGCAAACGTGACAGGGCGTCTGCATTGGTGTGAAGTTTTCCTGGACGATACTGTATTGTAAAGTCGTAGTCCTTTAGTGTCTCCCTCCAACATACCAAAATGGCTGAGTTGGTTTCGCATTTACGCAACCATTGCAAAGATTGATGGTCGGTGATTATATCGAGTTTTGCGCCCAACACAAATGACCGGAAGTGGCTGAGTGCCCAAATGATCCCTAAGCACTCTCTCTTGGTGGCTGCATAATTCTGTTGTGCTTGGTTGAGGGTGGAGCTGGCATACGCTATCACATGTTCCTCACCGTCTCTGACTTGAGCTAAAACTGCACCAATGGCGTACAGAGATACGTCGGTATAAAGACGGAAAGGTTTATGGTAATCAGGGAAAGCGACAATAGGGGCTTGGATTAGCTTTTGTTTCAAAGTGTTAAACGCGAGGTCTCTTTCAGGTGTCCAGGTGAACGGGGTGTCTTTGTGGGTGAGTTGGTGGAGGGGTCTGGCTATGGTGGCAAAGTGGGGGACGAAACGTCTGTAGTATGTGGCTAAATCTAAAAACGAACGTACTCCTTTAACGGTGGTGGGTGGGGGTTGGTTTTGTATGGCTTGAAGTTTCTTTGGGTCTGGTGCAATACCATGTTCAGATATTATGTGGCCGAGGAAATCTACCTTATTTCGGGCAATCTCGCACTTTGAGGGTTTTAATTTCAATCCGGCGGCTCGGATTCTTTGAAGGACTTGTCTCAACCTGAGGAGGTGTTCTTCCCAGGTTGGTGAGTACTTTTTTTTTTTTTTTTTTTTTTTTTCTATGTGATTGAGGGAGGCAAAAGGCATAACTGCCTATAGCGAGTGCCTCCCCCATAGTTGAAAGAGTGACAGGGCCAAAATCAAGGGACGTTCGAGCCAAAATGTCGTCTATAGATAGGCTAGGCAGGTTTCCCAGGTTAGGCCATGTAATACCGTTTCCATCAAACGGGAGAAAGTGGCGTGTCCGTTACAGAGGCCAAAAGGTAGGACGTTAAATTCGTAGTGGTGGCCACCACTAGTGGAAAATGCTGTTTTCTCTTGGTCCTCGGCCTTAATAGGCACTTGCCAATACCCTGCTTGCAAGTCGAGGGTAGTGAACCATCTGGATCCGTATAGGGAGTCAAGGGAATCGTCTATCCGGGGTAATGGCGTAGCGTCTTTAATGGTTACGTCATTCAACCTCCTGTAATCGACGCAAAAACGGGTTGACCCATCTTTCTTTTTGACTAGGATAACAGGGGAAGACCAGGGACTAATGGACGGGGTGGCAATACCGGCCTCTAACATCTCTTGGACTTGGCGTTCCTCTTCCTGACGTTGTATGGGATTTTTTCTACGGGATGGTTGTCGTATGGGGGGGCCTGTGGTGTTAATGATGTGTTGTTCTACATTGGTCTGTCCGATTTCGGTGGGTTGTTGGGCAAACACGTCACTGAACTCTAGCAATAGGTCGTACATGCCGTTTTTTTGGTGGTCGGATAATGTGTCCGGGAGAGGGGGCAATTGGAGTCTGGTAGGGGTGTCATTAAAATCTATGGGGAGGTCATCAAAAGTTTCGAGGTCTCCTATAATGAGACCTTTTGGTAATGTCAGGGATTCCTCGGAGATATTTGCCACGAGAATGTGGTTGATGCGAGCGGAAATGATGGCGAGTTGTAAGAGGCAACGATTGGGGTTGGTGGACGTGGTAGTGGGGGAATATATCATGTGAGTTTGGGGTATGGGTCGAAGGTTCACCCATTTTTGATGGCGGGGGGGAATTTGGCATTTATCTTGAACTACAGCTGGGCTAATGATGGTGGGGGATTGACTGGCGAGCAGGTGCTTGGTACGCATAAGGGGGGAAAGGTCACTTTGGTGGGGGTCACGCGTGAGGGGGGGATTAATGGCGCGTGTGGGAGGATCAGTGGGGCACGGTGTGAGGGAGTTAGAAAACGGAATTTGTTGGAGGGACTGTGGAGGGTTGGTGGGGGAAGAGTGAGGTATAGAAGATGGGTTATTGGTGGAGGACTGATGTAAGGATTGGTGGTGGTTAGAATGACGAATTTGGGGAGTTTTGTCGGTGGCAGTGACGGTTTGTTTGGAGTTTATATGGATTTGGTGGTTTTGTTTGTCATGAGAGGGCGAGTTAAGTGTGGGATTTTGAAGTTTTCTAGGGGTGTGAATTGTGTGGGGGTGGAAGGGAGCTACTGACAGAAAACTGGCACAAGGGGGATTGGAGTGGGTGTGGAATAGCTGGACATTTCTGGGGGCATGGTGGGAACATAGTTGTGTCCCTCGGTCGGCATGCGTGAGGGGAGGATTAACGGCGCGTGCGGGCGGGTCAGGGTGGTGAGAGGTGAGCGAGTTAGAAAACGGGATTTGTTGGTGGGACTGCGGACGGTTGGTGGGGGAAGAGTTAGGTGTAGAACATGGGTTATTGGTGGAGGACTGGTGTATTGATTTGGGGTTGTTAACAGGACGAATGTGGGGAATTTTCTTGATGGCAGTAACGGTCTGGTTAAAGGTTATCTGGGACTGGTGAGTTTGTTTGTCATGAGAGGGCGAGTCAAGTGTGGGGTTGTGAAGTTTTCTAGGGGTGTGAATTGTGTGTGGGGGGGGGGGGGGGGGAGGGAGCTACTGACGGAAAACTGTCACAAGGGAAATTTTGTTGGTTATGGGATAGCTGAACATTTCTGGGGGCATGGGGGAAACATTGTTGGGTACATAGGTCGGCATTTTCCCTGGAAACATGTGTACATAAACATTTGATAGAATTATGGTTACATATATCAGAGTCTGTCCTGAAAACATGGGAGGAATTATCCTGGACAGAGTTACGAGAATTGAGGGGATTACCGAGAGGGAGTTGCTTGGACTTGTCTTCTTTCGTTTGTTGAGGCATTTTTTTTTACTGAATTGGGTGATATTTTGAGAGAACTCGGGGCAAGGGGAGGGTTTAGGAGTCACCTTAGTGCTAGCTGCAACTTGGTAACCCTGACTCAGGGTTTGTTGAGGGGGAAGGTGTTTTTTCTTTTTGTGAATGGGTTTCTGCGTGATTGGTTTGTCAGAGGCTTTGGGTTGGAATTTGTTTTTGAATGAGATCAGCCTTTGGCTGCAGTCAACCTGGGCCTGGAGTTTTTGAAGGAGGTCAAGTCTAAGGAAACCATCGTAATGTTTACAGTGGGAGGAAAATACTGTGAACGTGTGATAACAACGAGCATGGGGGGCAGGAGTAGTTACTGATAGGGGCAAAGTGTCTCCTAGGAGTTTAAGTAAGTATCAGCAGCTGAGATTAGTTCTGCTTTGGTGGTTAACAAGGGGCCAAATAGTCAGTGGTGTTGATCATAATAAGACTTGAACAAACATGACTTGGCAGCTCCCGTGTCGATTAACAAGCGGACAGGAATGTCCTTGATTTTGGCCATGTAATAAATGGGGGCAGTGCGGTCAGTTATGGCGTCCCCCGCCGACGCCATCTTGGGCGGGGGGTACTTTAAAAAGACTGGGGGTCGGTATCTACCTCCTCCAGGGTTTCCTCGGTATCCTCTGAGGTCATGATAGGGGCTATTTCTCCAGTGTGCCTTTCCTCCATTTCTTCCTCTTGTCCCAACTCCTCTTCATTTACAGAAATGCGAGGAGTAAAGGGGCGAGGTTTGGCAGAGTCACGAATTTGATGGAGGGCACACTGAGCATTACAGGCAGGGAATTCATAGGGGTTGATAATTACTAAGGTAGGTTTTTACTTTGGTAGGTGTTGTAGGTTTTGTTCCGGTTGAAGATTCTGCGTGGCTGGGTAGGTTGGAACCGGGGTCTACTGGGTTGGGGCTTGCCAGAAGGGTAGGTGGGTCTGTTGTGGAAGGATGAGGATGGGTAGGCATTCTTGGAGTTTTGGTGGTCGGGGTGCTGCGGGTGCGTGGGAAACCTCTTGATCACAGCGATTTGGGTGGGTGCTTCTGTGCGCACTGCCAAAATACGTCGGATCGTGATGAGATCTTTTTGGTATCCGACGAAATCGTGCACACGGAAATGGTCTTTTACTGCTGAGGACAATATTGATACAAGGTTGACCAGAATCTGCTGTTCTTGTTGGATTCTGGTCAATGTGGGGAAAGAAACTTTTATGTGTTGGGCGATCTTATTCACTGTGGCATTTAGATCGCCTTCGAATTTAGTGTCTTGGATACGGGTGTGGGCCACGAAAACGCCCAACGAAGGCTTAATGGCTTCTATCACTATTGGGCGAAATTCGTCCCATGTGAGAGCAGGGTGCAATTGGTAGGCAACCAGGGAAACGGCTTTTCCCAGGTGCGTTAATGTCCCGGCTATTTTTTCTGCAACCGTGGTATAAACTAGGTCAAGTACGGGTTTCACTATGTTCATGAACGCTTCGATCTCGTAAGTTTCTCCATCATAATGTGGGATGGGAATGTGAGAACGGTGCGCCATGATGTTATCGTGTTCTGGCTGTTCCAAACTTGCAATGTAATGCAACCTTTTATCCGAATCAAGAACCACCGCTGCCGCCAATGTTATGCCCTGTTTTTCTACAGGATTAACTTGGGTAATGTGGGTTCTAACTGACTGGGTATATAAGGCTGCATGCACAATACAAGGTATGAGGAATAGAGAACACAAAATAAACACACGGTAACAAGACACACGATCACGTTTATTTAAGTAGGTTAATAGGGAGCATAGGAAAGTAGGAATACTCGTACAAGACAAATGATAGAAATGAACCGCTAGCATTAGTGGATCTGGATGGAGCCTAGTCTCCCACTTCCAACGTTCAGGTATACTCTTCTGATCACTGGTTTGGTTCGCAAGTTTATATACTGGAAGACCTCAATGTTATATATGGATTCAATTTCACTAATTAGATTTATTACTGGCAGGTCTGGTGCACAAGTAGTAGTTCACAGACTAGAATTAGACACGCGTATGTTTTAGAGCACGGGAATTCTAGTAACCTCAGGGGGTACTGATCTAAGTTTTATATTCTTATGGTAGAAATACGTAGAACACAAATCAGTGGGCGAACGTTAGATATCACTAGGGTTTTAATATCTGGATAAAGGTAATTACGAGAGTTAATGTCGCCTGTTAATTAATGAACACTGATACGCTTAGTACTTCCCAAATGGAATGGCTATATATGAATTACACTGGGCAAAGATATAGCCACTTCAGAGAAAGATTAATAAGTGAATTTCTAATTAGTACTATAACACGTTAGTACTAATAAAGTGAATCTTGGATAGTATTTTGTTGGTCTGGTCCTGGTTATCTTGCGTCCGTGATGTTGGGGCTAACGACTGGTTCCGCGGCCGTCCAGGTGGTCCATATGTAGGAAGTTCTCAAGACGGATCTCTTGGCGATCGTTGCTGGCTACACGCTTATATACCCACTAGTGTGTGTGAAGGTTATAAGGTGCACATAGATTCTTGTACGTGGACAGATGCTTCTATCTCCAATCTGCCTCCGTGGCAGATTGGAGATAGAAGCATCTGTCCATGTACACGTGCCAGCTCTGGAATCTCACAACTCAGGAACAACACAAGGGCAGAGCTAGAGGTCAACTTCAGGGGGTCAGCCACTGGTTGGTGTCTATCTTTCAACTGATTTTACTGGGGGCTGGAGCTGGGTTTATAGGCTCGGTTTTGGACTCTGTAGGCCATAGGGATCTCAAGTCTTATGGACTTATTTGAGCTCTCAATAGATACGGGGACTAGGTAAGGTGGTGATTACTGTTGTGGCACATGGCTATAGGGAGCCTTCATAATGTGATATAACTGAGCCTTAGTAAGAGGTACTATTTTGGCTATACTGGAAGTATTGAGGGGAGGGAGACTGGATCTACTTTGCGGGGAGGACTGGGACAGCTGTGATAGGGGCGTCTCTCTTATATTGCTCAGTCTTCATTCTATGGTATAGCTGAGGTGCTAATTTGATTATCTGAGTATGCAAGAAAGGTGAATGGGTTATTGTGGGTTAATAGAGGTTAGTAAGGGGGTTAGTCATGCATGGTTAGTTCATTGATAGGAAGAATTCCTGTGCTACCTGGCAATGACCCGGAAGTCAAAACAGGGGTCAGGTATACCTCCGCAGGGGTGGGGGTCTCCCTCCTCGGGTGGGTAAAAAGGGGTAGCGGAGCGCCCTCTCTCTGGGATGGTCGTCCGGCGGCTGTGGCTAGGGGCTTGCCATATCACAAGTGTTTGTAATAACCCTCTGTTTATGAGACAGATGTGGGTGTTCTTAATACCAAAACCGAAGGTGCCTTGGCTAGCTGGTTTTAATCGGTTGGTTGTTAATTGTATGGTTTGCTGGATGTGGTGGAGACTGGGTTGCTAACTCTGCCACATTTATCTGGAAGTATGGCAATAGAAGTTAGTCACTGGCGAGGCGGCTAGCCTCGCACTGACGATCATTGGGTGCAGGGTTGTGAATGGGTTGTAAGGGAATAGATGGCATGCAAGGGGTTAGTAAAGTTCTAATGTTGTTCCGGCCTACTAAGGGAAGGTAGGCTGGATAGGAGTATATATATAAAAGGTTGGAGAGCATTAGCAACGGAAAAATCAAGGATTTTCAAGAGGTACCGGTATGAGGGAGAGGCTAGGTCGGAAAAGAGTCGAGGAGCGCGGGGTGTTAATGAGAGGGAGAGAGTTCAGGGGGCTACGTGGAAATTTGACCCTAAGGTCTCCGGGCGTGGGGGTGGCATTAGGCTACAGTTGATATTGGAGTTTGGGGGGAAAGGACAGTGAAAGTACGTTAGCCAAATGCTACCGGGGGATGAGCAAATACGGGGTGGTATAGGAGTCTGGAAAAGATAGGATCATGTGGACTGTGGGCTGTGGGAAAGGGGAGGTTAACTGTAGGTGTGTGCTTGACTGTGGATAAAAGTAGAGAAAAACATGGTGTATTATTACTCGTCAATACGAGGGGTTATGGACACTATTATTTTGACACGATTTCTTGCTGATCTAGCTGTCCCTGGGAACTGCGTTTTCTATGAAATATAGACCAAAGAAAAGCGGCAGTTCGTAGGGGTACTTCGTTATTGTTTCGTGCTACTATGATAGACAATGGAAAAAAAAAGGTTATCTATACAATCTCTGGTTGGGGTAAGAATTAGAGTTACTGCATGGTGGCTAACATCTTCAGTCATTATCTCTGTCTAGGTCTTACAGGAATAATGGTTATATATACAATGGTGTACCCGTGGGTATCATAGTTTCTTAATAATTATGACTTGGGGTTTTTAACATACTACTTCTCGGATGGAAGAACATACATAGATTTATGGGGGCGGTTGGTCTTCAGAAACTTAGTCTGGCAAGACAAGGTATTTTAAGGGGTGAACATATTACTTCTCGGATGGAAGAACATACATGATTTATGGGGGCGGTTGGTCTGGCAAGACAAGGTATTTTAAGGGGTGAACATATTACTTCTCGGATGGAAGAACATACATAGATTTATGGGGCGATTGGTCTTCAGAAACTTAGTCTGGCAAGACAAGGTATTTTAGGGTATGTTGATATTAATATCCTAACTTAGGGACAGGGCATGGGTGTATTAACTGTACGGTGTATTTATGTTCGTCATCATGTAGGTAGAGGTGTAGGACACGAGGGGTAGTGTATATGAGGTGTGGGAAAGGTCAGTGTTTAGAAGGGGTAGGCAGGTGTGGTTTGGAGCTGCTTAGCCCTGCGGGCTTGGGCCTGTCTGAGCTGGTTGGCTCGGTCAGCTGGTCCTTTCATTCTGTGGACCTTTCTTTCGGGTGTTTCTGTGTGCTGTTCGCTCGTGGCTTCTGTGGTGGGCTTCTCGTTCTGGGGCATTTTAGTCAACTTCGGTTATATGGGCATGTGGTTCACCTCTCTGACGCTGACACTGCTCACCAGGCGGTCTCTACAGAGGACAACCATGAGTGGAGGAGGCCTAGGGGAAGACCACGGAACTCATGGCTGAGGCAAGTCGACCAATCTTGCGATAGGATATAGTACTTGATATGGACCAGGCAGATGCCTGGGGCCTCTCCCGGGGGGACCCCTCGGGTGGAGTTGAAGAGTGAGTGCGGCTACGCAGTGTCACGGCGTATGCTCCCTTTGATTAATTGATTGACTACAAACTACAGAATGAGTAACCCATCCTACTTTTAAAAAATAAAAGGAGAAAAAGATTGGTTGATTTATTGGTCCGTTTCAAAGTTTGCATTAGGATGTAGCAATGATCGTATTAAATATTGTTTCAACCCTCGGTAAATCTTAGTAAAGAAAAGTATTAACAACATGGTCTACCTACTGTAAAAGTGTTGTCAATAATCTCCTATAGACAGTAATCATGTCCAAGCGCCTACTGTGGAGTTTCCGCCGTTATTGTTATCAGTCCTCAGTGATGCCCTCCTACGTCCTGCATTTTTGCTTTTACAAACTGGTCCGACTCCAGATTATATAAATTAGCATTATATACGCATACAATACTTAAATTCAGAACGGAAACAATGAAATACTGATATATTATGTGTGGGCATGGACGATCTCGCGGACGACTTTACCGTTGCAACCCCCATTTTCTATTGTTATGATGCACGATCTCAGAGGTAATTTTCACTCTCCCGCAGTGCTTTTTAGTAATTTGACGTCTTCTGCATTGTTTTGAAGAGCAACAGGGGTCTGGCGTCTGGGGGCGGCAGCCCCCAGGTTAAGCCAGATTAGGGTATTGACAATATTGTCGTCGGAGGAGGCGGGTGAGTCACATAATTTATAGCACGTTTTTCAAAGGCACAGAGGCGATTGTTTGGTAGTGTCTGGTAATTTTTGGTTTTTACCATACAAAAGCATACCGCTTCCCGAGCTTGTATGGTAGGCCTACTGTCTGGTCAAGACCAAAGATTAACGGATTCTGGGGGTGTGGCCAACGGGTGGGAGACAGGACTCTGGTGACAGTTTCAACCACTCAGAGGCTTCGTTACAAGGCACAATTCAAATGTTGGACAACTGACAGGGGAGAGTGTTGTAAATATTTTATCCTGCATATATTTAATATTATTTTTTCGAATGAATTAGGCCTATAGTAATTTTGCATTCCTATATACTGTAGTTGGAAAGTAATATTATTGTTTAATTAACGAATTTTTCTCTGAATTATGCTTTTACATTATATATATATATATATATATATATATATATATATATATATATATATATATATATATATATATAATTATAGGTCTGTCATGAGCAAATGAAAGAAATACAAGGAAGAGAAGTGGATGTTGGTATATCGCTGATAAGGGAGGGAAATGAGTGGAAGCTACCTGTAGGCTACTGCTGTTTGCTGATGATATAGTTCTCATGAGCGATAATGAATGGGAGTTGCAGGGTCTGCTTAATATGTTTGGAACAGTGTACGAAAAACAGAATCTGAAGGTAAATGCGGGGAAGAGCAAGGTTATGGTCTTCGAAAGGGGTGAAGCCACAGAATGTGAGGTAAAGTTGAACGGCCAGGCTATGAAGATTGTCAGCTCATTTAAGTATCTGGGCAGTGTGTTGAGTAAAGATGGGACTATGGATGAAGAAGTGCGGGAGAGGGTGCAACGGGAAAAGGGTTGTAGGAACGCTGAAAGCAGTAACAAGAAATAGGGTGGTCAGCATAGAAGTGAAGAAGTCCTTGCATGACAGTGTGGTAATCCTGACACTTGACTTACGGAAGCGAAGCATGGACATTGGTGGAGAGACTCGACCAAGAGTGAGAGGGGTGGAAATGATTTACTTAAGAAGTGCGTGCAGAGTTACATGGAGGGATAGACAGACTAATGAGGAAGTTAGAAGGAGGTGTGGCATGGAGGTAGATGTGCTGAAAGTGTGACTGGCGAGTGACATCGGGTGTTGGTCGATATATGCTGTCCATTTGAAGAGGTTGTGATGTCTGTCACAATGTTATCAAGAAGATTGGCGATTGTTTTTGGCAACATAATTATTATTATGATTATTATTATTATTCTTTTTGTTTTGTGATTTTCGTTCATATACAGTGGATATATACACCAAGGACCGTCGGAAGTGAGTATACCCATTATCCAACAATAGGTTGGGTTTGTGAAATGAGGTTTCGGCCCCATACTGGCAAAACAGATGAGAATGACAATAATTCATGGGGGGGGGGGGGTCAACTCGTTATGTATCCCAAGCAAACCATTTATTGTTGAATACTGCATATTTGTGCTTTTAGCCCACAATTTTTCTGATATTCATTACCCTCCCCATTATTGGGGTGTGTGTTTTAACTCAAGAACGGTGAGCGTCCTCATATGAGTCTGTATTGAGCAAAGGCGAGCGTCCTCATATGAACCAAGGCCTAAAAAAAGCCTTTCAAAACATCCCACTGGCACTTAAAACAAAGCAATATGTGATTAAGTGAGATAATTCCCCTCCATACCTCCTATCACTCCACCACTTGTGTCCAAACCCCTCCCCCTCCCCCCCCCCCTCAATTATCACCTATTTTTTTTTCTTATTCACCCTTTTATCGCGTTCGGCGCAAATTTCCCACCATCGGTTTCAGGGTAACTGGGGAGGCAGTAAGAGATCATAGCAACAGAGAGACTTCACTTGCAAGGCTTCAGTATCGATCGGGAAGTGAGAGAGAGAGGATATAGGTCGCGCCGGCTCTCCCCTCCTGATACGATCGGTCGGCAATAATACGTCTTTTTCACCCCCCAAATACTATTCCCACTTGTTTTATTGCTGTTACATGTTAATATCTTCATATTAAACATAAAATAGGCACATATGAATAAGTATTAACGATATTTATGGTAAAATTACTATTTTCGTCGGTAATGTATCAAAATATCTTCGCCTGGCGGGACTTTTCAAATACCAAAGACCATAGTCTAGCCTTTGCCGGGTTAAGATCGTTGGATAATGGGGAAAGCGAATTTTCTGAAGATTGTTAGTAGTTTAACCTAAACCACTGTATATTGATGAAAACTGCCTATAACTGATATAAAAACCCATGGGAAAATTAGTGGTCATCTAATATTTTCCCAAAGTTTTCGGAATTTTTTACAATGTTTACTATTTAAAAAAACAAAATTACAAGTATTTTTTATTTGTTTTCTTGTTTGTTTTTTAGGTGTGTTATTTTATGAACCCCGTCGGAAATTGCAAAACAAAAATTATCCATCAATCTTAAGACACCAAAGCAATAAAACATCCATCGACGCTCCTGTAGACGAGTTTACTTACCATCGCACCTCACCATTTTCTGTTAACAGATTTTCTAACGCACGATTTCAGGTGTATTTTAAGACATCCATCGACGCTCCTGCAGACGAGTTTACTTACCATCGCACCTCACCATTTTCTGTTAACAGATTTTCTAACGATGAACGATATCAGGTGTGTTTTCCACTCTCCTGCAGTATGTGTTTAGTAATTTTTCATATCTGCATACTTTTTAAGACCAGCGGAGGTCTGGGGGGCGGTACTTGTCTTCGGAGGTGGGTTGGCTTAAAGAGCCTTAACCCCTCGAGTACCAGAGACGCACCTTATGCGTCGGCAATGTATGTAACGCTAAACCCCAGAGCCGCATAGAGTGCGGTTAATTACTCCGGTCCTATGGCACCTAGAGGGCTCAGATTTGTATGGGATCTGCGTAAGTATCCCACGCAACAATGCCGATGGTTGAAAACCCTCAAAGTCCAGCCGTGTGCGCGTGAGTGCGAAAACACGTGTTTTTGCATGTTTTTGCCTCCCCATTTCCCCATGTTAATTCCAACTTTCGGGCGCCGCCCCGTAGGACCCCTTAATGACCTAGGGGATCGGTTTTTTTATGGTTTTTTCTTCATTTCTAACCCATTCCAGGTGTTTTCTGGATTTTTTTTTTTTTTTTTTACAACCTGCTGGTCCTGGAGTGTACATTTACTGTATATTATATTGCCTGGTGCTCAGTGGGTTAAACACATGTTTCAAAGACACTGTGGACCATGCAGCTTTTGTTTAAAAAAAAAGGTAATTTACTCATAACTTACCTATCATTTTAAAATATACATTAGGCAGAATCATAATTAAGAGAAAACTTTGTTAATTTTACAATATTTTTGCTTTTCCAAGTATATGGAAATGCAAATTACTAATTTATTTGAAATATTAGATGTTGTTGTTGTTGGTGTGCCCCAGGCTGTCTGACTGAACCGCCCCAAGGGCCCCCACAGAACCCTCCCAGCTTTACCAATAAGCAAGCCCAGGTGACTGAAGCCGCTCCCAGGCGAGGGGCTGAGGAGGGTGCTGAAACGCCCGGGACATCAAAGCCCCACCCAGGGCCCTGTGCCCCTTAACTTAACAATAGTTTTAAATAAATGAGGGATATACTATATACGTCCATGAGCCAAGACCCGAATTTTGGGATATCGGTACCACCCGGGGTGACTAATTCTCTTAGGTGTTTTTAGCTTGCTACATGTCTCTAGTTTATGTTTTGATGTTTGATATGATAGCCCTTGCACATTGGTAGCTTAATGGTCGTTATCACTTCTTGAATAGACATACCCTACCGAAAATTCCGAAATTTTTTAAAATGTCAAATTTGGGGACAGGAATGCCTAAATGTCAACAAAATGCATATAGTAATTGTCACATTTAATACAAGTCCTGTAAATACACACTAAGCATGCCATGGGCTTGTACATACTATTATGGCAAATTACTACTCCTAAATATCATCTACGTCAGACTCGGAATCTGACTGTTGTGCCACCGGCTCTTCTTCAATACCCTTGTTCTGACATGTCTGTAACCTGCACATGTCCGTGCATTTTAGACCATTGCTGAGGCAAGTACACTTAGGGAGTTCGCATGACCGCACACACTTGCAAGACAGTAGCTGCATAACAGCATCTGGTGCTGGTGAGCCTCGCATCCAGTTGACGGCAAGCTTACCGTCCTCATCTGTCATCCAACCGCAGTCTGTTGGGTTCGCAACAAATGGCTGGCTCTGAAGACTTCTCCTCCAGATCGCAGCCTGGTAGTTTGCACGCAGTGCATGCATGAAGAGGCAGTCCTCACAAGGAGGGAGTTGACTTGACTCTACCTCTCCACGTCTTGCACAGAACAGCTCATACCGAAGCTTGTTTACCTTAGTTGTGTGGGTAGATGGTAGGTACATGTGGCAGGTGATTTCCTGTAGCTTCTCAAAGAGTTCAGGAGACACTTCCCATGAGCGTCCAAGTTCGTGAAAAGCATGCTGGTATGTCTTGTCCATCTTCACCTGCTTGAGTGTCGTCATCTTCCCTCGGCCAGCGAATGCACTGACGGTATCACAGCCTGTAAAGGCATGCATACCAATCAATGAATCACACACGCTGCCTCCCAGTGTGCGGCTCAGTGTGGTGATATCCAGGAATCTTGTCCGGTTCTTCGTCCCGCACTTCTGGAACAGATGGGATGGGATCTTGTGGCACATGCCAAGACACAACACCATGACGTCTGTATCTTCTGCAGTGATGATGACAGACTTGTTCCCAGATTCTGCTGCATGAAGTGCATGGAGAAGAAGGCGTGTGTCTGCTTCTTCTTGAGTTGACTTAAGCTCAGGAGCCTCTTCCCACTGCTCTTTGGTGATCTTGAAGCAGTGCTGCTCACATGTGACATACAGCTCCTTGTCCTTGAGCTTCTCCCTGTGCTGTGGTGCCTTCCATTCTTCTACCAAGAACTTGATAAGACTTGCCTTGTTGGAGGAACTACCGAGTAACTTTCTCCACTGCTGGATGTTGTGCCCAGGTTGAATGTTCTTGAAATGAATTCCTGTGCCTGCACTTCTTTTGGCTCGTTCTGCATCCTTGATGGATGTCTCCTTGTAGATATCAAACACAACATCAATGCGCCTGCTCTTAGCACCTTCATGAACAGCGTGACTCAGTGCTGTACCTGCAAGCTGTGAAAAAGTTTTGTCGTTTCCCTTCAGTTTGTGGACCAGGCTCATCCCATCAATTATGGTAGCAGAGGGCTCGGGTATCACTTCTGCAGGAGAAACATTCCTCTCTAACTCCTTTGCGAGGGCAGCCTTGTTGGTCTTGCGGAGAGACCCATCACCGCTGGCAAGTGCCCAAGGCAAAGGCCCCAGGGGATGAGCCAAGACATCACTCATTTTGAGCTTTCTGTTCTCGGCAACAAGGATCATCTGGCCAAATAGGTTTCTGTCAGCCTTTAAGATAACCTCCTTGGCATGGTCTTGTGAGCGTGGCTTCATTCTGATGTTAGTGAACGTTCTCAGTTTCGTCTTCGTCATCGTGTCATGAAACTGTATAGTTGGCGTATCGATCTCCAGGCGCTCTTCCTTGAAGGCTTGATATGCATCCTCTCCTATTCTGTAGGCCCCTAGAAGGTCTTTGACAACTTCTGGTGGTGCCATAGTCGCAGTTGACAAACTGACAAGATCTTCTTGCTCTGCGTTGAAGGGGTTCAACCAGCTGGTCTCCATCAGTTGAACTAAAGATTGGACATCGGCCTCATCTCTTCTAATCCTGGGCATCTGTAGGTCTGGGTGGCTGAAGTCAGTATACTTTTGGCCTACTACCATAGTCCTGAGCTGCCTTAAGTACCTGCTGCGATACTCCGATGTCAGGTAGTACCTGGCGACAGCTCCGCCTTTCAGGCTGAAGCCTTTTGTGCCCCCTGGTGTCTGGGTGTCTTTGTTGATCGTCTCTTCGATTGTCTGGTCCACAGGGATCCGTCCAAAGGGATTCTTGCTACCGATCTGGACCGAAAAGCCACCTTGCATGAAGTGTTCATGGACCTCTGGGTGTTCAATGGGCAGTCGAGACATCAAGGCATAGTAGTAGGTTAGGAACCGGGCATAGTTCACTTTGTCATAGGCAAAACACCACGGTATCATCTGTCGGATTGCTCCTAGGTGGAGCATCCAGTTGCCTTCTCTGGAGGCTCGAATTAAGTCCAGCATGATCTCAACCATGTCCAGGTATGACATCCAGAATGCTGAGAGGTTGTGTTCATCTCTGAGGGTCTCAAGATAAACTTGGAAAAGCTTCATGATATGTGTGCATGATTCACTCTCCATCAGCTCTTGAAAGAGTCCCTGAGACACATTGCTGTGAAAGCTGTTGATGTCCTTCAGTGTTTCATCTAGATGGTGTATGTCCCTTGAATGGTTTTCTTCTAGCCATGAAAGGAAGCCTTTCCATGCAAGCCTCATCAGTGCTTCATACACGAGCTTGTGTAGTCTCACTGCTCTGTTGTACCTCTTGCCGTTCACCTCCTGACACTGATCCTTCTGCGATGATACCTGATTCCACACAGATCTCTAAGACCTGCATCTTGAAACCTCTTTCCTATGGTGGAGATGAGATTACAGATTGTGTGGAAGACGCCCATCCTGATGATAATGTTCTTGAACTTCTCTTGTTTCCAGATAACTTCGGCAGCTTTGGCATAGAGTGCTTGATCAAACACGCACACAATCTTGTTAAGCTGTAAGGACTCCATGATAGCATGCGTTTGTTCCAAGATTTCATTAACGGTGGACATTTCTGTTGCGGGAGCATTGATAGTGGGCAGGTAGCTTACAGTGTCCTGAACCACTGCAATGTCTCTGCACATTTTGATGTTGAAGTCCAACTGCTGATGCGTCCTTGGGTGACACCATTCGAGTAAGAAGCCAGATATGGTTTTTGTCTTGAATCCTGGACTTCCTTGTAGTGTCGACATACGCAGTCTCAATCCTGGCCTGCCCTTGGCCAACATTGTATATTGAGATGTCTGAGTGATGCTTGCTTCTTATCTTGGACTTGGTAATCTCTGCTTCTCTCTGGCACACAGAGCCTGCAACCTTGGACTGGACAGCATGCCATTTGGACTCTATGAGAAGTACCTGCTCCACTTAGGGTCTCTTCAAGTCGGTCAATGTTATCCCAGGCCAGGGTTGTGAACACACCAGGGTAGATGTTTGCTGGCAGTGGAATGTCATCCTTTGGGCATTCCAGCTTCTGGATACAAAGGGCTGTATCGATCTCCTCAAACATTGAGTAAGACACACAGTGACCAAGACGATTCAGAGTTCGGATCAGTTCTGTGTTTCCTGTCAAAGACTTTACAGCATTGGTCAGCAGTACGTGCTTGGGTGGTTTTGTCTTGCCACTGGTAACAGCAAAGACCAAGTCACTGCCAAAGGAAGTGGCAAGACGTTGAGCTCTTTCAGAGGGAGTTTCACACTCACACTCTCCTGTCAGCAGGGTGTGCAGGAATTGAGTGACTGCTGCAGGAATGACATTCTGATCTGTATCGGGAGGCCATGGCTGACTCACATCTTGTTTATTGATCTCATTCCTCAGCTGCATTCCTGCTTTGGTTAAGACATCTTCAGAGTTAGCTGCTCTTGCTTCTTGCAGGTCTTTTGCCATTTTGTGTGCTTGCCGGGCAAGGTCGTCCATTGAGAGGCTGCGTGGATAGATTAGAAGCTTTCCTTTCTCATCTGGGACAAAGCGTAGTGATTCTCCAAACTCGGTTTCAATCTTTCGGCGAACATGTTTCTTTGTCGCTGGTTTCAGTTGGATAATACCACGGGACATCATGGATCTCTCAAGCCTAGATGTGAGGTTTGTCATAGGCAGTACCTCTGGGTTGGGGAATAATTTGGTCCTTATATACAAGCAGAGTTCCTCGAGGGCTTCTGTCTCAACCTCTTCGTAGCGTGCTTCCTCGCTTTCTTCCTGATTTTCACCTGCACCCGACCTGGCGGCCGCTGGGAAATCATCTTTTGTGAAGAGTTTGTAGCACGACTTGTGGTAGTGACCCTCTGCAGCAACAAGGTCTCTGCTAACTAAACCAAGGATTCTCTGGTTGAGTTTCCTTATTGCTGCTCTGCGAATCTTCTCATCTGCTCGTAGCTCAACACACTGTATGAGTGGCTCCCTTGTCTTTGTTGTTTTTATGTACTTGCTTGACTTCTCGCAGAAGATACATACTTTGGCATACACCCTGCTAGTACTAGGGGCATCCCTTGATGCCCTCCTCCTGGGGTCGACGCTTGCTGATTCTATCTTGACACCCTTGGCAAGGATAGAATCCAGTGACTTCTTCATTGTAAAGAGACTACGACATTTACGGTGATAATGTATGTGTGGTATTCCTCCTTCTTCAAGGCCCTTGGCTGCTTCCAGGACTGGATCATGCTGCCTGATTTCTGCAGCCCTGAGCAATGTGTTCCAGGAGTCCAAATCCTGTGGTGACACCAGAGCATCGCTGTCATCATCAGAGCAGTGGATGATACAGTCGATCCGTGCTCTCTTCCTCGCAGATGGTTCCATCCTGCCGTCAAACAGTCGACACACACCTGCAAAAAATATCACCATTAAACCATGAACAAACAAACACATTACATGGAAACCACTCTACATATGTTTGCTCCTTCCAATAATAAATTATCCCCAAAATATAACAAAAAATCCCCAAATATGAAATAAACCCCTAAATATGGAGAAACGTGAAATACACATCGGAATAATTCTTGTAGAGAATCAAATAAGCTACAAGAGCTGTTAGAATATATTTTTCAATGTTCCCCATATTTAAGGATTTATTCTAGATTTAGAGGAAAATACCCAAAATATAGAGTATATTCCGAAATATGAGGAAATTTGAAAAATACCTAGGAACAACTCTGGTAGAGAATATAATTCTACATAGGTGTTCAAAGTTTCGCGATGATTGTGTGATGGATTTTAAAGAAAATGAGGAAAACGCCGAGCGTCACGCTAAAAATCTTTATTTTTGGGTAGCGCCCCTATTGCATCAAAAAAATTAGACTAAGCTACCAGTGCGAGAAGGCTATCATATCTTAATGTACTTACAGTCACTCTATAAACATTTTAGTACCATTCGTGTTTAGTCACCCCAGGTGGTACCGATATCTGGCCTGGCTCATGGACTAATACTCTTCCTTTTCAGTTGTTTAGAATTTGTATCGTGCCTTGTAACAAAGGTTTTGAGTGGCTGTAACTGTTCCGGGATGTCACCATCAGAGTCCTGCCCTCCCGGTCATTAGCCACACCCTCAGTGTATGACAGGATGATACTGTTTGGTCTAGACCAAACAATCTCGGGAGGTTGTATTTGCTTCTCTATGGTAAAGTTTGGTAATTTATGCCTCTCTGTGCCTTTGAAAAACTTACTTTTTGTTTACGTCCACGGTCCAACGCGGGTGCCTACATTGCCGAGCTTCCGACTCGCATTATCAATGGAACTTTGGAAGCATTTACCTAACCTTTCAAATAGTGCACTGCAACACAATGAGAACTTTAAAAGCTTTCAAAATCACCAGATATCACCACTATGCTAAGATGTGTGAGGTTTATTCATACTCATGGTATTTTGAATCCACATGATTAAATGCCATGTCTATGAAGACAAGAGGGATTGATTCATAGCCCTCGATCTCGCCTTTAACTATTGATAAATGTGGGGGTCTCAACTCTCAATAGTTAAAGACGAGGTTGATGGATGTATCCACGCCTATATCTATATCTGTCATAGCATGATTTTGACTGCTGTGGTGATACTCAATCCTCCATACACGAATCATCATTATATAACAATGACTTTTAGACATGCATATTCGCGAAACCAAAAGTAAGAATAACCCCTGCCATACCTGTTAGCATAGTGCTTACATCTGGTGGTTCATGTTTTAAAAGTCCACCATATGCAGTTGTGTTACAGTGACCACAGCATACCTGAGAATAGCCTTCTGTGGGTCTTCTAAAGAACTGAACTAAATATATATATATCTTTCAGTAGGAATTAATATGCAATAACACTTTCGCTTTTTATTGTATTATATACCACAAGCTAATAAGGGCAGTTTAGCAGTATCTCAAGCTACTACTCATAGGGTTCAAATATAATTAGTTTTAACATCGTCCTTAATACCAATAACCCACAAATGAAATTAATGAAAACATGTGATTCTCCCAGAATTCGAACCTAGCATATCCTATAAAGAACTTACACGCTCTAACTATTACACCATCAACAAATTAATAAAGCATGACTATGAATTTATTATATATATATGCTAAGCTTTTTTCACAATGTAATCTATTTTCCAAATGCTTCATTACCTTCACCTTTGTGTCTTCATATTGGGATCTTGTTTTCAATTTCATGACTTGTATAGTACTACCGTACTCTATGAAAAGGGTAATACAACTGTCCATAATAATCTAACAAGTTTAAAGTATAATGATGGTGATGAACCCATCTAATACAAGAATAAGAGGTATATCACTGTTAATACACATTATTTTATATACCTTTTTTATATGTACCCTTTTTATAATTTTTTGTTTATTTTTTTAACACGAACATTTATTTCGCAGGGTGCTCCGCCAAGGTGTAGAAGCTTTGTTGCCTCGACAGTGGACGCAGATTGACGTGAATATAGTCACCTGTTCACCTGTAGCTACACTGAGTAAGTACTGATACAATCCCCTGTATTATATATATATATATATATATATATATATATATATATATATATATATATATATATATATATACCGGTATATATATATATATATATATATATATATATATATATTTTTCTTTAATACATACGAGGTTGAAAGAAATGGCAATTTCTGCGTTGGAAATTTTATTATTCAAAGTTTCCAGGTCTCTGATGAGTTTTCGCTGGGTGGCAGGAAGTAGATGAAGGAGATGAGCAAAATTCATGGAGGTACAAGGTTACATAAATGTAAATGATGATACAGGCAGGATATACGACGCGTTTCACTGGACAACCAGCATTATCAAGTAAGGATGGAATGATATAAAAGGTAAACAGGAAGGGTATATATAGAGGGTGGAGGATCAGAGGAGGCGAAAAACAAGGGGCAAAAGTCTACTATTGGTGGAGGGGTATTCTGGGAAAGAGAAAGGGGGGAACCGCTTCACGCATGCGCACTGGATGCGGGATGGTGGTCGGTTGGTGGGGTCGAGGCTGATTGGCTGCGTGTCGAGGGGCGTGGCCTAAGTTGTGTGGCGCCTGCGGAAGACGAAGCTGAAGGAGGTAGCGCGGGGGGCTGCGTCAAGGGCACCGGTGGGCGAGGGGGGGTGTTAGGTCCTGTAGGAAAGTGCCTTTTGGCAGAAGGAAGGATCTGAAGGTCCAGAGTTTGGTTGTTGATGTTGGGATGTAAGGATTGGATATATAAAGCTTCGAGTATAGGTAATCTCCTTGGGTCACTTTCTTTATCGAGTATGGTGGTGTGTTTCTCTAACTCGTTGCGTGTGAGGTGAGGGTGGTTAGGGGTGAGATAGTGGTCTTTGATGGCTCCAGCCTGAAGGTGAAGAGTTAGCCGACGTGAAAGACGAGTCTGCGTCATACCAATATAGGAATGAGGTCCACAGTCCTCATAATTACAGGTATGTTGGTAAATGACGTGATCGTCGGTCATCGGGCTCTTTATCTTGGTGGAGGCTGGTTTGTTGCGGAGAACGAGGTTGGAGGTCTTGGGGGATTTGTAATAAATTATTAATTTGATTTTGTTTTCCGGGTTGGTTGGGTGGACATGCTTGGAGATTATTTCTTTTAAGACGGCCTCGTCATTTATGTGTTCAGAGGACATGTAATTGCGGTAGAAGATCTTAATTTCATTGGGGGGGTCAATGTTGGGAGGGCTTTGGGTGTACCATTTTTCAAGATGGTGGTTGATGGTGCTGGAGATGTCGGAGTTGGAGTATCTGTTATTTACTAAAACTTGGGATAGTCTTTCTAGTTCCTGGTGGGAACCGCACAAAAAGAAGCCTTCCAACACTCAACTTCTGCCTCGACCACTCTGCCTTCAGAAGACTCGAACACCTAGAGTCCAGGAGGCAGCAACTTCAACACCGAGCCTGCATAACATCACCGGACCAGCAGCAGCCTCGACTCCAGCACCTGCCACCCTTCAAGATCCAGTGGCAACCAACTCCTCTACATCGTGTGAATACTCCGACTCCACCATAGGAGAAGACGTCGATGTGGAGGGGATGGAGGAAGGAGACGAGGATGTTGACTTGGTGACTGCCAGCTCTACACCATCCCAGCGAGCTGAAGATTTACTACAAAAACTCAGACAAGCTAAGGAATCAGGTCTAGAGTTTCCTGAACACCTTGAAGAAAAGTGGAAGAAACTTCAACAACTTATAAACTCAAAATAACTACAACTCCATCAACATCAGTGGCCTTCCATCACCAACATCAACTGCCTCTCCACACCAACACCACGTGGCACTGCTGCTCCAGACATGCTGTCAACAAACAACTCAAGAAAAATAGCAAGGAGGACAGTCCTCCATCTTTTACTCTTCGACTTTGCTCTTCATTTCCATCTTTACTTCTCTCTAAGTCTTAGAGACCTCTCATCTCCCCAACTTACCTTCTAATTGTAATTGTTTTATATCATTCTACCCTTACTTGATAATGCTGGTTGTCCAGTGAAACGCGTCGTATATCCTGTATCATCATGTACATTTATGTAACCCTGTACCACCATGAATTTTGCTCATCTCATTCATCTACTTCCTGCCAGCCAGCGAAAACTCATCAGAGACCTGGAAACTTTGAATAATAAAATTTCCAACGCAGAAATTGCCATTTCTTTCAACCTCGTATGTATTAATGAAAATTTATTACCTGGCTTTACTAATATATATATATATATATATATATATATATATATATATATATATATATATATATAAGGCGCGGAGGGTGATACCAACCCTATATCGAACTAAGGTAATATACATTGATTGCTAATTTGTGATAAAGGATTAAATCCCATCCAGATTTAGAAAGAGGACTATTTGGTTCTTTTTATTTCGTTTATGAAGGTTTAGGGCATCACGTATATGAGTTTTAATAATATGGCCGTTAGTAATTTCAGCGTTATTATGTTATTTTAGATAGCGGTGTATGTATGTCGGATAATATTGTCGATTGGTTTGCATGATTAAGTTCTCATGGTGCATTGGCCCTGTGTATATACAGTATGTATAAATATATATATATATATGTGTGTGCGTGTCTGCGTGTGCGTGCGCGTATGTGTAGTGCATGCGTGTGATTTTAGGCTGCGTGTGTGATTGTGTATTCGTAATTGTGTGTATGTGTGTGTGGAATATACTCTAAATATTCATTAATTACTCTACCTCTACATTTGTCTGGAATAATGACTGAAATCCTTTAATCTGTAGAGTGTAGAACTAAGATAGACTGACCCCTTTTCTTAAGTGGTTGAATTGGATAGTAGGTAACAATTGGGAAATCTAGTATTCTTAATTTCTTTAACGCTTCGGGCTACGCAGAACCCATCTTCAGAGAGACAGTTATTCTGATGAAAGATTTTACTCAGTCTGAAACGGTATAAGAAAACAATCAAGGTTTTGCGTGTGATTCCTTCCCACACACTCTTTACACACACACACACACACACGCACATGCACACACACACACTCACATATATATATATATATATATATATATAGTTATGAGTACTTCAGCAGTAGATTTTGGGCACTTAAACCTCCATATCAAAAGGAAAAGAATTGACAGGGCGCCAGGCAACATCTTTATATTTCAAATTTTCGGCTAACCTTAAGCCATCATCAGGAACAACATTCCCTAAAAATAAGTAATATACTATTAGAACAACGCAATTTGTAAAAAATAGGGTAATGATTATCGAATCTATAAAAGGTTAAACTTACTAAATATAAACAATCCTATATTAATGTCTCACTATATATAAAATTAAAATTCATACACTAACCATGTAAAACCAGTGAAGATACCGAAAAGCAAAATAAAGACCATCACAATTGAACCATAACACATATTTTAACCTTTGAATACAAACATTGTTTCCATAAATTCAAAACAAAGTCACAACACAGGCTAATACCATACAACGGATCAAGAAACGATCTCCCAATTTATCTAACACCATTGATTTATCAGTAAGGAAACTATATAATAATATTTCGATAACTAGCAATTAAACTTACATAACCCCTGACCAAAAATCCAAACACAAATAATACTCTTCGTCAAAAACATGAAAACACTAATAAACTAAGCCTAAATCAATCTTATATATCATAGCAATACGAGACTGAAATTCAACCCAATCTAGAGATTTAACACAAAAAACACATCACTCCCAATGACAAAAGCAAAAATATTTATGTTTAAACCCATCATTATACTTGACTTACCCAGAAAAGAGTTCTCATCAGCACCAGGAACAAGAGAGAACTGAGGAACCTGAACCGAGAAGCGGCTAAAATAAACTCCCATGAAACAATTTCCCAAACAAATGAACCACTAACCATGTTGAACAAACCCTTGAAATTTGACCAAACATATATCTATGAACCACTATTTGCAAGATTGATTTCAGGATTCAGTTTACTAATTAACAACTTCTCACCAATCAATGCATCAGACTGGCTACCCAACCTAGAGACTATCTCAAAATCACCCACACTAAAGAGATGATCCTCTTCACGCGAATGATTTCGAATAGCCGAAAACGCCATAGCCTGTAAAAACTTTCCTGATCGGTAGCTCCTACCCAGGTGTTCAAATATCCTAATTTTGAAGGAACGACTAGTGCATCCCAAATACCTAGCCTCACAGCTAGGACAAGTAAATTTGTATACAATATTTGAACACAGAAAGTCAGGCACGCGATCTTTGAAGCTAAAAAATGACCCAATTCTAAACTTATTGGTGAAAACAAATCTAAAGCTCACAGCAGGAAAACTATTTTTCAGAACATTTAGTGCAATTTTACGAAATTCATTGCTAATAGATCCATAGTAAGGCATTTTAACATAAATTATCTTCTTTTTTACATCAAAATTTGATTGAACACCCTGAGCTTGTTTTACATACAAAAAATGTCTAAGTATACCATTGAATATATCTTCCTTATAGTTATTAAGCATAAAATATTTCCTTAATTTTTTAATTTCAACATGTAGCGAAACATAGCTGGAACAAACAGCATAGGCTCTTTCTAATAGTGTCTTTATTGAATTAATCTTAAAAATCTTAGGGCAGTAGCTAAGCCAGTTTAAACCTAATCCTGTATGAGTGGGCTTTCTATAAACCTCAGTAGCTAATCCCTGATCTGTCTTTATCACTTTAACATCCAAAAATGCTAGTGACCCATTCACTTCATTATCACATGTAAATTTAATATTTTGATGTTGCTTGTTCATATATTCAAAAAAACTTATATTATCTTCTACATCTCGAAATATTAAAAATGTATCATCCACATATCTCCTATAAAATATAGGTTTGAATGATAGGGGACACTCATCAAGCCACTGAACCTCTTTATTGCATAAAATGAACCCGCAAACAATGGACCTAGACTTGACCCCATTGAAACTCCATCAATTTGACTATACAATACTTTGTTAAACAAAAAACAAGATTCTGTAGTTACAAACAAGAACAATTTCTTAACTATATCCTTACTAATATTGAAAAAGTTGTTAGAATCATATTCATCCAAAATAATCTCTAAAGTCTCACTCAGAGGAACGTTTGTGAAAAGTGACTCTACATCATAACTGGCAAGAACAAAATGTTTAGGCAACACAAGATCTGAAATTTCCCTCACAAAACTACTAGAATTGAGTACTGTATATTCATTAGTTGTAAGAGGAGCAACTATGGGTTGAAGAAATTTTGCTAAATTATACCCCGCTGTCTTTATAGATGAAACAATTGGCCTGAGTGGAATTCCTGGTTTATGCACCTTTGGTAACCCATATACTACTCCCGGAGCGGAGCCAGACGCATATAAGAAGTTGAAGCTGTCAATACCTATCCTGTCCTTAATAGATCGTAGAATCCTATTTAATTTATCCTCACCTCTGATAATTACATCAAACAATTCACCTTTTATTAGTTTAAAACTGTTTCGGTCAGTCAGAATAGTTTCCATTTTTTGCAAATAATCAACTTTATCCATAATAACAACTCCCTTATCCGGTTTGACAATGACAATTGAACTATCCTTACCCAAATCCCTAAGCAAATCCAAGTCCTCTTTCCTAAACACAGATGATTCCACATTTTGATATTCCCGTACTGCCAATCTATAGTTATTATTGCCAAATTCCCTAAGTTTGTTAATTACACCATCACTGTCCATCCCATTTCTCAACAACCCCGTTTTGACACACTCTTGAACTGTATTACACAATTTTTCCACTGAAACAATATATATATATATATACAGTGACTGGAAATCCACAGAAGAGTACAGAACAAATACCTGACTCTGGAGCCAGCCACTCTTGCACATTTTTATAATAACTGAAGATCTACGAAAGTAGAGAAATTCATTTTAACACTTTTATATAAACATTATTTTAATATGTACACAACAGTCCGAGCCTTCTAATAAGATTCTCGGACATACTTTTTAAACCCTTATTTTGTGCATGCAATATATTTTAGATGCAATTTAATTTTAGCACTAAATTTTTTTAAACTTTGTGCAGTGAACCTACCCTTTTCTACACACCTTTAGTGTGGAAGCATATTCGCATATATATATACAGTATATATATATATAATGTGGTAACCCAAGATGCAAATTATGAACACAAATAATAGAAGGGAATCAATTCAAATTTGTAGATACTAATTACACACTAAAACTGAAGGTGAACGTCAATAAAAGTAAAGTAATGGTGTGTAATAGGGGAGAGCATAGGGTGAATCTAGATGTGAGGCTGGATGGGGAAATATTGGAACAAGTAGAGTGTTTTAAATATCTAGGAGGAACAATAAGCAGGAGTGGAGGTATGGAAGTGGAGGTAAAACAGAGAGTGTGTGAAGGAAGGAAGGTTTTCGGAGC
Source organism: Paralithodes platypus (assembly GCA_032716605.1). Taxonomy (NCBI): domain Eukaryota; kingdom Metazoa; phylum Arthropoda; class Malacostraca; order Decapoda; family Lithodidae; genus Paralithodes; species Paralithodes platypus. The sequence goes on along the minus strand of CM064480.1, from coordinate 56,727,376 downwards.
AATGGGAAGTATGTGGAAGACGAGAAATCTCGGAGTGAAAGTAAAAAGTGCACTGTATCAAGGAATTGTTGTGCCAACAGTGATGTATGGGGCTGAGACATGGGCTCTGAAGAAAAAGGAGAAAAGAGGGCTGGATGTGATGGAGATGAGCTGCTTGAGGAGTATGTGTGGAGTTACTCGTAGAGACAGATTGAGGAATGAAGATATACGTAGGAGAGTGGGGCAGCAGGAACATTTGTCAGCCAGAGTGGACAGAAGGGTGCTGAGCTGGTATGGTCATGTTGAACGAATGGGAGATGAAAGGCTTACAAAGAGAATATGTGAGTCAGGTACAAGGGGAGATAGAAGGGCAGGAAGACCCCCATTGAGATGGAGAGACTGTGTAAGAAAGGCTTTGGATGATAGAGGAATGACTATAGATCAGGCAGGGGAAGTGGTGGTGGACAGGAGTGAATGGAGAATGCTTGTGAATAGTTGAGTGAACACGTGGTCATTTGGAGTAAGGGGTCGGGCGCAAGTTGGACTAGATAATAGTCCATCAGGCGCCTGGCCCGGGGAGACGATTAATATGAAGGGTGTGCCTGGAAGTGTGGTGGGAGGGCTTGTGGCTTTGGCTCCGCTGCATGTCTGCCTGCCGAGATCGGAACCTCTCCGGGTGGTCAGGGGCCGGGGGAGTGCTGGAGCGACCTTGGTAACCCTGGTCTCTGGGTCTTCTCCTGGGTGACCTGGATATGTGAGAGTTTGTGTTTTTTATCTGTGTTTATTTTTTGTTTTATGTTGTTTTTGTGTTTTCCCTGTTCTTGCTCTGTCTTGAGTCGGCTACCCCCAAAATGGGGATTGGGCCTGAGCATATAGATAGATAGATAGATAGAATTACACATTTGAAATTAATCATAATATGAATTGTTCCACGCTCAATTGTATCTACGTGATTCGTTGTAATGGCTGTAATTCCATCTACATTGGCGAGACTTCGAATCTTAGACTTAGAACAAACCTGCACAGGGACCACATTAGACATAATACAGGGCTATAGGTTAGTACTCACTTATCAAAATGTGCTAAAGATAAATTTCCTAATTTTAATATAATGCCCTTTTACAAAGTAAAGAAAGATGACGTTGCTTTGAGAAAGAGTAAAGAAAGTCACTTCATAAATAAATTCAAGCCTCATTTGAATAAAGAACTATAAATAGACTCTGAACGAAAAACAATATTGGAGCAAGAACGAAGTATTTTTTTAACTATCATAACCTAAGACAAACATTTTATTGTCTAAACCAGTGACTGGAAATCCACAGAAGAGTACAGAACAAATACCTAACTCTGGAACCAGCCACTCTTGTAATATATATATATATTTTTATAATAACTGAAGATCTACGAAAGTAGAGAAATGCATTTTAACACTTTTACATAAACATTATTTTAATATGTACACAACAGTCCGAGCCTTCTAATAAGATACTCGGACATACTTGTTAAACCTTTATATTGTGCATGCAATATATTTTAGATGCAATTTAATTTTAGCACTAACATTTTTAAAACTGTGCAGTGAACCTACCCTTTTCTACACACCTTTAGTGTGGAAACATATTCGCATATATATATATATATATATATATATATATATATATATATATATATATATATATATATATATATATATATATATATATATATATATTTACTATATATATATATATATATATATATATATATATATATATATATATATATATATATATATATATATATATATATATATATATATATATATTCTGGGTTCAGTCCTTTGGTTTTACTTCTTAGTAAAGGAGAAGTGTAGGTTTATTAGCAGTCGGGTGGTTCATGTTTTGTGAAGAGTGGGTGATTAAGGCGCCGAGTGGGCGGCTGAGAGAGAGAGAGAGAGAGAGAGAGAGAGAGAGAGAGAGAGAGAGAGAGAGAGAGAGAGAGAGAGAGAGAGATTCACTGAAGGGTGTGCACGGTGCTAGTTTCTCAAATACATGTAGTGACAATTACAAGGAGATACTTAAAACTAAACAAGCGAGGAAAAACATATACTGTATAATTATATATACACAGACTGAAAGGAGCAAAAATGTCAAGTTAGAAAATCTTTGCAGTATTTTTATTTTTCCTAGGTAGGCTACTCAATCATTGGACCGGTATTACATCATCGTCATTATTTATTTTAAATTTTTATATATTTTATATGCAAATGACTTTCAATAGACAGGATATTTGTTTTCAGTTTCTTTGGTATTTTTTGTTTTATTGTATTGATGCTATGCATTTTATCCCTTGAATACGAAAGAATAATTTGAATTCATTCTGACTGACATGAAACTATTTTAGTAAGTTTAGGAATGACCTGTAGCTTGTAGGAATTATTGGGATAAATACACGTACAGGTCTTTCATAAACTGAATAATATTGTCTAAGGAGAGCCAGAATAAAATGAGGGAAGGTGCCATTGTACTTCAGTCAGACAACAATTTTCCTACTTTATTAAGGGGGCTCACCTCGATATTTTTATGTTCTCTCTCTGGGTTGTATTCATTCGGCCCTATTCAGCCTACTGTGTTAAGAAGTTTTCCCCATCCAGGTGTCGATTTTTTCCCATGAGCTAGCATATTTAAAAAAAATGTTTTTGACCGCAGGCTAAATTTGTACATTTTTCGATAGAACATTGTCTCTGGCGAAGCCGGATATCTCCATCGCTATCGCTCGCCAGGAAGAAATCGACACCTGGATGGGGATAAATGTCTTAAAACAGAAGGCTGAACGGGGCCGAATAGATGCAACCTAGAAAGAGAAATATAGCAGGTCACCCCCCTCAATGCCACCACTTAATGATTTACACATATTAGTAAACCCCCTTTAGAAATCGCAGGGTTATGTGTATCAGAACTGAGTGGAGCTTTTTGAAAACCTTATATCACACATTAGTCTGACGATTTAAAGACATTTCGCCTCATTCAGGTATCGATTTAAAGACATTTCGCTCCATTCAGGTGTCTATTCCTTTTGCCTGGCGAGTGGTAGCAAGTCTGATATAAATATAAACATTCAGATTCTTGTTCTTGTTCTTGTTAGGGGGACCCGCAGAGGGCTGCTCTCGGGCAGCATGATATGCGGGGGTTGTGCAGGGAAATTATGAGAGGGATAGGATCGGGTCAAGGATTAGGGAGATAATGAGTAGTGATCCTATTTCTAAAGGAATGAAGAGTGGGGCTATTAACTATGTGAGATGGGAGGTGATTCCACTCTTGGATGCTGCGGGGGAAAAAATAATGTCTGAATATGTCCGTGCTTGCCTGAAATGTGTGGTATTTTAAGTTGTGGCTGCGTCTCGTAAATCGTATGTTTGTAGGATGTAAATATGTATTTTTATCTATGTCTGCTAGATTGTTATTTGTATAACATTTGTTGTCTGAGTATTTGTCTTCTTGTTACAAGGGGGCCTAGTTTAATGTCTTGTTTGAGCAAAGTGACTGATGTAGTATGTCTGTAATCACGTCTGATCCATCTTGCAGCTTTGTTTTGTATGGCCTCTAATTTATTGATATTATTGTGAGTGTGTGGATCCCAGACGGTGTCGCAGTATTCTAAGTGTGGCCGAACTAGTGATTTGAAAGCTTGAATTTTGATGTTTGAGTTACACTTTGTGAGATTCCTGCGAAGGAAGCCCAGGGCCCTATTAGCCTTTGCTCTGACGCTGCTCGTGTGTGTGGTCCACCTCATGTCCGCTGAGATGTGGACCCCCAAATATTTATGGGAGGGAACGGTATCTAAAGGGGTATTGTGAAGTTTGTGAGGGAATGGAATGGTTTTCCTGGAACGGGTGAAGCAAATATGGTGGCACTTGTCAGGTCTGAACGTCATCTGCCACTTGGCTTCCCACTGTTCAAGCGCAGTTAAGTCGTCTTGTAGTCGGAGGCAATCGTCCCTATTGATAATTGGTCGGTAAACTAAGCTATCGTCTGCAAAAAGTCTAGTAGTAGAAGTAAGAGATAGTGGAAGGTCATTAATATATGAAAGGAAAAGTAGGGGGCCCAAGACGGTGCCCTGTGGGACCCCAGAAGTTACAGATACAGAAGGAGAATGACAGCCCTCGAGAACAACACGTTGCTCACGATTAGTTAGAAAAGTCTTAAGCCAGTGAAGAAGTGGTCCTCGGATACCATAATAATCTAATTTTGCTAGAAGTCTCTGGTGTGGGACTTTCTCGAAGGTAGTCCTGGAAGATTTTTTTTTTGAACGGGTTCTATTGAGGCAAAGTATAAATAATTAGATGAATAAATAAATTATGAATTATGAAATTAAATATCAAATAATTACACAGTGAATGGATACATTTGTGATGAACTCTTTCAGTATACAAGGACGTATTTCTTCACCACATTTAGGCTAACATTAGACTATTATATTCAGTTCGGGAAAGATTTGTGAGAGTCGATGGGTTAATTGAGATTGTCCATAACCCTGTAATTCCTAGAGGTCTTTCCTGAAACTGAATTTAATAGTATAATGGCAGCCAGAATGAAAGGAAAAAGTCCTTGTACTGAAAGGGTTATTTTCTGTATACACTGTTATTGTTTATTTGTTTATGTACCGGTATAGAGTTTGTTCCTTAGACCTCCATCAAGCTTAAAACAAATTAATGACAAATTTGTACATTTTTCATTAGCCAAATGGATTCCTCCTAAATTACAGGCTTGGTATCGCTCACCAGGACAATATCGACACCTAAATAGCACGATAGGTCTTAAAATTAACAAAGAAATGGAGCGAAAGGTCTTAAAATGTCAAACTAAAGGGACTAAATGTGAGAGGGAAGGGGGTCCAGAAAACCCCCCCCCCCAACTTAAGAGGGGTATAATTATTATTATGCCCATAATAATGCACCCTTTAAAATTATACTGCTAGTAATAAACCCATGAAGAACAATAGACAAGATATGTATCAATTAACCACTTGCGAGTTTTTGGTTATAAGGAAGTTGGAGCTGTAAACGTCGATATTAAACAGAAGTGCAATAGTAATGTAGGTTTTTATTGTATATAATGTATAGTGAACTTTATTTTATGTGTTTATTAATCCACTACAACCGTATTTCAGCTGGTTGTTCTGCTAAATTCCGATGTTTACGGCTCCAACTTCCTCATAGGCCTAAACTCGCAAGTGGTCAATAAATCAAAGGCAATTCGCTATCAATAAACCCAACTTGATTGTATTGACTTTTCTAGTACCCTTGATTTGTTTAGAATGTATTAACCCCTTCACCACCATCACCTAATTTTCATCAGATTCTGGTTACCATTAGACAATATTCTTTAGTTTATATTCTACTTTTACGACTCAAATGGGTAAATACGATCTCAATAAACCCTCTTGATAACATAGGTCCTTCTTAAACTGCATACAATCGTCTACTTTTACCCAGAATCAAAGGTAAAAGGGTGTCATGGTGTTGAAGGGGTTAAGGGTTCTACGGAAGTGGTTGTGTCTAATTAATGTATACGGTAACCGGGTAAAGTAGCCAATTGACCCCTGGCGAGTTTGACGCTATAAGGAAGTTGGAGATTTTTTTTATATCAATATTTAGCAGAAATATGAGCTAATACATTATATATACCGTACATGGTTGTATTGCATACTAGGAGGGATACCCGACGTTGCCCGGGTTTAAATTCTACTACCGGTACCATAATCACCATCATCAATCACTACTACCACAAATACTACTACTACCAATTCATCTCTCTCTCTCTCTCTCTCTCTCTCTCTCTCTCTCTCTCTCTCTTACTCACACCCTTCTCTCTCTCTCCCCCCCCACCCCCGTACCCCCCCTAGGAGGGGTACCGGCGTTGCCCGGGTTTAAATTCTACTACCATAATCACCATCATCAATCACTACTACCACAATCATCACAATACTACTACTACCATAATCACCGGCCTCGACCTCCCTGTGCCTCATTAACCCTTAATTGGCAGCGCGCAACTTATGTCGTGTGAAATAAATATGGACTATGTGGTGGTTCACAACTTATGTCGAGTGCCATTTTCAGCACGTAATGTTGCTGAGAGAGAGAGCTGAGCGGTGGGACGAGCGTAGTAACCTTATAACCGCTCTACACCACCGCGGTGGACCTACTGATATGAATCCCACCCTTCCCTCCCCTCTCACACTCGCTACACAGGGAATTATGTAGGGAAATTACCTAATTACAGGGTTTTTGCACTCGTGTTGCACGATTGTTGCAAGAGAACCAGTGGTCGTACAAGGATGGTTCGGGTGTCATTGGAAAGCTCTGTTTACGCCCTTTCAGGGATAGATACTTGTTTTATGCTCTGGGTCTTATTTAGGCATGACAATGATCACGTAAACAACCCTATTTAGGGTAAAAAAAAAACCCGCTGGGCGCTACGGTCAAATAGACCACCTAGCCCGCTAAATAAGGGTTAAACGGCAACCTCGATTTCGGCCGCTAAATGACCTCCGATTTTGGATCTGACCTCATCCGTACCCCCATTCTGGGGGGCTGCGAACAACTTTCGTTCCATACACCTTTTCGATCGGAGGCCTCCTTCTGCCCCAAACGGCAATTTTTTTCGCATTTTCTTTGCTCCCATATACTACATAAGTTCTGCCGAAAATTTTATTAAACAAAAGTGTCTCTGATTTCCACTAAACTCGCCTAAAACCATCTCAAAAGCCTGGGCTTTCCAACGGTGCCCCACACTCCCACCTGGCACCACAACTGTGGGAGGAGTTTAGTAACAAAAGTCGGGTAGGTCGGGTAACTGACAGACAGACAGACATTGACCTTTATTTATTAAGATACAGTATATATATATATATATATATATATATATATATATATATATATATATATATATATATATATATATATATATATACAGAGAGAGAGATAGAGAAATTTATTATACTATATATTCATCAGAGACCTGCATTATTATTTCATTTCTGTTTAATATCATTGATTACGGCTCCAACTTCCTTATATCTTGAAACTCGCGATTAGTCCGTTAATAAGCAGTGGTCCAATTACTACGCAATATCGAAAACAAAATGAGTAGAGATAGATTAATAAGTAATGTCATAATATACCTTAAGGTTTCTTTCTGGACCCCATTCTCCCTCATGTTTAGTTACATTTGTTTTGATATTTCAAGACGTTTGCTCCATTAGTTTGGCGATTGTAAGACCTTTCGCCTTTTTTTTTGTCAATTTTAAAACCTGTTGTGCCATTTACTGCTGCGCTGCGAGCGATAGTGAGCGTGTAATTTAGGAGGAATTCTATCGAAAAATTTACAATTTTATCTCTAATTGGGAGAGGGGGGGGGGGGGGGTCATGGGGGTGTTTTTTAAAAACTTGATGGAGATCTAGGGGTCAAACTTTATAACAATCGAGCAATATGTTGTCCATTTCGATGCTAAATTTATCAATATGCAGTAACTACCTGTTACTGAGTAGTATTTGTTATCAAATTATCTTACTAATTGTACGACCTGTTTAATCTACCCTTCAGAAAGTTACGCTATTTTGATCTTCTGTAGGAATAGAGGGATCAGGATAGTGAGGTAACTTATCATACAGCCTGTATCATAACGGTAGCTATAATGATAGGCAATTAACCCTTTCAATCAGATTACGCCATTTTTTTTTTATTCTGACTCCCTCATGGCACTTTTATTCTAATTAGGAAGGAACTGTTAGAATTAGAGGTTTAATCAATACAGCCTGTAACCATTTCCTCCTAGTTCTGCCTAAGTTGTGTACAATAATCTAGCAATTGCATGTAAGTAAGTGTGGTAGTGTGGTGGGCGGGCTTGTGGTTTCTTCTTCGCTGCATGTCTACCTGCTGAGACCGGAACCTCTCCGGGTGGTCGGGGGCTGGGGGAGTGCTGGAGGGACCTTGGTGACCCTGGTCTCTGGGTCTTCTCCTGGGTGACCTAGATGTGTGTGAATTTGTATTTTGTTTTTGTGTGTTCATTGTTTTCTGTTGTGTTATCCCTATTCGGGCTCTGTCTTGAGTCGGCCACCCCCAGAAAAAAAAGGAAAAGTGGGGAATGGGCCTGAGTAAATACATACATACATACAAGTATTATATATAAAGACCATTCTGTCCATAGAGAATGTGGTTACAGTCTCACGTCCTAAATGGCGGCATTCCAGGCGGCCCTGTCAAGGGCTGCCTCTGTTGTCAAGTTCTATATTTTGAGATTGGACCGGAGTTCCTGATCCCACGTCATTCTAGGTCTACCCCTACGTGCAGCTCCCCCCACGTTCACAGTCCGGCATTTCCTCACCCAGTTCTGATCATCCATTTTCTCCACGTGTCTAAACCAACCAAGTCGGCTCGTGCGCATCACTTCACTGACACTGCTAATGCCCAGACGCCTTCTTAATTCCTCGCTCGATACCTCGTCCCGGAGATTAACCCCCTATATCCATCTCACCATTCTCTTCTCATTTCGTTCCATTCTATAGATATCCTCCGCTTTCACCGGCCACGTCTCCGAGGCATAGGTCATCACGCTCCTAACACAGGAGGTATACACCTTCCCTTTAATGTGGGGTGGGGTTTCATGGTCAGGAGCGGCAGTAGCTCTCTAAACTTTCCCCAGCCACTTCTGAATAAAATAAAAAAAATTGTTGTGATTATTGATGATAAGAATACTAACTTTTATATATATATATATATATATATATATATATATATATATATATATATATACACACACAGGTATATACTGTACACATTATATATATATATATGAGCGTGGCCGTTTGAGTGTGTGAATGTATAGAGGCTACTGTGTGTATGGAGAGAGAGAGAGAGAGAGAGAGAGAGAGAGAGAGAGAGAGCGCGCGCTGGAGCTGGAGCTGCTAGGAGGGTCTGGCGGCACCGTCCTCATTAAGGTGCTTGTTAATGAACTTGGGGGAAAAATGGCCGCACCCAAGTTCCCAGATTAAGCAAAGCCCCCGCGCGTTCTCTCTCTCTTGCTCTCGTTCTCTCTCTCTCTCTCTGGTTCGTTCTCTTGCTCTCTTTTTCCAAACACACACACACACACTCACATTCACTCTCTCTCTCTCTCTCTCTCTCTCTCTCTCTCTCTCTCTCTCTCTCTCTCTCTCTCTCTCTCTCTCTCTCTCCACATAAGGCTTCATGATAAAATGTTAGCAGTAGATAATTTAGAGTAATGATCATTTGTGATTTTTTAGGCTACAAGGAGGTATCGATATTTAGTCGAAATACAAACTGTCAAGCCTTTTTTAGGACACATAAATATTAATAATACAATTTAACATAAATTTCACCCATTACAATCCCTCGTATATACTGCTAAATGTTGATGAAAATAGATTGAGCTTCTTTACACCCTGAAACTCGCATGTAGTCATTATATCTCATGAATATTGACGAAATAAATACTGCATGTACACCTACTCTATAAAAGAAATCTAATCACCTACAGTAAATCACTTTCAATAACACTAACATTTCAATAGAGTTTAATGTTAGGCTAAATCAATCATTTACTGTAGGCTATACGAGAAAGCACAGTAATTCCTTATTACTTTCTTATATAAGGGCGGGTGCCCAACCCCGAAAGGGGTTGAAATAGGGGAGCTATCCCCCCACCAAAGGCGGCTTTCTAGGGCCTTTCCTAGCTGATGCTGAGAGGATTGGGTTCTAGTCATGTGCTGATGGGCTGGTCTATCAGAGTGAGAACTGAGCGATCTCTGACACACCCATAGCTTAATCTGACTGTTTCTTTTACTTATATATTTTCTAGATCTCGAGTGACGGCGTCTTTTCCGTGGATTGACCTCCCAATCTGCCAACCTAGAAGTGGGCAGATTGGAAGCCAAAGCGTCACATTTTTCCTTTGCTCCTCAACTTGCTCTTCATAATTGCTGAGGGGCACAGGGCCCTGGGTGGGGCTTTAGTTTCCCGGGCGTTTCTGCACCCTCCTCAGCTCCCCGCCATGGAGTGGCTTCGGTCACCCAGGCTTTATTGTGGTAGGCAGGGAGGGTTCTGTGGGGGCGTTCGGTTATGGCCTTGGCCTTGCTCGGGGCCTTGGGGCTGTTCGGCCAGGCAGCTTGGGGAACAACAACAACAACAACAAATTTCTTATATTAATATTATCAATAGCACATATCAGAAGTCTATGATTTTTTTTTATCCCATTTCACTATCAATGCCAACAAAAATTATCCCTCATTATGTGCTCGATCGAATCATCATCACACACACACACACACACACACACACACACACACACACACACACACACACACACACACCAAGACATCAGATGAGCTAGTGTTGATTAAGAAATTAATTGTGGCTAGCATTTATACACAGTCCTATTTCAATCCGTGGGAGTTGCATTGTATCTCCCTGCTGGCAAATAATGGGTTAAGTGCTATATTCATATGACTCTTTAAACAGATGGCTGACTATGGACCTTTGTGGACAAACCATTAATCTTGCCAGGGTCCATCAGTGTAATTTAAGGGGGGATGGTTACATATTGGTCGATTTTTTTCATTTATTTATTAGTTTTCTAGTTTTCTCCCTAGATCTCCATCAAACTTAAAAACAACAATCCCAGGATCCCATTTCAAGATATATTTGAACATTTTTCGGTAGAAAAATGTCCCGGCCGAAGGCTGGTTTCTCCTAAATTACAGGCTTGCCATCGCTCGCCAGGAGAAAATCGACACCTAAATGACAGGAAAAGTCATAATGTTGACAGAGAAAAGGGGTGAAAGGTCTAAAATCGCCAAACTTTTTTTTTTTTTTTTTCTATGTGATTGAGGGAGGCAAAAGGCATAACTGCCTATAGCGAGTGCCTCCCCCATAGTTGAAAGAGTGACAGGGCCAAAATCAAGGGACGTTCGAGTCAAAATGCCTGGACACACGGAGTTTGAAGCAATTTAAGTCATAGGAAGAGGGAAAGACTGATTCTGGGAGAGAGTTCCAAAGCTCAGATGTTGAGTACAAGAAAGTTTGAGAGTAACGTTTCACTCTTGGGTTGGAGAGTTGCACAGAGTAGGGGTGGGATTGAGTTGCAAGACGGGTACCACGTGTCCTACGTAAAGGAGGTGGTATGCACTGGGATAGCTCTGAGGAACACTGATTATTATAGTAGCGATAGAATAGCGAGAGAGATGCAACATTGCGGCGGAGAGAGAGAGATTGCAGAGAGTTGGTGAGTGGACGGGAGTTAATGATACGAAAGGCCTTCCTTTCAACTTTGTCTAGGAGAGCGGTGTGAGAGGAACCTCCCCACACATGTGAACAATACTCAATACAAGGGCGCACTATGCCCCTGTACAGAGCAAGAAGCTGTGCAGGGGAAAAGAACCCCCTAAGGCGGTTGAGCACACCCAGCTTCTGGGAGGCTGCCTTAGCAAGACTGGTAATATGGTCCTTCCAAATGAGAGCAGAAGAAAAAGAGACACCAAGAATATTGAGAGAAGATGAAGGGTTGATTTTTGTATTGTTGAAGAATAAGGGATAGTCCGCTGGGAGATCCTGACGGGTAGATAGATGGAGAAATTGGGTTTTGGAAGCATTAAAGTTAACAAGGTTTTCTCTGCCCCAATTGGAAATAGTATTTAGATCAGAATTTAAGAGTTCTATGGCTTCATTACGTTTGTCGTTGAGGGATTGCTGGCTGGGGCGTTCTGAAAAACTAATGGAGTAGTGTAAGGTTGAGTCGTCTGCGTATGAATGGATGGGAATTAAGGTACAGTTAAGGAGATCATTTATAAAAATTAGAAAGAGAATAGGAGATAGGACAGAGCCCTGAGGAACACCGGAGTTTATAGGGTGAGGAAGTGAACAATGGCCGTCCACAACCGCAGCTATGGAACGGCCGGAAAGGAAATTAGAGACAAAGGCACAGATGGAGGGATAGAAACCGAAGGAGGGTAGTTTAGAAATTAAAGATTTATGCCAGACTCTATCGAAGGCTTTCGATATGTCTAGTGCAATAGAAAAAGTCTCACCGAAGTCCCGAAAGGAGGATGACCAAGAGTTAGTAAGATATGAAAGAAGATCACCAGTAGAGCGACCCTTAAGGAAGCCATACTGGCGATCTGAGAGCAGATTATGAGAAGAGAAATGCTTAAGAAATTTGGAAGCAAGAATAGTTTCAAAAACTTTAGAAAGACAAGAGATAAGAGCAATTGGACGATAGTTGGAGGGTTGAGAGCGGTCACCCTTCTTTGGGACAGGTTGAATGTGAGCAAACTTCCAGCATGAAGGGAAGACGTTAGAGGATAGACAGAGACGAAAGAGTTTGCCTAGGCAGGGAGTCAGCACAGAAGCACAGTTTTTGAGAACAAACTAGCCTAATGGGGCTAAACATGAGGGAGAAGGGTGTCCTGAAAAACAGACAATCTCCCCATATAATCGTTATAGTTATATATATAGTAATGAGGGTCTCACCTGTACAATCTCAAAATTTGCTGACGATACAAAAATTGCAAATAGCGTACTCTCAAAAGAACAAGTTGACGATATGCAACACAATCTAGATAAATTGTCATGTTGGGCCCAAATTTGGCAAATGAGTTTCAATGCGGATAAATGTAAAGTACTACATATCGGATACCTAAATGAGAAAGCAAACTATTCGATGAATGGCACTCAGCTTAAGAATGTAAACAGAGAAACCGATCTGGGAGTAACAATATCGAGTAACCTAAAACCGAGTCAACAATGTTCAGAAGTTGTTAAGAAGGCAAACAAAATAATTGGCTTTATAGGCAGGTCATTTGAGCATAAATCCAAAGAAGTTATCCTAACCCTTTACAATTCCTTAGTCCGCCCTCTTCTGGAATACTGCGTTCAATCCTGGTGCCCTTATTACCAAAAAGATATAAACAAGCTAGAACGAGTTCAACGTAGAGTTACCAAAATTATACCTAGCCTAAAGAACAAACCATACGAAGAGCGTCTTAGAGAATTAAATCTATTTCCTTTAACCCAGCGCAGATTAAGAGGCGACTTAATTCAAGTGTTCAAAATCATCAAAGGCATCGACAATATGAACTGTAGTAAGTACTTCACTATCGACCAATCTAATTACACGCGGGGAAACGGTTGCAAAATTATTGGTAAATCTTTTAACTCGCACGAATCTAAGAATTTCTTCTTCAATCGAGTTGTCAACTTGTGGAATGGGCTTCCCCGAAACGTTATAGACTGCATCACCGTTGATTCATTTAAACTCCGCCTAGACAAATATCTCGCATCAAACCCGCGACTGACTGCGTTTGTAAATGAATAACTTTATTTTATCCCCCCCTCAGTTACTAACCCATCTGTCCCCTACTAACTTCCTAATCCTGCCACGGACATTAGTTCCAGGGCAGTAATTCCCTTTCCAATGTTCCCTTACCCACTCTAAACCACTGTTTGGACACTTGATCCTCAGTGTTTTGGAGGACAAGCAACCTAGAAGGGTCACTGGATCTGTTGTTGCTTGATTTCCTTTGTACTCCTTTGTTACTGTTTCTACCTGTTGATCTCGTATATGGCGTCGTTGAGCCAATGTATAATCTTTTGAATGAGGTCAACAAGCATTATCAGTACAATGCAGCTACCCCTAGACAATGGTACTGGAACTGGGAATGATATCTTGGGTGAAAGGGGTTAGTTGGAATGTACTGTTTATACCCCTTTGGTTCATGGAGTTTGGTCGTATTAATTTGCTTGTTTATTTACCTCTTATTTTTTTTTTTTTTTTTTTTTTTTTAGCTTCCCCCCTAGACCTTCATCAAACTTTAAAAAATACACCCAAGACCTCCCTTCAAGATAAATTTGTACATTTTTCGATAGAAAAATGTCGCCAGGAAAAAGTCGACACCTAAATTGCATGAAAGGTCTTAATATTGGCAACAAAATATGGGGTGGGGGGGAAAGATCGTTAATCGCCAAACTAATGAGGCAAACGTCTTAGAATCTCAGAACTAATGGGACTAAACACGAGAGAGAAAGAGATCCAGAAAAAGCCACCATCTGCCCCTGAAGGTGACTAAAATCGTCTGTTAGCATTATGTTATGTTGGGCAATGGGCATAGCATGTTATATTTTGCGTTAATTCTTGAAACCTGTGAAAGTTGCTTTTGGGGTCCCTCCTGTGAGAAGCTATACCGCGTCCCTCCCCAGTCAATAGTGTGAGATAATTAAGGGAGCCCACCTCGCTTGTTTTCTCTTTCTCTCCCTCTCTCTTTGGTTTGTATCCGTTCGGCCCCATTCAGCCTACTGTTTTAAGACGTTTACCCCCCATCCAGGTGTCAATATTTTCCTGGCGAGCGGAAGCGAGCTAGCATATATATATATATATATATATATATATATATATATATATATATATATATATATATATATATATATATATATATATACAGTATATATTTTTTTTTTTGTTTTTTTTTTTTTTTGACAGCAAGCAAAATTTTTACATTTTTCGATAGAAAAATGTCTCTGGCGAAGCCGGATTTCTCGATACACTGCTGGCTCGCTATCGCTCGCCAGGAAGAAATCGACACCTGGATGGGGATAAACGTCTTAAAACAGTTGGCTGAATGGGGCCAAATGGATACAAGCCAGGGAAACAGAGAAAAGGAGAGAAAGGTAAAAAAAGCAGGTGACCCCCCTTAACCTGAGGATTAATTTTCAGTGGAACTCATTACCTGCGGCGATGATTGGCACGGGGGAGCCTCGCTATACTCACACACATCCACCAACTCTCCCGATACACGCCATATTGGGGACACCATTCCCTAGGTCTGACCGTCGACACATTGGTCACCTTCCTGTCTAAATGATTTATTCATGCCTTAATTATCTAACCACTTGCCGGTACTAATAAATATAGTAAATTGTAAGTACAATAATAACATTTGACTATAGTGTATTTATTACAACCTGGCGAACAATGTACCCCATTTAGCAGTTGTTTACTTCATGATTAATAAAATATTGAGAAAGTGCTATGTCTGTATCATATTAATGCCATGTTTTCACAATTAACAACATATTTGGCTATGAAAACGTTGTAATACTTGAGTAACTAAGATAGAGACTAGACAATTTCTCGCGAGCTTAAAAGAAAAAGGACTTACAGCTTTTTATTGAGCATACATTGATAGTTTGTCAATTTTTTGTAAGGCTTAATATTTATACAGCCTTTCAAAATTAATTAACTGACAGATACAACTCAACGAACAGTTAGTCAGAAAGTACTCTGGTTCTCGTGCCTAATCAAAATAGTCATCCAGACAATTTTGTCGCGTGGTTTTTGTCTTAAAGTTTTTAAGATCATACGGGTATGGTAGATAAACTAGACGATTGTAACATTTGGGGGGGGGGGGAGGTGAAAGGATTTAATTTATATCTAAGGTCTAAGTTATTATTTCCTATCTTAGTTTTGTAAATATACTGTATATATTGTAACTTGAAGATACTTCACTGTAAATTGTGGTCAATACGGCGGTAGTTGTCTAATTTATGTTTTTAATATGGACTTTATTTGACAGTGGCCAGAGTAAATACCCTCGTCCGGCGGAGCCCCAGTTGGTTCATGGCCCAAGTGAAAATCATTCCCATTACAGAGGAGGGTTTTGGGCTATTATTATAATCTACATATGTCTTTTTGTTGTGGAGATTATATTTCGATATAATAACCCTGATCAGTGAGTTCCCATATCACTTCATACCCGTTCATTGGAGATTATGGTGAAAGTTGAACCCCCTTGGATGGTACCGATTCCTTTGATCTCGGGACCCGACCCATCGACTAAATCATACGAACACTTTTACCGACGGAGTCATAGTGTCGGTGTAAAATATTATATGAAATATATTCTATGATTCGGTGTTGTTCACATTCATAATGACAAGGTTCCTAAAATCTTGTAAATAATAAATTCGAATAGTCTCATTACAACAACAATAAATGCTACATATCCCTCATCATAATTGCCTAATGACTCGTAGCAGATGCCTGACTCCGATACAGATTCGACGCTAAAATTGCCCATGTGACACCGGCTTTATGACCATGTTCATAATTATGTTCATAGTCAAACCCGACGTAAGGGTGGGTGAAATAAATAAAATTAAACAACAATCTTTAAATGACAGGGTGATATCAGGCTCTCTATCATAAATCAACACTCGGTTCCTTAGTCTTTGTTCACCTGGGCATTGGTAATTACCACATGGTTAACCCCTTCTGTACCAGCGACGTCTTTTAATCTTATTCCAGCTATATTTAGTGGATTATATACAACTTAAGTAGGATCTGTGGTAGTAAAAATGGTCACGTGAGACAGTTCGAAGCCTGTTAATTGCTGGAGGTCCTTTTAAAACTGAATAAAATCGTCTAATATTAGCCAGAGTAATGTTAAAACGACGGCACCGGTACTGAAAGGGTTAAGAACATGGCTTCCCCCCCCCCCACCGCTATGTGATTGTCTCTTGATACTATGAATTACGGCACTATGAATATCAGACATCTTACCCAGCTAGCATCGACCGCGGAGGAGACTTTAATCGGCTCACACCTTCTCCAACTCCAAGCTTTTATAGGACTTTGGATTATTGCTTCTGAATATTTATATTGACGATCACGATAATTATCCATAGCTAACCAGAACCCAAACTAAACTAACCCCGGCCAACGGTCAACCCAATCTAAACTAACCCCGACCAACCCAACCCAATCTAAACTAACCCCGACCAACCCAACCCAATCTAAACTAACCCAGGCCAACCCAACTCAAAATAAAGCAAACCAGGCCAACCCAACCCAAGCTAAACTAACCCAGGCCAACCCAACCCAATCTAAACTAACCCAGGCCAACACAACTCAAACTAAAGCAACCCAGGCCAACCCAACCCAAGCCTAAACTAACCCAGGCCAACCCAACCCAATCTAAACTAACCCAGGCCGATCCAACCCAATTTAAACTAACATAAGCCGACCCAACACAACCTAAAGTTCTAAACTAACCCAGGCCGACCCAACACAATCTAAGGTTCTAAACTAACCCAAACCATCCTCAGTAATCCTCACCCCACTTGACCCTACTTCACATAATCGCATTTTACCTCACCTAATCTAACTTGACACAAATGAGGTTCAGTTAGGTTAGTTTTAGTTAGATTAGCTTGGCTAGTTAAATATCAAAATAGAGTGCTGAGTAGGGCACGTATCTCCACCATGCGTGCAAACCTGAGCAAGTGGTATTAAGTTCGTTTAAACTGATTGAAGGTGTCGAATTGGATAAAGTTTTATATTGGACCAAAGTTGACTGAGTTATCATAATTGAATTGGGTCTAGTCAAGGTCTACTGTATCAAACCGGCCTGAGCGATTGAACTGAGCTGGTTGAGTTGAGCGGTTAAATGGGGCCCAACGATCGAAATGGGCTGAGCAATTGCATTTGGCCAAGCAGTCAAATTGGGGTGATCGGTTGATTTTTTCCGAGGGGGAGGATTAAACTGGGTGATCGATTTGGTTGAGGGGTCGAATTTGCTTGAACAGATGAATTTAGATAATAATAATAATAATAATATTTATTCAGTTAGCAATTTACAGAGTTGGTACCACATAGTATGTTACAAAAATGACATGTACCAGCCTTGCATAATTCCAACTAAGGATAGCCCAATAAGGCCGTTTAGGCGTATTTCCATTGGGGTCCTTGTGGGATTAGGTTAGCTGGGGAAATGGGGAGGATAAAGAAATAGATACTTTAGAAAAAGTATTTCTAGGGGGTTATTTTAAGATACCTTACATCCTATAGTAAATATCAGTAATCCATAATCAGTAATCATTTCAGTTTGGTTTGTCTATCTCTTATGTCGTATTTAGTAGTAGACATAAGCTTGGTGCTCCCTTCTCGCAGCTGTCCGGTTCAGGTGTTCCTTCAGGCTACGTCTGAAGGAATACAGTGTTCTCTTTTCACGGACTGACTGGGGTAGGTCGTTCCAGTCTTTGATGGCAGTGAAGAAGAATGTTTGCTTATCCTGTTCTTGGATTCTCTGGACCTTAAAATTAAACATCCTGTTTCTTGTATTATGTCCACTCCTCTCATTTGCTTTAACAAAATCATTCTTTAGATACTCTGGAGCTCTGTCATAGAAATTTTTGAAGGCATTAGTGAGCCTGATTTGTTTGGCCCTGTCAGAGACATTGAGCATACCTAGTGACAGGGTGTCAATCCACAAAATATGAATTGTGTTATCATTATGGTTTATTATTTCGTTATCATTATATAATAGCGCGAACGACGGAGAGGCGAGCGCCTAAGGCGCGAGCTCTAGGGGGGTCCGGGGGCATGCCCCCCCGGAAAATTTTGAGAATTTAGGTGTCTAAAACAGCATTTCCTGCAATCTAAAAGCAATCAAGATGGAAAATATGGAGACCAAAATTGTGTCAATTTTTGTTTTTTTTCTTTTTTTTTTTAATTAGGCCATAGGCTACTGTATATATATAGCGCAATGGAGCTTTAAAGAGGTCAGGGGGCATGCCCCCCAGGATTTTTTTTGAGAATTGAGGTGTCTAAAACAGCATTTCCTGCAATCTAAAAGCAATCAAGATGGAAAATATGGAGATCAAAATTGTGACAATTTAGGCCTACTTTTTTTTTTTTTTAATTAGGCTTGGCCTACTGTAGGCAGCACTAGGCTAAGCCTATTCCAAAACTTGAAGAGTAGGCTTAGGCTAGGACCTAGGTTAGCCTAGGCTGACCGTTTTGGTGGGGTCAGTACTCAAGGTATTAGTGAGATGGGTCTATAATTGGGCCTTGTAATTGGGGTTGGGTGTGACAGGGATCTGCCTTGTATGGGCCGATCGGCTTTTTGCAGACTCCCATTTTCTTATGTTCTTAGGCCTAGGCTATGTAGCCTAGTCTTTAAAAGAAAAAAATACAGGTAACAGGAATGTTAGATTAAATAGGCCTAGGCTTAGCATAGGCTATAGCCTAGGTTAGGCTAGCCTAGACTAAAATCCAAAGGTACCGGTAGGTTACGAAACAAAATTTACGATAAAAATATATTAGGCTATACCTATAGCCTAGGCTAGCCTAGGCCTATTCCCACAAGTAGACTAGGCATCGTCATATCTGTAATCTAACCTCCAAGGCTAGGCCTAAATAACACTTACTTGGCTAGCCACTAGCCTAGGCTTAATTTCTTCCACTGTCCACCTACACAATCAGGGTGCCAAAACAGAAAATATCAAGTTCTGGATCTTTTTACTAAGCTTACAAGGATCAACTTGGTGCAGGGGGCACAGCCCCCCACTACATAACAGGGGGTCCGGGGGGGCATAGCCCCCTGGCCGCCGGAGAAATTTTGAGATGTGAAGGTAAATATACGCACAATAGGCTACATGCTAAAAATTTATTAAAAGGAATGAATAATATTGTAAGTAAAAGGGCCTGGGATGTTATGTATGTTTACTGGTGTTTAATCAGGATACTAGGGGAGCTGGCTGCCTGTACTTCAGTCTCAAAGAGATTCACTTCAGGTCCACTAATATAGGCATTGAAAACAGGTTTTTAAATTATTCTTAGACTTAGCAGTCCCTGTTTTAGTTTTGTAACTTTTGTCCAATAAAGATTTCATGTATATTTGTTGTGTCATTCCAAGAACTATTACATACCGGTACTTAATTTATATCCTTTCATATGATACATGAGTTACTACTAGGCCTATAGAGTACTGGTTAAAGTACATACCGGTACCAAGTTTCAAGAATAAACTTTGATTAGAACATTTGTTTGTCTATTATTTTCCCTGGGCCGAGTAAAAAATACCTGGGTAGGCTATTCCCATCTCGGGTTACGTCCTAACCTAACCTAACCTAACCCTAATATAATATTATAATATACCAGTAGCAGTATAATAAGTTATGTCATAACTTAACATTACCTGGGAAAGAGAGGGCAGGGACCCTGGGTGACCCATAGCATGATAGCGCATTTTAAGACGGTTATTTCTCAGTAAATACTGGTTTCCGAAATTCCGACATTCAATTAAACATCCTACAAGTTCTAACCAGTCCCCTGAACAGTTTTTAATAGGTTACTTGAGGATATTTTAACAGGACCATAGGTAAACATTTATCCTGTATATATATATATATATATATATAGGCTATATATATATATATATAGCGCAACGGAGCGGCGAGCACCGAAGGCGCGTGCTTTAAAGAGGTCAGGGGGCATGCCCCCCAGGATTTTTTTTGAGAATTGAGGTATCTAAAACAGCATACCCTGCAATCTATATATCTTGTATATCTCAAGAGTAGCCTAGGCTAGGTTAGCCTAGCTGTCTTGCCTAGCCTTACACACAAAAAAAAAAAAAATACCCTAGGCCTACAGGAATGTTGGTCTAGGCTAAGTTTAATATACACTTCCCAGGTCATTTTAACAGTGTTACAGTTCTATTGCTTCTATATATCATATAATACACCATAGAGTACGTTTTTAATAACTAGAAAAAAAGGTCATCTTATAAATAATTACCTTAATAATTAATTGAGGACCTTCGCCGTTCCCGGGTTAAGAGGTGGGGGCTCTGAGTCTTAGCCTACCAGAACCAGATTCCCAGAAATAATGAGAAACTCTCAGTAACGCACAGTAACACTAAAACACAGAACTGAAACAATGGGGGTCTTCTGGAATCTGGTCACCGTGCCCGCACTGATGTAACACTATTTTAAGCATACACACGAATATCACTAGTCAGGCAATAGTCTCCAATATCTAGGTGATTTCGGCCTTATATATGTAAACACTACTAAAGTCTATGACAGTTTAAAGCACACATAAATGCTATTACAATTACTGTCTACACGAACTGTTCAGCAATATGGCGGGACTGGGGAAGAACCGAATATTATTGGAACTGGAATAAACTGATACTGATAACAAGTTATAAGTATCATTTCACGCAAACCTCCCTCCCAGTCTCTGATAGCCTTCAGTTTTAAGGCTATAAATCCTTAGATTATAGAGCACAGTAACGTGTGTATACATGAATGATGTCTATAGGCCTTACAGATTCCGTGTGTGATATAATTATTGATACACAACCCTTATCAAAACTTATATGACGGTATGGGTGATGCGAGCTTTTTTTGGGTGCTATCCCAAGTAGGGTCCATTTTATGTTTGTTTACATTCGTCAACATTATTCTGGGGACAATAATATGAGGCGAATTTCATTTAATATGTCAATATTTAACATTTTAAAATAATTATATATTAATAAAAGCTACTTAGAGAAACTTGTAATGCATTCTTACATTATTATATGACACATACATTATTTTTACAAGCGTTGATATTTCGGGAAAGAATATTGGCCTTCTTTTAAATTTGCCATTGGCTGCTTATACAAGGCGCCAATTTTAAATAACCATATATAAAAGTGTATTAAGATAGTAGGCCTAATTTAATACAAGACCTATCATTAGGGAAAGCCTATCCAGCCTACTGTTTGACTGGAAAGTTGCCCAAATGAAAATGATTTGGAGATACGAATTAGTACAGCAATTTTAATTATGCATTTATATTAGTCAATTAAATTTGGTAAGTAGCCTACTAGGGAGTTTATATATTTCAAAATTGCAGCCTCTCATGCAGAAACTATAAGGTCAAACATTCCCTAAATCGAAATAGTCGAACAAGTTCCAATAGTTAAAAAGCCTAATGTTCTTTTAATTTTCATTGTGGATGGGTGGATAATATATGCAGGTAGGAGAAGGATACTTTAACTGTAGGCTTATTTCTTACCGATTCTCCACCTTACTGATGCTGGAGCCTGGATATTCGTTGCCATGAAAAACCTTCCTCTCCAGCGTTCTTCCTGGAATAATCTTGGCCATTTCATAATCACAAACAGCATGAATTCTCTCTTCTAGATTTCAATCAATTTCCCTTCGGAATTAGTGTACTGTATAACTGTATTCCATAAGTTAGACAGTCATGAATGACTACTACCTATTCAATAAGTGACAAGACCAAACATTAAATCTATATTATTATTATTAATATTTAATATTATTATTATTGTTATTTTTATTGGCATCGAAGTATAAACATCATCTATGAGTATCTGTGAGTATCTGTGAGAGAGATGCCATTTCATTTTATGTGTCACACAATTTTTGGACTTATATACCTAGGTCTTCGAAGGTATAATACTTACCATAACATATATTGCAATTAATGTGCGGAAGAGTAAGGTTATGTAATGTTTGACAGGCTGAGGTTGGTAACTTGGGAGAGGTATCCTGACCAGGATTCGAACCCACTCACTCAGGTATGTTTGTGAGAGTTGGGCACCGTATTCACTCGACCATGAGTGACAGTAGCATTAGATTTGTCATCAGAGAGGTTCCATATTAGTACCAGGACGATTAAAATTGTATCACTTAGCCAAGTTGGCAGGGCCAGGGGCAGGGGGAATGTGTAAAATAGTCATTGTTGAAGTCAAGTAAACTCGCCATGTGTATGAAGGCATAAACCTCCGCAACACTATAACCTTGTTCTCCAAATATGAACTAAGGTTGGTTCCCTTGTATCCGCTCATGGTTGAGTAAATATGGTGCCCAACTTTCACAAACATACCTGAGTGAGTAGGTTTGAATCCTAAACAGTAATGTTTTGGCCTTTAGAACAGGGTTGCTCACCTGGTAGGGCCGCCAGTCGGTAGCGCATGACAGGCCAAGGATTAGGCAGCCCAGGAGATAGCATGACACGCCAGTGCTTACCTATGAATTGGTAGTGGGGAAATAAGAATTGGTTTCTTGTGTGGTCCCCACCTCTTAAGACGTGTCAGCCTAAATGTTCTCTATACCAGTGTGTCTGTCGTACCGTGATTTGAATGTGGCTATCGTGGGCGCAGTTACTATCCCGTCTGGGAGTGAGTTCCAGTCATCGATCACCCGGATCGCAAACCAGTTCCCTTTTAGTTTTGTTCTCCAGTGGTCCGGTTTCGCTAGTTTCAGTGAATGTCCTCTCCGATTGTTTGTGTTAAGGCAAAAGAATCTGGCGTAAGGGATGTCGTCGAAGCCATGCATTAGCTTATAGGTTTCGATCATATCACCTCTTTTTCTCCGGTCACTGAGTGTCTGCAGTCCCAGTCGCTGACATCTCTCCTCGTAGGGCAGGTGTGTTAGTTTTCAGATGCAACATTTGATGTACTGGAGATGCTTGACAATGGGGTGACGGGTAGTGTGTGTCGGACCAATAATATGATGGGGTATCAGGGGTTGAGATGTTGCTTAAAATGGGAAAGGGGATTTTATGGGTTGAAGAGTGAGTTGTGGAGGTGTTGGGTCAATTTAGATTTGAATTGAGCAAGGGAGGGGGAATCGACTATTTCAGCTGGTAGGGAGTTCCACTGATGGATTATACGACAGGAGTGGTAATGGGCTGGTCTATCAGAGTGAGAATTGAGCGATCTCTGCCATACCCATAGCTTACTCCGACTGTTCCTTTTACTTATATATTTTTTAGATCTCAAGTGACGGCGTCTCTTCCGTGGATTGACCTCCCAATCTACCAAGATTGGAAGCCAAAGCGTCACATTTTTCCTTTGCCCCTCGACTTTCTCTTCATAATTGCTGAGGGGCACAGGGCCTTGGGTGGGGCTTTGATTTCCCGGGCGTTTCCGCACCCTCCTCAGCTCCCCGCCATGGAGTGGCTTCGGTCACCCAGGCTTTATTGTGGTCGGCAGGGAGGGATCTGTGGGGGCGCTCGGTTATGGCCTTGGCCTTGCTCGGGGCCTTGGGGCTGTTCGGCCAGGCAGCTTGGGGAACAACAACAACAACAACAACAACAACGACGACGATAGGAGAAAAACCTTTTTCTTGCTTCGGTTTCTGTGTGGGGAACAAAGATCTTGTATTTATGACCTCTTACTCCTTGGTGGGGTGACATAGTGAACAGGTCATGGTGTTTAATGGGCGAGAGATTATGGAATATTTTGTAACACTGAATAAGGTCGGTCCTCAACAATCTGCCTTTAATTGAAAACAGGTTTAAGGTAGAGAGACGGTCATGATAAGTGAGACTTGAGTGGTTGGTTACTTGTTTCGTCCACCGACGTTGAACAGACTCTAGAAGATTAAGATCGCCTTGAAGGCTTGAAAACCAGTATTCCAAACAGGAGAAGCAAAGTCAAGCAAGGGTCTGATGTAGATGCTAAAATGTTGATATTTTGTTGGAGATCTTGAGAGCTTGATTGTGGTGACTTACTTGGATGCTGGATGTAGAGTTTGAGGTCGTCAGCAAACAACTTGTAGTGCGGTCAAAGAATGTGAGGTTAGGTTGAATGGCCGGATTATGGAGACTGTTAGCTCATTTAAGTATTTTAAGGCAGTACCGTGTGGAGTTACCTGGGGAGATAGACAGACAAATCAAGAAGTACGAGAGCATTGTGGTGTGGATGTGCTGGAGAGTGTGACTGTGATATTAAGGAACACTTTGAGATGATTCGGTCATAATCAGCCTTGTAGTAGTTCCTGGGTTATAATTGTAGGCCTACAATTTATTTTTGGATCTGGGTTCCAGACTAACTTCTTTATAGAACGAATCTCGCAAGTGGTCAATTTCCTCATTCAGTGTTCATTTTTTACACAAGGGGATAGTTTCCTATTCATTCCGATATATTTGTCAATTTCTAATAGTTTACGTCAAGCTTCGAATAGTTGTTGGGTAAATCTTTGCCCCCTACATCTTTATATAAGGTTATTTAAAATTGGCGCCTTGTATAAACCAATATGGCTGACTGATGAAGGATAATATTCTACACCTAAACTTGTTCTCTTGTAAAAATAATGTATAGTGCCATATAATATACAATAGATTGTAAGAATGCATGTAATGTTTCTCTAAATAGCTTCTATTAATATATAATTATTTTTAAATGGTAAATATTGACATATTAAATGAAATTCGCCTCATATTATTGTCCCCAGAATAATGTTGACGAATGTAAACAAACAGTAAATGGACCCTACTTAGGATAGCACCCAAAAAAAGCACGCATCACCCATACCGTCATATAAGTTTTGATAAGGGTTGTGTATCAATAATTATATCACACACGGAATCTGTAAGGCCTATAGACATCATTCATGTATACACACGTTACTGTGCTCTATAATCTAAGGATTTATAGCCTTAACACTGAAGGCTATCAGAGACTGGGAGGGAGGTTTGCGTGAAATGATACTTATAACTTGTTATCAGTATCAGTTTATTCCAGTTCCAATAATATTCGGTTCTTCCCCAGTCCCGCCATATTGCTGAACGTTCGTGTAGACAGTAGTTGTAATAGCATTTGTGTGTGCTTTAAACTGTCTTAGACTTTAGTAGTGTTTACATATATAAGGCCGAAGTCACCTAGATATTGGAGACTATTGCCTGACTAGTGATAAGTGATATTCGTGTGTATGCTGACCTGAAAATATAGTGTTAAATTTATCAGGGCGGGCACGATGACCAGATTGAGATTCCAGAAGTCGACCCCATTGTTTAATTGTTAATTTGATAACCCTAAGGCGGCTGATATGTGATATTCGTGTGTATGCTGACCTGAAAATATAGTGTTAAATTTATCAGGGCGGGCACGATGACCAGAACCAGATTGAGATTCCAGAAGTCGACCCCATTGTTTAATTGTTAATTTGATAGCCCTAAGGCCCTAATGGACTGTGTAAATTGTAAAATTTGTAATGTCTGAATGTCAGTGCTTTAGTGTTACTGAGATTTTCTCATTATTTCTGGGAATCTGGTAATTCTGGTTCTGGTAGGCTCAGACTCTCAGAGCCCCCACCTCTTAACCTGGGAACGGCGAAGGTCCTCAATGCTCAACTCAATTAAGGTAATTATTTATAAGATGACCTTTTTTTCTAGTTATTAAAAACTTATTCTATGGTGTATTATATAATATATAGAACTTAGAAGCAATACTGTGGACAGTGTGGTCCGAGTGGACTGTGGACTGTGGACACCCTTAATTCCAAAAGTGACAAGTCCGAAACAAAATCTGGGGGGGGGGGGGCCCCCCCAACCCCAATCACTTTGGCAATTAGGCACTCCAAATTCTTGTGAAGTTGTTTTCTGTAACATTAATACAAACCCCCCCCCCAAAAAAAAAAAAAAAAAAAAAAAGGTTTTCTGTTATCATTATACAAAAAATTAATTTGCGTTATCACTAAAAAAACAGCGTCGTTTGACACCCTGCCTAGTGACTGAAGTTGTTCCTGGCCAACATGTGATCTGGGTCCTAGGTTCAGCATGAACCTAACCATTTTATTTTGAGTGACCTGAAGTTTGTGCTGTGCTGATTTAGATGATGCAGAGTACCAGGATGACACAGAATAGTCAAAATGACATTGAACAAGCGCTTGGCAGAGGGTCTTTTTGGTCACCGCGGGCAAGCATCCCACCTGTCTATACAGGTATTTTATACGTGCTCTACACTTACTCAGGATAGATTCCAAAATTGTTTCACCTGACAAACTCGCGTCCAGTTTCAGTCCGAGATATTTAACTTGTGACACTGTTGTTATAGGAATATCATTACAGTTGACCGAGAGCCCACAATGTCTTTCAGTTTGCGTTTTGTTCCACATAAGATGGCTTCCGTCTTGCCCAGGTGAAGAGATAGTCTATTGTCCACTAGCCATTCACTACATGATGCTAGTTCTTTGAAAAGTGAAGCGGCAATACTTATTGGGTCTTTTCCTGAAACCAGAAGCACGCTGTCGTCTGCATACAGTAATAATTTACATGAGACTCTCAGTTCCATGTCATTCACATAACAGAGAAAGAGTAAGGGACCAAGGATGCTTCCCTGCGGGACCCCACAGTTAATTGGCATAGAATCAGATATATTATCATAAATTTTGACTCTTTGGGTTCTACCACTAAGATAAGATTAGATCTAGCAGTTGAATTGAGCTGAATGGTCAAATGGGGATGAATTATTGATTGGGTTGAATGGTAGAGGTAGATTTAGTGGTGTAATTGATCCGAAGTGATTGAATTGGGCTGAGGGTGTTGAATTGGGCCGACTGACCAATTTGGGCTGAGTGATTAATTGAATTAATTAATTGTACAGTATTTGACAGAGTGGTCGATTTGGGCCGAACAGTCTAATTAGGCGAACAGTCGAATAGGGACGAACGTTCAAATTGGGCAGAACAGTTGAATGTGTTATCAAATTAGGGAGAATGGTTGAATTGGGCTGAGTGGTTGATTTGGTCAATAATATGTTAGATCGAGCGGTACAATTGGGATAAGTCAAAATGGGTCAAGTGGTTGAATTAGCCAATAAAATGCTTGTGCCCACTTAATGCAGTTACTAAATTTAGTTTATTTAGTTTAATTATCTCCATACCTTATAAATATATCAGGATGTTTAGTATTAATATTTAAGTCCCTACACGGCCAATTGGGGACATACAGTGAGTATCAGGAGAGTCGAGCAAAAACGTTTTATTGTTATACTTATTTCTTGTAAGAAGGGAGGTGGGTATTTAATGGGGTGCAGGAAGCAGTTTATTATGGCTGATAGATAATAATTTCAATTCGGGTACCAAATAAAGACCCTGCCTTTCACAGCAGTGTATTCTGTGTTCGGGTTATGTGATAAGTATCTTGAAATAAGACACAGCTGCTTGTTGAGCCGATGCAAAAGCTTATATTTGTTTAGCAACGTCATCTAAGAACAACAGGTAGAAACAGACAGACAAACACGCACACACACACAGACTGACAAACACGCACACAAATACAGTCACATAATCTCCACCTGAGATAATACACGCGATCTTCCTGTGCTAGGTGATTGCAGAATCCTAAAGAAATTTGGGAAATTCACGTCCGGCTCGCAATTGGAAGAATCCTTAGCACTGTACCTCCTTCCTTGGCTGGGCCCTGATTGGTCCGCTTAGCAGGTTCCCAGGACACGAGCTTATTTTACGTAACCCAGTAGTGACCATTCATTCATGTTGCACTAACTCCTATCGTGTGATTTCCTATGCACATACACATATACAGTTTAAACCTATAATATTTGTAGTTTAATATATTTATTACATTGACTTAGATATGGAATAAGTTTCCATGAAAGAACACAATAACGTGTCAGAAAGATCCACAAGCTACCATTGGGGATTCGATTCCCGGTCTTTCGGATGAGAATCCAGGTCATTATCTGGGCGTAAGTTAGAATGTATTAGTCTTAGTTAAGTTAGGCTAGGTTGACTATTATCGATATTGCCTATAAATGATCATAAGTGGGTTGCCTCAAATATAGTCCCTCCCCGAGCCGGTATTGGGTGGGTGGCTACTCCTGCGGGCCTTAATAATGTTCTATAGAGCTCCCTCGTTCGGTCCGCAACCTAATATACGGAGAATAAGACCACCTTGGTAATTAGTCCAAGAGACTCAATGCCACCCACAGATTCTCCTCCACCACTACAGTTAGATCCGGGCTCAGTCCATTTCATCATTATCTTCGCCAAACGAAGTTTGTGGATATTACGCGATCGTCGCTGTCTGTCTGTTTCTCTGTTTGTAAACAGGAGTTGTATAACACTAATGGACAGATTTACATGCAATTTCGTAATTATTTTCATCTGGTATCAGAATAAAAACGATTAATCTTTGCCATAATCCAAAAAAAAAACTCGCCTGAAATAAACCATCCCACAATAGGCCATAAGAAGTTTTAGCCCGTTCCTCACCATACTCACTAGAAGATGTAAAGGACACCCAAGAACTTCACATAAAGAGAGAGGAAAAAATAAGGACAAACAAAATAAACAAAATAAAGAAAGATTATTGGATAATCCCTATTGGGATTTTAATGACATTGTATGTACACTGCTTGGCCAGAATGTATTGAGGTTTGGATGATGTATTCTGACTCAAACCGACCATGGACCAAAACAGCTGCAGACCAAATCAACTGTGGACCGCCCCAAAATAAAACCGATTTTTTTTTACCCTAATGTTCACTCAGTCAATACAGATCAAATTCTTTTGACCGTTAAGGTTTGCCAACACTTACTCGTTTACCATTGCTGTTAATAGTTGGTATAATTTTGATTCATACAGATCAATTCCGACACTGATTATAATCGTCTCCTAAGAGCCAAAATATACTGTTACGACGCGTTATTATCATCATGGGGTTAATCTTTACTGACACGCTGATGTAATATTTTGAAACATTCTCCTTTGACACATGCCCGAGTTAGTGTTTTCCCACCAAGTCATTGTTCACGGTCACATGGTTATCATTATATTATACTAAACAGTCTAGGGTATAAGAAGGGTACCGGTTATGAAAAAGGTATATACTGTAGAATCATTTGGTATATATATTAGATAGTGATTTACCTTTGTTTCCTTTTATTAGATGGGTATATTATCACCATTATATCTATAAAGGGGTAGCTTATTATGGACACTTAATGCAACCTTTTTCCATACCCATTATATCTTCAGTGTAGGGTAGAAGCTATTTATGGAGCCGATTGTACATTAAAGACTACCTCAAATCGCCCGACCCAAACTCACAATTCCCCAGCCTCTCCGTCATAACTCGAGGGTGGGGTGGGGGTAGGGGTGGGGGTACTTGGAGGATATGGGAGGGGTGGGGTAGAGATCCTATGGTTATATATAGTTACTATAGGATCTCTAGGGTAGGGTAGGGGTACTTGAAGGATATGGGAGGGGTGGGGTACTTGGAGGATATGGAAGTGTGGGGTAGGGGTGGAGTATTTGGAGGATATGGGAGGGGTAGGAATGGGGGTACTTGAAGGATATGGAAGGGGTGGGGTATGGGTGGGGTACTTGGAGGATATGGGAGGGGTGGGTATGGGTGGGGTACTTGGAGGATATGGGAGGGATGGGGTATGGTATATGGTATGGTCCGTGGAGGTACTTGATGGGATTGGGATGTGTGGGTATGGGTGGGGTACTTGGAGGATATGGGAGGGATGGGGTATGGGTATGGGTGGGGTACTTGGATGATATGGATATAGGTATGACCTCCAATTTCTTAAAACTATGATGAATGAATAGTTGGATGACTAAACTATTCAGTGGCAGCAAAATGTTGTGGACCTTTCATTCTCAGTATCCCATGTTGGTCTCTCTCTCTCTCTCTCTCTCCTCGTATCTCTCTCCGTCTCTCCAATCTTCTCTCTCCAAATCTCCACTCTCTCTCTCCTCTCGCTCGTCCACTCTCCTCTCCACTCTCGCCTCCTCATCTCTCTCCCTCTCGCTCCTCTCCTCGCTCTCTCCTCCTCTTACGCTCTCCCTCCTCTCCTCCGAGTCCTCCTCTCTCTCTCTCTCTCCCCCTCTCGCTCACCCCCCCTCGTCCCCCCCCCTCCTCTCCTTCTCGTCTTCTCCTCCCCAATCCACATCATCCCCACTCTCTCTCCTCTCTCCTCCTCCCTCTCTCTCTCATCTCTCGCCAAACCTCTCCATCTCTCCCTCCAACTCCTCCTCTCTCTTCATCAAAATCTCTCTCCTCTCTCTCTCTCTCTCCTCAGGCTCTCTCTCTCTCTCTCTCTCTCTCTCTCTCTCTCTCTCTCTCTCTCTCTCTCCAGTTGTTTTTGGGACCCAAGATGGCCGTTCTTGGGCGGAATCATGTACAGGAGTTGTGTTTTTCTTTCTCCTTCCTCTCTCCTTTTCTCTCTTCTCACTCCCCTCCTTCCTCCTTCTCTCTCTCCACCATCCCTCCTTTTCTCTCTCTCTCTCCACCATCCCTCCTCTTCTCATTTTTCTCTTATTTATATTAATTAATTTATTTTGTTTTTATTTATTAATATTTTGTAACCAGCTATCCATTTTTTCTCTCCCCACCATCCTCCTCTTTCTCTCGGTCCCCTTCTTTATCCACCACCTTCCTTTGCTTTCTCTATACCATCCTTTTTCTCTCTTTCCCTACCATGCCCCCTTTTTTCTCTCTCGCTCTCGCTCTCTCTCTCTCTCTCTCTCTCCCCCCCCCCCCTCCAACGTCTCGCTCTTGCCTCCATCTCTCTCTCATTCGCCTCCTCCTCTCTCTCTCTCTCTCTCTCTCTCTCTCTCCCCTTCCTCTGTTTCTCACTTCCCGTTCCCCGTCTCTCCTTCCCACCCCTTCTCTCTCCCTTATTCCTCTGTTGTTTTCCCTCTCCCCATCATTCCTCCTCCTCTCTCTACCATCCCATCTTTCCGCCCACCTAACCAATCCCTTCCCCCTAATCACTACTCGCTTTTCTCTCCCATAACCTCCCTGTTCTCTCCCAGAACCAATCCCTTCCCCCCCTAATCACTCTCTTTCCCTCCCTATCACACTCCCTTTCCCCACCCTAATATTGCCCTTCTTCTCTCCCCTCCCTAAGATTGCCCTTTCGCTCCCCCACCCTAAATATTTCCCTTTCTCCTCCCCCACCCCTAATATTTCCCTTTCTTTTCTTTTCGTTCCTTCCCCCCCTAATATTTCCCTTCTCCTCCCCCCCCTAATTTTCCCTTTCCCCTCCCCCCCCTATATTCCCTTTTCTCTCTTTCTCCCCCCCTATATTCCCTTGCTCCTTCATCCCCCCCCCTAAAATATTTCCCTTTCTCTTCTCTCTCTCTCCTCCATACAAAAGCCACCCCCCAGATTTCCCTTCTCTCTCCCCCCCCTAATATTGTCTCCTTTCTCCTCCCCCCTAATATTTCCCCTTTCGCTCCCCCCCCCCCCTAATATTTTCCTTTCCTCTCCCCCCCCTAATATTCCCTTTCCCTCTCACCTCCCCCCCTAATATTTCCCTTCTCTCCCCCCCCTAATATGCCCTTTCTCTGTCGCCCTCCCCTATATTTCCCCTTTCTCTTCTCCCCCCCTAAATTTTTCCTTTCTCTCCCCCCTTAATATTTTCCTTTCTCTCCCACATCTCTCCCCCCCTATATATTTCCCTTTCTCTCCCCCTCCCCGAAGATTTTCCCTTTCTCTCCCCTCCCTATATTCCCTTTCTCTCTCTTCTCCTCTCCCTCCCCCCCCTAATATTTCCGTCCCTCCTTCCCCCCCCCTAATATTTCCTTTCTCTCCCCCCCCTAATATTTCGCCTTTCTCTTTTCTTCTCTCCCCCTATATTTCCCTTTCTCTCCCCCCCCCTAAATTTCCCTTTCTCCTCCCCCCCCCCTAATATTTCCCTTGTCTCTCCCCCCCTAATAATTTCCCTTTCTCTCCCTCCCCAATATTTTCCTTTCCACTCCTCCCTTTCTCGCCCCCCGTCCTATATTTCTCCCTTTCCCTCGCCCCCCCCTAATATTGCCCTTTCTCTCCCCCCCCCTAATATTTCCCTTTCCTGTTTCCCCCCTCCCCCTAATAGTTCTCCTTTCTTTCCCTCTCCTCTCCCCCCCCCCTAATATTTCCTCTTTCTCCTCCCTCCCCGAATATTTCCCTTCTCTCCCCCCCCTAATATTTTTCCTTTCCTCTCCTCCCCCCCCGCCCTAATATTTTTTCCTTTCTCTCCCTCCCCCCCACCCCCCTATATTTCCCTTTCTTTCCTCTCCCCCCCCCTATATATCCCTTTCTCTCCCCCACCCTAAATTTCCCTTTCTCTCCCCTCCCTACTATTTCCCTTCTCTCCCCCCCCCCCCTAATATTCCCTTTCTCTTCTCTCCCCCCCCCCCTAATATTCCCTGTCCTGGCTTGTCTCGCCCCCCGCCCCTAATATTTCCCTTCTTCCTCCCCCCCCCCCTATATTGTCCCTTTCTCCTCCTTTCTCCTCCTCCTCTCCCCCCCTAATATTTCCGCTTTCTTTTCGCGTTTTCTCTCCCCTCCTCTCTCTCTCCCCCCCCCATAATATTCCCTGTCCTCCTCCCTTCTCTCCCCCCCCCCCCTAATATTTCCTAAGAGTTCTAATATTTCCCGTGCTCCTCCCCGCCCAATATCCCTTCCTGCCTGCTCCACCGCCCTAATTTTTTCCCTTTTCGCCCTCTCCCCAATATTTCCCTTTCTCCCTGCTCCTCTCCCCCTATATTCCTTTCCCCCCCCCCCTTCCCTCTATATTTTTCCCTTTCTCCCTATATTCCTTCTCCCCCCCCTAAATATCCCTTTCTCTATATCCCGTTCGCTTTTCTCCTCCCCCCCCCTAATTTTTCCCTTTCCTTCTCCCCCCCCCTAATATGTCCCGTTCTCGTCCCCCCTAATATTTCCCTTCTTCCCGCCTTTCCCTCCCCCCCTAATATTCCCTTTCTCTTTTCTCACTCCCCCCCCCTAATATTCTCCCTTTCTCGTTCTCGCCGCCCCCTATCTTTCCCTTTCTCTCCCCCCCTATATTTCCTTTCTCCCCCCCCCCCCCCGTAATTATTTCCCGTTTCTCTCTCCCCCCTCTTCCTTATTTCTAATATTCTCCCTCTTCTCTCCCCTTCCCTAATATTTCCCCTCTTATTTCCCTTTCTCCTCCCCCCCCCCTATTTCTTTCTCTCCTCCCTAATTTCCTTTCTCTTCCCCCCCCCTATATTTCCCTTTCTCTCCCCCCCTAATATTTCACTTTCTCTCCTCCCCCCCCCCCCATAATATTTCCCCTTTCTCTCTCCCCCCCCCCCGAAGATTTTTTCCTAATATTTCTAATGATTCTTCCCTTTCTCTCGCCCGTCTCCCTCTCTTCACTCTCGCCCACTCCCTAATATTTCCCTTTCTCCTCCCCCCGCCCTAAGATTTCCCTTTCTCTCCTCCGCCCCTAAGTTTTCCCTTTCCCTCCTCCCCCCCCCTATAGTTGCCCCCTTCTCTCCCCCCCCTAAATTTCCCTTTCTCTCCCCCCCTAATTTTTCCCTTCTCCTCCCCCCCCCATATTTCGCCTGCTCTTCCCCCCCTTATATTTCCCTTTCTCCTCTCTCGCCCCTCCCCCCCTATATAGTTTCCCTTTCGCTGCCCCCCCCTAATATGTCCTTTCTCTCCCCTCCCCCCCTAATATTCCGTTCCTCTTCTTTCTTTCTCCTCCCCCCCCCAATTATTTCCCTGTCCGCTCCCCCCCTAATATTTTCCCTGTTCTCATCCCCCCCCCGTATATTCCCTTTCTCACCCCCCCTAAATTTTCCCTTTCTTTCCTCTTTTCCCCCCCCCCCCCCCCCCGTAAGTTTCCCTTTCTCTCCCCCCCAGTAATATTTCCCTTTGCTCCTCTCCCCGCCCCCCTAATTTTCCCTTCTTTCTTTCTC
>CM064480.1:56606899-56692980 GCA_032716605.1 Paralithodes platypus | reverse complement strand
TTTTATTTATTAATATTTTGTAAACCATGCGATCCATTTTTTCTCTCCCCACCATCCTCCTCTTTCTCTCGGTCCCCTTCTTTATCCACCACCTTCCTTTGCTTTCTCTATACCATCCTTTTTCTCTCTTTCCCTACCATGCCCCCTTGTTTCTCCCTCGCGCCCTCTCTCTCATCTCTCATTCTCTCCACGTCTCTCTCTCCCATCTCTTCTCTCCTCTCTCCTCTCTCTCTCTCCCCTTCCTCTGTTTCTCACTTCCCGTTCCCCGTCTCTCCTTCCCACCCCTTCTCTCTCCCTTATTCCTCTGTTGTTTTCCCTCTCCCCATCATTCCTCCTCCTCTCTCTACCATCCCATCTTTCCCCACCCTAACCAATCCCTTCCCCCCTAATCACTCCTTTTCTCTCCCATAATCACTCCCTTTCTCTCCCATAACCAATCCCTTCCCCCCTAATCACTCTCTTTCCCTCCCCTAATCACTCCCTTTCCCCACCCTAATATTTCCCTTTCTCTCCCCTCCCTAATATTTCCCTTTCTCTCCCCCACCCTAATATTTCCCTTTCTCTCCCCCCCCCTAATATTTCCCTTTCTTCCCCCCCCCCTAATATTTCCCTTTCTCTCCCCCCCTAATATTTCCCTTTTCTCTCTTCTCCCCCCCACTACTATTTCCCTTTCTCTCCCCCCTAATATTTCCCTTTCTCTCCCCCCCCCCCCTACTATTTCCGCTTTCTCTCCCCTCCCCCCCCCCTAATATTATCCCTTTCTCTCCCCCCCTACATATTTCCCCCTGTCTTCTCTCTCCCCCCGGCCCTAATATTTTCCCTTTCTCTCCCCCCCCTATATGTCCCTTTCTCTCTCTCTCCCCGCCCTAATATTTTCCCTTTCTCTCCCCCCCCTATTATTTCCCCTTTCTCTCTCCCCTATATTCCTTCTTTTCTCCCCCCCTATATTTCCTTTCTCTCTCCTCCCCTAATATTTTCCGTTCTTTCTCTCCCCCCCTAAGCTCCTTACCTTTCTCTCTCCCCCCCTTAATATTTCCTTATCTCCCCCCCCTAAGATTTCCCTTTCCTCTCCCCTCCCCTAATATTTTTCCCTTTTCTCTCCCCTCCCTAATCTTTCCCTTTCTCCTCCCCCCCTAATATTTCCCTTTCTCTCCCCCCCCCCCCTAATATGTCCCTTTCTCTCCCCTCCCCCCCCCTAATATTTCCCTTCTCTCCTCTCCCCCCTAATATTTCCCCTTTCTCCTCCCCCCCTAATATTCCCTTTTCTCCTCCTCTCCTCCCCCCCCCCTTAATATTTCCTTTCTCAATCCCCCCCGAATATTTTCCTTTCTCAATCCCCTTCCTAATATTTCCTTTTCTCTCCCCCCCCCCTACTATTTCCCTTTCTCTCCTCCTCTTCTCTCCCCCCTCCCTAATATTTCCCTTTCCTCTTCCCCCTCCCCCTAAGATTCTCCCTTTCTCTCCCCCCCCCCCTAATGATTCCTGCTTCTCCCCTCCCCTAATATTTTTCCCTTTCTCTCCCCCCCCTAATATTTTCCTTCTCTCTCCCCCCCATACCCCCCACCCCAATATGTTCCTTTCTCTCCCCGCCCCCCATAAATTTCCCTTTCTTCTCTCCCCCCCCTCATATGTCCCCTTTCTCTCCCCGCCCCTAATATTTTCCCTTTCGTCTCCCCGTCTCCCCCTCCCTCATATATTCCTTCCCTTTCTCTCCTTCTCTCCCCCCCCCCTATAATTTCTTCCCTTTCTCTCTCTCCCCCCCCTCCCCCCCCACCCTAATATTTCCCTTTTTCCTTTCTCCTCCCCCCCCCTAATATTTCCCTTTCTCTCCTCTCCCCTCCCCTAATATTTCCCTTTCTCTCCTCCCCCCCTAATCTTTCCCTTTCTCTCCTCGCCCCCCCCCCCCATAATATTTCCCTTTCTCTCCCCCCCCCCACCCGCCCTAATATTTCCTATATTTTCTAATATTTCCCTTTCTCTCCCCTCCTAATAGTTCCCTTTCTCTCCCCTGCCCTAATATTTTCCCTTTCTCTCCTCCTCCCCTAATATTTCCCTTTCTTCTCCCCCCCCCCCCTAATATTTTCCCTTTCTCTCCCTCCCCCCCCCTATCTGTCCTTTCTCTCCCCCCGCCTAATATGGGGTTCCCTTTCTCTCCCCCCCCCCCCCGAATATTTCCCTTTCTCTCCCCCCTTCCCCTAATATTTCCCTTTCTCTCCTTCCCCCCCTAATATTTTCCCTTCTCTCCTCCCCCCCCCCTATATTTCCCTTTCTCTCCCCCCTCCCCCCGCCCCCCCGTACTATTTCCCTTTCCTCGACACCCCCCCCCTAATATTTCCCTTTTCTCTCTCCCCCCCCCCTAATAATTTCCCTTTCTCTCCCCCCCCCCTAATAGTTTCCCTTTCTCTCCCCCCTAATATTTCCCTTTCTCTCCTCCCCCCCCCCCCATAATATTTCCCTTTCTCTCTCTCCCCCCCCCCTAATATTTCCTAATATTTCTAATATTTCCCTTTCTCTCCCCTCCCTAATATTTCCCTTTTCTCTCCCGCCCTACTATTTCCCTTCTCTCCTCCTCCCCTAATATTTCCCTTTCTATCCCCCCCCCCTAATATTTCCCTTTCTCTCCCCCCCTAATATTTCCCTTTCTCTCCCCGCCCTAATATTTCCCTTTCTCTCCCCACCCTAATATTTCCCTTTCTCTCCTCCTCCCCTAATATTTCCCTTTCTCTTCCCCCCCTTATATTTCCCTTTCTCTCCCTCCCCCCCCCCCCTAATATTTCCCTTTCTCTGCCCCCCCCTAATCTTTCCCTTTCTCTCCCCCCCTAATATTCCGTTTCTCTCCCCCCCCCCCTAATATTTCCCTTTCTCTCCCCCCCCCCTAATATTTCCCTTTCTCTCCCCCCCCCTTATTTCCCTTTCTCCCCCCCCCTAATATTTCCCTTTCTTTCCTCCCCCCGCCCCCCCCCCCCGTAATATTTCCCTTTCTCTCCCCCCCAGTAATATTTCCCTTTCTCCTCCCCCCCCCCCCCTAATATTTCCCTTTCTATCCGCCCCCAATTTTCCTTTCTCCCTCCCCCCCTAATATTTCTAATATTTCCCTTTCTCTCCCCCCCCCTAATATTTCCCTTTCTCTTCCCCCTTATCCCTCCCTTTCTCTCTCTCCTAAACACTCCCTTTCTTTTTCCCCTAATCACTCCCTTTCTTTTTCCCCTAATCACACCCTTTCTCTCTTCCCTAATCACTCCCTTTCTACCCCCCAATCCCTCCTTTTCTCTACCCCCTTTCTCTCCCTCTTAATCAATCCCTTTCTCTAACCCCCTAATGCCTCCCTTTCTCTACCCCCCTACTCCCTCCCTTTCTCTACCCCCCTACTCCCTCCCTTGCTCTATCCCCCTAATCACTCCCTTTATCTCTCCCCCTAATCACCCGCTATCTCACTCCCTTTCTTTCCCCCCTAATCCCATCCTTTTTCTCCCTCTTAATCAATCCATTTCTCTCTCCCCCCCTAATCACTCCCTTTCTCTCCCTCTCTCTCTCTTGGAGTCGAATATTAATTGAACGGCGATCGAAGGGTGAAGAAACGGCGTGCGGATGTTAATTAGGAAGTCAGGGAGGAGGGAGGGAGGGGGGGGGGGCGGGGTCTGGCATCCTCCCTCCCTATCTAGCTCCATCCTTCCCTCCCTCTCTCCCTCCCTTCTTATAATTTTATACACCCCGGTTTCCTCCTCTGTGCATCCCTCCTTTCAATACTCCCTCCCTCACTACATGTATTCCTCCTTTCACACATCCTCCCCTTTTGACCTCTCTCTCTCTCTCTCTCTCTCTCTCTCTCTCTCTCTCTCTCTCTCTCTCTCTCTCTCTCTCTCTCTTCAGTGCATTCCTCCCCTTCCGTACATCCCTCCCTTACTACCTCCTTCGTACTTTCATCCCACTCTTTCCTTACGTATGTCCCTCTCCCCCCTTTATATATCCCTTCTTCCAATGTTTTCCCTTTCTCCTTCATTCCCTCCCTCCATATACACACCCCTCTCTCTCCCCCCTCCCCCACCCCTCTCCATACACCCCTCCCTCCCTTCCTTCCTTCACATAGCCTGGCCTCCTTCTCTCTCTCTCCCTACTTTTCTCTTTCCCTCTATATATGCATCCCTCTCTCGCCACTCTATACATCCCTCCCTCCCTTTCTTTCTTCATACAGCTTTCCTTCCCTCCCTCCATACACACACCCCTCTCTTCCCCCACTATACATCCCATCTTTCCATCCTGCATACATCCCTCCCTTCACTTCCCTGTTCCTAGCTTCTAACCTCCCTCCTTATCTTTTTCACATCCCTTCCTTCCTAGCTATTTCTCTTCCTCAATACATCTCTCCCTCCCTTCCAATTTCACTCCCTCCCTTTCCCCTCCTTCTCTCCATTGGTCCTTCTCTTTCTCCATCTATACATCCCCCCATCGATTCCCAAACTCCCCTTTCCCTCCCTTTCTCCCTCTCACTATCCTCCCTTCCTGCCTCCATACAACCCCCCAGACCCCATTCACCCTCCCCCTCCCAAAGCTCCCCTTCCCCCCTTCAGCCATTGTTTCTTGCCAGCTCCCCCGACCTCCCCCCGCCTCACAATAGACCTCCGCCTTAATCTTTGAAACTAATTAATTAATGAAAAGGTGAATCAAATACTAAGGTAATAAGCTTCTATAATTAACTGACTTTCCTGGATGAGAGAGAGAGAGAGAGTGAGTGAGTGAGTGAGAGAGAGAGAGTGAGAGAGTGAGAGTGAGTAAGTGTGAGAGTGAGTGTGAGTGAGTGCGAAAGAGACGAAGACAGAGAGTTCTAGAGTGATAAAGAACAAGTACAAAATATTACAAGCAATAACATAATTATCTATAGATCCTTATGACGCTGTTTGTTGCTAATCAATCTATTCTATGTGAAAACAGAAAGGATAGCACAATATGAAGGTCGGTTATTCGTTTGTAAATGCAGTTAATCGAGGGTTAAAAGTGTGATATTTATCTTGCCATTTGTTTATAATCTTGGACAGTACAACAATCAGTGACATTATTTGGTAGCTGTTCCATATATTTACTACTCGATTGAAAATAAATACTTTACCTCTGGCGAGTGAAGAAGCTTTAAAATTATATTAGGATCATTTCCTCTAATGCAATTTGAATGATCAATTGTGGAATATTTGTTTACATCCATATTGTCAGGACCTTTAATACTATTATATACATTAATTAGGTGCTATCTTAGCCTACGCTTCGTTAAATAAAAAACATCTAATTCTTTTAGATGTTCTTCATTTGACTTGAGAATATTATTTGTTGCCAACCGCTGTATTTTCTCCAGTTTTGTTTATTATGTCCTTTTGATAATATGGGCACAACTATTGTACGCAGTGTATTGTATAAAGTTACAATTCGGATTTGTATACGAATGATGTTCCAATTTAACCATTAATTTTGCTTTCTTTCTTAACTACTTCGGTGCATTGTTGGCTTGGTTTTATATTGCTAGATAATATTACACTTACGTCAGTTAATTATCAGTGATTTCAAGTTGATTACTATTCACTGAGTAGTTTGCCTTTTTTATTTTTGTGACCTTTATAAATATAGTACAGGTACTTTACTTTTATCGGTATTGAGATTCATGTGCCAAGTTTGGGTCTTATTTGGTCATTTATTTAAATATTGTTGGATCTGTTCTGTTTACCATGCAAGGGAATTTGAGGTTCGAGAACTGATCCCTGGTCACATCACTTTTGACATTTTTCCAGTCCGAGGCTCTACCATTTATTACTTCTCATTTGTTTACCTAGTAAGCCAGGTAATTATCAAGAGAGTCGAAGAGAGACGCACTGTCACAATAGAGAGAGAGAGAGAGAGAGAGAGAGAGAGAGAGAGAGAGAGAGAGAGAGAGAGAGAGAGAGAGAGAGAGAGAGAGAGAGAGAGAGAGAGAGAACTACAAGGAGTTACAAGGAATAGTTTGTATTTCAAAGACCTTGCGGTCCATTCCTGGGAGATACTCGAAGTGGAGAGATTGTGTAGTGCATTACACTCATTGCAGAGTGTGCAAAATACTATCTATTCTCTTCTTGAACTGCTTTACTGAAGAACTGTTTGAAACTTCCGAGGAAAGTTTGTTCCAAGTAGATCAGTTCTTGTATGTGAATAAGATTCCACAAGTACTAGGGTTGAACTTTTTCAATTCTAACCTGAATCCATGGCTGCGTGTTGTATTTGCATTGAGGCTGAGAGAGAGAGAGAGAGAGAGAGAGAGAGAGAGAGAGAGAGAGAGAGAGAGAGAGAGAGAGAGAGAGAGAGTGTGTGAGTGACTGAATGGTAGCGGGAGAGAAGCTTAAGGTGCCAATATATGCTTTTCAACCCTGGCCCTGGAAATGATTACCTTGGATGCGACTTTACTTTATACAACCCACTTCTCACCAATCGTACAGTCGTGAACACAGATAGGTTATAACCATTTGAATCTTGACTATGAAAGCCAAGTTCTGAAGCAGCTTGGATATAATTAAGTACAGTAACACCCCGTTCTTAACATTAATCATCAATTACAAACCCCAATGCACTTGTATAAACTAATGAAAGCATAATATGGTCCTCCCGGGTTTCGAACTCTTGAAACCACACCCAGAACATAAGCATCTAAACCATTACACCACCAACACAGTTGTATTGTCTTTTTTGGGTTTGATACAGATATATAATGATGCGTAGCTATAAATGCTCCCAATTGTACCTACGGCAACTCCATCTCTTATCTGATTAACACTACTAACTAAAAATATCCTTCCTATGTTATTTATTATTTTATATTTGATACATTTACGTGGAAAACATGGTGCACTGGTTAGCATGTTTGGATTATAACCGAAAGGTACCGGGTTGTATTCCGAGTCAGGACGAGACGGATGGACAATATTTTCACTCTCAATGCTTTTGTTTTACTTAGCAGTTAAGGGAGCCCACCTCGCTCTGTTTATATTTATCTCCCTCTCTCTTTGGCTTGTATCCATTCGGCCCCATTCAGCCTACTGTTTTAAGTCGTTTACCCCCATCCAGGTGTCAATATTTTTGTTTTGAAAGCAAGCTAAATTTGTACATTTTTCGATAGAAAAATGTCTCCGGCGAAGCCGGATTTCTCCATACAATGCTGGCTCGCTATCGCTCGCCAGGAAGAACTCGACACCTGGATGGGAATAAACGTCTTAACACAGTTGGCTGAATGGGGCCGAATGGATACAAGCCAGGGAAAGAGAGTAAAGGAGAGAAAGATAAAACAAGTTGGTGACCCCCCTTAGTAGGAATCTTGAGTAGGTTAAGTAGACATTTGTGATATCCCATCTCGGGAGACAAACAGGGGTAACCTGGTGATGTGCAGTGATATACAGTTAGCCAGAATATCATTAAAATACGTCCCCATATTCTGAAGGAGCTAATTTTATCGATTCTAAGTATGCAGTGTATACCCTTCCCATCTTCCTGATTTTAAGTGTCCTGCATGAAACTGTCCCTGACTGGTAAGGCTGGACTGAACTAGAGATCCTATAGTTATAAATATAGTTATTATAGGACCTCTAGACTGAACTGGGTTGCATCAAATAAAGTGCCACCCCCTGACGTGCATGGCAAGGCATATTAGAGCTTATCAAAGGCATCGGTTGTGCTGCCTCTTAATTAACGCTACCCAGACCCGTCAAGGGGATACGGTCCTACCAAGACTATACTCTGTTTTCATAGATCTGCCAGGATTGGGGTGCTAGTGGTGGGCGCGGGGGGGGGGGGGGATGTATTTTTTTTTTTGTGGGAGGGGGGGAGGCGTTGAATTACATTTTGGGCGGGGAGGAGGGGTAGGGACGCTAGCAAGGGGGGGGGGGGGGCGTTTAATTAGAGATTTGAAAGGGGTGGGGAGTTAAATTGGGCGTTTAATTTGAGTTTGTGTGTGGGGGGGGGGGGGTGTAAGGGGGCGTTGAATTCGAGTTTGGGAGGGGTGATTGAGAGGGGTGTGTTGGATTCGAAATTGAGAGGGGTGTGTTGGATTCGAATTTGTAAGGGGGGATTAGGGGGGGCGTTGCATTTGAGCTTTACCTATCATCTAGGGAGGGGTAGGATGATCATGGGAGTTTGCTTGGTTAACTTATATGCCAGCGTCAAAAACAAAGGCCAATGAATGGTCAACTTTGTCGGTGTTGTTGGGAATGGCCAGAGGTAACAGGTGGATAAGACAATTTTGGTTTATCGCTTTATTTGTTGAGATAACTATACTCTGTTCCATTTCAGCTGACGGTGTATTGAATCCCTTAGCAGCTAATTTACCGATATTAATGGAATAAAATATGAAACTACTATGTCACTGCATCATATTAAGACCAAGTTTAAATAATTAGCACTACATTTCATGACAAAATCTTCCAGGTAACTGAGAAATCTTGATGGGAACTTTGTAATTTACAGTCAGATGAAATGAAAAAGGGTATAGCTGACAATTTGCACTCAATTGCAGTCAACATTAAAAGTTCACCGAAAACCTTAACCCCATCTGTACCGGTGATGTACTTTTCATTATATTGTGGCTACTATTAGACGATTATATTCAGTTTAAAAGGGGCCTCCAGCAATCAACAGGCTTCCAACTATCTCCCTTAACTCTTTTTACTATCCCAGATCCTTCCTAAACTGCACAGAATCGTCTAAATAAATCTAGAAAAAAAGTAAAAACACGTCGCCGGTACACAGAAGGAGTTAATGGTAATGTGTGTGTATCTGGAGAGAGAGGGATATTAATTCAACACTACCCGGTACTACAGCGTGAATCAAATCAAACTAGTAAACCCCTTCCGTACCGGCGACGTCATTTTCATTTTATTTTAGCTACATTTAGAGGATTTTGTGTATTTTAAGAAAGCTCTGTGGTAGTAAAATGGGTGAAGTGATATAGTTCGAAGGCTGGTAATTGCTGGAGGCCCTTCTTAATCTGCATAAAATAGTTTAATAGTAGCCAAAATAAAGTTAAAAGGACGTCGCGGTACAGAAGGGGTTAAGGGGATATTGGTTGTTTTTCGGATTCCTCTTATTCCTCATGTTTAGCCTCATTAGTTTTCAGATTTGCAGACGTTCGGCCCATTAGTTTGGCGATTTTAAGACCATTCGCTCAATGTCCTTGTCAATATTAAGACTTTTCATGTCAATTAGGGGTCGATTTTTTCATGGCGAACGATAGTGGCCTTGTAATTTAAAAGGAACAGGCCTTCGGCCGGTTGATACTAAATAGATTTTTGGCAGCATACATTGACTTTTACTTACGACGGTCACAGAGAGATGGGACACCGTACATGTTTTAATGCTCCTTGTGGCCTGGCGTGTTGTTATTATATATAATGTATATTGGTAACAAAAGATTGTTATATACAGTTTACGAACGATCTCTAGCACACAAAGGGATACAATCCATCTTAATTCCTTTGATTCTCATAAACCCATTATAAGCATAATAAAATCGTCTAATAATAGCTAAAATTAAATGGTCGAACGCGCCATTCTGTAATTAAAAGTTTATGGGGAGGTTTTGTTTTCTGGATCCCCTTCTCCCTCATGTTTAGCCCCATTAGTTTTGACATTTTAAGACGTTCGCCCCATTAGTATGGCGATTTTAAGACCTTCCCTATTTCTTTGCCAATATGAAGACCTTTTGTGCCATTCAGGTGTGGATTTTTCTCTGGCGAGCGAAAACGAGCCTGTAATTGAGGAGGCAGGAAATTTTTCTACCGACAAATGTACACATTTATCTCGAAGGGGGGTCTTGGAGGTGGTTTATAAAGCTTAATTATGTTTACTACTGGTATATATGGTATTCATACGGTATATATAGTACTAGTAAAAATAATATAAAACAAAACATAATATACAGTGTTGTACACATTTCTTTATCCACCCATCCCTCTATCAGAATATCCATCTCTTCAGTAGGTTTGGTATTTTTTGCAATGTTTGAAATAGGAATAATATAGTAAATTATTAATTATATATTCTCATTTTATAATAAATTTGATATTTTGAGATTTATTAGGCCTATTTTTACTGAATTGTAAATTTTTGTAATAAGTGCATGTCTTTATCTGACATTATTTTATTTATATAATCATATTTAGGCTAACGCGAATAAAGGCTTCATTGTATTAAGA
Source organism: Paralithodes platypus (assembly GCA_032716605.1). NCBI lineage: Eukaryota > Metazoa > Arthropoda > Malacostraca > Decapoda > Lithodidae > Paralithodes > Paralithodes platypus. The sequence continues at coordinate 56,682,784 of CM064480.1, read as the reverse complement.
CCGGTTTCATTTCGAAACATCGTGATAATTTGGCAAATTATAATTTATATATTCAAGTGAGTGGAATGATTAGATCACTGGCAATCCTGCTATACAATTACATTATATATTTTATACCGGTAATACAGTATATACCAGGACCAGGATTCGAACCTAGAATATCAGGGTTGACGTGTACGTGGATGCGCATGTATTGGTGTGCATGAAACGTGTGTGTGTGTGTGTGTGTGTGTATACTATATATATATATATATATATATATATATATATATATATATATATATATATATATATATATATATATATATATATATACGGTATACATATACTGTGTATATATGTTATAGTATATATATATATATATATATATATCTATATATATATATATATATCTATATATATTATACAGGTATATATATATATATATATATATATATATATATATATATATATATATATACCGGTATATATACCGGTAATACTCTTTAATTAATTTAATTAACAAGTTGGTTAATTATTCTTAACATAAATAATACTGGAAACAAATGTTGTTAACTGGTTATATATACGTACAATATATTTTCTGCACTGGTGGAATCGAACAAGGGGGGGCAAGAGGGAGTAATGAAGGTCCGTGCGAGGTTAGTTTGTGCAACCCAGTTCTTGCCAGATGTACAGTCGTAAGCAGGAATAGTTATACACTCCCATTTATACCTATATCGACCCAAATCAGACAATACCATGCTTTATTATATCCAGACGCTTCAAAATTTAGCTTTAAAGGTTCAAATATTTGTATCTTAGCTTAGTGTAGCCTATGTGTGCTTAGTATTGCTCATAACTGTAGGTAAAATAAGAATGATATTAATTATCCTAACTTAACCTAATCTAGTATTTTAGTTTAGATGATCCCATATTTATATAAATGTGCTAGATCAATATAAATATGTATATCACTCAGACGAGACTCGATTTTTTCTACATGCACAGTAGAAATAATTTCCAAGCAGAACACTATCGATAAAATACAGAAAATAAGCAACACTAAATAAAACTTACATCAGCCCTTTAATATTAAGAATAAAATTGAGTTTAAGCTACATACAGTTTATCAAGGCGTATGGTCTGTAATAAATGTTGGTGTTATGGATAGTATACTGTCCTGCCTGGAGGAACTGTCCCCAACTCTACACCCACCGACTAAACGGTGGTCCTTCTCCTTGGCTTCAAATTGTTTTCCCCCTATTGATTTGAAGGTAGATGGGCGTATTTATTTGTTTATTGTGTTATATATATATATATATATATATATATATATATATATATATATATATATATTATATAAAATGGGGCGTAAAGTCTTAAAATCGCCAAACTAATGGGCCGAACGTCTTAAAATCTAAACAAAAAAACAATGAGGCTAAACATGAGGGAGAAGGGGGCCAGAAAAACCGGCCCATCCCCCCCCCCCCATAATGTGAAAATACTCCTGACAACACATTGAGTTAGCCGTGTATGGCTGTCAAGGTGAGAATATTTTGTATTAATTTAATGTTTTTTTCTTCCTCCCTAGACCTCCATCAAGTTTAAAGAAATACCCCCAAGATTCCCCTTTGGGACAAATCTGCATTTATTGGTAGCCAAATGCCACTGTTCCTCCTAAATTGCAAGCGAACTATCGCTGGCCAGGACAAAATCGACACCAAAATGTCACCAAAGGTATTATAATTGACTAAGAAATGGAAGGAAAGGTCTTAAGATTGCCAAACTAATGTGTTGAATGTTATATAATCTCAAACATTTATGGGGCTAAACATGAGGAGGAAAGGGGTCCAGAAAAGAACTTAAAAACCTTACTATTTATACCTGTTGATCTTGGATAGCCTCGTCGAGCAAGTATAAGCATTTGAACCAGCCCCAGAAGCCTCATTATAAGCCATTTATCACACAACTCGAACACTATACCCGCATCTGTGAAGGCACCTATTGTCCGAACTGGGCTGCAATAAGTCAGTTCGCGTCCGGCCGGGGATCGAATGTCCGATTTTTCACATTTCTGGCTTTGGCGTCGCTCCTTTAATTAAATCGCTAATTAGTGTCTGGTAGAATTATTTGTTGCTCTGCTAATTAATGGAGGAAGCGGAGGAATCGGGAGCTAAAAATGCAAGCAAAGTATTTAATGATTTATCGATGTCTGTCTGTGTGTTTGTGCTCTCGTTTGTTCGTCTTATGTAACGTGTAGGTTTCTCGTTGTGTCGTATGTAGCTCTTGAAGTTTGTCTTGGTTTATTGTCATGTGAGTGTTTGATTTCGTTGCTGTCTTTTGTCTTTCTACCTATCTCTCTCTCTCTCTCTCTCTCTCTCTCTCTCTCTCTCTCTCTCTCTCTCTATCTGTTTATCTTCCGGCAATAGTAAATATTTATTCTATAGATTTACCATGCTAGTGAAAACAAAAATAATAATAATAAAACAAATCCTTGTGCGAATGAAAGGACTTACGATAATCTTATAACCATATCAGCTGTACTTTGAAGTATCATTTAAAAAATAAGCTTTATTGCTAAGCTCGTATAGGTCATAGCTCGTATAGGTTATTGCTCGTATGGGTCATTCGTTGTTGCATTCTCGCATTTTTCTCTGAAAGTTCTTTGTAATATCGAAACATACTGAAAACAATATGCTAATTGAAGGTGAACTATAGGTAGCGCCAACATACTTGTCAATAATCTTGACACCTTAACTTCTTATAACTCAAAATGAATGAAAGCAATCGGGCTAACATTTCTCTCATTTGGGAAGAGTCCAGCAGGTAATAGGTGTGGATATTTACAGCCAGTTTGCTCTAGTCCCTTTTGAGTTACGAAGAGGTCAGAGATCGAGATAATTCTCCCTACCAGTAAATGCCTACAGTGGCCGATAGAGGAGCTGAACGCAAGGTTTACCGCGGTGCATTGTGGGAAATGGGCGACATCGCGGAGCTATCCACCCCCCCCCCCCTCTACTTCAACAATTCTATAATATATGCAGTTAGTCGAAATTTCTGTAGCTGACACATACTTTGGTCTATGCAAACTTTTGATTTATATATTTTAAAATCACCCATATTCATAAATAACGTATATTTACAATAAAAAGTCAGCAGGTATTTTCCCGCCAATTTTGTTCGATAATTAATCGGCTTATAATTATGTTTGTAGTCATTATCAGCTGCATATGGACTTTCCCTTTATTACTATACTATGTAAGCACTTAGTGTAGTCGTATACTGTATAATAAAAACGTGTAGAATCACACAAAAATTGAGATAAACTGTGCATATCCTAGGTGTTGGGTATAGTGATGTCTACGGTCGTAGCTCTGGCGCTAGTTCAGAAGCGTCCACCAGAGGTCTCAAGGAATTGTTGGTAGGGAGAATTGTCAAGTTCGTTGGCGTTACCTATAGTGATTAGTAAAGATTGTATAAGAATAATATATCTTATTTGTATGAAAGGATCAGCCCATAAACTTAATGATTTTGTTAACCTTTTATAATTATTATGGTATGTTGTTGGCTGGGGGTTTAATAGTTTGGCATTATTTCTCCTAAGTAGGTTATTTCTTGTCTACTGTACACTTTAAGGGACCCCACCTCTCTTTTTTGCTCTTTCTCTCCCTCTCTCTTTGGCTTGTATCCATTCGGCCCTATTCAGCCTACTGTTTTAAGACGTTTACCCCATCCAGGTGTCAATATTTTCCTGGCGAGCGGTAACGAGCCAGCATATACATATTTTTGTTTTGACAGCAAGCTAAATTTGTAAATTTTTCGATAGAAAAATTTCTCCGGCGAAGCCGGATTTCTACATACAATACTGGCTCACTATCGCTTGCCAGGAAGAAATCTACACCTGGATGGGGATAAACGTCTTAAAACAGTTGACTGAATGGGGCCGAATGGATACAAGCCAGGGAAAGAGAGAACAGGAGAGAGAGATAACAAAAAAAAAAAGCCGGTGACCGTCCTTAAAGCTCGATACGGTACTGTTCTTTGGAATATTTGTATTTTCATGTTAATTTCTATATAGCATGTAGAGTACTTTGTATTGTCAATATTAAAACTAATTTGCTATATCTGTATTTTTGCATCGTATTATAATATATCTTTGTTAATTATATAATATCATTGATAGATTTAGGTATTTTTTTAAATTCTAGATACATTTATAAGATTGTATGCTGATTATGAAGTGCCTGTGGTATTTATAAAGGTTAATTGAGTCATTTTTGTAGAATTTTAGCTGCCAAAGGTCCTTCCTAACCTGAATAAAATCGTTAATTAATAGCCAGAATGAAAGAAGAAGGATGTCACCCGTACTGGAAGAATTAGGAATGCTCTCTCTCCTCTCTCTCTCTCTGTATATATATATATATATATATATAGTCTCACTGCCTGTGTGTCTACCTGTTTGTGTACTTGTTTGTCTGTCAGTCTATGTTTGTCTATCCGTCAGTCAAGTTGTCTATCCGTCTCACCCCCCCCCCCCCCCCCTTTCCCCTGTCGATAAATCAATGATAACCACAAGTTTAGTAAGTCTGTGTGGGTTCCTCAAGGATAGATCAGCTGAGGAATACTTTGTAACATCGGTCCCTTTATGTCTATACCTTCTAGAATAGTTACATTTATACTCCCCCCCCCCCCCCCTCTCTCTCTCTCTCTCTCTCTCTCTCTCTCTCCTCCTCTCCTCTCATCTCTCTCTCTCTCTCTCTCTCTCTCTCTCTCTCCTCTCTCTTTTCTCCTCTCTCTCTCACTCTCACTCTCTCTCTCTCTCTCTCTCTCTCTCTCTCTCTCTCTTTCTCTCATCCACGTCGGATCCAATGATGTACAGCGAACCCTATCGGAAAATTTGCTTCTCAAGTACCAGCAGCTGATCAAGTCGTTTAAGGAGAAGTCGTCAAGGAAGAATACGACATTTACTGTAAATGGCACGAAAGGTTTATAAATTGAAAATTAAATGGGGCGAAAGGAAATAACTCTCTCGCACGCACAACGTGAATTGCGTATTCAATGGAATATTTAAAAACTGAAATTACCCCAAGGAAATTTTGGAAAGTTGTCCTTAGTTAGATATTTCTCCAAAATAATTTTGCTAGATAGTAACTGGTAACAATGAGCTTGAGAGGTTTAAAATATCCAAACTAATAGAGCGAGCATCTTAAAATCTCAATAATAATGGGGATATTCATGAGGAAGAAGGGGGTTAAACAAAAAAGAAAAAACCCTCCCCTTAGTGTATTATAGTTAGCAGCGGATTATTTTATTCAGCTTTGGACCGACCCTTTGGAGTCAAGAGGTTTAAATGTTATCTTAACTAGTCTACTAGCCAACGAGATCATTCCTAAGTTCGGTAAAATGTTCTGGTGGTAGCTACTATATACAACAAAAGTGGGCGTCATTTAATTGATAAGGTTAAGATCATCATATATGCCTTTTCATAGTCGATTGATTTTGTTTTTTCTCTTTTAGGTTCATACACTTAAAACCTCTTTCTATTCTGTACGTACAAAGGAATACATTAAACACTTTGTCAATATTTCATGCATATGATGTCAGGAATGATTAATGAACACACTGGTAAAATTACTACCGGGCATAAGACACACTATCAAAGTCAATATTTCTCACCTGCTTAATTAGGCGGAGCTCAACTTTCGGTCAGGGCAGATTACCTGATGACGCTGTAAGGTATCAGTTTCAGGGAATATTCTCTGTAGATATATAGGGAAAATACTAAGATATTCTGAATGGCTAAATCTTGTTTTTAGACGTGAAGTGAAATGTCAAGAACATAGCTATGAAAAGAATCAATATATATATACAGTATATATATATATACTACACTGTATATATTAGGTTATCTTAGGTTATGTTTGGTTTTTATATAAAACTTTTCACTCTGACCACCCATCTCTCTCTCTCTCTCTCTCTGCATTAGAAACTCTTAATATGCGAGTCCAAATTAAACAAAGGATAGTAAACCACTGAAACCAAACCTTACGATGGGTATATTAGAATTCTGAACCTTGTTAGTCTGACAGAACGCGCAATGACAACCGAACAGGATTTAGTGGACGTTTACAAGATCTTCAAAGGCCACGATTATCTTGAGGGACCTCGCAGTTGACCAGTCCAATTTCACGAGATAAATAAGTTTCTAGATTGTAAGGAAATATGTTTAGTCTTATCGAGCTTAGCATTTATATTTTTACCCGCGTCATATGCATATGGCATAAACTGCCACCTATTATAAGACTTACTATATAGACTTATTACATTCGAGTAGATATATTTGTATACTAAATCCTTCGTTTAGTTAATTTCATAGCTATTTCCCCGAAAATACACCAGACCAGCTTAATAAGCAAGTCAAATTATTCACTCATATTTACTACTTTCCCTTTGACTGAAAACAAGACTTAACATCGTTGGAACTATTGTATAGTCTATTCAATATAATTAGGCCAGAAATTGTATCCCTCATCTCATTTAATTCAAGAACCGCTAAAGCAAACAGGCTATAACTGTCCACGCCTATTTCCTGGTTGACCCTTTCCAAATGGTAGAAATAAGAGCTCAATTAGCCTAAGTCCCTTTTCTTTTTTTTAATAACGGCTGGGGTCGTGATTTTTGGCGTACGGTACCTATAATGAACAGGATTTAGTTTGTATATTGCTGTTGGCATTCTTGTATATCCTTTAGTATTCTATTGCATAAAATACGGGTTGTTATTGGATACCGGTAACAGTATGATTAGATTCAATATGAATGCTACATTCAACCATGACTGGAAGTTGCACCTGAATAGGATTATATCACTAGTATATACTGTACTGTATATAGAAACATTATATCACTAGTATATACTGTACTGTATATAGAAACATTATATCACTAGTTTATACTGTACTGTATATAGAAACATTTCCACATAAATTGTCTTGCTTTACTTTGAATCAAGAGCGACTACGCGCAAATCCTGCGACTAAGCGGGTTTCGCACAAGCTGTTATAACTCAATATTTAAAAATATATCTGGAGACAAATCAGTTTTGTCTTATCCACCCGCAACCTTTGATCCCCAAGATAAAAACAACAACAACAACAACAACGAGAGCAATAACAACAGTATCGATCTTTCATAGACCTCTGGCGATTCGCCACTGGTAACAATTTCCTTGAAGGTCGTAGGTGATTTTCCTATAGCACACTTGGCAATTAATGTAATGTTTACTAATAATAACTATATTTTCATCTCGAGTAACCCCTGAAATACACCGCAAGGGTTTTGAGATACGATGTATTCTTAGTGGACATTGTAACGCTCTCCCCCCCCCCCATTTCTAACCCCCCTCTCCCTTCATCCCACCCCCCGCCCCCCCAACCCGAGAAGTTTGCCCGGTGAGGCGAGTCCATTTGAGCTCATCTCACATTTATAGGGTAATATGGGGCGAGGGGGGCGGCGGGAGGCGGGGGGCAGGGGGAGTTGGCCAACTTCAAAGTGCTCTCTCTCAGTCTCTATCTAGCTATCTATTTATTCATATATCTGTCTGTCTATCTATCTATCTTTCCTCCCTTCTCCATATCGCTTCCATTTACTTGTCTATATTCTACACGCTCTCTCCCTATATGCCTACTACATACAGTATGTCTAGTAATCTGGCTATCTATGGTATGTATATGGATTCATCTATCTGTCTATATATCTAGCTTTCCTCCTATCGCTCCTATTCATTCGTTTATATGTTTCTCTCTATCTATCTATTTTACTATCCGTCTATTTATCGGACCGTATGTTTAGTCATCCATTTATCAAACTATTGTTCTATCCATCTCCATTTATCTCACCCATCTCTTGTTTTCCTCTATCTGTCTACATAGCTAATTAACTAATTATATAACTAACTAGCCAACTAACTATTGTCTGTCTATCCTTCTATGTGACTTGAACTTGAGTATATATTCGTAATCATTATCTGTGTTTCTATATAGTTTATATACCGTATATATATAATATATATTTAAACTCGACATATATACGGTAATTAGCTGAGTTTCAATCTATAAATGTATGTAATATACAGCTTAAATTATATCTTAGTAAATGAGGAATCACGCAGTCATTGTTTTGGTACTTTTATGGGACAATACTGAGCAGGCAGTGTCTGAAATTATGTTTTTTTATATAATTAATTTACCTGTAATAATCGAACTTTAGTCAAATTTCCAATACAAATGCACGTAAGCCCCGGAATGTTGCCAGTAAGGCGGTGTCACACGAGCGCTTTTTTACTCAACATTTATCGTCAACACTGGTCTGGCAGCTCATGAGGTAAACATTTAATATTTGTTGGTTACCTAAATTCTTCTATCATCAGTCTAGTTTCCAATACCAGTGCAAAATACTCCTGAAATGTTGCCAGAAAAATGTTGATCATCGAATGTTGACTATAAAAGCTCTCGTGTGATACCGGCTTAAGGCGGTGTCACACGAACGCTATATCCGCCATGTTGTGGTTTGGCAGGATCAGAGCTTAACCCCTTTCACGATTATCACGCGTTTTGACAGTTTATTTGTTTTTTATTAGACGATATTATTGATTTTAGAAAGAACTTGTGGGAGCTAGAGAGTTAATGGAGATAGGGTTTACCCCTTTGATTCCTAGAGTTACCTTCTAAATTACATACAATCATCTAATGGTAACCTGAATATAGTGTAAAAAAGCGTCCTCAAATGCTGCAATACCGGTATTTAAGTTATGTCACTTAGCATAAGCAGCGTAAAGTCTAGTCAACATTACCAACAAGAATACACAAAAACTGAGGTGCTGAAAAAAAGGTCGATACAAATTTGCCGAACAAAGTGCTCATATGACTGGTGTGTTTCTCGTGTGTGTGTTTTTTTTTTTTTTAAGAGTAATTAAATAGAGGAAGGAAACACAGACGAAACGAAAAGGTCGGATATATATTTTTTCTTTTCTTCTCTCACCTTCTCTCTCATTTGTGTGTGGCTGTCTATCTTTCCCTGATGAATTATCTGTTGCTTATCTCTGTCCATTACTGTCTTCTTCTATATAGATATAGTTGAATATTTCTTTCTTATGATACCTGACGTGATGTTTCCCTTGTTTTTTTTCCGTTCATATAATTTTGATGTTTTTATTAATGTACCGGTATCAAATATTGATGGTAATAGCTTTTTTGTGTAGTGTATTTATTATTACTGTATGTCTGTCTGGCGTACAATTAGCCATACACGTCTGTCTACCAATCTGTCAATCAGTCACTTTGTTTTTCTGTCTGCATGCCTGTATATATCATCTCTGTCTGTCTGGAGAGAGAGAGAGAGAGAGATAATGAGAGTGTGTGTGTGTGTGCGAGAGTGTGTGTGTGAGAGAGAGAGAGAGAGAGAGAGAGAGAGAGAGGAGTACAAAGGAAATCAAGCAACAACAGATCTAGTGACCCTTCTAGGCTGCTTGTCCTCCAAAACACTGAGGATCAAGTGTCCAAACAGTGGTTTAGAGTGGGTAAGGGAACATTGGAAAGGGAACTACTGCCCTGCCACTAACGTGGCAGGACTAGGAAGTTAGTAGGGGACATATGGGTTAGTAACTGAGGGGAGGATAAAGTTATTCATTTACAAACGCAGTCAGTCGCGGGTTTGATGCGAGATATTTGTCTAGGCGGAATTTAAATGAATCAACGGTGCTGCAGTCTATAACGTCTCGGGGAAGCCCATTCCACAAGTTGACAACTCGATTGAAGAAGAAATTCTTAGATTCGTGTGAGTTAAAAGATTACCAATAATTTTGCAACCGTTTCCCCGCGTGTAATTAGATTGGTCGATAGTGAAGTACTTACTACAGTTCATATTGTCGATGCCTTTGATGATTTTGAACACTTGAATTAAGTCACCTCTTAATCTGCGCTGGGGTTAAAGGAAATAGATTTAATTCTGTAAGACGCTCTTCGTATGGTTTGTTCTTTAGGCTAGGTATCATTTTGGTAACTCTACGTTGAACTCGTTCTAGCTTGTTTATGTCTTTTTGGTAATAAGGGTACCAGCATTGAACGCAGTATTCCAGAAGAGGGCGGACTAAGGAATTGTAAAGGGTTAGGATTACGTCTTTGGATTTATGCTCAAATGATCTGCCTATAAAGCCAATTATTTTGTTTGCCTTCTTAACAACTTCTGAACATTGTTGACTCGGTTTTAGGTTACTCGATATTGTTACTCCCAGATCGGTTTTCTCGGTTTACATTCTTAAGCTGAGTGCCATTCATCGAATAGTTTGCTTTCTCATTTAGGTATCCGATATGTAGTACTTTACATTTATCCGCATTGAAACTCATTTGCCAAATTTGGGCCCAATGTGACAATTTATCTAGATTGTGTTGCATGTCGTCAACTTGATCTTTTGAGAGTACGCTATTTGCAATTTTTGTATCGTCAGCAAATTTTGAGATTGTACAGGTGAGACCCTCATCTATGTCGTTGATGTAAATTAGAAAGAGAATTGGTCCTAGTACCGATCCCTGGGGTACCCCGCTACTTACATTGGTCCATTTAGATGCCTTACCGTTTATGACTACTCTTTGCTTTCTGTCGCTGAGCCATTTTCTATCCATTTCAACACACCGTCTTGTATTCCATGCGCTTTTAGTTTTAGCAGTAAACGTTTGTGGGGAACTTTGTCAAAGGCCTTTTGAAAATCAAGGTATATAATATCTACAGCTTTACTCTCATCGTAGAGGTTGAGGATATCGTGGAAGAAGTCTAAGAGGTTTGTTAAACAGGAACGTTTTTACGTTTACGAGAGAGAGAGAGAGAGAGAGAGAGAGAGAGAGAGAGAGAGAGAGAGAGAGAGAGAGAGAGAGAGAGAGAGAGAGAGAGAGAGAGAGAGAGAGAGAGAGAGAGAGAGAGAGAGAGAGAGAGAGAGAGAGAGAGAGAGAGAGAGAGAGAGAGAGAGAGAGAGAGAGAGAGAGAACTAGAGAGAGAGAGTTAGTTATAGGTAGACATGTGATAGTAAAGGGAAGGTTACCGTTTGCCTTGATCCCCCTTGGTAATAGGGCTTTTGGTCCCCTCCGTCAGATGATCCGGAGCGGTGTGTAGAGAAGTGGACAGTCCCACCCACACACTGCTACACACACACACACACACACTACATACTGTGCATACATACACACCCTCGCACATGTACATACACCGCCAGATGATCCAAACCGGTGTGCAGTGGACAGTCACACCCACCCCCATACTGCTACACACACAAATACACCTGTACACATACGCATACACACCCTCGCACACACCATTTACATATATGCACATACACTCTCTTGCACACCAGATGTACTCACACATACACAACCCTCTCATACATTCACATTCGCTCCCATCCGCATACATAGGCTGCACAAAGGCTACACCATTACACAATATGTTTGCATTCAAACACTCAGGTATGCATCGGCATACAGTATCATATTAGCATCAATGCCCACACCATAATATATGGTGAAATACACACATAATCATATACGTGTACACGATCTTTTTATTTGTCCTTGTTTAAGATATTTTTTACTCATCTTTCCATTTGATCAAATCCATACCAACATAATATATGGAATTACTCAAGTATTAGAATGTTGCGATTTGGTAAAGATTATTTTAGACATAACACGAAATTGGTGAAAGATCATCAGAAGTAAGTTACTATGCCCTTAAAATTACCTTGACCTTAAAACGAAGTTGCCAGTACCGTACCGATATTAGATACAGACACAATTTTATACTTTGTTTATTTAAACCTAGACCGAGATCATAGTACATTAGAGCAAATTAACGTTTTTAGTTATAAATAATTGTGGAGATATGTTTTTTTGTGTTTGAATTAATAGCCAATGTGAAGATTATTGATGCAAGATTGCCACCTATTTGGTCATAAGGATAAAGCATAATTATGCATATATGTATTTTAAAATGTTTACTTCTTTTGTTGACCTACGTATACTTATCCCACTATGCCAATTTACTTCAGGTAGCCTACTACTTTTTCTAAAAAGATAATTCCAAACCAGCATTACTGAATGAAACCACAACTAATTTCCAGATTATTATAATTTTTCACCTATCGTCTCTTTTATCATCTCTCCTTTTGCAATACTGTAATTATAAATGGGTATACATCTGTCTCAGTTAATGTATTCGTGAACAAAAACATTATCTAAAATGTATTGAATCTTCAAGCCTTACCATTTATTTATTCTTGCACTCTTTCAACTTTTGCTTTGGATTCCCTTAGCTCTTTCAGGCTAAAGATGCATGTATCTGTTTAATATATCTATAGGAGGAAAAAGAATAATTACGTTTACTTGAAAATGTGGAAATTGTTGGATTGGTGAATATTAATCACTTCATATAAGTTTCTCATTAAAGTCACTTTGCTTTTATCATTCTGTCACATTTTTCCTTTGCCTCACCGCCATGTTATCTCCAGCAATATTTGTGTACCGTTTCTCTCCTTCAAAATCCAACCTGCTTCCCCCGAGAATATCTTGTTTACAAACTGAATGCCCCCCCCCCCCCCCTAGAGGTCGTACAGAATAGGGAAATTGGACACCCTGAATAAAAACACCATTTGAGAAGTAACATTTTATTGACAACGTTTTGCAAATAGCTTCTTCAGGTCACTAACCTGACTAATCTATTTGCGAAACGTTGTCAATAAGATGCTTCTGATCATATTATATAATTATGTCTACTTTTAGGAGTTCATTTTAACATTGGACCATATTCGATTTTGTAGCCGCAGACACATAGCATATCAGTTGGTGTATTGTTTTGATAACTAGTTTTTTAATCCTGTGCTTCATATTTATAGTCATAATTTTCAAGATTTCTTAATGGATTATGCTTGTGGGCAAATAATGTGAGTTAACCCCTCATGTACTGGCGACGTCTATTTATATTCTAGCCATGTTTAGACGATGTTATTCAATTTAAGAAGGGCCTCAATCAAGTAAGAGGCTTCGAGCTATGTTACTTAACCCCTTTTACTACCACAGATCCTTCTTAAACTGCACATAATTAAAAAGACATCGCCGGTACAAAAGGGGTTAAGGTGACAAAGAAAAGAGGTACACAGGATGTTGACAGTTACAGTATTTGTTATCTGAAGTGTCTGCCCCTTTCCCCCTTCAACTAATCCCCCCCCCCCCCCTTCTCTCTCTCTCTCTCTCTCTCTCTCTCTCTCTCTCTCTCTCTCTCTCTCTCTCTCTCTCTCTCTCTCTCTCTCTCTCTCTCTCTCTCTCTCTCTCTCTCTCTCTCTCTCTCCCTCTCTCCCTACCCACCATTCCCCCGAGACTCCCATGGGCCGCCCCCTCAAAGGCGTGCCCAGTCAAACTCGATAACCTCATAATCTGCGGGCGCCTTTGACTGTCCACTGGAGGGGGCGCGACGGGGGACTTGAGGGGAGGTTTTAGTTTGTTCCCTAGACCTCCATCAAGCTTAAAGTTACACCCCATAGAGCCCCTTTCAAGATCAATTTTTACATTTTTCAGTAGAAAAATGTCCTGGCCAAAGGCCGGTTCCTCTTAAATTACAGGCTCGCTATCGCTCCCCAGGAATAAAACGACCCTTAAATCTTAAAAATTGACAGAAATGTGGCAAAAGTTCTTAAAATCGCCAAACTAATGCGGCGAACGTCTTAAAATCTAAAAAAATAATGGGGCTAAACATGAGGGAGAAAGAGGTCCAGAAAAGAAATCCCTCAAGTGGAAAGTTCCCCTTAAACCCGGGTCGCAGTTTGGAGAGCAGGAGTGTAGGGGGAGGGGGGGAGGAGGGGGGGGGGGGTAGGATAAATGTTAAGGGAAGTGGATTGCAATAGGTGGATGGTAGTCGATAGAGAGGGTTAAGGGGAAGGGGATTGGCGGAGTGTTGATGGTAGTTGAGAGAACTGAGTGGAGGAGAAGGGTTTTGAAGTGAGGGGTGGAGGTTAAGTGGGGTGAGAGGAGAGAGCGGGGTAGAATGGGAGATGTAGGGGTAAGGGAACACGAAATGAGAGTTGAAGCGGAGAGGGTTTCAGAGGGTAGGGCGTGAAGAGTGCTTACAGGGGTGAGTAAGAAGGGAGTTGAAAGGGATGGATGGGAAGAGAGAGAGAGAGAAAGATTGGTGAAGTTAGTGGTTTGATAGGGGTATAGAGGATAGGGGTATAGAGGAATGGGGTAGGGTGGGTCGGGCGGGAAATGGGTAGAATAGAAATTGACGAGAGCGGAAGGTGGAGTTGATCTGAAGGCTAAACAGATCCGGGGTAGAACAGCTATTGGTGAAGAGGAAGAGGTGAGCTAAGATAATTAAATGAGTTGGGGAGGAGACAGTATATATAGGGGTAGGGTGGGGTTTGATGAGAAGGTGGATGGGGAATGGGGTCGAGGAAGGTGATGGGGAATGGGTCTAGTAGGGTGATGAGGAGTGAGCAGAAAGGAGATGGGGAGTGTAGGTAGATTGGAAGAGAGAGCAGAGAGTGGGTGGGGGAGGAAGGATGGTGGGGAAAGAGAAAGCACAGCAAGCGTGAGGGAGGGAAGTGGGGATATACAGATAAGAGGGGTTGGGGAGAAAAGGAGGTGGGGAAGGTAGGTTGGTGAGAAGAAATCATTAAGTAAAATGAGGTGGGGAACGAGAGAGCAGAACAGGCGTGAGGGCGGGAGGTGGGGAGAGAAAGATCAGAGGGGTTGGAGAGGATAGGAGGTGGGTAAAGAGAAAGCAGACCAGGAGTGAAGGAGATGGGAGTCAAATGGAGGAAACTAGGAGGAAATTTGATGAAGGAGAGAGGCTGAAATGTGGATGGCCCTGAGAGCCGTATATACAGTATATTGTACAGTACACAGAGGCCGCAGCATTTAACGTTTCTGGGAGGTGGTTCGCTTTTATTTTACTCATCACAATAAGTTTTGAAAACAAGGCAGAAATAATTAATTTTTGTTCTGTGTTGGAATATTTATTTAAATATTTACGGAACATATTTGTAAGGGGGTTACACGTGTTTGTAAAAGTTAAACAAATCATGTATCATAACGACGTATTTACATTGTCCTCCAACGATATAATATATAATAACATAAATAAGGTTTGTGTAGTTGTACTCGTGGCAGGAGACAGGTGATAATGGGGAGATATGAATCATATTAGCTGTAAGATGCAATTACATGACTGGAATAACATACAAATGTGCTAAATGTTAATAGCCTGGAAACTACTCTTGCAGTGAGCTTATGAATTCGTTTGAATATCAGAATATATATCCCGTCAATTCCCCCAATTGTCTTGGAGACCAAGCAGCAGGATATAGAGAGTTGGAGGGGAAAGTGATAATTGAAGGAGGAGATGCAAGAGGGAGAAGATAATGAACAAGGAGGTCGTGAAGGAGACGATAGACCATGGGAAAGAAGAGATGGAGAAGCAATAGGGAGATGAAGGAAGAAAATAATGATAAAGGATGAGTTAGAGAGATTGAAGAGGAGACAAAAGACAAAATAGGTGATAAAGAGATAGAGAAGAAGGAGGTAGAGTGAAGGAGGAATACCAAAAAGGAGAAGGAGAGATGGAGATAATATCAGGTTGAAGAAAGAGAGATAAAGGAAAATATAGATAGATAGTGGAGATGAAAAACCAGAGGAAAAACAAAAAGTTTGTGAAGGAAATATCTAGAAGGAGAATAGAAGCAGGAGACGAGAAGCCATAGAGAAAGAGTTAAAGGGGAAGACCATGAAGAAGAGACTAAGAAGAGATGCAGCAGAAGGAGACACGATAGAGATAGGGAGGTCCCAGCATCTTGATCACTTAACCATTACCAAGCCAAGTGGAGGACCTCTAGGGAATGCGATGGGTCGGCTTCAGATCTAACCCTCTAGCTAACTCACTAAACCTCTTCACCCTTGCTTTAATCGTGACATTGGTATTCTCACTATATTATGGGGTTTATACACATGCCAGATTTACAGTTTTATGTATTGTACTCTCTCTCTCTCTCTCTCTCTCTCTCTCTCTCTCTCTCTCTCTCTCTCTCTCTCTCTCTCTCTCTCTCTCTCTCTCTCTCTCTCTCTCTCTCTCTCTCTCTCTCTCTCTCTCTCTCTCTCTCTCTCTCTCTCGACTCATACCACAGAGAAATAGGGATGGAGTAAGTAATAACCAATGATAGAACGATGTGGTAGTAACGAACACTGCTTCCAGTTGAAGAGAGCTAACTGAGGGGAAAAAACACAAATCTATATATTTGTATGTATATATTACTACAGGTGAAGGTTTGCATGCAATTTCCTTTCCATTTCTAACTTTATACATTCCTTCAGCCGGTTTCCAAGATCTGCAAGGTTATTCATTTCCAACTATCTACATGTACGGCAATTGCTGGGCAGAACAGAGGGTGGGGAGAGAGCCTTCTTCTTGCTATCCTTTCCTTCCACTGTCCCTTATTCTCGGGTTAGCTATCTCTACTAGAATTAAGTCCTGACCACCTCGCTGGGATCGTAAGGTCTGTGTGGTCAGTGTATCTATGTAAATATATGTAAATCTCTATCTCTATCTCTCAGTATATATATTTTGTTAGTATTCATATTTTATTTTATTAGTATTCATATTTGATTTGATTATAATCCCTTTGTGTTTCGTGTTTGTTCTTCTGTTCTTTTCACTATCATTTGCTTCGCGCGCCACCCACCAAACCCACACACACACACACACACACACACACACACACACACACACACACACACACACACACACACACACACACACACACAAAGCAATCAACACAAATACCATATTACCTGAGCAAATATCAATACAAACCTCATATGCCGCCCCCTAATACAAAAGGGCAATAAACACTACAGCATTTGTTAACAAAATAATAACTAATAATAATCACGTGCTATAGAACAGTGAGCCTGTAAAGGAAACCTAAAAGTGCTCAATACTCGCGCTCGAAAACCATTAAAAACGCAACCAATAAAATGTGTATATCCAAAGCAAATTCATGTGACGAAAATAAGCACATCATGACCTAACAACCACCGCACTCATAAAGCAAAGACAAACACAAATACTGCATGACCAAAACAAACACCACGTTACCCAAGTTAACGCCACGTGAACACAACAAACACTACTTGACCAAAACTAACACTACGTGACCAAAACAAACACTGCGTGACCAAAACAAACACTACTTGACCAAAACAAACACTACGTGACCAAAACAAACACTACTTGACTAAAACAAACACCACGTGACCAAAACAAACACTACGTGGCCAAAACAAACACTAATTGACCAAAACAAACACCACGTGACCAAAACAAACACTACTTGACCAAAACAAACACTACGTGACCAAAGCAAACACTACGTGTCCAAACCAAACACCACGTGACCAAAACAAACACCACGTGACCAAAACAAACACTACGTGACCAAAACAATCACAACATGACCGCAACAAACACCACATGACAAAAACAAACACCGTGACCCAAACAAACTCCACGTGACCAAAACAAACACCACGTGACCAAAACAAACTCCACGTAACCAAAACAAACACTGCGCGATCAAAATAAACTCCACGTGACCAAAACAGGCACCATGTGACCAAAAAAACAAACAAAACACACGTAACTAAAACAGACACCATGTGATTACAGCAAACACCAGTGACCATAACAGACACCATGTTACCAAAACAAACACCACGTGACCAAAACAAACACCACGTGACCAAAACAAACACCACGTGACCAAAACAAACACCACGTGACCAAAACAAACTCCACGTGACCAAAACAAACACCATGTGACCAAAACAAACTCCACGTGACCAAAACAAACACCACATGACCAAAACAAACACCACGTGACCAAAACAAACTCCACGTGAACAAAACAAACACCACGTGACCAAAACAAACACCACGTGACCAAAACAAACTCCACGTGACCAAAACAAACACCACGTGACCAAAACAAACACCACGTGACCAAAAAAAACTCCACGTGACCAAAACAAACACCACGTGACCAAAACAAACACCACATGACCAAAACAAACACCATGTAACACAAACAATCGCCACGTAGCCAACAAAAATATAACGTGATTGAAATAAACACCACGTGACCAAAACAAGCACCACGAAATCAAAACAAACTACACGCGACCAACAATTAATGCACCAGTTGAATAAAACAAACACAAGAAGACCAAATCAAACATAACATGATCAAAACAAAGAGTATAGAACCAAAACAAACATATCAATACCCAACGACCAAGACAAACAGTATGTGACCAAAACAAGCACCATGTCACCTAAACATGCCCTAAATAGAAAAACATGTAACAATAATATGACCCCAAATACTCTGTGACTAAAACAAGCATCGTGACACCAAAACAACACACACACACACACACACACACACACACACACACACACACTTAGAGGCCGTCCTTTCCTGTCTGGAGCGGTGTGAACTCTACATTCTGAGTCCCTTGTTCGAACCACCACCTCATCGTTAGTAGGGAATCCTCTTCTAAGTTGTGACGTCCCATCTGGGGTTGGTGATCGGTTACAAGGTGTGATGGGTATCGTACTGGTCAACCTAAGCTACTGGTCAACCTAAGCCTTCGGGTGAGACTGGTACCGTAGTGAGAATGGTACCGTACAGATTAACCCTAAGCCTTCGTTTCCAGATGTCGCCAATTAGCTAAAATACAGACTACACACACATCCACAGCCATTCCAACGATACATAAACACTTAACATGCACTTCACGCAATACATTCCCAGTTAAGGAGGCGCGATAATAATGAGCTTAGCTCGCATTGCGTGGATTCCCCTTGACGAACAAGCAAGTGAGTGAGTGAGCTGTATTATTAGAATCAGAATCTCGCTCCCCAACACGCACACGTTTTTCGAAGATATATTAACAGGATATCCTCCCTCTCTCCCTGCCTCTGCCCCCCTCCCCCCCTTCTCTCTCTCTCTCTCTCTCTCTTTCTCTCTCTCTCTCTCTCTCTCTCTCTCTCTCTCTCTCTCTCTCTCTCTCTCTCTCTCTCTCTCTCTCTCTCTCTCTCTCTCAATTATACACGTACACCCATACACACGCACTAAAAACACATTCACTTCCACACAAATATGCACACACAAACAAAAATGAAAAATACCTGACACATTCTCAACGCAAATTCACCCAATCAATATATGCACCAAAATATACACACCAGATACCACGATACAATAAACGCAAGTTGATATAAATTACCCCAAGCAAAAACAAACTCCATAACAGCTCAATAAAAAGCACACACACCACAACGTACAATACAATCAACACAAACTGACCAAAATACTACATAAAACATATACAATCAACATACAGTATACTGACAGAGCACACACACCACAACATACAACACACTCATCACAAACTGACCAAAACACACATTAACGAACCACCATTTGGCCTCCAGTAATTACTATTTTGGCAAGGGAATGATAATTTGCGACATAGATACCAACACCAGACACAGTACGGTGTCGTCTTTTGCTGATGACACAAAATTAAGCAAGATAGTAAACACACAAGAGGACACGGGCCGACTGCAGGAAGACATGAATGTAGTGTTCCAGTGGACCAGGGAAAACAACATGCAATTCAATGAGGAAAAATTCCAATTAATACGGTACGGAGATAATAATGGTGTTAAAGAAATTACAAATTACTTAACAGAATCTAACCACATAATAGAACGGAAAGACAGTGTGAAAGACCTTGGGGTATTAATGTCTGAAAATATGGGTTTCAAAGTACATAACCAGGTCAAAGTGGCGGCTGCGAAACGTCTAACGGGTTGGATTCTGCGTACTTTTAAAACACGCGGTGAATTGCCTATGATAACGCTCTTCAAATCTCTAGTGCTACCGCGGCTTGAATACTGTAGCGTATTAACATCCCCATACAAAGCAGGTGAAATAAATGACGTAGAGAGTGTACAAAGAAATTTCACTTCGCATATAAGTTCGATAAAACATCTACACTATTGGGAGCGTTTAAGAGCACTGAATCTGTACTCACTGGAACGTAGAAGAGAACGTTACCTAATAATATACACGTGGAAAATCGCAGAGGGTTTAGTACCAAACCTACATACTCCGATAGTCATGAAATTCAGTGATAGGAGAGGCTGGGAATGCGAAATCCCCCGGATGAATAACAGGGGTGCTATGGGCTCTCTGCGAGAGGACTGGTTATCACACAGAGGCCCACGTCTCTTCAACAAACTCCCACGGCGAGTAAGAGACATGAGGGACATCTCGTTAGACAACTTCAAGAGAGCCCTAGATGT
This sequence comes from Paralithodes platypus, assembly GCA_032716605.1. NCBI lineage: Eukaryota > Metazoa > Arthropoda > Malacostraca > Decapoda > Lithodidae > Paralithodes > Paralithodes platypus. The sequence continues at coordinate 56,662,342 of CM064480.1, read as the reverse complement.
CGAACTGCAAAAAGTGCCAGACGAGCCCATCCTCGCAAGGGAGCGAGCTGTCGCTTCAAACAGTCTACTGCACCAAATCACCACCCATAACGAGGGGCGTCGCGCTCCTTGGTGCCGCTAGAGGAGCGGCGAACACATCCAAAGGTATCCAAAGGTAAGGTATCCTTTAGCACAACATACTACGGTTCATCACACCACAAAACAATACACTAAATCACAACACTGCAAGATACAACACATATTCTACACCAAAACACAACATAATAAACACACAAACTGACCAAAACACAACATAATAAACTCACAAATTGACCAAAACACAACATAATAAACTCACAAATTGACCAAAACACAACATAATAAACACACAAACTGACCAAAACACAACATATTAAACTCACAAATTTACCAAAACACAACATAATAAACACACAAACTGACCAAAACACAACATAATAAACTCACAAATTGACCAAAACACAACATAATAAACACACAAACTGACCTAAACACAATATAATAAACACACAAACTGACCAAAACACAACATATTAAACTCACAAATTTACCAAAACACAACATAATAAACACACAAACTGACCAAAACACAACATATTAAACTCACAAATTTACCAAAACACAACATAATAAACACACAAACTGACCAAAACACAACATAATAAACACACAAACTGACCAAAACACAACATAATAAACTCACAAACTGACCAAAACACAACATAATAAACACACAAACTGACCAAAACACAACATAATAAACACACAAACTGACCAAAACACAACATAATAAACACACAAACTGACCAAAACACAATATGATAAACACACAAACTGACCAAACACAACATAATAAACACACAAACTGACCAAAACACAACATAATAAATTCACAAATTGACCAAAACACAACATAATAAACACACAAACTGACCAAAACACAACATATTAAACTCACAAATTTACCAAAACACAACATAATAAACACACAAACTGACCAAAACACAACATAATAAACACACAAACTGACCAAAACACAACATAATAAACACACAAACTGACCAAAACACAACATAATAAACACACAAACTGACCAAAACACAACATAATAAACACACAAACTGACCAAACACACACATAATAAACACACAAACTGACCAAAACACAACATGATAAACACACAAACTGACCAAAACACAACATAATAAACACACAAACTGACCAAAACACAATATGATAAACACACAAACTGACCAAAACACAATCATGGAACCAAACACCACCCTTTCTTCCTTCTCCTCCTCCTCCTCCTCCTCCTCCTCCTCCTCCTCCTCCTCCTCCTCCTCCTCCTCCTCCTCCTCCTCCTCCTCCTCCTCCTCCTCTCTCTCTCTCTCTCTCTCTCTCTCTCTCTCTCTCTCTCTCTCTCTCTCTCTCTCTCTCTCTCTCTCTCTCTCTCTCTCTCTCTCTCTCTCTCTCTCTCTCTCCTCCCCCCCCCCCCCCCCCGGTCACGGTAAAACACCACCTATTTTGGCAAGTAAATGAAACTTTAATGGAAAACTTAATTACAAACCCGGGGAAATTGTGGTTTAATTACTACTTCATTAACTCTAGTAAAAACCTGATCTAATCTCTCTTCCCATTTACTTACAAGCACGCAGCCGAATGATGAGCTGGGGGAGGGGGGCGGGAGGGGGCAAGTTGATAGGATATTAAGGGAGCTGTAATGGGTTTTTGGGGGTGTTAATTAAGGGGTAAAGGGATAGGGTTTAAGGGTATATTAAGGGTTTTGATATTGGGGTTATGTTAGGTTAGGTTTCGATAGGGACAGTTGATAGGTTTATTCAGGGAGGTGTTATTTTCTTCTTTTTTCGGGGGGGGGGTAATTAAAGGGTAAAGGGATAGAGTTTAAGGGTATATTAAGGGTTTATATAAAGGTTAGGTTAGGTTAGGGACAGTTGGTAGGATACTAAGGATGTGTAATGGGTTTTGGGGGTGCTATTTAAGGGGTAAAGGGATAGGGTTTAAGGGTTTTGATATTGGGGTTACGTTAGGTCAGGTTAGGATAGGGACAGTTGATAGGTTATTAAGGAAGGTGTAATGTTTTTTTTGGGTGTTAATTAAGGGGTAAAGGGATAGGGTTGGGTGTTTAAGGGTATATTAAGGGTTTGACGTTGGGGTTAGGTTAGGTTAGGGACAGTTGGTAGGATACTAAGGATGTGTAGTGGGTTTTGGGGGTGCTATTTAAGGGGTAAAGGGATAGGGTTTAAGGTTTTTGATATTGGGGTTACGTTAGGTCAGGTTAGGATAGGGACAGTGATAGGTTATTAAGGAAGGTCTAATGTTTTTTTTGGGTGTTAATTAAGGGGTAAAGGGATAGGGTTGGGTGTTTAAGGGTATATTAAGGGTTTGACGTTGGGGTTAGGTTAGGTTAAGATAGAGCCAGTTGATAGGATACTAAGGGAGGTATAAAGGGTTTTGGGGTTGGTAATTAAAGGTATGTGGTAGAAAAAGGTTAACACGTAAAGGGATATTAAGGTATAGATATTGGAGTTAGGGTTGTTAAAATAGGTTCCCTTATAATGTGGTATAATGAAGTAAATTAAGGTAGGGTGTGTTTATAGGTTATTTGTAGGGGTTAGTTTGGGGTTTGAGGTCTGCTAATTAGGGGAGTATGGACTGGAGTGGGGTTTAGTAATTATCTTATTGGGGAGGCACCAATCGAGCTGGGCAATACCCAAGGAAGCCCACATAGGCATATAATGAGTTGCTGGGACTCCTGTTTCATTTGCCTGGCTTCCCCCACTGTTTCTATTTGCGCCTCATCGAAAGAGAGAGTTATATAGGTAACTCTCACAAACACCTCCTCCTCCTATTCATTTCCCTACACTTAAGAAGCACCCCACACTTTTTTTCAACACACCCAAATTAACTCTAACGTAACTTGATTTTGGTTATCTATCACTCGTTTTACCTAGGGGGGGGGGGAGGGGGGGCACTAGTTACAGTCAGTTTTGCCTTTTGTCTCCTTAATGCATATTGCAAAAAAAATACTATTTACAAACAGTGTTTCCTTTTCACTTGAATATATGAAAACTGAAATGTAATGTATGCCATTACGAAATAATGGGTGTCAGTAAGGGAATTTGATAGGATATTAAGGGATACTATTATAAGGAATTTTTAGAATGTTAATAGGAACGCTTACAGAAGAGCATGTCAGAAGTTATTTTTCCTATTCGTTTGATTGATAAATAGGTATTGGCAACAGAAAATGCAACTATCTACCCTTAACGAGAGATATATTATAGCGGCATGAATGTTTTATATAATTATTTATTTATTAAGTTTGGGAGCATTGATTATTAAGGTATAGCGATCATAAAGGAGAGGGGAGGGGAGTTGATAGGGTATTAAGGGGGGATATTATTTGATTGTGTATCTATTTGGTTTAAAATTTGTTTTAGTTTCCTTCCTAGACCTCCATCAAGCTTAAACAACACTCCTAGACCCCTTTCAAGATAAATATGTACATTTTTCGATAGAAAAATGGTCCAGCCTTAGGCTGGGTATTTCTATATTACAGGTTTGTTATCGCTCGCCAGTATAAACATCGACACCTATATTTTACAAAAGGTCTTAATATTGACAAAGAATTGGGGTGAAATGTCTCAAAATCGCCAAACTAATGGGCCGAACGTCTACAAATTTGAAAACAAATATTGGGGCTAAACATGAAGGAGAAGGGGGCCCAGAAAAAGACACTACCTCCCCCTTAAGGGATGGTTATAGGGATTTGAGGGTTCTAATTAACACCTTGAGGATTATGACGCTTTTTGGTGATTAATTTTGGCTAACATTGGACGATTGTATGCAGCTTAGGAAGGATCTCGAGCAAACGGAGGGTTAAACACGATCTTAATTAACACTCTAATTTCCACAGATCCATCCTAACCCTAAGAAAATCGTCTAATGATAGCCTAAATAATATGAATCAGTGTGTCCTCGAATACAGAAAGGGTTAAAAGGGATTGGTCGGGATGGGATGGAAATTGAACAGATAATGAAAGTTGGATAATGGGCTTAAAATGGGTTAAGCCGGTATCACACGAGACCTTTTATAGTCAACATTCTATGATCAAAATTTGTCTAGCAACATTTCTGGAATATTTTGCGCTGGTATCGGAAACTAGACTTATGATATGTGGATTTAGGCCAAAGAAATATTTTAAATGTTGACCTCATAAGCTGCCAGACCAGTGTTGAGGATAAATGATGAGGGAAAAAGTGCTCGTGTGATACCAGCTTTAGGGTAGGTTAGATGGCTAGGTTAGGTGTAGTGTACAGGATTTCTAGGGGGAGGTAGTCGCTTTTTGTAGACCCCCCCCCCCCTTCTCCCTCATGTTCATCATATTAGGTTTGAGATATTATGACGTTCGTTCCGTTAGTTTGGCGATTTTGACACCTTTTGCCCCATTTTGTGTCAATATTAAGTCCTTGCGTGCCATTTAGGTGTTTATTTTTTTCCTGGCGAGCGATAGCAAGCTTGTAATTGTAGAAGGGGCCGGGACATTTTTCTACCGAAAACTGTACACATTTATCTTGAAAGGGGTCTAGGGGTATTTTTTGTTTAAGCTTGATGGAGGTCTAATGAGGAAACTCAAAAATAAGGCTAATACTTAAAAATATATAGATAAACAAAAACAAGCACTATCCCCTTAAGATAGGGTTAGTGTGATATCGTAATTTGTATATACTTATTTATGTTAAAGCTTTAATTATTGAAGCTGTAGTCCATTCCTTATAACTAGGCCATAAATCATAACCCCTCTCCTGTGAAACTCAAAAAGGGCTAGAGCAAATAGGCTGAAAATTGTCACACCTATTCCCCATCTGACTCTTTCCGAATGGTAGAAATAACAGCTCAATTACTGAAGTCGTGTTTGAGTTATGAAAGGATGGAATCAGAATTTATGGTCTACCTATAATGAGCAGGGTATAACAAGATGAGAAGGGGAGGGATAAATGGGTAGTTTTTATTTTGTTTTTGCCAACTGACGGTAAATTGAATCCCTTAGCAGTTATTTTTGTTTTCCAGCTGAGAGTAAATTAACTCCCTTAGCAGATAATTTTGTTATGTTTATTTTTCCCAGCTGAGAGAAAATTGAATCCCTTAGCAGCTAGTTTTTATACGTTATGGAAAAATAGGACACTACTATGCCTCAGCGTTAGATACATACAAATTTGATAGTATACCCAAAAACGCTCGCGTGTGAGTATAATAATAATAATAATAATAATAATAATAATAATAATAATAATAGTAAATTTTTCGATAATATTTATAATAATAATAATAATAATAATAATTATAATTATTATTATTATTATTATTATTATCGGTGTGTTTCGTGCCGGCAGCCTATGAGGCTGAAAATACACATTTCCTTAATCTAACTTATCCTAAGTAGTCAACAGGTTGATTTTGCATGCCACAAGAGACCCTACATACCCCCAGAAGAGGTAGGATGTGGACAGGGAACCAGGTGGAACCCATTGGCGCATCCACGCCTAACCTCCATAGCCAGGAAAGTTTTTGACAGAAGCCAAGCGACTAGAGTACAGTGACTCATTGCACTCGGCCACTGTGGCTATAAGTGTGTGTGTGTGTGTGTGTGTTTATGTTTTTTTTTTGCTCATGTGTCCTAATCGGACAATTTAGGAAGTGAATCCCAGAGAGTCTTCGTAGGTATTGACGAATATAATTGTTTGGACGTAGCAGATAAGAAGGATTCACGAATATAGTTGGTTGAATAAGATGGTCATAACCGTTTGAGTCCGATAAATCCCTTTTAAAGTCAATATATGAAAGATCATCTGCGAGTAGCAACATTAAGTCTTCATCGCCTAAAATTATTTATCTTATGTTTGAAACTTAAGAAAATGAAGCAAACCGTGTTGTGATAAACTTGTAAAATATAGGTAGGAATAACAAGAAAGTAGAGTATGACGAAGAATTATGATAATATTGAATAAAGGGAGGAGCGAGTAAAAACAGATAGCTAAGGGATAAGGGACTCGAGAATTACACAGTGAATGTATAAATTTCAGTTTATTAATATGGACGCTTTCATAGGTATTCATGTGTGATTGCCAGTCTGTGATGTTAATGAATATCAAATAGTTTTATTGTGTATGTGTGATTCTGCCGCCATTGTGGGTGATGCTATGTTGAAAATAATGAGGCAGATATTTTCTATTCCAAAATTGTGCCCTGTCCCAGTACAATCATTTATTAATTTAAGTCCATTTCTCTGTGTTTTGTGTGTGTTTTCGAGGCAATACGCGTACATAATTCCTGATGGAAAAATTGAATAGAGAGTGTAGCTATTATCAATTGTGTGCAGTTGGGCGGTATCAAATTATTTTCTGAATTCAAACGAATTTGGCCAAATACATAATCAGCCGTCACACTCTCAACAATTATGGGTATGAAAGAGGTATATAAAGTGTCCATAATAATCTACCCATTTAAACGTTTATTGGTGGTGATAATCCCATATAATACAAGGATAGAACTTAGGTAAATCACAATCAATATACCCCTTGATCTAATATACCTTTTCCATACCCCTTTTTATACTCTACATTATTTACAGTGTAGGAGAACCAGGCTGAGCACATACTCGGCCGAACCTACAGTATTTACCTCTCCTAAGGTATATTTAACCCTTTTAGCATACAAATACGCGTTTTTACTTTATTCTGTCCTAACATTAGATAATGTTACTCAAATATGGAAGACACTCTATCTCTATGAATTAATAGGGTAAGGTATGTCTTAATTAACCCCTCAACTTTTAAAATTCATTCCTAAACTGAATAAAATCGCCTGAAAACTATCTCGATTAAGCTGCATGTCTAGCTCCCACAATTTCATCCTAATTTGAATAAAATCGTCTAATGATAGCCAGAATATATTGTTAAATCGTATCATAATCTCCAAGGGGTTAACCTAACCTTCACTAACCTACTCCCTGCGGCCGAGTTCTCTTGGAGGTTGAGTTCTCTTAATCTTAAAGGTTGAGTTTTCTTAGAGGCCAAGTTCTCTTGAGAGGTCGAGTTCTCTTAGGTGGAGACCGTGGAGTAGCCATCAGCTAATGTAACGAAAATGGAGGTTGATGAAAATTTGTATAGAATCTTGGCAAATGGATTTTAATTATTCTAAATAATGTTATGAACATAACAAAACATGTTAAAAAAAAATCCATTTGGTCCCAGGGTGATTTTGAGGCCTATATAGGTTTTGCGCCTACCCGGTAAAGTAAAATTTTTATTTTTTCAACTAATTTTGTTTTAATCACTTGTAGAGGCATTTAAATGAGACAAATATTTAATATTTAATTTAATATACATAAGTATGTATATAAATATTGAAATATTTTCCCATAAGATTTCTGGTCCATTATGATTATATTCTTTATAATTATAATTAACAGTAATTATTAAGGTACCCTCTTACAACTATGTACCAACCAAATCATCTAAGATACTTTCACAGTGAAATTAGATGTCAAACAACTAAGACATATTATTAGCCCATCGTTGTAACTGACCATGAAGGACTCCACTGTGTTATTTTCCCAGAAAGGGCCGGGCCGGCCAACAAAATCAAGCTCCACTCTGTCAGAGAACAAACAGCGCAAATGACGATTCACTGAATAGGAGACTGACACGATCTCATGTTAGTTCATTCAATCGAGATCTATGCTTCTACTGACAAGATACCAGATATGATGGATAGCATGCTAGGGCAGGTTCAAAGCCAGAACCGGTTCACAACTGCAGAAGTGAAGACATTGGAAAATCAATCAAGAAGATCGTGGAGGCCAGTGGCAATGAAGTGTGGAAACTGAATATGACTGACATCCTCGCAGAGGAAGACTTTCTCTCCAGGGACATTAAGTACCTTAAAAGCTGCCACACAATGCACTGGCAACATTATGTACAACAGCCTGAATAATCTAGTACAAGGGAGAAGCATCCCTTCACTGATGAAAACACGATCGAATTCATTTCAGTTGAAATTGAGTTAATCGCTGAACTACATGAGCGCCTGGATCAAGGAGACACCATCACACTGAATGATGTGGCCACATCATACAGTAATATGATGGACGATCATTTAGTTCACAACAGGCAGATAACTCGTCAGATACTCTTAGAGAAAATCCAGAAAAACATCACAGATTTCGTAATCACTGATGCAAGAGGGAAGAAGCCAGCAATCATACATTCCAAAAAAGCTGGTCGGTCTGCCAGGCATTCCAGGAGAGGGACATAAAAGGAGACATGAACACAATCTTCTGGTGCACAAACATCATCCGACAGGCTGTCCTACGTTCAAGGAGATAGTGTCCATGGTCTTTTGATGGTTCACTGGTTGGATGCAGTGAAATGGGTGAACCAGCTGAATTGATAACCCTGACTAGGTGGATCTTGCAAGGAGCAAAAGCTGCAACATCTGAGACACGTAAACAACAGCTGCACAACTCGTGCCTGATTATGTCTCAGCCAGTAATACAGGCCTGCAAGAGCAGCAAGAAAGAAAGACAAATGACATATGACCCCTGTATCATCAGAATCCACGTTGCACAACATGTTCGAAAGTTCATATGCTGTTGGACTCTCACTCTACATGTACCACAACTTCATAAGTTAAAAGGCAGTATCACTGCTGAGCCAGTGTGGAGCTGGGGTCTCGTTTGACCGTGTTATAAAAATATGTAACACCATTGCCAATGCCATCTCTAAAAATATCAGACAATATGACGTTATTCACTCACTCACTTGTTCGTCAAGGGGAATCCACGCAATGCGAGCTAAGCTCATTATTATCGCGCCTCCTTAACTGGGAATGTATTGCGTGACATGCATGTTAAGTGTGTATGTATCGTTGGAATGGCTGTGGATGTGTGTGTAGTCTGTATTATAGCCAATTGGCGACATTTGGAAACGAAGGCTTAGGGTTAATCTGTACGGTACCATTCTCACTACGGTACCAGTCTCACCCGAAGGCTTAGGTTGACCAGTAGCTTAGGTTGACCAGTACGATACCCATCTCACCTTGTAACCGATCACCAACCCCAGATGGGACGTCACAACTTCGTCCACTTATACCAGGTTCCTATTTATACTGCTAGGTGAACAGAGGCTACACCGTTAAGAGACTTTGCCCAAATGTCTCTTCCCCGCCCGGGTCTCGAACTCGGGACCTTCTGGTTGTGAGCCAGACGCGCTATCCGTTACGCCACGGGGAGTGTGTGAGGCACGTGTATGTGCCACCAGGCCTTCTAAGGAACAAAACAATCCGTGCCTCCATGGACAACATCGACAAGAAAGTTGACACACCAGATGGATAAGGCAGTTTCCATGGAATGGCCCTTGGAGTGTACCAGCGCTCAGGTCAGGGTGAAACAGTGTTGGGCCCAGTGGAGATCAAGAGTCAGAGCCCAACATCTGAGAGGCTACAAGATGTACCACCAGCTGTCACCAATATGGTTGCATGTACGATCGAGGGAAATCCAACACCCAGAACAAGTCCACACCACCCCAACTACAAGATGGGAGTGTATGATGATGAGTACAGTACCTCACAGAGCAATGACATTGGGTGGCTGGTGGCACATTTCTGCAATAGAGACAGTGTTCAACAGGTTAGCTCAGAAGCACACTCATCAAAGAGTGAGGAACCAGAAGAAACCACAACTGAGAAGGTGGAGGAAGAACAGTGTGTACCCGTTTGGTCTGCACATTTCTCGCAAGCAACGACACCAAGGATTCACTCTGTACCTAGCTGAGCAACTCATAGGTACTAGCACTACAGTACTGCAAAGCTGATGACTGCGACACACCAGAGTGTGATGATGAACTTTGAATGCCCAGTCACTATTGGGGTCAGCACACAAGAGGAGGCACACATGCTGCAGATGGTGCAAGATCAGACTTGTAGTACATATATATTCACAAGACACATATGTGCTCCTCTTCGCAGGGTGCCAGATCTTGGCAGCAAAGCAGCACTGATCATGGGCACCGGAGAGTGCCGTCACAAGGTTATGCTGAAACCCATCTATGAGGAACTTGGCCAGGAGAAAGCAGTTGCTTCAATCAACTGGCATTCACTAACTGGATGCGACACTACAGGGCACATGCAAGGAAAGGGCAAAAAGGGATGCTTCATAGCATTCCTTGCTGCACATGCTCCTGTGGTTGCTGCAATCGCTGATCTGGGAGTGGGTGCAGAACCATCTGCTGAAGTAGTCAGGGGCTGTGAAGAATTCCTCTGTGCACTCTTCTGCCCCAAGCATCTGCACATCACACAGGCAAATGCTCTCAGATGGCACCTCTTCAAACTGCTGAAACCTGACCAGGGAGTGGACAAACTACCACCTACCCCTGGTGCATGGCTGGAGCACATCCGGCGCGCACACCTGCAGGCAAACATTTGGTCTCAGGACCTTGTCCTACATCCAACCACACCCGACCCATTGACACTTGGGTGGCAGAAAGAGGGTGACAGGCTGTTGCCAGTGCAGAACAAGGAACCACCAGCACCAGATGCAGTTCTGCAGCTTGCTAGATGCAACTGTGGTTCCATCAGGGTTCAGTCAAGCAGCAAGACATGTTCACGCAAGTGTTCCTACAGATCTAACAATCTGGTCTGTACAGAACTGTGCAACTGTGAAGGAGATGAGGACAAGTGCCAGAACACACAACAACCTGCCTCTGAAGAGGACTCTGCAGAAGAGTGAAGAGTATGTGCCTTGGACTTCGGAAAGTAATTCCAAGTACTATCCTGAATATTATTCCTAGGGGGTAGAGGAGAAACTGATATAAAGTAAATAATTAGACCTGGCAAGATGAAATGGCCTAGGCTATAAATATGATACCGGGTCGGCGTTTGACTTACTTGTAAACATGTATGTGTAGGTTATCTGTGGTAGTCCCAGTAATATCTATGAAGTACTTCTAGTATTAAAGGAACTTAGCTGTGATGATAAGAGTGTAGGTTAGGTGATGGACATGTCGGTAGGTGTAGTTCAGTGAAGTTCTGTTGTTATGTGGCAGCAACTGGTGTTTGTTGTGAACGGGACGAAGTCTCTGTGTGAAGTGTAGAGATACCCTTTTATCGTAACAATATAAATATATTTAAGGGTTCTATATTGTCTCCCGTGATTAAATAATAAGGGAAAATAAACTAAGATATAATTGGTGCAACCACAGCAATATTTATCTAAATAAAGTAATGTGTATAAACAAAAAGGAACCAGCTGTCGTGAACCCGGGAAATTCAAACTACGGTATATACCAGCTAGGATTCACGACAAGTACATACTCACACTTATGTACATGCTCAACGCTCATTAACTTTAAGGGTGGATCATACCGTATTTAATGCACTGAACTTAAAAATAGACTCTTAATTGCGAGAAGGGTCCATGACACCATTGCACAGGCACATATTGAAATTTCAGACATGTATGAGTACATAAGAACAATTTTATGGACTCTCACAATGGAACTTTGGGGAGGTGAAAAATATTTCAATTTTGTTATGCCCCAAATGCCTTAAATGGCATATACTGTAGACCGACACTATTCACTCATATTGACTTGTTTTCATATTAAAACATTACAGTATTGTAGGATTGGTCATACTGATCATTTTGAGGGGTCATATGCTTGGGTTTGTAAAATTAATAATTTTACAGTAGTGTTTTTCTTGTAATGTTCACGTCTCCATCGATTTTATAGTGAAAATGACACTGGAACCAAACAGAAAAAATGGCAACAAAATTTTTCCTGCTCTATTATGCATTTGGAGGTAATTGAACCCTGTTGCCAAGATTCTATACAAAAAATGTTTCCTTACATTAGCTGACGGACTATACTCTTAGAGGCCGATTTCTTTTAGAAATTGAGTTCTCTTATAGGCCGAGTTCTCTCAGAAGTCAAGTTCTCTTAGAGATCGAATTCTCTTTGATGTCGAGTTCTCTTAAAGGCCGAGTTCTCTTAGAGGCCGAATTTCTTAGAGGCCGAGTTCTCTTAGGGGCCGAGTTCTCTTAGAGGCCGAGTTCTCTTAGAGGCCGAGTTCTCTTAGAGGCCGAATTTTCTAAGAGGCCGAGTTCTCTTAGAGGCCAAATTCACTCAGAGGCCGAGTTCAATCAGAGGCTGAGTTCTCTTAGGGGCCGAGTTCTCTTCGAGGCCGAATTCCCTTAGAGGCCTAGTTCTCAACGAGGTCGAGTTCCCTTAGAGGCCGAGTTTTCTTAGAGGCCGACTTTTCCTGATACCAAATTCCCGATGTTTGATGATATGATGGTCGAGTGGTGAGCACGCTCACGTGTGAATCTGCAAGACCCGGGATCGAATCCCTGCCACGGTGGACATTAAGTGGGTGTGGTAGTACGTCCTAGCATGTTTCACATGTTCGCACCCAGTCAGGAGACATCCTGACGACGTATACAGACTAAGCACACATAACAAAGCCACTCCATACAGCTTCCTCTCTCTCCAACACCCCTTCTCCCCTCTCTACACTCTTCAGAAAAATAGGAAAAGTATAATGTAGATACGAGGTGCCGTTATAAAGGCTTATCCCTCAATACCTTCATCTGATCTGACAACCTTAGCACTATCTGGTGCGATGTTTTTGGATTAATTATGATATTTTGTATATTTGTTATTGATGGTTTTGCTTGCGTTTGCTATTTCCGAGCAATGAGTGTTTTGTTTGCCCTCTAGAAGAAAAACAAAATGATAAAAAACACCTCCCCACACCCCCTCAAACTAAACTCGCTTCATTAACGCAAAATAGGCCTATATACATTTTACGGTTGAAAAATATCCCGACCCTTAGTTACATCGGTCACTTCTCTACTGATTCTTCAAGTTAAGTGCGTGCTCTCTCTCTCTCTCTCTCTCTCTCTCTCTCTCTCTCTCTCTCTCTCTCTCTCTCTCTCTCTCTCTCTCTCTCTCTCTCTCTCTCTCTCTCTCTCGTGCTCTGTGTGACGTATCTATAATGTGTTGTTGGCATAATGTTATAGCCACATATGAGGAGATGAAATATGCAATCATAATTGCCTATAAACCTATAACGACCTATAATGGTCGTATGTAGTATAACCACACGGTGAAAATACACTTCTTGGTATGTTCTCGTCTCAATGAAAAAGAAGTCAAGTTGTATGTACGTACATCATCGTACAGGGATAATAGGCATTTAATTATTTTAAGTTAATTTATTGTGAAAATTCATGGTATATTTGTAATGCAAATATTTGTCACGACACTCAAGCTTAATTTTCAATATTATTATCACTCTTAATTAAATACATATATCTGTTATGTAACCATAGCCAGTATAGTACCTATGACGTTATTACAAGTTGATAAAAATATACTTTGAAAAGCAGACATAATGATAATATACACCATGTGAGGAAGAGCACTTTATTGATAACGTTTCGCATATAGCTTCATGAGGCCAATGGCCTGATTAAGCTACAGTATATGCGAAACGTTGGCAATAAAGTGCTCTTCCTCACATGGTGTTTATTTTCATTATTACAAGTTATATTCTCAGTATCATTAGACGATTGTATGCAGCTTTAATAATACCTCTATAAATCAAAGGAGGTAACATCGATTTCAAATAACTCTTAGACTTCCACATACCCTTACTAATTCAAATAAAACCGTCTTATGAGCCAGAATAAAGTTAAGCAACCCGTCATGGTATACTGGATGGTTTTGATTTTTGTTTATATACGGAAGTGACCATTAATTCGTGGACGTAAATTGTTCGCATGCAAGTTGTTATCTATATTGCGACCAGAAATAGCTGTATCTCCGCCCATGCCTCTCCCACTTCTCTCTCGACCCTTCCCCTTAAGAGACCCTATATGATAGACCATTTAAACTGATTAGTTTATAAAGGGAACATGAAATACGTACTGAAGCTGAGTGATGCCGAAAGAAATCGAACAAGTGGATTCAAATTGGATACATTTTGCTTTAGTTTAGAAAAGATAGAGACAAACAATGGCTTGGCAATAGGGTTAAATGTGTGTGGCATAGGTTATCGAATACTATGGATGGCTTTAGTACGATAGAGAGCTTTAATATAATTTAGATAGGCATATGCAAGAGATTGGCTTAGTGTGAGAGGGATCTGCCTTGTGTGGGCCAATTGGCTTTCTACAGACTAATTATATATTTCAAATAGGTATATTTAAGAAATCACTAAGTAAGGAGGAGTTATAAGTTAGAATATTTCATTCGAGCAAGGAAGAGAGATATGACACCATTAGACGGTTGGTGATTAGGGGATTTAACACTTGCCGTGAGGGCGTGATAATCAAACTACTGAGTGATGAGTTTCCAGACGGATACTTCCCAAACAGGTCAGGATTAATGTATAGCTCCTTCTAAACCCACCTACCCCTTCCTTCTTATAATCCACACCCCACCCCATCCTTCACAACCCACACGCGCACCCAATCTTTCTCACAACCCACCCACACCATCCTTCTCAACCATCCACCCCACCCCATCCTTTTCACAACCCACCTACCCAACCCCATCCTTCTCAACCCACCCATCCCAAAGCCCATCTATTGCAACCCACCCAGCTGTGACATTCCGGTTGTGAGGTCCGCTTGAAAGAGGAAATAAAGGCCGCGCACGGATTTTTGCTCGTGTCCGCACTTTGTTGGGGCGGCCGGCACACGAGAACAACATTGGTGCCATGCATAATTAATCCTATACCTGTGCAATATTGGTGAAGCGCTAGGCTAAGGTAAGGGGAGGCGGCCGGCAGGTACGTAGGCAGGTAGGTCTCTCTCTCTCTCTGTAGGGGTTTTGATTGGAGAGGGCTGGTTTTGAAAAAATGGGAAGTGGGAAGGGAGAAGGGGGCTGGATGGAGAGAGAGGGGAGGGGTTGAGAGAGGAGGGGCGGGATGGGGAGATAGGGGAGGGGTGGAGAGAGGTGCAGGAAAGGTGAGGGGGAGTTAGTGGGGAGGAAAGAGAGAGGGAGAGTAGGGGAGGCTGCAGATAGGTCTTTCTCCGTGTAAGGGTTTTGATTGGAGAGGGCGTGGTTGGAAAAAAATGGGAGGTGGGGAGAGAAACAAAGGAGCTGGGTATAATGAGGCGTGCCACTGTAGGTGATTTGATTGGAGAGTGGTCGGTGTGGAAAATAACAGGAGGTGGGGAGAAGAGGATGGGAAATGAGGGAGACATAGGAGGGGAAAGGAGGGTATGGAAGAGCAATAGGGTAGGAGAGAGAGAAGGTCGGCTTATGTTAAAGTAGGGTATGGAAGAGAAAGAGGGTAGAGGAGAGAGAGAAGGTAGGCTTATGTTAAAATAGGGTATGGAAGATAAATATGGGAGAGGAGAGATAGAGAAGGTCAGCTTATATAAGAGTAGGGTATGGAATATATATAGGGAGGAGGAGAAAGAGAAGGTCGGCTTATATAAGAATAGAGTATGGGAGAGAAGAGCGGAAGAGAAAGTAAGCTTATATGAATGGCGTAGATAAATATATTTGTAGAGGGTTTGATTGGGGACGTGGAGGAGAGGTAGATACATATAGATAGATATGTAGATAGATGGATATATAAAGCTTATAAAATGCGGTGGAGAGGAAATTAAGTATATTAAGTAGGATTTCTGAATGGAAAGATGAAGTGGAGAGAGGTGGAAGAGGATGGATAAGGAGTATGGATGAGAGAGAGAGAGAGAGCTTTGGTATAAATGAATGAAGTATACAGAAGATATTAGTAGGGGTTTGATTGGAAAGGGGAGGGTCGGTAAAAACTGGAGAGAGAGAGAGAGAGAGAGAGAGAGAGAGAGAGAGAGAGAGAGAGAGAGAGAGAGAGAGAGAGAGAGAGCGAGCGATGAAGAGAGAGAGAGAGAGAGAGAGAGAGAGAGAGAGAGAGAGAGAGAGAGAGAGAGAGAGAGAGAGAGAGAGAGAGAGAGAGAGAGAGAGAGAGAGAGAGAGAGAGAGAGAGAGAGAGCGCAAAGGAAAGAAAGGGGAGGTGTGGTGGAGTGGTCTTGCCACTGGCCTGGTAATCCAAAGGTCCCGGGTTCAAATCCCGATGTATCAATGGGAAGATATTATTGGGATGGAATTTGTGCTGTACCTAGTATCAGTGCATTACCACAAGCCCACCGAAACGTCCATAAAATACCCTCATTGTTCCCTGATTAAATAGCACTGTATGAATATTCCCATATTCAAAATATGCTATAGGGGTGCAATGCCTGGTGAGTTATCTGCTCAACAGGTGGCGTTGTGTGTGTGTAAGTGTAAGAGTCCGAGTGTAGGGGGTTAGACAGTGAAGCACGGGAACGAGGTGGCTTCAGAGATGGGTCGTTTCGGGCCATGAGTGAGCACCGTGCCTCATGTGAAGGCAAGATGGCAGGTGCTCGTTGTACTCTACGTGCTTCACATGTCTCACTCCCTAGACTGGAACAAGACCTCACAGGCTTCACTGTTCATTGTAAAGCGGTGAATGTTAAGGCTCTCAGCCTATGCCCGAGAGGAAGTAAGGTGGAATATAGAAAAAAAAAAAAAAAAAATCTACTGATCCTTACGTAGCTGCTTGTATCTAAACTACCCAAACTGTTATGTAGGAGAGAAAAGATGGCTTAGAAAAGGGTTAATCTTTTTCATGCAGAATACAAAAAAAAAAAAAAAAATTACATGGTACTCGACATGAAAAAAAAACTATCTTACTATATGTATTCTAAGAAGTGAGGTAATGTAAGCATGTCCTGTTATTCATCTGTAAACGCAGTCTGTTTGTGTCAAGGGCGACATAGTTGTTTAATCATTTGTTGAAGGTTTCAACAGTGCTGCAGTCTATTATGTTGTTAGGCAAGTTATTCCATACGTTTATTATTCGGTTGATTTTTTTTTTTTTTTTTTTTTTTTTTTTGCTTCATTGGAATGAAAGGGTTTACGGCTGATTGTACAGCAATTACCTCATGTGTAATTTAGATAATCGAATGTGAAGTATTTGCTTGCATCCATAGTGTCGATATCTTTAATTATCTTAAATACTTGAATTATATCCCCTCGTAGTCCGCGCTTGGTCAAACTGAACAGGATTCATTCTTCTAGACGTTCTTCATATAGTTTATTTCATATTGGAGAGAGAGAGAGAGAGAGAGAGAGAGAGAGAGAGAGAGAGAGAGAGAGAGAGAGAGACTGACTATGAGACTATGAGACTAATATGTTACTACACCACAAAGGAGTACAGAGTAAAAGAATGATTCAGTTGATCCTTACATGGCTTCTTGTTTTCCATTAACTCACCAAATCTCCATTTAAAATCACGGAAAACACAACATATGAGAGAGAGAGAGAGAGAGAGAGAGAGAGAGAGAGAGAGAGAGAGAGAGAGAGGTGGGGAGGAAAGAGAAAGATAAAACAAAACAAGACATGATATTTAAGTGAGGATATCTATAATTTATTATTTGATATTCGTCTTTGTCAATATATGGACTGTAGGCCTAACGTATGAAATGTTATATTTTCCAATACCTACCGTGCTTGTACTTTGTAATAATCTTGTTTTGGCAGCGAGAAGACGAATTTAATTTATACTTTTATATATTTTACTTTGCAATCTACATCAATGTAATTTATCTCTTTCACATCAATAGTAATATTTGTTCTCCTTGACGGAGCTGCCAGTGTTGCCACTCACCTGGTGACCAGTAAAGCCGCGTGTCAGCCATCTTGTCACTCAGCCTGTCTCGCAGAACAATACTCAGAAATATCATATCTACTAAGAATTCTTGTCTTTCATTGACTCTAACTTTTATATATTTACATATACCTGCGATCCTTATTTTTATTTCAATTAAATAAGGCTATTTGATTAAAGTTTAATGGAGGTCTATTGATGAAACTAAACAAATTATGAAACAAATATACACATGAGCAAATAAATACGCCCATCCCCCCATAAGCATAAACATTTGTCAGTAAAGTTTAGTTGTTAGACATGTTTAATCAAGGGATTATATTGATAATGAGTAAGCAATTAATTTATTTTGTAAATTGAAGCTGAAGACAATATTGATTACTTTTTAATTACAATAATTAAATCGGTCAAATTACATACACATCGTTTGTATTGAAGAGAACTAAAATGTTGAATAGGTATGATTGATAACAAAAATAAATAAATATTGCATATATATATAATATATATATATATATATATATATATATAATATATATATATCAACCAAATGACATATCAAATTTATGAAAGGGAAGTAATAATGCTATACTGTGTAGATGCGAGATCAATAAGCGGCACACAAAGAACACCTAACATAACAAACCAAAACAAAAGTAGGCTATGCCGAACAAATTATATTATTAAACGAAAGCGTTACAAGGACCAATAGGATACTAGTGAGTGGGTACTGATAAAGTCAATACCGGTAAGGAATTAATAAATAACCCTTTCCGTAAACTGTGATTTTTGTTTTGTTCGGACCACTTTAAGACGATGTTTTTCAGCTTAGGAAGGGCTTGTGGATGTCGGAAGGTTATTTGAGATATATATTACCCATTCTTTTCCCAAGGTGCCTTCCAAAGCTGAGTATAATCTTTAATTATTAGCCATAATATTGTGAAAATATCGGCTTAGTACTGAAAGGGGTAATGCGTACATATAGTATAAACACAATAATCCGTACCACAGGAAAAAAAGAAAAAGAAATACAAATATCCTGAATAAATATAATCTAATTTTGTAAAGCTATGCCACCAAAACAATGTAAATACTAAGTAATAAATAACAAAGAAAAGTAAGAAAATGAGTAATGAAAATAAGATCAATTAAAACAAAATAAGTAACGAGTAGACAACAGAACAATAATCAATACCACTAAAAAATAAATATCCAAAATAAATATTGTGGAGAATACGGCCTTCGCCCCAGCTCCCCTCACCCCAAATATCTGAGACCAACAAGAAACCTTTCAAATAAGAGTAAATCCCGCGACACATTTTCTTCAATCCCCTTCCATGGGCTGTTTTAATCGTTCCCGAATCCCCGATAATTGAATGTTGATGCTGGCAAATTCTGTTTCCATTTTAGAGGGGCCGGGATGGCGACGTAACAGGTTTTAGGCTCGTGGGCGATGCTGCGATTGTTTGGTCAGTCGTGTTATTGTTTCCCTTTCTTCTTTATATTAATTAAAGGAAATGTTCTGATTATATAGTTTATTATTAGATGCTTCATTATTCTGCTTTGTATTCTTTAGGCTCGTGGGCGATGCTGCGATTGTTTGGTCAGTCGTGGTGTTTTTCCTTTTATTCTTTATATTTATTATAGTAAATATATTGATTATATAGTTTATTATTAAAGGGTTCATTATTCTGCTTTGTATTATGTATGCTCGTGGTAGATACTGCGATTATTTGGTCAGTCGTGGTGTTGTTTAATTTTCTTTATATTAGTTAAAGTAAATTTTCTGATTATATAGTTTATTTTTCGATGCTCTAATATTCTGCTATTTATTTTTGGGTTCGTAGGCGATGCTATTGCGATTGTATTTGTCAGTCTTAATGTTGTCTTATTTTATTGTATTTTTTATTTAATGTATCATTATTATAATTATTATCATTATTATAATTATTATTATTATAAATTATTATTATTATTATTATTATTATTATTATTATTATTACAGATACCATATTTTATAATTAGATAATTTATGTGTGTGTGTGTGTGTGTGTGTTTTTAAGCCCGTTGGCGCTGCTGTGATTGTTTGGTGAGACGTGCTGTTGTCATATTTTGTTATAATTTTTACTTCAATTTAAACGTTTGTTCTTAGTTTCAACGTTACGTTATATATAGTTGTTGACGAGTTCGGGTTGTTTTGATTATCATATGTTAAGGTTCTGGGTGATGCTGCTGCGATTATTTGTTACTGTATTTTTAGTTTGTTTTCTGATTTCATACTATATTCTTAGTTAAGGTTTCATCCTACTTATCGTGTTTTAAGCAATTTGGCGTTGCTGCTATTATTTAGGCAGGCGTAGCCGTATTATCGATTCCTATTTCTATACTGTTGTTTTTATTTTTTTACGAGTTTCCTTTTTATTTTTGATTAAGATTTTATTATTCTAGTTTGTTTATAGGTTAGTGGGAGTCGTGGGTGCTGCTTATAATGTTCGGGCAGCCGTGGCCTAGTCATACTGATTGTGTACTTTACTTGTAATTATTGATTAAATGACCACTTGCTAGTTTTGGGCCATATGGAATTTGGAGCTTTACGTATCGATATTTAGCAGAATTATAAATGCTACGAGAGTATGTGATGGTTATAAAGATTGCTATATTTGGTGTTATTCTTGTTATGTTTCTTTATTTCTTACTTAAATGTTTGTTTATATTTTGATTATATTTTTGCCGTTTATTCTGTTTTAGTGTTATAGGCACGTGTTCACTCTTGCTATTATGTGTGCTGTTGTTGCCTTCTTTTCTTCTCTACATGTCTTTACTTTAATTTTGTTTGTCTATTTTATTATATTACCCTCTGTTTACTTAAGCCTGTCCGTGCATTAGGCTCGAGGGCGCTGTTGCTATTTTAGGACAGTCCTGACCTTGTTTTTGTTTTTCCTTAATTTATTACTGATGTTTATTGTTATGATTGCTTTTTTTATATCCAGTTGTTGATAAACTTCCATGTGTATTTATGATCTTTAATGCTTTCTTTCGATAGCCGTATTGCGTAGCCTTATATTTGTTATATATTTTTTATATTCTGCTTGTTCGTATCGTCCCTAGTTTTAGTGTCTTCGAGTGTCGTGGTCTTGTATTTGTGTTTGCTTTGTTTTTCTGCGGTTTATCTTGATTATCGTGTTTCTGATTCGTGGGTTTTGCTACAATTATTTGTCCTTATAATCAAGCCTTGTCTTCTATTCTTGTTAATATACATTAATGACATAGCTGTAGGATTAGGGAACATTATATGCAATTTTGCAGATGACACAAACATAGAAAATGTTATTTAACTGAACAAGATAAAGTATCCTTGCAGACAGATTTGAATACAATTACTGGACGGTCCACTAATAGTGTCATATGCCGTTGAATGTAAAACAAAATTGTTGTTGCATATTGACCCTTTCAAGCTCCAATACGCGTTTCTGTTCTGTTTCTGGCTACTATTAGACGATTTTATTCAGATTATTAACGGTATATGGAAGTCAAAGGGTTGATTGAGATAGTATTTACCCTTTTAATACCCACAGATACTTCCTAAGCTGCATAAAATCGTCTAATGTAGCCAAAATATAGTGCTAAAACGCGTCAGAGCTTCAAAGGGTTAATATAATATTTGTATGGTTTATCTTTATATCAATCTCACTGAGTATACTTGTCTGTATCCGGCCTGTTTTGTTTATTTACTAATTTGTTAGGTACAGGGTTCTTAACACTGATTCGTTATCTCTCCCTCCTTTTAGAGAGGCTATTATTTTGGCTTAACGTGTTTTAGGCTCGTAGAAGCTGATGTATTGTTTTCTGTATTTTCGTACTTCGTCTTTATTTTTAAGAGTTTACTATTTTCGTTTGATTTAATTGACTCGAATGATTTTAATATTTTCAGCTGATGATACTTAGTTTATTATAATTTTCGTACATATATAAAATGATTATTTTGTTCATATTCTAGGAGTAAAAGAGCCATTAGAAATGCATTTATAGCTATGACTTGTCCTACATTTTAAAATAATTCCTGTAATCGATTTTGTTTTAGCGATTGTGTGTAAATGTGTTTTATTTATTTTTAACTTTAATTTTTATTATAGTTTTGTAACGTTTCCTACTTTTAAATATCTAATTCTTGACATATATTATTAGTGGTTGTGTGTATACTGGTCACTTTATATATATTGTTCATTGTAGAGAGTCCGGGTTAGTGGTATAACATATAATAGGCTATTGGACGCTTGTGGTGGTGTTTGGATTATTCAGGGTTGGGGAGAAACGACAACAGAGAGAGAGAGAGAGAGAGTGAGAGTGAGAGAGAGAGAGAGAGTGAGTGTGAGAGAGATATTTGCTGCAGCTGGGTTGAGGGTGGGTGGGTAGAAACACGTCAAGAGGGGAGGTGTAACATTGGGTTGGGGGAATAACACATCGAAGGAGGGGGGAGGGGATGGGGGGGCTATAGCATGAATATTGGGAATGGAAAGGAATGGGAGTAGGGAAGGTAATTCCATGTTCTTGCAAGGCCAGACTATTTATTCTTACTAATTTTGCTCATTGACTAAACTCGGTGTCAGCAACTTTGATAAAATTACGGTCCACTTATACTGTATGTCAATAGTTTCAGCTGATTGACTTGTGTGACCGTGATTATTAAAACCTTTGTTATGAATAAATGCCATTGTTACTACAAGACGAGACATTGGACAAGGGATAATCAGCTGGAATTAAGGACATACAGATGGGCTGATATTTTCTCCGAGTCGCTGAAACCGAATTATATACATGACTAGTGTCGACACAAACGCCAGTCCTTTAGTATAAGATATACTAACAAGAATTAAGATACGAAGCGAAATTTAATCTTGCCCTGAACGAAGGGCAGGCATAAATCGAAACGAAAAAAAAACGTAGTGTATTTTTGTTCATTACATTATTTTGAAATACCTATTTCTTATCCATAATGCATTTTTATTTTTATTTTTTTTATTATTTTCTTCATACCATACCGGTTTATGGGATTATTTTTACAGGGTATTATTTTCTCCTTCATTTCAGTGGGACAGGGATTGTGTCATACTAATTTTATAGTATACTTGTATATATATATATATATATAATATCCAGGTATCCTCAATCATAATGTTTGAGTAAGTACCGGTATGCTGTATATTATATATAACAATATTAGTTTATGTTTTTTAATTGTTTAGATATTCTATAAGATATAATTGAGTTGCATATATTCAACTGCTAGTGACTTTGAGAAAATTTGAAACTATTAGAAAACAAAAATATTTTGAGCGTCTTTTTTTTTTTTTTTTACTTCTTTTGTACAGGTACTTATTATTTTCGTAAGTCACCTATTCTTCCTTTGATAATATATGGTTTAGTTTTGCATTTGTATACACTATAGACGGTTTTATTTCAGCTGATGGCCAATTGAATCCCATAGCAACTGATATCTCGATACTTAATGGAAAAATGTGAAACCACTATGTCGCTGTCGTATTAATGCCAAGTTTTCATAATTCATAACACATTTCGCAACAAAATCTCCGTAATAGCTGAGTAACCACGATAGTAACATGACAATTTACCCTCAGCTGGAATAAAACCGAGTATAGTTCATTATGTTCTGGCATCGTAAACAATACTGTACTATTGTGGCGCCTGTTATTAATCTTTTAGTACAATGATTTTTTGACTCCTTTCTTTATATATAACATTAGACCATTTTATTCTGCTTATAAAGGTTCTTTGGAATTCTGAGACTTTGATGGGCTAGCTAATTCCTCCGTGACTCATAATTATCCTTTCTAAGCGAGGTACGGTTGGCCAAATAAGTCGTGTCTCCGCTGTCATTACGTTTAGCTTGCTGTATGCTGTATTAATGTCTGTTAGATGTTAAATATGGTGTGTAAAGATAGTAACATGTTCTTATATCTTATTCGAGACGATAAATTAATGCTTAGATAGTGCTGATACCGATTATTGATCGAAATATACTTGGTGCCGCGATCATCACATATTTGGCCGACTATACAATCACGATATCACTTAATGTTAGCCAAACATTCATCGTATTGAAGGGGTTAAAATCACCAGTATACATATTCGTGAGCACCACTAGTTTTTCAGGTTTTACATGTCTAACAACACTGGTGCGATGCGGTATTGGCTTTATTAAAACTGAATGGCGACATTAAGGGGATAGTGCTTGTTTTTTGGGGCTACTTATTCATTTATTTATTTAATTTATAGTTTCCTCGCTAGACCTCCATCAAGCTTAAACAAAAAACACGCCTTTTACCCCCTTATAAGATATATTTGTACATTTTTCGGTAGAAAAATGTACCGGCCGAAGGCCGGTTCCTTCAACAATTATAGGCTCGCTATCGCTCGCCAGGAATAAAATCGACACCTAAACGGCACGACAGGTCTTAATATGGACAAAGTAATGGGGCGAAAGGTCTCAAAATCGCCAAACTAGTGAACGAACGTCTTAAAATCGCAAAACTAATGGGTCTAAATATGAGGGAGAAGGGGGGTCCAGAAAAAGCGAGTACTACCCCCTTAATACAGTGGCCGAATTTACTGTAGTGTTGCTTAGGTTAAAGAGTTTGGAATGATTAAGTAAGTGTTTTTGGCTAGTATGTACAATAGATGTCCTATACAGTGGGTAGATAAAATGCTAAAACATCGTCTAATGGTAACCAGAATATAATGCAAATATACGGGAATCAGGTAATCTTCGCAACATTCAGTGTGACTGAGGCCACACTGTAAACTATTTAGGGTGTAAAAAGGTACATAATATCATGGGTATATTGATCATAATTTACCTTTGATTCTATATGCTAGAAAGGTTTATTACTACAAAAGAAAGTTATAAGGGAATATTATAATAAACACTTTAATTACCCTTTTCATCTATCTATCTATCTATATATTGCCGAACGCCTTACTCCCCTTACGAGGGTGGCCATACACAGAATGCCCCCAAGCGGACCTATTCCCTGTGAGAGGGACAACCCGAGCCAGTTTAGTGAAGGACTTACAGGATTGACCACTCAATTTAGGATCCATCCGACTCCCGAGGCCCTCTGTGTATCTTGTTAGCACTATTTTTCTACAGTGGTGGTCGGCTAATCCATCCACTAATCTGCCTTACCCTTAGGTAAGCAGTACGGATTTGTTTCAGGTTTACTCCCCTAGACAGGTTGCCAACCAAGGCTGACGAGTCCCATCCACCCGAATTTGTATAAGGTTGTCTCCCCTAGATGAGTTGCCGACCAAGGCTAACGAGTCCCACCCACCCATTTCATACCTTCCATAATTTTATATATTGTAGGATCATTTGCCTACTACTCTATTCATAGCTTGAAACACATGGTACACACAGTAACAGTTAAGTACCCCATAATCCCTATAATAGCAGGAAATCGACATAGTTGGCATTATATAACACCGTGAGGGTTACAAATATATATATTTTGTTGATTGTGCAGGGTAAGTACAGTATCATGTGCTCGTGTTATATATAGTTGCCATTATATAACACCGTATAGGTAAACATATGTTTATATTGTTGATTTATACACACAGACATACGCATAATCATTGTAAAGAAGCACAACAACCTACACATACACACACACAAACAAGCAAACAAACACAAGCACACATACAAATAATCATACTTACGCACACACACACACACACACACAAACACTTCTCCTTTATATTCCCAGATATTGCTTTGAATCCGTAGGCTTATAGGAAGCCATTTAGCGGCATTGGATATATTGTTTTAATCCATATGCAAAACGACTTTACATTTATTTGATGGACTTCTTAACTGATTTATTGATTGTATAAATACAGAGACGACCCAACGTATATCCGTCCTTTTTACAATTTTAAAACTAATAATTTTTTACTATTTTTGTAAGTTAATGTTAACCCATTCCGTAAAAAAATATTTAAGAAACATAGGGTTGTAAAAACGGTTCCAAGTATATGAATGACTTTTTAAAATGTAGTTTTAATTAATTTATTATTATTTTAATTTAGGATTGGAACCAATCTTTTTCTCCTGGCAATATTTCGGGGCTTTTTGCAATTGGTATTGGCAATTCGATTGAAGGTATATTTTAATCTATAATCCGATTACTATAAAACTCTAAGACAGTAGTGGCAGAAGAGAATTACAGAAACATTTGTTATCTTGAGTAACAATTACAATATTAACCTATCAATCCATCTCAAAAGTTAGTGGTCTTGTATTGCATTTTATTTTCTAATCAAAACGCCATCTGTTGTAAAACCACAGATGGCATTTTGATTATAAAATAGAATGCATCTCTTTCTACAAGACCACTAACTTTTGAGATGGATTGGTAGGTTAACATTGTAATTGTTACTCAAGACATTTGTGGGTGGGATTAATTATGCGGTTTAGATTATTATTGAAATGATTACTCTGTAAGGCTGTGTATAATATCAGTAACATTTATCAATTATCGTATAATACCACTATTGAAAACTATATTAAATAACACAGAAAGATGGCTGGCCAACTATCTAGCAGGCAGATGTGCCTATGTAAGATTTGCTAGCCAGTCATCGAACATCCTTCAGGGAACCGTCTTGTCACCAACACTTTTCAATCTATACATGCACGACCTACCCATACTCCACACATCCCAGATACACACAGCGTCTTACGCAGATGATATACCATTCACGTGTATACATTGAGACACAAACACAGCCGCACAACTCCCCCAACCGTACCTCAACATACTGCGCGACTGGTTCACCGCAAACAGACTCAAACTAGCCCCAGCCAAATGTACAACGACCCTTTTCACAAACTGGACAGTAGAACATAGTCATATCCCTCACCTCACCTTAAACAACATCCCCATAACACCCACACACACACAGAAAATCCTTGGTGTAACATAAGATACATCAATGTCATTGAAACATCATATTACAAGCATCAAAAACAAACTGACACCTAGACTGAACGCCTTCAAATTACTTGCCCAGATAATATTTGGACATAACAAAGAAACTACCACATCAGTATACAAACAATAGTACAGTATATGTTCAGTGATGGAATATGCTAGCCCTACTTGGGCCACTAACCTCTCTGAAACACATCACAACACCCTACAGACCATGCAGAACAAAAGCCCTCAAAATAATCACTGGCTACACAGCTACCACACCTATAGACCACCTACACCTGGAAACCAAAGTCCTCAAAATCAAGGATCACCTTGATATGAGAGGCACACAATTTCTCGCCGCTGCCTACACAAACCAGCACCACCCACTACACTACATGGCAGATCATTCACACACCAAGAATCATCAAAACAACATCTAGCACTCATTATCATACACAAATACTGTCTTCACTCCCCCTTGCTCACCCCAAGCCAGCCTCCAGAAGCATATCCATACTCAAATCATCCACCGATCCATCCAGTCGCTCAAAGACAACACTCAGCTACATGCACGGCCCCCTGAAGTCCGTCCCTCAGAAATCCTCCTTTCCCTTTCCCGTGAGGACAGACTCTACCTGGCTAGGCTGCGATGTGGGCACCATCCAGCCCTTCTGAGTTATCAGTATAGGCTGGATGACTCCGTCCAGGACACCTGTATGGGTTGTAACACAACACCGCATACTATCACACACATTATGGAAGACTGCATAACACACAACAACTTCCGCCAACAACATAACACACACTCCTTGAGAAGTTTGTGGGAAAACCTGTTCTCGGCCGCGGCCTTCCTTAGGAGCTTTGGGCTTTTCGGCCAGGAAGCCTAGGGAAATTTATGCATAGAGTAAATTTTACAAATATCGTTTAACAGGGAAACAATATAACATATTGACAGACTTTCGTAATTTGGGTAGTTTATGGACATTTGGAATTTTTGAATATATTTCAGAAAATATAAAAACAAATAGGCATTTCTAATGGATCTATTAATAATGATGCATACACATAATTTAATATAGGATATCTGAGTTGTTTTGTAGCAGCAAACCCACAAATTGTCTAACAATATTATTTTTATTTTTCAATTTTCAATTATGAATACTAGGCTTGTCCCCGCTCCCCCCCTTCTCTCTCTCTCTCTCTCTCTCTCTCTCTGGTAATCCGCTATATCCCTTCTCTCTCTCTCTCTCTCTCTCTCTCTCTCTCTCTCTCTCTCTCTCTCTCTCTCTCTCTCTCTCTCTCTCTCTCTCTCTCTCTCTCTCTCTCTCTCTCTCTCTCTGGTAATCCGCTATATCCCTTCTCTCTCACCCATCAAACCCCTTGTTTTCTCACCATATTTTCTCTTTCACCATTCTATTCTCACTTTCTATCATCTATCTTTATTTTTTCTCCAACACTCGCATAATTAATCTTTCTCTCTAATTGTTTTCCTTTGATTACATATTCCCACTCTGTGATCCCACCTTGTTGTATCTATGTGCATGAAGGAGACAAAAGGCAAAGCTGCCTGTAACAAGTGTCTTCCCCAAAGTTGAAAGAGTTATAGTAGCTATATTAAACTTCTTTAGGTTTTTTATGCTTTCAACCTGACGGCGCCAATGTTTACTTGACTGTAGCTACTTCCAGTCGTCGTTATTCAATTTCTTGAATTTAGGAATGATATGTCAAAGTTGGAGGGTTATTTCTCTCTCTCTTTTTTTTTGCTCCCTAGACCTCCACTAAGCTATAAAAATAATATCCCTAAGAAACCCTCTTCGAGATATATTTGTACATATTTCGTAGTAAACATACTCCGGTCGAAGGCCAATTCTTCTTAAATTTCACGCTCTCTATCTCTCGCCAAGAAAATTCGACAACTAAATGGCACAAAAGGTCTTAAAATTGACAAAGAAATGGGGCTAAAGGTCTTAAAATTGCCAAACTAATGGGGCGAATGTCTTACATTATCAATAATAATTGGGCTAAACATGAGGGAGAAAGGGTCTTGAAAATAACACCCCCTCAAATATAAATCGTTCTATTATTGGCATCATTTTGTATATGTTTTCCTTCACTCCTCTAATCCCATAATTATTGTTGTTATCTTCACTCCTCTAATCCCCATTATTAATATTTTCTCCACTCCTCTAATCCCCATAATTATTGTTGTTGTCTTCACTCCTCTAATCTCCCATTATTATTAATGTTGTCTTCACTCCTCTAATCCCCATAATTATTGTTGTTGTCTTCACTCCTCTAATCCCCATAATTATTGTTGTTGTCTTCACTCCTCTAATCCCCATTATTATGTCCTTCATTCCTCCAATCCCCCATTATTGTTGTTTACTTTACTCCTCCAATCCCCATTTTTAATATTATTTCCTATATTCCTATAATCCCCATTATTATTTTTGTTTTCAATCTAATGCCCCATTATTATCTTTCTTCACTCCTTTAATCCCTCATTATTTATATTTTCCTAAGGTTTGCTCACTTGTAATATGCAGAAACAATATCTTATTAATTTTGGTTTGCTTTTATATTTCGCCAATTCAACCCTCTATACAGTATATATTCGGTATTATGTAATCCATTGTAATTATTCCTGTTTACCTTCCAACCCCTTCTTTCTCTCATCTATTTTCGTATACTACTCTAGTCGTGTACTCCTGAATTATTAACACTTTCAAGATACGAGCACGCCTCTCTTCCTGTTATTCTGGCTGTTAGTAGACGATTTCATTCAGCCTAGGAAGGAATAGTGGGAGTCCGGGGGTTAATTGATATAGATGGCCTTTCAAAACTGAATACAATAGTTTAATATTAACCAGAATAAAATTACAATGCATCCTCAAATACTGAATGTTAAATTTATCACTATAATATACTGTATAATCGTGCAATTTGTTTATATAATCCTTGGACCTCTTTTATCTAATCGCTTTCCTTTCTTTCACTTAAATTAAGGGGGGCGGGCTGGACCCCCCTTCTCCCTCATGTTAGGCCCTATTAGTTTTGAGATTTGAAGATATTCGTCCCTTTTAGTTTGGCGATTTTAAGACCTGTCGTGTCATTTAGGTGTCGATTTGTCCTGCTATTTGGGGAGGGGGGGGGGGGGATTTTTTCTATCAATAATACACACACCTTTGTCTTGACCCGAAGGAGTTATTTTTTTATAAGTTTGATAACTAAAAGGAAAAAATAAACAAGTACATACAAATCTCACCTTAGCGAGTATCTAGCTTACTCGTATAATCTCCCGATATTATTCTCTTATATCCTTTGTTCTCCTAGTTCAATTTATATCTGTTCACTCACACATCTAATGATATACATTGTTTACATCTTCCTCCTACCTAAACCTCCCTTCTCTATTTCTTCAGTAGTAATGCAATATTTCTATCACTCACTCCCACTCTTCCTCATTCTCTCTCTTTCTCTCTCACACACACACACACACACACACACACACACACACACACACACACACACACACACACACACACACACACACACACACACACACACACACATTCTTACTATGGCTCTCTGTTAATCTCTTGTATTAGTCTCTTCCCCCCCCCCCCTTCCTCCCTGCCCCTCACCTCCCAGAACTCGTCGTCTCTGCCACTTGCTGTAAACAGATTTTTTTTTGTTGGAGAGTTCGGCGAGGATTGAGGCGAGATGGGCGCTACTTGGGCCATTTCGGCGCGTAAAGCAAATATTCGGCGCGGTTCGAGGGCACATTCGACCCACAGTTACGGCGTCGATAGAGAGCCGAAATCGCCCCTAATTACGCGATGTTAGTTAATTACAAAGCTCATCAAGGGAATCGAACGCCGTGTCATTAAATCTTTGACGAGCTTGCATGAGGCTTGGGGGGTGGAGAGGAGGAGGAGGAGGAGGAGGAGAGAAGGGGATGGCGGAAGTGGGAAGGGTGTGGGGTTGAGAGAGAGAGAGAGAGAGAGAGAGAGAGAGAGAGAGAGAGAGAGAGAGAGAGAGAGAGAGAGAGAGAGAGAGAGAGAGAGGGGGGGGAGAGGGAGAAGGAATATGATAAGAGTGGTAATGGAATACATTTAGGGAGAGGGGAATAATGGTATTAAGGAGATTGAGGAGAACATACGTTAATGAGGAGATGTAGAGAAAAGAGGGAGGAAAGAGGTAGATATGACGAAAAGAAAGCGAAGAGAGTAGGAAGGGAAGAGAGGAGGGCAACATTGGAGAGTAGAGAAAGAAATGTGAGGAAGCTTAAAGAGTAGAGAGAATGAGGAGGGCAGGAAGATCGGATGTACTTATGAAGATAATGAACTAGGGAGGAGGAAAGGTGGATAAAAAGAGTAGGGAGAAAATAGAATGAAACGAGATATGTGAGATAGATAAGGAGGTTAAAGAGAGAAGAGTGGGGATGATAAAGAGAGGAGAGGGAGGGAGGATAAAGAGAGGAGAGGGAGGGAGGATAAAGAGTGGAGAGGGAGGGAGGATAAAGAGAGGAGAGGGAGGGAGGATAAAGAGAGGAGAGGGAGGGAGGATAAAGAGAGGAGAGGGAGGGAGGATAAAGAGAGGAGAGGGAGGGAGGATAAAGAGAGGAAAGGGAAGGAGGATAAAAAGAGGAGAGGGAGGGAGGATAAAGAGAGGAGGGAAGGAGGATAAAGAGTGGAGAGGGAGGGAGGATAAAGAGAGGAAAGGGAGGGAGGATAAAGAGAGGAAAGGGATGGAGGATAAAGAGAGGAGAGGGAGGGAGAATAAAGAGAGGAGAGGGAGGGAGGATAAAGAGAGGAGAGGGAGGGAGGATAAAGAGAGGAGAGGGAGGGAGGATAAAGAGAGGAGAGGAAGGGAGGGTAAAGAGAGGAGAGGGAGGGAGGATAAAGAGTGGAGAGGGAGGGAGGATAAAGAGAGGAGAGGGAGGGAGGATAAAGAGAGGAGAGGGAGGGAGGATAAAGGTAGGAGAGGGAGGAAGGATAAAGGTAGGGAGGATAAAGAGTGGAGAGAGAGAGAGAGAGAGAGGCGGCGGGGGGGGGGGGGGGGTGCTCCCCAACGATTACCGACTCTGAACTTACAACGACCGAAATCTTCTAATTGTCGCACAAGTTTGGATGGTCCCCCCCCCCCCCCCCACCTCTTTCTCTTCCTACCTTTCCAACCCTCTCCCTCACTCTGTCTCTCTCTCTCTCTATATATATATATATATATAATATATATATATATATATATAGTATATATATATATATATATATATAATATATATAATATATATATATATATATATATATAACTATATATACAGTATATATATATATATATATATATATATATATATATATATATATATATATATATATATATTGTGTGTGTGTGCAAAGGTGATCCATTATAACATGTGAATAATTTGGGTGTGATAGGAGGGAAACACAGATTTTTTTTTTTTTTTTTATCAACATTTCAATCTATACAGATTCCTGAAGATGGCAACATTCATTCCCCAACTTGCTATATAAACATAAGCTGAATTACCTCCTCGACTTTTATTTTTTAATGCTTGATGGTGGTCTTGGGAGGAAACTACAAATAATAAATAAATAAATATTCAGTGGCGTTAATAAGTCATGTCCCAGCTGTCATTACGTTTGGCTCGCTCTGTGCTCTATTAATGTCTGTCAGATGTTGAATAGGGTGGGTAAGTGTAGGAACATGGTTGTAGATCTCACTCAAAAAGAAGAAATAATGTGTAAATATTGCCGGTACCAATTATTGATCAAAACATAATTGGTGCCGAGACATCACTTATTAGGCCGATTGTACATATACAAATAAATCCAAATCTCCCCTTAAGGGGGGTGACCTGTTTTTGTTCTGTCCTTTTCTATCTTGCTCTGGCTTGTATCCATTTGGCCCCATTCAGCCTACTGTTTTAAGACGTTTATCCCCATCCAGGTGTCAATTTTTTACTGGTGAGCGGTAGCGAGCCAGCATATTCTTTATTTTTGTTTGACAGCAGGCTAAATTTGTACATTTTTCGATAGAAAAATGTCTCCGGCGAAGCCGGATTTCTTCATATAATGCTGGCTCGCTATCGCTCGCCAGGAAGAAATCGACACCTAGATGGGGATAAACGTCTTAAAATAGTTGGCTGAATGGGGCCGAATGGATACAAGCCAGAGAAAGAGAGAAAATGACAGAAATAACAAAAAGCAGGTCACCCCCCTTAATGCTCACCTTTTTGTTTTGTTTCATTAGATGTTCAAGTATTCCTAACTATACCTGTGCTCACTCATCTCCATTGTGGATTCGATACTTGGTCATGTTTTAGTATCTGTAGACATAATATTGGTCTGCATGTTTTATATTTCTAGACCCATAGCTCATATTATATAGTCTGGTTATTCTTAGGGCGCTGTTTCACTACCTCTTTTCTTCCGTCAATGTTCACAGGCAATTGTAGTCTGGCTTCTTCAAAATGTTAGAAATCAGCCACCTAGCATAATCTACCTTCATTCTAGTTTCAGATCCCAATGTTAACCCGTGGAGCCCCGGCTAGTTTTGTAATGTTTGCGCACCAGAACCCGGCCGGTTTTCAAAAAATGGTTTTATTCCAGAAACAATAGCGAATGGGTTAGGAATGAAGGAAAAACCACGAAAAACCGCTCAAAAAGCTTAAAAAATGGTCCTACAGAGCCCCCGAAAACGGATTTTACAAGAGTAAAAAATTGAAGGCAATTATCCCAAAAAAACAGGTTATTGCGCGCTCGCGCGCACGCACGTGGACTTTGAGAGTTTTCAACCATCGGCACGGTTGCGTGGGATACGTACACAGTTCCCATACAAATCTGAGCCCTCTTGAGTGGCTACACCTGAGGTTACGGTCGGCGCAATTAGGGTGACGCGCCAGGCGCGTCTCTGGGGCTGTGCGTTACATACATCGCCGATGCGTCAGGCGCGTCGCTGGGGCTGTACGGGTTAAAGACCCTCAAAATGTTACAAGATCAAATTTACTCATCGAAAATTGCTGGAAAAAGCGCTCTTGTGTGACACTGGCTTTACTGTTTTATTTGGTATCTATACTCTTATCTATCTCTCTGCTTTTCTTGTCTATGTGAATGAAGGAGACAAAAAACAAAGCTGCCTGTAACAAATGTCTTCCCCAAAGTTGAATGAGTGACTGAGAGCCACAATCAAGGTAAGTTAGAGTCAAAATATCTGGACACACGGAGCTTGAAGCAGTCTAAGTCATAGAATGAAGGAAAGATAGATTGAGGGAGAGAGTTAGAAAGCTTGCTTGTTGAGTAGAAGAAAGACTGGGGAAACTTATTTAGTCTTGGGTTTGAGAGATGGACAGAATAGGGGTGGGAGTGTGTTGAAAGGCGGGTGCCCCCCACTCTACGTATGAAAGGGGATATACACTGAGAGAGCTCTAAAGAACATTGATTATTGAAATAGCGATAGAAGAGTGAAAGAGATGCAAAATTGAGGTGTGTAGAGAGAGATTGCAGAGAATTAGTGAGAGTATGAGTTGATGAGACAAAATGTTTTTGGCTCTACCCTTTCGAGTAGTGCGGTATTAGATGGGCGGAACCTCCCCACACATCCGACCAATATTCTATATATGGGTGCACTGTGCCCCTATCTAGAACAAGAAGCTGTGAGGGGGTGGAGAACCCACAGAGACGGTTGATCACCTTTTATCTCAAAAGGAGATCTTGGGGGTGTTTTTTAAGCTTAATGGAGGCCTCCGGAAGAAACTAAACTAATTAATACATCTATAAATACGTACACAAATAAGTAAACTCTACCCTCCTTAATGTATTGCTATATTTTCCCTTCTTAATTACTTCACCTCTTTTTCTCAGCTCTCTCCCTCTCTTGCTCATTACCGCTTTCTTCTCTCTCCTCCCTCTTCCTACCGTCCGTGTCACTCTCTCTATTGTTATCCGTACCACCTATTGTGCTCTCTCTCTCTCTCTCTCTCTCTCCATATATATATATATATATATATATATATATATATATATCATTGTAACTTCTTCCATCCAAGTTGGTTTCGATTCTTTCAATTAATCATAATATTTAAATTGGCTGCTTGGTGTAATTCGTGTATTAAGTTTCATTCTTATGTGTTGGCTGTTTTATGTTTCTTATTCACCTTTTCCTATTTAGTTATTGTGCTTTTCTGTTAACCACCCTTATCATGTTTATGCGTGTCCAGCCTTATGAAGGTCCTTTCTCAGTAGGCTGTAGAAAAACGATCCATTCGTCAATATCTCCCATAATCCCTTTGTGGCCCCAAAAGTCCCTACAACCCAAAATCACCGCTTGACCCAAGATGGTTACTTTCCCCAAAGCAGGGGCTCAGGTCAAAATCGTCCTGCAGCACAAAATATCTTATTTGGTTATTTGGCCCATGGGCCAAAATGGCTGCTTACCGAATTCGGTCGGGACTCTAATTTACCCAAAGGCTCAAAACTGCTACTCGGCCTGCCTGTGCCAGTTCGGCTATTTGATCCAAATCCGCCGCTGATCTCAAAACAGCCCTTGGCCCAAATCGGCTACTCGGCCCCGAAACGGCCGTTTGATACAATTTGAGCACTGTTACTCATTTGTCTACTTAGAGAAATTTGAGTTCATCCCAGGAATTCACATATCTGAGATAATTTCATCCTTGTCTGAGGACACAAATTAGTCTTGATAATATATAATGCTGATGTTTAATATTCATGTTATTGTTATAACATCTATTAGAGCACTTGAATACAGTTTTCTCCACTTTTTCATTACCGGTAGTAAACAATATTACCCATGCATAATTATTCAACATAATCAAATGTATCCAAATATACGAACGTAATTAATTTGGAGGAAAGTAAATGAACTCCCTCCTTTCACTGCGCTTTCTTTACATTTCCCGGGCCGAGAAGAAAAGTGTATTCGTAAAAAGAGCAAGGCGAGAGTGGCCGCCTAACACAATAAACCCCTCTTACAAAAGCTATCGAGTGTATCTGAGCCGGGGGTGGTATTTTTTGGTGCCACCCCAAGTTCACCCCAGTACTTTGGTGATTATAAAACGTTTTCCCCCATTCATGTGTCGATTATTTTCAGAGCGAGCGAAAGCGAGCCCTCAATCTTTATAGAAACCAGCCTTTGGCCAGAATTGTTTTATATCTTCAAGTTTAAGCTGTCATTTTTACCCAAACAATGTAGTGCTTTTGCGTGAATGATTTTTTTTTTTTTTTTTTTTTTTGGGGGGGGGGGGGGGGGGTATTACAGCTTGATAGGGGTTGAGAAGTTGGTAGGCATTTCTCAGTTTTAGGGGGATCTGGGGATGGGTTTGAATTAGCTTAAAGGGAGGGTCTGTCTATGTGTTATTTAGCTTGAGGGAGGGGTGCTGGGGAGACGTTATCTATCTTAAAATGTGTATGTGTGTGTTGGGGGGGGGGGGGGGGGGGGTGTTCACGAGGAGACGTTTCTTAGCATTTAATATATTTTCATAATCGAGAAAAAAAATGTGTATTCATATAAAGAGCAAGAAAAGTGGTCGGGCAGCATAATTGTCATCCACATCCGCCCAACACAATAACCTCCTCTAACAAAACCTATCAGCACATTTCGCTACCTCACCACTTTGCTACTTTACCACCTCGCTACCACACCACTTCGGTTCCAAGGCAAAAACCCAATGGACAAAATCACAGTGGACAAAAACCCAACCTCTTTTATCAAAAGTGGACAAAACCCCAGTCTCGCATACTGAACATACAAATAAAACCCTTCTATGGTCGCAAACGCACATTACAAAGGACGTCACCGGTACTGAAAGGATTAAAGGTTCGAAGATTCGAATGGGTTTAATCTTAGATATGCTCACGACTCTACTTTATCTTTGGTAGCGAGGTGGTCAGGTAGCGAGATGTCTGGGATCCAAACAAAATCCCATTTTATTATAGAGGCTGGGGGAGTAAACAATGCACCTCATATGGCAATAGTAACCTGGGTGCGCACGTCTCTTGAGTGGTGGGGGGGGGGGGGGGAGAGAGGGAGGGAAAACCTTACACAAATTATATATTTGTCTATTACGAGGAGGCTAATTTCGTATGCATAATTAATTCATTAATACGGAATGTCTATAGCGCTTTCATTTTACGTCTACAGTACAGTCACACCTATAACTCCTGGACTAGGGGGATACATTAAGGTGGCATTACGCGGGTAGGCCTACCTGTATCCGATAATCTATGTCGGAGTCTGGTGTCTAAAATTATTTATGAAATATTGTATGAGTATTTAGACAATTTATTCGAGTTTTAAATTAAGGTGCTAGTTCCTGATTTGAAATGCCAAACGATATAATAACGTATACATGGAAGTAGTATAGCGATTTATCTTTAATGTATATTTAATCTGATAGACTGACTCCGCACCTAGTATCGCATACATACAAGGTGTCAAACAAAAACGGACTCTCTTCTTTCTAGTCTTTATTTTTATATATGCAAAGATAAAATTATGGTTTATAGTTCAAATGATGTCTTTGGAAGTGATGAAATGGCCAAAACAATACTATTTTATGTTATTTATTGATATATTTTGTATTCCTTCTCACATTAATTCAAGTCTTCACATACAATTTGCCCGATGTGTTACCCTGGATACCTGCTCTTGTGTAACGCTGGTTGTATTTACTCTTGTCCATACACAGGCCGGCGATGTACAAGACTCTATTGTTAAGGGGGGACGGTTCACTTTTTGCTCGATTTTATATTTCATTTATTCCTAATTTTTCTAGTTTCCTCCCTAGACCTCGATCAAAAAAACAAAAAAACAAAAACATTAGATCCCCCTTCTAGACAAATTTGTACATTTTTCGGTAGACGAAATGTCCATAATTACATGTCCATAATTGCAGGCTCACTATCGTTCGCCAGGGAAAACAATCGACACCTAAATAGCACGAAAGGTCTTAATAAGACAAAAAAATTGAGTGATTGGTATTAAAATCGACAAACTAATGGGGCAAACATCTTAAAATCTGAAAACTAATGGGGATAAGCATGAGGTAGAAGGGGGTCTAGATAAACGAGCCATCTCCCCTTAAACTGATCCTAGTTGTTGCTTCACAAGGTTGACCCAGGAGGACCATTGACTGAGTGCGGCTGTTTAACTCTTGATTGGGCACAGTTCTTGCCTCCCTCCTTGGTGATGAACTTATTGGTGTGACTGTACATGGTCTTATTTACGATTGTTCATTATCGAAAGTATTTCAACTAACACACACACACACACACACACACACACACACACACACACACACACTAAAGCACTAACATATATATTTATTATATACAATACATGTATGTATGTAAGTGTTTTTATATATATATATATATATATATATATATATATATATATATATATATATATTATATATATTATATATTTATATATTATATAATATATATATATATATATATATATATATATATACACAGTATATATATATATATATATATATATATATATATATATATATATATATATATACCGGTATATATAATAAATATTTATATAAATTATATATATATATATAATATATATATATATATATATATATATATATATATATATATATATATATATATTTTATGTGAGTTTGTGTACAGTATGTGCTTTAATGTGAGTTCATATGTTTATTTATGTTTTATATTATATAAAACAATGTTAAATAGCAGATTCTTTAATAACCCAGTTACAGATTAACTTATTCACACTTTTCTACCCCTGTGTTCTACTTTGGGTTACCTCAGACCAGGGAGAGAGTCCAGCCCCCCTAAATTAATAGAAATATATTTTTTCCATCGGAGCTAATTCCACTATAATTCTATATTAGCCAATATGTCAGGCCATTCACTTTTTTCACATTGATTTTTTAATAGCCCTTGTCCTAGTGCACTCAACACTGACCCCTCAGGCGGACACCAATATCATACGGTCATTTATTATTTTCATCAAGGTTATGATCATTTATTATTATTAGTATTATTAGTATTATTATATTATTATTATTATTATTATTATTATTAATTTTTATATGTTTTATCACGTTAACATCAGACGATTTTATTCATATTAAATTAGTTGTTATCTTGTTGTAAAAGGATTAAAGATACACTGTAAAGAAATCAAGGGTAGGCCTATAAGAAGAGTATGATCTATATTATATATTCAAATATGTTTTTAGTTTCCTCGCTAGACCTCCGTCAAGCTTAAAAAATCACTCCCTAGGTGTGGGGCCTAGACCCTCTTCAAGATGAATGTGCAAATTTTTTCGATAAAAAAATGTCTCGGCCAAAGGCCGGTTTCTCTTCAAATTACAGGATCGCTATCGCTATCGAAAGATCTTGATATTGATGTAGAAATGGAACGAACGGTCTTATAATTGCCAAACTAATGGGCCGAACGTCTTAATATATGAAAACTAAGGGGGCTAATCATGAGGAAGAAAGGGGACCAGAAAAACGACCCATCTGCCCTTAATATAAGACGAGAAAGGTAAATCACTACCAATATACCTAATGGTCTTACATCTATTCAATCGTTCCCCTCTCTGTTTTCTAATGTAATCACCTACGATCGGTATTAGTATTGTATATGAACCCTCACGAAGAATGTTACCATTATTTTAGGTAACTCTGATCTAGTGGCTTCTTAAGTACGATTTTATAAGAATTCTGTCAACTTTTTAAATCTAGCTCCAGTCTAAATGCCAATAGTATTTGAACCCCATCACTAAGATAACGTCAATTATATATTCTGGCTATCATTAGACGATTTTTGCAGCTTAGAAATGAAAAGGGTAAATCTTAAATGGCGCTTTTGACTCGCATATGTTCTGCCTAAGCGGAATAAAATAATATAATTAAGGGGGGATGGTTAATTTTTTGGTCGATTTTGTCATTTATATATTATTATTATTTTGTTTTTAGTTTCCTCCCTAAATCTTCATCAAACTTAAAAAAACAAAAACAAAACACATTTGTTAGATCCCCCTTCTAGATTAATTTGTATTTTTTTTGGTATAAAAGATGTCCCAGCCGAAGGCCTGTTCTTCCAAAATTACAGGCTCACTATCGTTCGCCAGGAAAATAAAATCAACCCCTAAATAGCACGAAAGGTCTTAATATTGACAAGGAAATGGGGCGGAAGTTCTTCAAATCGACACACTAATGGGGCAAACTTCTTAAAATATGAAAACTAATGTGGCTAAACATGAGGGAGAAGGGGGACCAGAAAAACTAGCCTTCTCCCCATTAAGCCAGAAAGCACGAGCAAGGCGTCATGGTGCTGAAGGGGTTATTGTTGCCAGGATAAAGTTGCGGACCAAAAGTTGCGGATCAAAAGTTGCGGATCAAAAAGGGGAAGGTAAAAGATCGCCGTGCTCCATTTGCTATACAACATTAATTAAAAAAAGGGGGGGGGGGTCAGGTTCCCTTTCTCCCTTATGTTTAGCCCCATTTGTTTCGAGATTTTATGATATTCGGCTCATTAGTTTGGCGATTTTGAGAACTTTAGTGACATTTAGGTGTCCATTTTTTTCCTGGTGACCAATAGCGAGCCAGAATTTTATGAGGAATTGGTCTTTTGCTGGGACATAGTTCTACCAAAATACGTACACATTTTTTTCTGGAAGGGGGGTCTTGGGGGGATTGTTTTAAGCTTGATGGAGGTCTAGGGAGGAAACTAAAAAAGGAGGCATAAAACAATAGAAATAATAAGAGTGTATAAATTAACAAATAAATAAAAAACTCCCTTTAATTGATATATAATGTCTTCCCTTGTTTCTCTCACCACTCTCTAATTGGCACGATCTCGAACCACTCTTAATTCCTATGACGTGTGTGAAATGAATAAATAACCCTTCTCATCAAGGTTTAATTATGTATTCCTGATGCGTTTCCCCGTTCCCTTCCCCACATTTGTATATTATTTTATATGAATACAAATTTTTAATTGAACAACTCGATACTGGCTTCATACCTTCATAACTTCATACTTCATAATTCATACTTTATAACTTCATACCTTCATAATTCATAACTTCATAATTCATAACTTCATACCTTCATAATTCATAACTTCATACCTTCATAATTCATAACTTCATACCTTCATAATTTATAACTTCATAATTCATACCTTCATAACTTCATACCTTCATACTTCATAGCTTCATATACCTAGGCTTTATAATGGATTCGTAATGTCATCTTTCTTTCACACGTTTTAAATTTTGTGTTGGTATGACCGCAGGGGTCGTAATGGAGGTCATAAATAATCACAGTCTAGACTGTGATTAATATTAACCTCCCCTTCTGCACCGGCGACGTCTTAGTAATTTTATTCTATCTGTATTTATACGATTTTTGTTTAGTTTAAGAAGGATCTGTGGGAGTAAAAAGGGTTAAGTGAGATAGTTGGAAGGCTGTTAGTTAGTGAAGGCCCTTATTAAGCTGAATAAAATAGTCTAACAGTAGGCAGAATAGAGTTAAAAGGACGGCACCGGTACTGTATGGATTAATTGACTTATATTATCTTTGCTTCTTCTCTCGACTCTCTAATTGACTACTTGCGAGTTTCAGGCTATAAGGAAGTTGGAACCGTAAACATCGATATTTAGCAGAATTACCAGCTAAAATACAGCTGTAGTACATACATAAACCCATCATATCAAATCCCTCATACTATTAATCCATCAGAAGCCTACATTATAATTGTATTTCTCTTTAATATCCATGTTTACAGCTCCAACTTCCTTATGCCCTGAAACCCGCAAGTGGTCAATTGGCACCATCTCGAACCACTCTTTATTTCCTATGACGGGGCCAAGATGAATAAATAATCCTGCTCACCAAGGTTTAATAATGCATAGTAGCACCAATTGTAACCCCAACCTGCTGTTAACCCATAGTAGCACCAATTGTAACCCCAACCTGCTGTTAACCCATAGTAGCACCAATTGTAACCCCAACCTGCTGTTAACCCATTGAGCACCGGGGACGTCCTTTTCATTATATTATGGCAAACTTTAGAGGATTTTATTCAGCTTAGGAAGGACCACTAACAATTAAAATGCTACAGACTATCTCATGTAATCCCTTGAGCTACCACAGATCTTCCTAAGCTGAATAAAATAGTCTAATAGTGTCCAGAATATGATGAAAAGAATGTCACCGGTACTGGATGGCTTAAACATATTCTTTTCACGGATACTTATGTTGTTCATGCATAATCCCAACCACATCAACAACCCACAGTGAATAATAAAGGAACACTTACACCTGATTTAGCTCGGTAATCTATAGTGTCCCCCTTGCTGTGTATTGCCTTTCTAATTGGCTTGATCCCAGACCGCTGTTTGACGGCAGGGTTTTGTCTTTTATGGACTCCCTTCTCCCTTATGTTTAGCCCCATTAGTTTTGAGATTTTAAGCTGTTCGTCCCATTTGTTTGGCATTTTTAAGACCTCTCGTTCCATTTAGGTGTCGAATATTTTCTGCAATTGTAAGACCTCTCGTTCCATTTAGGTGTCGAATATTTTCTGGCGAGCGAAAGCAAGCCTGTAATTGAGGTGGTAGCAGCCTTCGGCCGCAACATTTTTCTGCCGAAATATGTACACAATGATCTCAAAGGGGGGTCTTGGGTGTGTTTTTAAAAATCTTGTGAAAGGTCTTTTTTCATTGGCATGATCCCAGACCACTGTTTAACCCTTTTAGCAAACCCTCCCCTCTTACACCCACACACCCCTTTTTGTCCGTGACCGTAACCGCCTTTAATAATTCAAGGGTGGGCCCAATAATTGAAGTCCCGTGTAGAGGTAAGCGGGGCCTGCCATCTCTCCCCGGCCCGTATACTACTACCTCCTCTCTCGCCGCTCCCGCTTCCAGAAACTCGGACGGGGCTTGGACAACGCTTTCCACTTAAGACACTCCGGCACCCAGTCTCTCTCTCTCTCTCTCTAGCTTTCTCTCTCGGTCTCGGTCTCTCGGGGTTTATCTCTCGTTCTCGGTCTCTCTCTCTCTAACTCTCTCTAGCTTTCTCTCTCGTTCTCGGTCTCTCTGGGTTTATCTTTCGTTCTCGATCTCTCACTCACTCTCTCTCTCGATTGCTTTCCCTCTTGTTATCGGTCTCTCGGTGTTTATCTCTTGTTATCGGTCTCGCTCTCACTCACTATCTCTCTCTCTCTCTCTCTCTCTCTCTCTCTCTCTCTCTCTCTCTCTCTCTCTCCCTTGTCTTGATTTGCCAGATCCATATGATTGTTGAGCACTCCCCCTCCCCTACTGACGATTCCCAGGCTTGCTTAACTGTAATTAGAGGAACAGTTTTTTTAGGGTTCATCTGAGACTGGTTCGGGGATTCAGGGGTTCATTTTGATTGGCAGTTAATAATCTTGTTCATTTTGATTGGCAGTTAATATTCTGACGTTTAAGAGCAGTTAGTGTTGGGATTGTTTCTGTTTCTGTCACTGTATTGTTACCAATACAGTTTTGTCCATATGTTTTTAATATTCCGTCATTACTTTTCTTTTATTTATATTCATGACATTTACAAATTCAGTCATTGTTTAGAGCATAACTAACATGCAACCCTGTGTAAACACATATTCCTACACATAAATAAATATATATATAGCCTATATATATATATATATATATATATATAGCCTATATATATATATATATATATATATATAATTATTTTAATGCGAAGGATGGGGTTGTTCAACATCTTATACTCTTTGAGGAATAAGTCTTCGGTTCTGACATATCACGTTTCACAACGCAGGTATCCAATATTGAATCAAAATCTGGTAATGAAGTTACTGTGGCTTACGTAAGTTACATAATTATTTATACTAATTTATTAACCCAATCATTAGTGTTCTTAATCTTATGATATTTTGTTCAATTGTCCCATGTTAGATGGGAGGATTGATTATTTTTGTGAGTATTTGCAATGCAAGGATTGAGAGACAGTATGATAACTGCCTTCGTTCAGTATACTTTACATATGATTGATAATAGTCTCGCATTTTGTATTTATTCATAGTAAGCTTTTTAATAATCAACATATTTATATAGCTGGCAATTGTCAGTAATTATTATTCCACATTCTCTTAAATAACCCAGGGATGTGTGTACATTCTTAGATTGATATGCAGGATTCGAAGTTGCATAATAAATCGTAGGCAGTGTCCACCATCCTTTAACTGTCTTCGTGGCGCAATGCATAAGGTGTTGATTTTCGGTGTGAGCGTCCTGGGTTCGAATCCACGGACTGCCACGTGTGTTTGTTAAATTTCATTAATCGATTTTAGGAGTAGAGTTGGTTGTTGGAAAGAACATAATAATTGATATTGGTTCAGGAGTAATTTATCGAGAGGACTTCCCTAGTGGTTAAGGCCCCATTAATTGCTCTTTCCATTCACATATGCATAGCCTACGTGAGTTGCAGTTGGGATGTGTGTACATGCTTAGATTGATATGCAGGATTCGAAGTTGCATAATAAATCGTAGGCAGTGTCCACCATCCTTTAACTGTCTTCGTGGCGCAATGCATAAGGTGTTGATTTTCGGTGTGAGCGTCCTGGGTTCGAATCCACGGACTGCCACATGTGTTTGTTAAATTTCATTAATCAATTTTAGGAGTAGAGTTGGCTGTTGGAAAGAACATAATAATTGGATGTATGTAGGGAAATTGCAATTGTCAGTGTTATTGAAAGCATATTAGTAGTGTAGTATTGTTTATTTTCAATAAATCGTGTACAGGTATATGCATTAGGATCTTCCATTTTGTCGCACCTGAACAGGGTGAATACGTCAATAAACTCAGGTAATGAGGGAAGAATAATTAGCTACTGAGACTTGTGAGGGGAGATGAAGGGAGACACTTTGTGGAGTGTGATGGGAGACTTTGTGGAGTGTGAGGGGAGATGAAGGGAGACCCTTTGTGGGGTGTGAGGGGAGATGAAGGGAGGCACTTTG
Organism: Paralithodes platypus; assembly: GCA_032716605.1. Classification (NCBI taxonomy): domain Eukaryota; kingdom Metazoa; phylum Arthropoda; class Malacostraca; order Decapoda; family Lithodidae; genus Paralithodes; species Paralithodes platypus. The sequence goes on along the minus strand of CM064480.1, from coordinate 56,617,494 downwards.
TGGGGTGTGAGGAGAGATCAAGGGAGGCACTTTGTGGGGTGTGAGGAGAGATGAAGAGAGGCACTTTGTGGGGTGTGAGGAGAGATGAAGGGAGGCACTTTGTGGGGTGTGAGGAGAGATGAAGGGAGGCACTTTGTGGAGTGTGAGGGGAAATGATGGGAGACACTTTGTGGAGTGTGAGGGGAGATGAAGGGAGACACTTTGTGGAGTGTGAGGGGAGATGAAGGGAGACACTTTGTGGAGTGTGAGGGGAGATGAAGGGAGACACTTTGTGGAGTGTGAGGGGAGATGAAGGGAAGGGACTGTGTGGGAAGTGAGCAGAGATGAGAGAAATGACCGTGTGGGACGTGAGTAATGAGTAATGTAAGATGACGAGATACAATTTGTGAGGTGCAAGTGAAGGGACTGTTAGGTATGAGGGGAGATAAAGGGAGAGACTGTGTGAGGTATGAGAGGAGGGGTGGTGTATGTTAGTGTGTGGGGGAGGGGGGGGGGGTTAAAGGTGGGTTGGGTGGGAAGGGAGAAAGATGAGGGACAGTTTCTAGAGGGGAATGCGATGATGAGGGGAGGGATGAGGTGTGAGAGGAGGGGTAAGGAGAAGTAAAGATGTGTGATGGGAGAGATGGGGTGTGTGAGAATGGGGGTTGAGGAAAAAGAGGGGGTGAGATGCGAGGGATGTGGTGTGAGAGAAGGAGTGTGAGGGGAGGGATGTGATGTGTGATGGAAGAGAAGGGGTGTGTCAGAAAGGAGAGTGAGGGGAAATAGAGGATGGAGCAGTTGTGGTGGGGATGGAGGAGGATATGTGGTGGGGATGGAGAAAGAGAGGTGGTGGGGATGGAGCAGTGGTGGTGCGGATGGAGGAGGATATATGGTGGGGATGGAGAAAGAGAGGTGGTGGGGATGGAGGAAGAGGAGGATACATGGTGGGGATGGAGGGTAGGTGGAGGAAGTGAAGAGTCTTGTTGGAGATAAGTGGTGAAAGCTGTGAGCGGAGTGGTGGAGAGAAATGATGGGCGGGGAATTACAAAATATAATAGAAAAGGGAACGAAGAGAGAGAGAGAGAGAGAGAGAGAGAGAGAGAGAGAGAGAGAGAGAGAGAGAGAGAGAGAGAGAGAGAGAGAGAGAGAGAGAGAGAGAGAGAGAGAGAGAGAGAGAGAGAGAGAGCGAGAGAGAGAGAGAGAGAGAGAGAGAGAGAGAGAGAGAGAGAGAGAGAGAGAGAGAGAGAGAGAGAGAGAGAGAGAGAGAGAGAGAGAGAGAGAGAGAGAGAGAGAGTCTGCTGAAGTGACTGCATAATGAAGATACAAATTGCAGATGAAGTTGTTCCAAGACTATAAAAAAAAAAAATAGTGTACGATTTACTTTTGTAGTTCACAGACACTGATTTGAAACTTTATGGAACACACATACGACTTGAACTTTTACTATCAGGATTTGAAACTTTGCTGCCCGGTAATGGTTATTTGCATTATTTTCATAATTACTTTATTAAGCATATTATTTATTTACATCTCAATTAAACTAATCATGTTGACTAATTTTTACGTTAATTAAATGGAGTAATTTAGAAGGTAAATAATTTATTTATTTGGTGTAATTTTGTTTATAAATGCAAACTATTTATAGAGCGAGATATGTAGTCATTATGCAATTTAGCTTAGTGACATATTGCAAAGATTGTGAAGAAAAGTTTGGACAAGCTTATTTTTGACTGTGTATAGCCTAGTCGATATCTTGCTTACGAAAACTCCCATATAGGAGGATTAGGATGGGATAAAAGATGTACAAGTGACAGACAGTATATAAAAGTGAAGTACGTGTGTGTGTGTGTGTGTGTGTGTTGGTATTTTCCTGTTTATGCCAACATGGCTACAATTTGTCTCTCCCTTCGTCTTCCTCTTTCCCTCTCCACCTTAACCCTCCATGCACACACACACACTCACACACACACACACACACACACACACACACACACACACACACACACACACACAACCCCCCCCCCCCCCCACACACACGGTAATCGTGATAGGAAGCATAATGAGTGAGTAATGTAACTGACTCATGTTTTTTAAACAAATTACTTAGTGTCGTGGACAAAAATCAATTACCATTTATTATATTTTAGTACGAACTTAGCCTAATCCTTATCTATTATAAACTTAGTAGTTAACTTTAGCGTAAATTCCTTGGCTTTACCCATTCAATATAAATCCTTACATACCGGTGTACCAAATCAATGTCAGATTTTTACATATGCTCTAACTAATGTGATATCACAATTATTTTATGATGATAATGTTGACGAGTCAATATTGTATGTTCATTCTATGACATTATAGGATCAGGTATATTTTTCGGATTCATCTCACCATATATCATCTCTTCAAATTTAAGGTGATTAATTAAAGCAAATATGAAAATTTCGTACATGTTTGTTTATAATTCGTATGTTTATATTCATGAAGGGATAATCTGGCCGACCTCCGAAATTATTTTGCTTGTGATATTGTGACACTAAACATTACATATCATGTGTTCTTTATTTTTTTTCTCTGATGCATTTACAAGTTCTTACATATATCATTAGCTGTAGGTAAGTGTTAATTATTTGAAAATGTCCTCCTTGTCTCGCTTCCATTGTTTAAGTCTTACATGTCTGAAAATTAAACTAGCAGGATATTAATAAAAAATTTCTCACTCTTGCAGAAACACACTTGTGGAGGAGACGGTCCAAGCGAAAGAATTGGTGAGTGTTATTGAGATTATTTGGTTTGTATGTATTGTTAAGGGGAGACTGACCGTTTGTTTGGTCTATTAATTCATTTATTCATATATTTTTTTAGTTTCCTCCCTAGAGCTCCATCAAGCTTAGAAAAACACCCCCTAGACCCCCCTTCAAGATAAATTTGTAAATTTTTAGGTAGAAAAATTTCCCGGCCGGTTCCTCTTAAAATTGCAGGCTTGCTATCGCTCGCCAGGAAGTAATCGACACCTAAATGGCACGAAAGGGCTTAAAATTGACAACGAAATGGGGCGAAAGGTGTTAAAATCGCCAAACTAATGTGCCGAACGTCTTATAATCTCAAAACTAGTGGGGCTAAACATTAGGGAGAAGGGGGTCCAGAAAAACGGTCTGCCTCCCCTTAACTTATGTGTGAGTTATTGTTTTCTTAGATATGATACTGTTTAATCAATCTTGTGAACATTTTCATTGGAATTTAAACAATTTACCTTGACTGTTACTTACTCAGTATCTTCAAATGTGACCAATATTTTTTCGCATTAAGCTGAAATGGTAAAGTGGTTTTGGCTAATATTATTGATTACCTTTTTGGGAGGTGACCTTTTGTGATGGTGTTATATATAAATGCATTATATCTTGTTTCTGAAATGTGGTAAATTAGTTTGTTATGTCATATCTTGAAAGTGCAAGTGAAGGATACATTTTAACTTATTTTCCCTTATCGTAAAACTAAATAATTATGCCATAAACAAAATAATAATTATGTTGTGGCATGTATCCAGGTCACCAATTATTTATTATTTAAAACTTCATTATGATCTCCGACGGGAAAATGTTTGTTGACAGTCTGTATGTCATTGAACGAAAGTCTGGCTTGCCTGCCAACGTTTCTGCTTGACATTTGTTCCTCTTGCTGTGAAAACAATTTATTTACAAAATTTATACTGGTAATTACTGGTGCCGACTACTGACTGACTGACTGTAAACTGGTGCACTATTTTTTCCAACCTGCAATATTTTTGTTTTGAAGCTCCTATATATATATTTATAAATTCAAGCAATAGCTGAATCACGATTGCACCGAGCCATTAAGATACTTATTCGTAAATAGAAATATTGTGCGCTATATCCTCATCCTGATTTCATAAACACTAAAGACCTGAATAATATTCAGTATCTACTTTACCTCTTAAGAATGTATTGTCTACTCTTCTTCTCAATAGAAGTTGCCAAATTCCTGAAATGAGTGAATCACAAAGTTAGTGGGCACTGTCATGACGCCATAATAAAATTGGCCGAGCATCTTTAATAATAATAATAATAATAATAATAATAATATTAATATTTATTCAGTTAGCAATTTACAGAGTTGGTACCACATAGTATGTTACAAATATGACATGTACCAGCTTTTCATAATTCCAACTAAGGATAGCCCAATAAGGCCGTTAGGCGTATTTCCATTGGGGTCCTTGTGGGATTAGGTTAGCTGGGGAAAAGGGGAGGATAAAAGAAATAGATACTTTAGAGAAAGTATTTCTAGGGGGTTATTTTAAGATATCTTACATCCTATAGTAAATATCAGTAATCCATAATCAGTAATCATTTCAGTTTGGTTTGCCCATCTCTTATGTCGTATTTAGTAGTAGACATAAGCTTGGTGCTCCCTTCTCGCAGCTGTCCGGTTCAGGTGTTCCTTCAGGCTACGTCTGAAGGAATACAGTGTTCTCTTTTCACGGACTGACTGGGGTAGGTCGTTCCAGTCTTTGATGGTAGTGAATAAGAATGTTTGCTTACCCTGTCCTTGGATTCTCGAGACCTTAAAATTAAACATCCTGTTTCTTGTATTATGTCCACTCCTCTCATTTGCTTTAACACAATCACTCTTTAGATACTCTGGAGCTCTTGTCATAGAAAATTTTAATGAGAAATATTATAAATTGTGTAGGATGGAAGTAATATTATTTATCGCTCGTTGATGATTTCCTCACTACCGCCGTTGGTAGCTGCACATTAGTTTCGTTGTTAGATATTCCTACCTCTTCTTATGTTGTTGTTATTCTTAAAATATCAACGAGCATGTCTAAGAAGGCATGAATCAAATTTGTAATAAGTTTTTATTAATTAATCGCAAATAGCAAACAGTTGACATAACAGCGACCTCAAGAAAAGGGGCATATACTGTATATTCGCAGTTGCTATTACGCTGAAATTCGGAAATTTTACGAAAAATAAGTACTGATATTTTAAAAAGTCGTATTTTGTTGCCTGGAGCCCCCCCCCCCCCCCCCCGGCGCGGTTTGTTTTGGTTGGCGGGTCTGAGTATTAGAGAAAACGGAGGTATGACGGCGGTGACTGTCACAAAACGGGCCCGGCTGGCGGACACGGGATCTTACTTAGCCAGGCGCCCGGAAAAACAAAACACGGTCGCACACTCTCTTTCCTTCTTCTTCTTCCTCTCTTCTCGTCAGGCCCCTGAATTTTTCCCTCGGTTTCGGTCAAGCGGGAAAGGGGTTACTTAAATTATTGCGACTTTATTAATGCATACTTTATATTAAGTCTAGCTATGCTCATACGTAATTCTTCTAAAACTTGATAATATTAGTGTGTATTATAGAGATATTGGGTCAATACGTTGGCACAATTTTCTGCTTTACGGTGTGAAAAACTAAAGAAAGCATTCGATAAGATCAAGATGGAAGGAAGCGCAGAATTGTGAAACGCCACCCTCCACAAATGCACACACCAACACGCTCACACACACACACACACATCCACACATCTACCTACACACACACTCACACACACGGACCCCCCCACACCGCTGTTCCTTTGCATTCTGTGTATTTACCATTGAGGTCTCTCGGACAGGGATTCCCCATTTGGCCAAGAGTAGACCTCAGTATTTTTGTTTCCCGCTCGGTAGGAATATGAGGCTGAGTGACAAGGGCTCAGTTGGCTTCCTTCTTCTTCGTTACTTCACTAAGGGCCCTGGCACACGACACATTTTTCCAGCAATTTTTGGTCGGCATATTTATCTGACAACTTTTCGGAGTTCTACAACAATGGTTTTAGCACCTACGTAAAAGGTATGGATTATCTTAGGGGGTATATACAGTATATATATATATATATATATATATATATATATATATATATATATATATATGTGTGTGGGGGGAGGTAATGAAAGGATAATCGGACTGGTTGCGAGAAGAGTTAAAATGTACTGTTTGTGGTTGAAAGCTGGGAGGAGTGGATTAGAGTTACAAGTACTGTATATAGAGGGGTGGGGAGGGGGGGATGCAGCGTAAACAGTGAGAGGTGCCTGGTAGCTTTTATATGATTGTTTGAGGTCGAAAGACGTGTAGACATAAAATACGGATGGTTAGTGGTTGAAACATGAGGTTGAAGGGAATAATTGGAGGTGTTTGGAGTTACTGCATGGTTATTGGGGTTGCTCAATGGCCAGTCTCCTATTTGTGGAATAAGTTTAACCCTTTCTGCACCGATGCCGTACTTTTAACTTTAGTCTGGCTACTATTAGACGATTGTATTCAGTTTAAAAAGGGCCTCTAGCAATTAACAGGCTTCAAACTATCTCACCGAACCCCTTTTGCTACCACAAATCCTTCGTAAACTACACGAAATCGTCCAAATACAACTAGAAACACATGAAAAGGATGTCGCCGGTACAGAAGGGGTTAATACTCCTAGCTTGAACTCTCTAATTGTCCGATGTCCTTCCTGTGTACTGCTAGAGACCAGAATTACACTACGCATTCCAGAAGAGGCTGTATCAGAATATTGTAAAATGTAATGACTATCTCCTTATTACATAGCCCAGTAATTTATTGGTTATCTTCGCTACGGTACTTTAATGCATTGCTTGGCAAATTTTAAGTCACTGATTATCCGAACTCCCAAATTTTGTCCAGGTTAGTCACCTCTAAATTATTACACAATATTGAATAGTGTGATTTGAGATATGTTTGGTCAGTATGCATCATCTTGCACTTTTCCAAGATAACGGGGAGAGAGAGAGAGAGAGAGAGAGAGAGAGAGAGAGAGAGAGAGAGAGAGAGAGAGAGAGAGAGAGAGAGAGAGACAGAGAGAGAGAGAGAGAAAGACAGACAGACAGAGAGAGAGAGACAGATAGTGAGTTTATGCTTGTAGGAGGCAGTGTCAATTTGGGACGCGCTCAGAGAGATAATGTTGTTAGGTTAATGAGGTTGATTCCTACAGACACGGCAACTAAGCCAGACACACACAGACTCCTAACTCACAGACACAGGAACATGACCTAATATGATGCAGTCTGGAGACACACACACACACACACACACACACACACACACACACACACACACACACACACACACACACACACATACACACAGACCTGCATACGTACGGCGAAAGAAATGTACATAGATTTACATAGATAAGCTGGCCACACAGATCTTACGATCCTTGCGAGGTGGCCAAGACTTAGTCCTAGTAGAGATATCAACCCTAAGAGAAAGTGGAAGGACATTATAGCAAAAATTAAAGCTTTCTCCCCACCCTCCGCTCCCTCTGGCAATTTGCCGCACATGAAAACAGTTAGAAGTGAATAACCTTGCAGGCCTTGGAAATTGCCTGAAGGAACTTATAGAATAGTTAGAAATGGAAAGGAATTTGGTAAGCCTGCCTTCACCTTTGTTTTCTTTTTTATTCTTCTCTCTTCAACTGAAAATTGTGTTAATTTCTGCCAGGTTCTCTTGTAAGTAAACAGAGAGAGAGAGAGAGTTAGAGTTAGTTAGTTAGTTAGTTTATGTTTGTAGGAGGCACTGTCACTTTAGAACACACCTAGAGGGATAATGGTGTGGAGTTAATGAGGTTGATTAGTACAGTGAAGGCACCCTGTAAGCCAGACACACAGGGGGACTCCTAACTCACACACAGGAACATGACCCAATCACAGAGGGAAACCCAATCCTCATATACACTATACTCCATCAAACCTCCATCAAACTTAAACAAAACATCTATTAGATCCCCCTTCGAGATTAATGTGTACATTTCTCGGTAGAATAATGCCACGACCGAAGGCCGGCTCCTCCACAATTACAGGCTCACTATCGCTCGCCAGGAAACAAATCGACACCTAAAGTCAGTCAGTAGCCAGCCCTTACTCCCAGAAGGGGTAAGGAGGATCAGCAAGAGAAACAAGAAGGAACAAGAGGTGACATGATAAGGACACATAGCAGTTCGCCCCCTCCCCCCCCCCCCAAAAAAAAAAAAAAAAAAAAAAAAAACACACACACACAAGCACAGAACATTCAGAAGCACCAATCACTCATCAGCCCCCAAAATCAATGGCTTCACCTCACATCAGCAAGCCAAATCATGCATATATCTCTAAAATATTTGGCATACATCTACCGATCATTTAATCACGACAGCATGGCGTTCATTAAATGCAATATATTTTGATCGGTTGTCAAAGAATATATTAGATAACCACGAGCAAAGCAATTCATTTCAAGATACAATAAGTACAGAAACAATATTGCATAGTTATTTGGTTGGTATATGATAAATCTTGTGATGATTGTGCACGATATAATGGTCATAATATATCAAGAGAAGAGGAGGAGGAGGAGGAGGAGGGAATAGGAGGAGGAGGGCGAGAAAAGAAGAGAGGGAATAGGAGGAAGAGGAGAACAAAAGAGAGGGAATAGGAGGAGGAGACAAAAGAGGGAATATGAGGAGGAGGGAAAAAAAGAGAGGGAATATGAGGTGGAGGAGGAGAACAAAAGAGAGGGAATAGGAGGAATAGGAGGAGAACAAAAGAGAGGGAATATGAGGAATAGGAGGAGAACAAAAGAGAGGGAATATGAGGAGGAGGAGAACAAAAGAGAGGGAATATGAGGAGGAGGACGAGGAGGAGAAAATAAGAGAGGGAGGAGGAGGAGGAGGAGGAGGATAAAATATGAGAGGGAATAGGAGGAGGAGGAGAAAAGAAGAGAGGGAATATGAGGAGGAGGAGGAGAACAAAATAGAGGGAATAGGAGGAGGAGGAGAAAATGGAGAGGGAATATGAGGAGGAGGAAGAAAAAAGAAGAGATAATATGAGGAGGAGGGGGAGAAGAGAAGAGAGAGAATAGGAGGAGGAGGAGGAGAAGAAGAAAAAAAGAGGGAATATGAGGAGGAGGAGAAAAGAAGAGAACGAATATGATGTGGAGAAGTAAGATAAGAGGAGAGAGAGAGAGAGAGAGAGAGAGAGAGAGAGAGAGAGAGAGAGAATGTCTAGGCAGATGAGAGAGGGAGCAGGAGGTGGGAGGAGGAGGAAGAGGAGGGTATGGGGGGGTGACAGGATTATCCCAGTGTAATAGTGTAGTTAAGCCACTCAATTACCTCAGACCTGGACACTGCCTTCTACAGTCACACATACAGTCATACAGTTACACACACATATATATAGTCATACAGTTACAAACACATACACAAACATATAGTCATACAGTTACAAACACGTTATACAGTCACACATACTGTACAGTCATACAGTTACAAACACTTACAGTTACGCCTACAGTCATACACACAATCAAACTTACACATACAGTCATACACACATATACAGTATAGTCATACGCACACATTATCCCAGTGTAATAGTGTAGTTAAGACACTCAGTTACCTCAGACTTGGACACTGCCTTCTACAGTCACACATACAGTCATACAGTTACACACATATATACAATCACACATACAGTCATACAGTTACGCGCATATAGTCACACATACAGTCATACACACATATATAGTCATACACACACATTATCCCAGTGTAATAGTGTAGTTAAGACACTCAGTTACCTCAGACTTGAACACTGCCTTCTACAGTCATGGTCATACACTGTTACTTACACACTACCTCCTACAGTCATGGTCATACACTGTTACTTACACACTACCTCCTACAGTCATGGTCATACACTGTTACTTACACACTACCTCCTACAGTCATGGTCATACACTGTTACTTACACACTACCTCCTACAGTCATGGTCATACACTGTTACTTACACACTACCTCCTACAGTCATGGTCATACACTGTTACTTACACACTACCTCCTACAGTCATGGGCATACACTGTTACTTACACACTACCTCCTACAGTCATGGTCATACACTGTTACTTACACACTACCTCCTACAGTCATGGTCATACACTGTTACTTACACACTACCTCCTACAGTCATGGTCATACACTGTTACTTACACACTACCTCCTACAGTCATGGCTATACACTGTTACTTACACACTACCTCCTACAGTCATGTTCATACACTGTTACTTACACACTACCTCCTACAGTCATGGTCATACACTGTTACTTACACACTACCTCCTACAGTCATGGTCATACACTGTTACTTACACACTACCTCCTACAGTCATGGTCATACACTGTTACTTACACACTATCTCCTACAGTCATGGCTATACACTGTTACTTACACACTACCTCCTACAGTCATGGTCATACACTGTTACTTACACACTACCTCCTACAGTCATGGTCATACACTGTTACTTACACACTACCTCCTACAGTCATGGTCATACACTGCTACTTACACACTACCTCCTACAGTCATGGTCATACACTGTTACTTACACACTACCTCCTACAGTCATGGCCATACACTGTTACTTACACACTACCTCCTACAGTCATGGTCATACACTGTTACTTACACACTACCTCCTACAGTCATGGTCATACACTGTTACTTACACACTACCTCCTACAGTCATGGCCATACACTGTTACTTACACACTACCTCC
>CM064480.1:56599399-56601899 GCA_032716605.1 Paralithodes platypus | reverse complement strand
CCGTGTTTGTGTCACCTGTTATTGTCCTGGAACCATCTTCTATTAGCGGCATACCTATTCCGCTTATTGATCTGTTTTATTTTATATTCAATACGATAACTGTGTTTAGAATTGTTTTTTGGGGGTTATGTCTGCACTCTTCTCTGGCAATAGTCAAATTATTTCGTACAATAAATTTTGTTCTGTTCGCCACTAATTATTGTTTTTCAGCTTCCCTTCTACTATTTTTGTACACGTTTTTATTACTGTCTTATGTTTGTGAGTTATTTTAATTTACAAGTTTGTGGAGTTTGATTCCTTTTCCTTATTGCCCAAAAGAAACTTGCCAATGTCTCTACTGTACCAAGGGGGCATACTTTGATTTCGTATTACGTTTTTGGTTTTGTCATGGGTACCAAAGTTGTTGTTATGCGCTTCTGTAATTGTAGACTTAAAATGTCCCCATAGTTTTATTTACTTCGTTTATATTTATGAGGTTTGAGTGTATGTTTGATAGCGATTCCTTAAGTCCGTCATAATTTGCGTTTGTTTGAATGTCCCCGAAACCATTCCTGGTTTTTTTACTCAGGAATATTTTGGCTTATAATCGTTTGAGTTCGTTAAAAGATTTTAATGATCGGACGTTGACCAGATGTTCACCTACATCCAGGTTTTGATAAAATAGATTTTCCTCATGGGTAGTGATTACGAGGTCTAATAATATTATCCTTTAGGAGAGAGAGAGATAGGAGAGAGAGAGAGAGAGAGAGAGAGAGAGTACAAAGGAGTACAAAGGAAGATCAAGCCAACAACATCATCGATTGACCCTATCTAGTCTGCTTGGTCCTTCCTCCAAAACACTGAGGGATCCAAGTGTCCAAACAGTAGGTTTAGAGTTGGGTAAGGGAACCTTTTTGGAAAGGGAACTACTGCCCTGCCACTAACGTGGCAGGACTAGGAAAGTTAGTATGGGACATATGGGTTTAGTAACTGAAGGAGGATAAAATTAAAGTTTTCCATTTATACCAAACGCAGTCATTCGCGGGTTTTGGATTGCGAGTGATATTTTTGTCTAGGCTGGCATTAAATGAATCAACGGTGCTGCCAGTCTATAACGTCTCGCGTGAAGCCCATTCCACAATTTGACTAAACTTCGATTGAAGACGAAATTCTTAGATTCGTGTGAGTTAAAAGAGTTTACCGAATAATTTTGCAACCGTTTCCTCCCTTTGTCCCCGCGTGTAATTAGATTGGTCGATAAAAAGTGAAGTACTTACTACAGTTCATAAATTTGGTCGATGCCTTTGATGATTTGAACACTTGAATTAAGTCACCTCTTAATCTGCCGCTGGGTGGTTTAAAGGAAATAGAGTTAATTCTCTAAGACGCTCTTCGTATGGTTTGTATTTCTTTAGGCTAGGTATCATTTTGGTAAGCTGCTACGTATTGAACTCGTTCTAGCTTGTTTAATGTCTTTTTGGTACTAAGGCACCAGCATTGAACGCAGTATTCCAGAAGAGGGCGGACTAAGGAATTGTCTTGGCGTTTAGGGATTACATCTTTGGATTTATGCTCAAATTGATCTGCCTATAAAGCCAATTATTTCTGTTTGCCTTCTTAACAACTTACTGAACATTGTTGACTCGGTTTTTTCTAGGTTACTCACGATATTGTTTTACTGAAACTCTTATCCCAGATCGTTTCGTTCTGTTTACATTCTTAAGCTGGAGTTGCCATTCATCCGAATAGTTTGTGCTTTCTCATTTAGGTATACCGAAATGTAGATACTTTACATTTATCCGCATTGAAAACTCATTTGCCAAATTTGGGCCCAATGTGACAATTTATCTAGAATTGTGTTGCATATCGTCAACTTGATCTTCTGAGAGCTACGCTATTTGCAATTTTTTGGTACGTCGTCAGCACATTTTGAGATTGTACAGGTGAGACCCTCATCTAATTGTCGTTGATATAAATTAGAAAGAGAATTGGTCCTAGTACCGAATACCCTTGGGTACCCGCCCGCTACTTACATTAGTCCATTTAGATGCCTTACTAACTTTTACCGTTTATGACTACTCTTTGCTTTCTGTCTGTCGCTGAGCCAATTTTCTATCCATTTTCCAACACACCGGGCTTGTATTCCATGCGCTTTTTAGTTTTTAGCAGTAAACGTTGTGGGACTATTGACTTTGTCAAAGGCCTTTGTGGAAATCAAGTTATATAATATCTACAGCTTTACATCCTCATCGGATAGAGTGTGTGAGGATATCGTGGCAAGAAGTCTAAGAGGTTTGTTAAACAGGAACGTTGTTTTATACGAAAGCCGTGTTGAGTAATCTTTAAGTATGTTTTATTTTCCTCTAAGTGATTTACGAGTCCTGTCTCTTATGACCCGTTTTCTAAGCATTTTACATACAACTGAGGTTAAGCTAATTGGACCGAATAGTTACTGGGTAAGCTCGTTTGCTGCCCTTTTTTGCATATCGGTGTTACGTTTGGCTATCTTCCACCTGATCAG
>CM064480.1:56566693-56599299 GCA_032716605.1 Paralithodes platypus | reverse complement strand
CAACTCATCAAGCCACATCTAAAAAAATATGCAGAAAACATTTCTGCTATATCTCAATTCTAATTATAAATTTTAGACCGACTGTTCTTGCTGTTAGATTGTGGTTGGTGTGTAATATTGCCGTTGATTTGTAGGTACTGTTACAGACAATATTTGGGTAGCATACCCCCTCTGTAATTTAACATAACTCAATAAATACAAAAATATGTTTAGACTTAACGATTTTGTTGTTCTCTCTCTCTCTCTCCCTCTCCCCCCCCCCCCCCCTCCTCTCTCTCTCTCTCTCTCTCTCTCTCTCTCTCTCTCTCTCTCTCTCTCTCTCTCTCTCTCTCTCTTACACTTCAAGCCACCACTTCCTCGGCAGACAGTCAGGTGAACGATATAATTGGCAGGCCGAACGATCACTTCCCTTTGCATTCCTTACTTTTCACAACTTTCACTGGACCCTCTTTTTTATTTGCTTTGTTTTTCGTGTTTTTCAATTCTGGTGTTTGTGGGGTGCCAGATTTTTCTCACTGACGCCACTAACTTTTCAAATGTCGGTGGCTAGTGTCGATTTTTTTGGTTTTCATTTTTGTTTTCGTTTTGCCTTTCTCGCTGGTGTTCTGAACCCTTCCTGTCCCCTCTCTCTCTTTCAATCTTCATTCTTCCATCCATAGTTAGCGCTCTCTCTCTCTCTCTCTCTCTCTCTCTCTCTCTCTCTCTCTCTCTCTCTCTCTCTAGTAGGGACCGCAACATCTGTGCAGTCTATATATCTAGGTAATTTTATTTTTCTCCATGTACAGCATGTATATGGGTAGGTATAATCATTGCATGGTGTATGTATTATATTGTATGCATATACAGTTGCCCGCATAAGTTCTGTTCCTCCACGATCTTATACATGCAAATATTATGCGCATGCCTGAATTACGAGTGTAGTTTCTTATTGAGTGGTCAACACGTCTAATTTGTCAACTGATCATTAAAGAAACCACACTCGCAATTCATTCATACTCATTTTACTTTCATACATAGGATCACGGCGAGGAACAGAACTTATGTGGGCAACTGTGCACACACACTCTCACACACGCATATATATATATATATATATATATACAGTATAATGTATGCATTCCTATGTTTGTATTTGTGAATTTATGTATGTATGCATATGCTTGTATGTATGTACGTATACAGTATATACCCCCGATATTACTTTTCTCTAGCTCCCCCCTATCACAATCTCCATCAACCTCCTAAACTTCATCTTTCTCCTCTCTACCGCCACCAATCTCCCTCAGCGCCATCTCTCTTCACCCCTCCACCACCACCACCACCACCACCACCACCCTCACGCCACATATTTCTTCGCCCCACCACAATAATACGCAAACTAAAACAAACAAAAAACCGTGGAATAAATGCAAGCGGTGGTGGTGACAGGGAGAGAGGGAGAAAGGGAATATAGGAATCACTCACGTTTCTGTAGAATATTTTTTGGTCATGCTGCCATAGGAAGAATGTTATATTGGTGAATTGTTCTGTACATTGTGTATGAACTATTATTCAAAGATGTGCAATAATCATATTAACTTGCGAGAAAATACCCGTAATTATGATAGCCACTCTAGTACCATATCCTATATGATATTTATTATTTTGCTATAAGGTAATTAATATTGTAATTAAGAATGTTTTATATATTTGTTCAAGGCTAAATAGTTCTAAGCCAATTATATTAGCAATGATACTATAAAATAACGTTTTTTTTTAAACAATATAGAACACCAATTGGCAGCTTTCGATTTTCGAACTATGAAATTATTTTAGGTCTAGATATCGAAAATATCATATAGAGGTTTGTAATGTTAGACAATTATGTCGAATTTGAATCTATTTGGAAACTCGCACTTAGTGCTCAATGTAAATATTACCAAGGTTGTACCATTAACATAGAGAGATGTTCAAAATATTATGTTTGTCTTACAATGTAGTCCATGCATACCTGTAGGTCTACTTAAGGTTATATTAATAACGATCAAGCATAGTGCTTATTGCCTCTGTTGGGAACCGACGAGCGGCTTATTACCGCTCGTTGCACTCTTGTTGTTGTTCTGTGTGCTGTCCTGGATTAGCCGAACGAGTTGTCAGGGGAGGGGGGGGGGGGGGGAGACTTGGGAGTTGAAGAGTTTGGAGCGGCTGGGTGATTGCCAGCGTTTGACGAAGGTCTTTGGTACATTGCAACCCTTGTTTGTATAATTAACAATTATTATGTTAAGTGTACTAAAATTAATCTTACTCATTATCTTGTATGCAAGACATCATGGGCTTGATACAGGACTTGTCACTTAAGGTGGTGGTGGTAGGGGTGGGCTGGGTGGGTGGGGGGTTCTGGCCCCCCTCCCTCATGTTTAGCCCCATTACTTTTCAGATTTTAAGACGTTCGACCCATTAGTTTGGCGATTTTAAGACGTTTCTCTCCATTTATATGTCAATATTAAGACTTTTCGTGCCATTTGGGTGTAAAAAAAATCCTGGCGAGCGAAAGCGAGCCTGACATTTATGTGGAAACGGCTTGCGGCCGGGGCATTTCTCTACCGAAACATGTACACATTTATCTAGAAGGTGGTTCTTAGGGATGTTATTTTAAGTGTTATGGAGGTCTAGGGAGGAAACTAAATAAATACTGAATACAGAAATCGACCAATAAATATACCCTTCCCTCTTTAGGAGAAGGTTTAGAGTTGTAATGTAATAACATATTTTAATATTTGCTTTAGCTAGCAAACAATTATTACAGTATATTCACCTTAGAAAGAACCTATTATGGTCAAACGGTTAGAATACCAATATAATTTGACCTCTTCCACCAGATAATATTGTATTTTATTCAATCTGGTGCTAGGTTATTGTTATTATCTTTAAGAATGACTTAAGGGAAAGATTGTATACCGGTATATTGTTTGTATTCAATTATTTATTTTTGTATTAATTATTGTGTTTTATTTCCTCCCAAGACCTCCATCAAGCTGAGAAAACAAAGAACACAAAAAGTCTCCCTTAGAGATAAATTTGTAAAAAAAAATCGGTTGAAAAATGTCCTGGCCGAAGTTCGATTCCTCCTAAATTGCAGGCTCGCTTTCGCTCGCGAGGAAAAAATCGACACGTAAATGGTACGAAAGTTCTTAGAATTGACAAAGAAATAGAGTGAAAGGTCGTAACATAACTACATTGGTGAGGCGAAGGTCTTATAATTTAAAACAAATAACAAGGCTAAACGTGAGAGAGATGGAGTTCCAGAAGAACCCCCCCCCCCCTTAAGTGAACATATAGCCTTATTACACAAAGGGCTGACATACCAGCAATTGTTTCCCAGACTTGTACAACGAGAGCGAAGGAGGGTATTGACAAATATACTGTATACTAGTAATTTAACATTCTCGTTTGATTACTGTCAAGGCTCTAAGCAATAATTTCCGTATGCAATTTGTATATAAAAGGCAAACGTCTGTAGTATTTTACAGATGCTTAGGATACTTAGAATGTTGTAACAGAATGGCCTGTAATAGCATAACAATTATTTTCGAACCCTGGCTGGGGCATGACACAAAATATTAATACATTTACGGTGGCAATAGTTTAGATAATATTGTTCACAAAATATACCTAGTAAATTACAATGTTATTCAAAATAACTGGTTAGCGCTGATTATATTTTGTGTACAATTATTATAGTGCTAAAACTATCCAACTGAAAAACAAACAACTACGTAAATACGAGAAATATGATCTACATATTGCTAGAACTATATCAACAAGATGAACACTTAATGTGAATAATAAGTTTGATCAGTGATGCCAAATATTTAAAAGGGTAAAATGCAGCGATACAGATAACACTAAGGCTGCAACATTAATGATAATGTATCCAAAAAGATATGATAACACGTCCAGCATGCATGTAGTTTATCCATGGTGGGTTAACAAGCCGGGAACGAGGGAGTGAAGGCGTCATCCAATGTTAACCAAAATAGTAATGGGATCCTCTTTTGCACTAAATGAAATAACTGTCCAAGCCTCATCGAAATCCTTTAATTTATTCTGGATATATTGTGGAAACAGATTGACTGACACCCACACACAGAGGCACACTCAACGTATTGATATATTGACTAATGGAATGTAGCCACCGAAAATATTTTTTTTTTTCGTGAAATAGTATTGGAGGTCCATGTTAATATATGGTAGTCAAGATCCCCACCATTCATTGGGGTCGTCCAATTATATATAAAATGTGTGTGTAGTCATTTACTAACCAGGAAATACTACTTTGAATATCATCGTGAATATCGATAAAGATCTTGTCATGGTCATATTCATGGGGTCCAAGGAGGGAGCACGGTGTGTGTGTGTGTGTTTTTTTTTGTTTTTTTTGTTTTGGATGGGGGGGGGGGGGGAGCACGGTGTGTGTGTGTTTTGTTTGGTGTGTGTGTTGTTTTTTTTTTTTTGGGGGGGGGGGGGGGCGGTGATAGGGAGGTTATCCATTGTTAACCAAAACATTAATGGGATCCATCATCCATCCATTCGGGTACCAATTGATGGGACTAACGAAGATTCGTTGAAATCCATTCATTCGTTTATACTTTATAGCCTACTCGAGAAAATTTGCGAACACACACATACGCACACACACACACAGACACACACATAAGCACACACAAGCACACACTCACACACAAACAGGGGCAGAAACAATAGCTTGCGCTTCACGGCGCCGGCGATGGACTGCGTAAATTTAAAGGAAATGTTAATATGCCTGTTCTTGTAGTTACCAATTTAAAGTATTAACAAAAATCACACTTCGTATTTATCAGCTTACTAAATATTAATAAAGATATAGTGGAGACTGCTGCAGTCTGCCTGCAGAGGGAGAGAGAGGGTGGTGTGAAATAACTGTTGTGAATCGTGTGCAGCCGTGCGAGTGTTACTGTGACGTCATACATCTCAAACTTTGACCATTACATCACCCGCACCCCTCTCCCTCTCCCCCTCTCTCTCTCGCTCTCGCTCTCTCTCTCTCTCTCTCCCTACATCTGTATTTCGTACTTCCACTGAATCGTCTGTTTTCATTCGAATTCCGTTCCACAGATGTTTGTGACATGATGGACCAAGTTGATAAAGAACCATACAATATAAGAAAAAAAATCACGTTCAAGCTAATTTTTTTGTTTTAAACTCCTGCACTCTTGTTTTACGATGCTTCTACTAGATGTATTCTACTGAGATAAATTACTGAACGATTGTGTGTTTGTGTTCTCTAAAAAGGATTTTCGTATATAGGCTAGTTACGGTATTATTTACTGGTGCTACCTTTATCATTAAATATTAGCACAATCATCATTAGTTTTTTTTAATAATTTCAATGAGCTAGACAATAATGATGCGATTCGACTGAAAATTTAAACCAGTTTTTGTTAAGATTGGAAATAATAGTAATAGTACTGCTAATAATAACAATGATAGTAAAATACTACTACTACTACTACTACTACTAATAATAATAATAATAATAATAATAATAATAATGAAAATATTAATAATAATAAAAATGCCATAGCCACCCACTGGCCACTCATGCCGAATACATAAATGACAGTGGTACACGAACACTTCTATTAACTGATTTCCTCTGGGTCACAGAATTCCAGGAAATACTCAACTCTAATGGAGCTTTATCCGATGGTTACTACAATCGTCTGTCAGTGTATTCAGAATAACCCCACCGGAGTAAGGGACCTATAGCCTTTTTATTTTTTGTATTTTTTTTTTAAGCTAGCGAGAAATTGACTTGGGGATTATTTTAGCTTGCTCCCTAGACTTCTGTCAAGCTTAAAAAAACACCCCCAAGACCCCTTGGTCTTCGAGATAGACATTTTAATTTTTGGGTAGAAAAATGTCACGGCCAAAGGCTGCTTTTTCCAAAATTTAAAACACCTAAATGGCACGAAAGGTCTTGATAGTGATAAAGATATGGGACGAAAAGTCTTAAAATCCACAAAATAATGGGGCGAATGTCTTCAATTCTCAAAACTAATGGGGCTAGGCTAAACATGAGGGAGAAGGGGGTCCAGCAAAAACAACTACCTCCCTCTTAACAGTAATATAGCTAGTTAGAAATATTAGGACAATTATGTGAATTTCTGTGTACTGGAACTCATCACTGTTCTTTATCTGTTAAATCTGAGTATTTTACCTTCAATGTTCGTTTATAGAAATCACTTCAAACGTACAGTATTCCATCCTCCATTCTCTCCAAATGTTAACCCCCCCCCCCTGCTTAAAATTCCCCTAACATATCACTAGTTTTTACATTAGGTAGGCCTATGTTTTCATTCTTATCACTTCTTATTGTTCTGTATTTTAATAAATCAATCTCACCATTTTCATCTCAGTGTGTCAATGCTTTCAGATATTGATATCCTGGTTTCATCCATGAATATTACCACCTTTACGCAACTGGTAGCCTACACTATTGAAACCCAGTATATTCTAACATACTGCACTGTGGTTGATTGAAATAACCGAAGAGCAATTTCCATTCGTACCAGACTCTTTTGGCAACTGTAAAATATTTCATAACACTCTTTACGCATGCGTTATATGGCTTTCCTTTCTCGTGTTTAAGACTAGATAAGACATTGAAATATATATATTGTATTGATAAAAATCTTAGGAAATAGGATGATGTTTAGGGTAAGAAATTCGAGAAAATGTGTGAACAAGGAAACCCGAAGAAAAGGCGGGAGAATAAAGAAACCTCACCTGACAAGAAAAAGTTATTAAGTACTGCCACGGGTCCTCGCTAATTAACTCAATTAATTAAGAGTCTTTTAATTTCCCTGCCTCATGTAAGCTCAGTCGTTCGTCAATTGAGAGACTCGCTTAAGGGGGACGTGGGCAAGACTTGAGCTATTGTACTAGGAGCCTAAGACGGGAAATCCTACGAGAAGCTGAGGAGAAATGGATCCTTATGGACTTACACTTTTGAGGGCCATTTTGTAGAACCAACCTCCTGCGCCTGTCTAAAAAATAGATTTAATGAGATATATTTGCGGATCTTGCTATAGAGGAGGAGTTTACGATTAGCGTCTACTGGTTGGCATAATATTATAGTTTCTTATGACTTAATTAAATTGAATATAGACAGAAAATTTCTTCAAAATAGGCAAACGTAAGAATGGATAAAATACTTGCTACTCTTTTCGTAAAAGTCACTGCTATCAAATTACGATTACAATCGGCAATATCATAAGCAAATTACCATTACCATGTTCATAATTATCATTATCATTAAAACAAATTAATCGTCATTGTCGTTGTCATCATCATCACTTCCTTCATCATTCGTTTAGAACAGATATGGTATCCTTGAAAATACTTCTGTACTGTTTGTCCATGCTTACCTAGAGTAGCTACACATACAGTATAGCAAAGAACCTTAAGCATATTATTGCTTCTTTTTTCTTTATTTAGCTTTCTTTGAATTCTAGTTTTTAGAGACCTATTTGTTCATAAGTTCATATATTGTAGTTTGTGTGACAGTATTACACGCACTCAATTATACTGTTAAGGGGCTAGTGGCTGGTTTTTGGTCTATTAATTAATGTATGCATACATTTTTTAGTTTCCTCGCTAGACCCCCCTTCAAGATAAATTTGTACTTATTTTGGTAAAAAAATATCTCGGCCGAAGGCCGATTCCTCTTAAAATTACAGGCTCGCTATTGCTCGCCAGGAAAAAATTGACACCTTATGGCACGAAAGGTGTTAAAATTGACAACGAAATCGGGCGAAAGATGTTAAAATCGCCAAATACAGTATATATATATATATATAGGGTGTCCCGAAATAGACGAGCCTAACATCAGGATATGATATGAATGATATGATTACACATATGAGTCTAAACATAAAATATTCCATAACATATGGTATTACAGTATATGATAAAACAATTTTATACAGAGACTCTTAATATACGAATGTTTCAGACTGATAAGAATCACTCATTGCCAAAGGCTTTAGAACCTCTCTCAATAGTAATGTTAACAATAATAATAACTATTATTATTATGATAATAATGATAATTATTATCATCATATTTGTTTGTATTTGTTAGTTATATAATTGTGATTAGCATTATTATTCATCACCAGATAATTAAACGCCTTTCTCCATTATGCTTGACTAAATTCCATAGTTGAATATGAATGAAAGCGAAAAAAAAAAAAATAGGGATTCGTGGAGCAGCGCGTGAGCTCGTGGATTATAGGCAAATTATCAATAATATGAACTAATGCACTTGATCATACGCTTTTTACAACCTCCTAATTGAGCTAATCCACAGACGGATCAAGGCATATAATTTTCAGGGCAGAGTTGTAGAAATAGGACTGGTATTAAGGGGAGAGGGTCTGGTTTTTCAGGCCCCCCATCGCCCTCATGTTTAGCATATTAGTTTTGAGATTTTAAGACGTTCGGCCCATTAATTTGGCGATTTTAAGACCTTATACCCCATTTCTTTGTCAATTTTAAGACCTTTCGTGCCGTTTAGGTGTCGTTTTTTTCTTGGCGAGCGATATCGAGCCTGTAAATTTAGAAGGAATCGGCCTTCGGCCGGGACATTTTTCTACCGAAAAATGTACACATTTATCTTGAAAAGGGGTCAAGGGGGTGTTACTCTAAGCTTGATGGAGGTCTAGGGAGGAAAAATAAAACAATAATAGTAAATGTATACATAAATGAGCAAATAAATAGGCCCATCCCCCCTTAAATGCAACCCGTTTTAGACAAGCGGTACAGTAACAATCAATAGCTCGTCGACATTCCTGCTCGTAACTTGTGAAGATGAATATTAGGTTGCTATCGCTTTTCCTTGGTAGTCCTCATTTTTTTATAATTGACCACTTGCGAGTTTCAGGCTATAAGGAAGTTGGAGCCGTGAACATCGATATTAAAGAGAAATCCAATAATAATGTTGGTTTCTGATGGATAAAAAGTATGATCAATTTAGGTTTATTTATTGAGATATGTATATGACCGTATTTTAGCTGATCATTCTGCTAAATATTGATGGCCACAACTCCAACTTCCTTATAGACCAAAACTCGCAAGTGGCCTAGTACTTTGGTTCACGTCATAGAAGAGTCGAGTAATATATTTTCATGTATTATTTGTTTTATCCTTGTGTTTGACGATTTATGGTATCACTGCTTTTCATCTGACTGACCCCCTATCCACAAACAACCTCTAGCTCGTATGTTCTATATTTGTATGTATTGTTTACATGTATACTGTATAGGTGCTTAAGGGGGCCCACCTCGTTTTTTTTCTCTCTTCCTGGGTTGTATCCATTTGGCCTCATTCAGCTTAGTGTTTTAAGACGTTTATTCCCATCCAGGTGTCGATCTTTTCCTGGCGAGCGGTAGCGAGCCAGCATATTAAAACAAATTTGTTGACAGCAGGCTAAATTTGTACATTTTTCAATGGACAAATTTATCCGGCGATGCCGGATTTCTTCATACAATCCTGACTTGCTATCGCTCGCCAGGAAAAAATCGACACCTGGATGGGGATAAACGTCTTAAATCAGTAAGCTGAATGGTGCCGAATGGATACAAGCCAGGGAAAGAGAAAAAAGGAGAGAAAACAAAAATGCAGGTTGACCACCTCAGCCTAATAAGATTGAGTAAGTTAGACTATAATCTATTCATGTGTCCAGTCTAGAATTTGTGACCTTTAGTCTCTTGTAACGGACAGTAAGTTCCACACCTTTTTATTGGTTGACCCTTCCCAAATGGTAAAACTATCAGCTAGTTTGTTGAATTATTCGAGGTCAAGGGTTTTGAAAAAAGAAAAACAACTTGATTGTCAATTAATTTAGGCTCCTGTGTACCCAAGACATCTTTCTTTTCCTCGACTTATATTATGCCTTTGCCAACCAGTACAACCAATCCCAAGTAACCTACCCCGCGAAAGGTTCTCAATTGCCTTTCCTTGTTTACCATCCTTCTTGTTCTCGTTTTTGGCCGTCTCTGTGGAACCCGCGCGCGGAAATAAATAAAAGATAAACAAAGCCTAGCGCGCGCCCGGGAGAACAAGAGTGGTGATTGGATGACGGCTTCCACATAACGGCGTGTGATTGGTTAGCGCCCCTGGTGAATAACAAGATGCTGATTGGTTGGTTCCCCTGAGTGCACACGGGAACTGATGACTGGGCAGACAGGTGATGGGAAAAATATTAATACGGGAAATCCATGACGTTATTGTTGTTATTATTATTACATGTTTGCCTTTGGACCTGTTGGAGGTAATTTTGAAAAGTTGAACAAATATTAAAAATTATTAAGTATATACTTTGTTATTGTATTGTGTATGTTTAAAAGTTTACCATTGTGCCTTTTGGAATGTATCTACTGTAGAAGATACTTGCAGAAAATTGACAATTGCATAACATTCCTTATGTGCAGTTTTAAATCATACTAAGATACAGGTAATATTTTTGTTTTATAATACAGTTTTTAACAATGCCAATTCTCAAAACCCATGGTATATTTTTTGTTATATATATTTCTGTGTTTCCTTCTTCAAAGAGAAAGTGTTTTATTTACTTTCTCACTGATATTTCTTACTATCCTGCAAACGCTTAGCAATGCTGCTCTCTCCTGAAAAAATAGATACCGGTACCCGTTTTTGTGTCAATACCGAGATGTAGAAAGACCACTCCACCTCACCTACACTTAAAATATTATTTAGTGATCTATGTATCGACATAAATTTTACCCTTTCTCAATTAACATACAAATTAACTACCGGCTTGGCAGTTTAGTGGAGAGCATCTCTATCTTCCATCTGGGAGACCCAAGTTCAATTTCCCGCTCGGGCATGAAGGTTTTTTGCATACATTAGTAGCCAGTACCATTTCCCTTGAGCAAGGAAATGGGTAGTAGTCTTTCAGTAATATAGTCTATATATCAGTATGTCGAGCGCTATTAAATCTTGGAGCGAAGGCGAGAGAGAAGTAACGTGAAGATTTTGTTATTCTTTGTGTGGATATCTGTCCCTTTGTACTGCTAATAAGTAACTGTTGCCTCTCCAGACTTCCGGGACATAGGGTACTCCTCTGTTTACATACTTTACATTGTGATAATATGCATGCATGTTAGGGCGAACATACAGTATAACCTTGTAGTAAATTTAATAAGAAACCTGTTGATGAGGAGCAGTTAGATAAATACATGTTGTGGGTTTTGTGACATACTGTATATGGTCTATGTAATGGACTTAATCGGAAAATGCCTGTGAGAACTGGTTGGGCAATTGTATTTATTCTAGTATTAACATCTTTATATCCATCGTATGTGTTTGTTATAAAGAATTTGATTTGACTATTTCTGAATATTTTACCTCTATTGGTATAGAAGCATACCGTATAAGCATGATGCTATTTGTAATGAGGCTACAAACAAAAAAATACATAAATAAATATATAAATAAATATATATAATTTATATAATCCTGCCTATTCGGAGCAGTTGAATATACACATTTAGAAGCGTATACGTTCATTGTAATAGACTTAATCTGAAACTGCTTAGAGGAGTAGATGGATAGGTGCATTTTATTGTTTAAGGAAAGCACCAGTAAATGCTTGTTGTTAAATTGTAATTGATTTTTAAACGGAACTGCCCATTCGATGTACCAACTAAATATTCGATTTTTATCGGGTTTAGAAGCGCGCATATCCTCGTTCTAATGGCCTTAAGTGGGGTAGTGTATATTTGTTGGTCTATTTGTTTATTCAATCATATATTTTTTAGTGTCCTCACTAGACCTCCATCAAGCTTTAAAAAACGCGCCCTAGACCCCCCTTCAATATAAATTTGTAAAAAAATTCGTTAGAAAAATGTCCCGGCCGAAGGCCGATTCCTCTTATTGTTACAGGCTCGCTATCGTTCGCCAGGACAAAAATCGACACATAAATGGCACGAAAGGTCTTAAAATTGACAACGAAATGGGGCGAAAATTGTTAAATTGATTTTAATGGCCTTGATCTGAAAGTGCCTATTCGAAGTAGTTGCATATTTGCCTTTTATTCTCTCTTATTTTTTTTTTAGAAGCGCGTATCTGCCCGTTGTAATGGACTTGATCTGAAACTAATATGAGCTGAGAGGAATGAAGCTCAGCGGAATTATTGCTCATCCGTCGCTGATTGAGTGAGGGGCTGGTTTACGAGGTGGGGACGGACGTTTTTGACAGCTGACGAACGAGTGTGGGAGAAAACATTGGAGAGAGAGAGAGAGAGAGAGAGAGAGAGAGAGAGAGAGAGAGAGAGAGAGAGAGAGAGAGAGAGAGAGAGCAAAGGAAAGCAAGCAACAACATACATATTGATCCTTACGAGGCTGCTTATAACTAGACTACTGATGTCATGTGAAATCAAGAAAGGCTGCCACAGCATAGAGTGGTGCTATTCGTTTGTTAACTTTGTTAATCGGGTGTTAAGAAAGAGATAATTATCTAGACGATTTTGAAAGTTCGAACAGTACTACACTCAATGACAGTATTAGGTAGTCAATTCCATAAATTTACCACTCGATTAAAAAATAAATGTTTCGCCTCATGTGAGTGAAAAGGTTTTCCAATTATCTTACAACCATTTCCTCTTGTGTAATTCGAGTAATCAATTGTGAAGTATTTGTTGACATCCATATTGTCAATACCTTTAATAATTTTAATACGTGAATAAGGTCCCCTCTTAGCCTGCGATTTGTTAAACTAAACATATTTATCTCCTTTAGACGTTCTTCATATGACTTGTTTTTTAGTCTAGGACTAATTTATGTTACTCTCCGCTGTATTCGTTCCAGTTTATCTATGTTCTTTTGATAATATGGACACCAAAATTGTACACAGTATTCCAGATGGGGGCGAAACAAAGAATTACTGTATATAATGTGAGAATAATATTTTCGGATAAATATTCAAACGATCTTCCAATGAAGCCAATAACTTTGTTTGATTTCTTAACTTCTTCGGTACATTGTTGGCTGGGTTATAGATTATTTGATATTGTTACTTCTAAGTTGGTTTCTTTATCAGTGTTTTTGAGTTGACTACCATTTATTCAGTATTTTAAGTATGTATGTATATACTCAGGCACATACCCCATAGCTGGGGATGGCCGACTCGAGACAGAGCCCGAACAAAAAACATTTAAAGTTCCAATTCTTAGGGTTCAGGACCAATTTCGCGTTCCCTCGCCACTTTCTCTGTCTCGTATAGTAGGTGAATTTTACAAGGGGAGGAGGATTCCTAGCCTCCGGAACCTGAAGTAGGAAAAGTAGTACAGGAAAAGAGACAGACAGGTTGGGTAGAGGATACCAAACCTCACTCTGGGCAGGACCAGCCCTCATCCTATATTATAGTACTGTACATTTATCGGTATTTAAACTCATTTGCCAGGTTTGGGCCCAATTTGCTAATGTATCTATATAATTTTGGATTTGTTGAATGTGGAAAGAAGATAATACTATATTTACTATTATGGTATCCTCTCCAAATTTTGAAATTATAAATGAGAGATCGTCATCACTGTCATTGATATAAATTAGAAAAGAACAGATCCGAGCACTGATCCCTGGGGCACACCAATTGTGACATTTTTCCAGTCTATGGCTTTACCATTTATTACTACTTATTGCTTACTGTACACCCAATAGACCAATTATCAAATCAACTACGAAGGCACCCTTTTATGCCTTGAGCTTTATTGTATCAGGAGACGCTTGTGGGGGACTTTGTCGAAGGCTTTCTGAAAATCAAGGAAGACAATGTCAACAGCTGTATTTTCGTCATACATATTACAGATGTTGTGAAGAGATTTGTCAGGCATGAAGGCTTGTTTCGGAGACCATGCTGTGATTCTGTTATTCTTTTCTTTTCTATATGGTTTACAAGTTTATCTCTGATGATTGTTTCGAGCCATTTACGATATACGCTTGAAGTCAAGCTAATTGGACGATAGTTGCAAGGTAGTGATGTGTTGCCTGTTTAAAAGATAGGAGTTACATTAGCTAATTTCCATC
Source organism: Paralithodes platypus (assembly GCA_032716605.1). Lineage (NCBI taxonomy): Eukaryota > Metazoa > Arthropoda > Malacostraca > Decapoda > Lithodidae > Paralithodes > Paralithodes platypus. Next base: position 56,585,170 of record CM064480.1, on the reverse strand, counting down.
CAATTAGTACAATGTCACCCTGCATTGTATTATTAAAAATTAGTGTTAATGGTTTTGATATCCCGTCTCTTAATTCTTTTAAAACTCTTGGAGAAATACTATTGGGTCCAGGGGTTTTCTTAGACTTTAGTTTATGTATGCTGTTTAGTACATCTATTTCCGTAAGTAGAATATCACTTAAAATGTCATTATTGTGTATTTATTAAAGATGGTGTGTCAAGAGGAAACGAACTAAAATCTGTAATGATTGATGCAAAAACGTTATTGAGATTATTACTCATTTGGACTTCATCATCAACAAAATAAGATACTTTAGATAAAATACTGTAGTGAAAGAGAGATATATATATAAGACATCAGTAGGGGGCCGAGGGCACCGCAGTTTCCATAACAAGAGGAAGAATAGAGATAGAGCTGCGCCATACGCCATATTTATTACTCGAATTTTCGGCATCAACAAGGTGCCATCTTCAGGTTATACAGACTGATCCTAAAAATATACAAAATAAGTATTATACTATTGGAAAGAAAATGGATCTAATGTAATACATTTTATCACTTAATAAGCTGAAATATACCTAGTGAAAAAGCTCCCAAATTCATACAAAACAACATTAATCATAACCCACTGGCCTCAAACTCCATCTTGTAAACAATGATCATCAAACAAAATAGCTAACATTCTTTGGTAATTGATTAGCACACAATCACAAAATTACAAAAAACACCCATATAAAGTACCTCAAAAACCTAAGCACATCGAAAGAGATCCACACCCCATGATAGCTAAGGGACAACTAAACTAACCCAACTCAACCAAACACAACTGTTCATACAACCAATCCCCAAGTTTCGGACACTAATTGCAGATAATTATATAAAATAAAACTATGAATTGTGTGAAACGTTAAGTTTCGGAGCCACTATGAAGCACTTATTGGTGAAAAATTAGTAATAAAAAAGATCAATCCTGAACTTAACGTTTCACACAATTCATAATGTTTTATTTTATATAATTCTCTGCAATTAGTGTCCGAAACTTAGGGATTGGTTGTATGAACAGTTGTGTTTGGTTGAGTTGGGTTACTTTAGTTGTCCCTTATCTATCATGGGGTGTGGATCTCTTTCGATGTGCTTAGGTTTTTGAGGTACTTTATATGGGTGTTTTTGTAATTTTGTGATTGTGTGCTTATCAATTATCTTTTTTTTTTAGCTATTTTGTTTGATGATCATTGTTTACAAGATGGAGTTTGAGGCCAGTGGGTTATGATTAATGTTGTTTTGTATGTATTTGGGAGCTTTTTCACTAGGTATATTTCAGCTTATTAAGTGATAAAATGTATTACATTAGATCCATTTTCTTTCCAATAGTATAATACTTATTTTGTATATTTTTAGGATCAGTCTGTATAACCTGAAGATGGCACCTTGTTGATGCCGAAAATTCGAGTAATAAACATGGCGTATGGCGCAGCTCTGTCTCTATTCTTCCTCTTGTTATATATATATACAGTATATATATATATATATATATATATATATATATATATGCATAGTTACACAGATACACTGACTGCACAGTTCTTGCGAAATTATTGTCCATCCACAGCTAATTGAGTGGGGGACTGGTTTACGAGAATGTGACGAACGTTTTTGACAGCAGGTGAATGGGTGTGGGAGACTACGTTTGAGAGAGAAGGTAAAACAAACAAACACACACACACACACACACACACACACATATATATATATATATATATATATATATATATAGAGAGAGAGAGAGAGAGAGAGAGAGAGAGAGAGAGAGAGAGAGAGAGAGAGAGAGAGAGAGATTGGCGAGGGTTGAGATGAAGACTACAATTAGAGAGAGAGGAGAGAATGAGAAGAGGAGGAGGAGGAGAGATGCCAAAAGTTTGATGAAGGTGCAAGTCCAGGGAAGGAAGTTGAGAGAGAGAGAGAGAGAGAGAGAGAATATACTGGGAAGGAGTATTTATGCTAAGAATATTGAGAATAATTAATATTGTAATTAATAATTATTATTATATATATAACAATGTTTAACAATTTTTAGTCACTACGATGGCACAATACTGATTATATTCTGAATATTTGTATATGATGTTACTCGTTTTCGGAAGACCCTTTAGGAATCGAAGGAGTAATGTTTTTAATGTGTATTTATCTCAATTTACCCTCTGCTTACCCTTAGTCCTCCTTAAATTCAATACAATCCACTAATACTATTCAGAATATACGGACGTAAAGCGAACTGAATACTGAAGGGGTTAATACTGAAGGCGTTAGTACTGAAGGGGTTAATACTGAAGGGGTTAATACTGAAGGGGTTAATACTCAAAGGGTTAATACTGAAGGTTATTACTGAAGGGATTAATACTGAAGGGGTAAATACTGAAGGGGTTATTACTAAAGGGGTTAATACTGAAGGGATTAATACTGAAGGGATTAATACTGAAGGGGTTATTACTGAAAGGGTTAATACTGAAGGGGGTAATACTAAAGGGGTTAATACCGAAGGGGTTAATACTGAAGGGGTTAATACCGAAGGGGTTAATACTGAAGGGGTTAATACTGAAGGGGTTAATGCTGAAGGGGTTGATACTGAAGGGATTAATACTCAAAGGGGTTAATACTGAAGGGGTTATTACTGAAGGGGTTGATACTGAAGGGGTTAATACTGAAGGGGTTAATACTGAAAGGGTTAATACTGAAGGGGTTGATATTGAAAGGGGTTAATACTGAAGGGGTTATTACTGAAGGGGTTGATACTGAAGGGGTTAATACTGAAGGGGTCAATACTGAAGGGGTCAATACAGAAAGGGTCAATACAGAAGGGGTCAATACTGAAGGGGTTAATACTGAAGGGGTTAATACAATGCTCCCTTTAGTATACGATTTCGATATTTTCATCTCACTCTGGCTTATACTATGATTTTTTTTTTTTTTTTTTTTTTTTTTAGAATGGGAAGGACCTTTAGGAATAAGAGGGGTACAGACTCAAGGAACCCTATAATTCCCATGCATCTTTCTGAAGGGGAGAGGGGTCGCTTTTCTGGTCCCCCTTCTTCCTCATGCTTAGTCCCATTATTTATGAGATTTTATGACGTTCGGCCCATTAGTTTGGCGATTTTAAGATCTTTCGCCCTATATCTTTGTAAATATTAAGACTTTTCGTGAAAATTATGGTCGAGACATTTTCTACTGAAAAATGTATACATTTATCTTGAAGGAGGGCCTTGGGTTTTTGTTTTGTTTTAAGCTTGATGGAGTTCTAAGGAGGAAACTAAAACAATTATAAAAAACTATATAAATGAGCAAATAAAGACGCCCATCCCGCCTTAAAATAAAGTCCTTCTAATGGTAGCTAAACTGATCTGAAGAAGCGCGTCATCGTCTACTGAAAGAGTACAAACAATGAGTGTTGAGGTATACTTAACCCCTTCAGCACGATGGTGTAAATGTTATCTTGTTCTGGTTACCATTCAACAATTTTCTTATAATCTACCTCTAGGACTCAAAGGGGTATACCGTATATACCATCTCAATAAACAATCTGAATAACATAGGTATTTCTTAACCCCCTCAGACGGATCAGGGAAACTTATTGATCTATGGACAGACAACACACTATTTGCCACTATTTGGGTGAACTGTTATTTGTGGTACTGCCTGTCTCGGTAGGAAGTTGCCAACTAGCTCCACATTTAGTGTTGCCCTTCACCGAGCACGTGCACGCGATTATATATGCGATCGCGTATATAATAACTTAAGTTAACACTAAGTTTCCCAAATTTATATACGCGATTGCATCATAATTGGTGTTTGGTCCAAACCATTTTTATATACGCGATCGCATCATAACTGACAAAGGGGGTTAAACTGCTTAAAATCGTCTAACTTTAACCACAATACAAGGTAAAAAGATGTCCTCGTGCTGAAGGGGTTAAAGTTTAGTGTATACTGAAATGGTTTGATGTTGTTTCAGATGTATAACTATATATATATCATTTTTCGACTGTGAATTTTTATTTTCCCATCTCCTCCCCTTCCATGGATGTGAAGGTTAGTTTGTAGATATTCTAGTTTTTGTTTGATAGAAAAATAATACGTAAACAAGTAATATATTGTCCTGGGATCTCATTTACGGAGGCTTATATCGTGGATACTATTTTTTTAATAAATATAAAACAAAAGTTTTTCTCTCTCACTCTCATCAAAAGGCATCAACAATATGAACGGTAGTAAGTACTTCACTATCGACCAATCTACAGGAGGGAAAACAGTTACAAAATTATTATCTTCTAACTCACAGGAATCTAAGAATTGCTTCTTCAATCGAGTAGTCAACTTGTGGAATGGGCTTCCCAGAGACCATTGATTCTTTTTAACTGCGCCTAGACAAATATCTTGCCTCAAACCCGCGACTCACTGCATTTGTAAATGAATAACTTTATTTTATTCCCCCCTAAGATTCATCTAAGATTATTGCGTATATATATTACTAAGACGTTACTCTGTTTTTCCCAGATATACGAAAGATTACTTATAACCGTGTTATGTTACTAACCCATTTGTCCCCTACTAACATCCTAATCCTGCCACGGACATTAGTTCCAGGGCAGTAGTTCCCTTTCCAATTTTCCCTTACCCAATCTAAACCACTGTTTGGACACTTGATGCTCAAGTGTTTTGGGGGACAAGCAGCCTAGAGGGGTCACTAGACTGTTGTTGCTTGATTTCCCGTGTACTCCTTTGTACTCTCACACACACAGGCACAAGCTTACATACGCACACAGTCGTAAGTAGTCGTCAGAAGTATAAGGAAAAGTCAGGCAGAGTCATCATATCAGAGATCGTCCCCAGGATCGGTGTGGAGAGCCGATTCTTCAATATAGCCACTAGCGTAAATCGTCGTCTGGCTAACCTCTGCAGGGAAGAAAACGTTGGATTCATCAATACCTGGAATGACTTCTACCGTGAAGATCATCTGTTTATAGCAGATGGAGTCCATCTGAACCAGGTGGGAGCAGCAAGATTTGGCCGCCTGCTTCACGACGCAGTAAAGGATTTTCTGAGAAAAAGCAGAGCCAACCAAGGACCACCAGGGATGACGTTCGAGGCCCGAGGACCACCAGGGACAAGGATCGAGGACCGTGGACGACCAGGGGCGACGATCGAGGACCGAGAACTACCAGGGATGACGATCGAGGACATAGAGAACGGAGGACCACCAGAAACAATGATTGAGGACACCCAGGACCGAGGACAACCAGGGATGAGGATCGAGGACTGAGGGCAGACAGGTACATAAATGTAGATCCGAGCAGAACCAATAATTTGAATAAAGAGCGTTCCGTGAATTCCAAATCCAAAACTTTGAATATTTTCTATGCAAACGCTCGTAGCATACGCAATAAATGTTCAGATTTAGAGGAACTAGTGTTTACGGAAAATTACGATGTTATTGGCATAACAGAGTCTTGGCTCAATACAGAAGACAGAGACTTTTTAGCAGAGTATTCACTTCCCGGTTATGTAATGTTTGAGAAAAGCCGAATTAATAGAAATGGAGGTGGAGTTTTATTTTTTATCAAAGAAAGTCTTAACCCGACCCTCTTGTCAAAACCTCAAATTGTGAATGTCGACACATCCTTTGTGCTAATAAAGAATAATAAAGGTATACAAATAATACTTGCACTCTTATATAGACCTCCAGCTCAATCAGTGCAAACTGACCGAGAAATTTATGAGCAAATTGCAGACTTAAGTAACTCGCATGATACCGTAATTTTTTGGCGACTTCAATTTACCTGTGACCAAGTGAGGAGATAGTATTACTTCACACTCTGGACAAGACCTGTATACAAATTTGCAGTTGCTGTATCAATTTGTTAGATCTCCAACCCTTGGAAATAATGTCCTTGACATTGTACTTTCAACAAAAGAAGAATTGATAGAGAATTTGAATGTCAGTGATAAATTCAGTAACAGCGACCATCGTACGATAACTTTCAGTTTAAAGTTTACTAGTAACGAACCAAATAGCAGCATCGAGAAAGTCCCTAATTTCAAGCAAGCAAACTTTCGTAAACTTAGAGCAATGTTTAAAGAAACTGACTGGAGCTTTTTAATTAACAATAACGACATAAATACATCTTGGGAATCATTCGCAAAAACTTACCTAAAAGCAGTGCAAGACTGCATGCCATCGAAAATACGGCGTACAGGCCATAATGATAAGCCCAAATGGTGGAATAAAGATATTTCAAACTGTCTGCTTGCTAAAAAAGTTTGCTAATGATAGATTAAAATCCTCACACAATGACGAAGAACGGGTGAAATTTGTAGAAATACGACGCAAAGCCAAAAGGTTAACTAAGCAAAGTAAAAAGACCCTGGAGTTACATGTTGCGAATCAAATTAAAATCAAACCCAAAAGAATTCTATAGTTATATCAGAAAGAAGAGAGTAGTTACTTCAACTGTAGGACCGTTAGTCGATGAAAATGGAGAATATACCAAAGACGAAGTACAAATGAGTAATGCCTTCAATTCCTTCTTTGCATCAGTTTTTACAACAGAAGACCTCATTGATATCCCCACAGCATCGCCGATTCAGATAGATAATTCGGATGTTCTAAGCAATATCACCGTTACAGAGAGAGAAGTATTGAATTGTTTAGATAAACACAAGGTAAATAAAACGCCCGGACCTGAAACAATCTCACCTAGAGTTCTAAAGGAAGCTAAGGATGAACTCTCCAAACCACTGACATTGCTATTCAATAAATCCTTGCAGTCTGGAACTATGCCTGATCAGTGGAAGCTAGCTAACGTAACACCGATTTTCAAAAAAGGCAGCAAATCCCTACCCAGTAACTATCGTCCAATTAGCTTAACCTCAGTTGTATGTAAAATGCTAGAAACGCTCATAAGAGACAGACTCGTAAATCATTTAGAGGAAAATAACATACTTAAAGATACTCAACACGGCTTTCGTAGCAAACGTTCCTGCTTAACAAATCTCTTAGACTTCTGCCACGATATCCTCAATCTCTATGATGAGAGTAAAGCTGTAGATATTATATACCTTGATTTTCAAAAGGCCTTTGACAAAGTTCCCCACAAACGTTTACTGCTAAAACTAAAAGCGCATGGAATACAAGACGGTGTGTTGAAATGGATAGAAAATGGGCTCTGCGACAGAAAGCAAAGAATAGTCATAAACGGTAAGGCATCTAAATGGACCAATGTAAGTAGCGGGGTACCCCAGGGATCGGTACTAGGACCAATTCTCTTTCTAATTTACATCAACGACATAGATGAGGGTCTCACCTGTACAATCTCAAAATTTGCTGACGATACAAAAATTGCAAATAGCGTACTCTCAAAAGAACAAGTTGATGATATGCAACACAATCTAGATAAGTTGTCACGTTGGGCCCAAATTTGGCAAATGAGTTTCAATGCGGATAAATGTAAAGTACTACATATCGGATACCAAAATGAGAAAGCAAACTATTCGATGAATGGCACTCAGCTCAAGAATGTAAACAGAGAAACCGATCTGGGAGTAACAATATCGAGTAACCTAAAAGCGAGTCAACAATTGTTGTTAAGAAAGCAAACAAAATAATTGGCTTTATAGGCAGGTCATTTGAGCATAAATCCAAAGAAGTAATTCTAACCCTTTACAATTCCTTAGTCCGCCCTCTTCTGGAATACTGCGTTCAATCCTGGTGCCCTTATTACCAAAAAGATATAGACAAGCTAGAACGAGTTCAATGTAGAGTTACCAAAATGATACCTAGCCTACAGAACAAACCATACGAGGAGCATCTTAGAGAATTAAATTTATTTCCTTTAACCCAGTGCAGATTAAGAGGCGACTTAATTCAAGTGTTCAAAATCATCAAAGGCATCGACAATATGAACTGTAGTAAGTACTTCACTATCGACCAATCTAATTACACGCGGGGAAACAGGTGCAAAATTATCGGAAAATCTTTTAACTCTCACGAATCTAAGAATTTCTTCTTCAATCGAGTTGTCAACTTGTGGAATGGGCTTCCCCGAGACGTTATAGACTGCAGCACCGTTGATTCATTTAAACTTCGCCTAGACAAATATCTTGCATCAAGCCCGCGACTGACTGCGTTTGTAAATTAATAACTTTATTTTATCCCCCCCTCAGTTACTTACCCATCTGTCCCCTACTAACTTCCTATTCCTGCCACGGACATTAGTTCCTGGGCAGTAGTTCCCTTTCCAATGTTCCCTTACCCACTCTAAACCACTGTTTGGACAATTGATCCTCAGTGTTTTGGAGGACAAGCAGCCTTGAAGGGTCACCAGAGCTGTTGTTGCTTGATTTCCTTTTTACTCCTTTGTACTCCTTTGTAAGCAACCAAACAAATCCTTGCTCGTAATTAAAACAAATATGTATATATAAATGAACAAACCACGTGAAGGCCTAATGGTATAGGACTCTGTGGACATAGTTATTTATTCATAGAAAAGAGGAAATATTAATCTATTTAGCACTGTACGATCACCTGCACACGTATTATTTATATGATTTGTTATGCCGAAAGGGAGAAGGAGGAGAACAGAGAAACCCCCATCAACATCACACCAACACTGACGATGGGAGCAACAACTACCATAAGCAGAGTATCTTTGATCCAGATTGAAGAAGAAAATAACGCAGTGGCCTCCCCAAGGCATTTTCCCTAACCCTGGTCACTCAGTTTTCTATCTCACCTGCCGCCACAGCCAAGCACATGGCACGTGACGTCAGAGCACTGCCCACTCAAGTAATACATCACCCAGCTGGCAACTCACCTTCCACCTCACCTGATCAAGGAGCGTAGTCGAGGAAGAAGAACCAAGGGCCAGCACCACAAAGGCACAAGAGCTGCCCCAACCCCAACGCCAAGGCCCTTTCTACACCCAAGACCACCAAGAGCCACACTAGCAAGAAAATTACCAAGTAATTAGAGGAGCAACTCTTTGGCAGGCTCACCCCCTCACTTAAACTCGGCATCCCCTTTTTAGGTACTTTTCCTCAGCATCCTTTTGGAGAGTAAATCGCAACCAATAATAGCAAAACCTGCCTGGCCGCACCCTCGTTCAGCATCCCTTGTGAGGCACTTATAGAGTACAGCAATCCCTGCTCTAACATAGAATTTAGCATCCCCTCTTCTGCATCAAACTTGTTCAGCATCCCCTGCAAGCCTTCAAGAGAGATCAGCATCCCATTCATTCCTGTTAAACCCATGAAGCAGAAGAAGAATAAGAAACATAAGAAGCATAATTAGAAGAAGTACACGGCCAAGTCCCTTGCACCGACAGAGAGAAGAGATGAGACGAGATCCCGACATCCCTGATACACCTGGGCATAATATTCGCCACCTTGATTTGATTGCCATTGTCTTTACTCGTCTTAAGGAAATTTCCCCACTCTACTAGATGCTGTCTTAGAGTAAATTAATTACTTGCTGATATCTGAAGTTATCTAAGTGAACGTCTCCGTGAATAACCTCTGCTTTATATTTATCTCTTTATAATTGCCACATTAACAAAATAGATTCATAAAACTAAAAGGATAATATAAAATTAATACAAAAGATTGACAAACATAAGCAAACGCAGGAAAAGGGGAAATAGAAGAAAAAGAAGTGAAGGTAGAACAGAAAAATACAATAGATGAACAAGAAGCGAAAGAAAAGATGATGAGTAAGAAGAAATATACGAAGAAGATGAGAAGAAGAAAAATATATAAAACAAAAAACGATGTCAAGGCGAAGGAGACAATGAAGACGAAAAATGAGAAGAAGAAGAAGAAGAAGAAGAAGGAGAAGGAGAATGAGGGGGGGGGGGAAAGGGAGCAAGTGAAGAAGACAAATAATGAGGAGGAAAAGAAGGGGATGTGGGAAGGGGAACTAAGAACACAAAGATTGAGGAGGAGAAGAAGAGGAGGAAAGAGGGGGGAGCTAAGCGAAGACGAAGAAAAAGGGCAAGTGGAAGAAGGGCAATCGAAGAAGACGAAGAATGAGAAGAAATAAATGAGAGGTAAGTGGGGGAACTAGCGAAAAAGACGAGGATTGATAAGAGAAGTACTAAGGAGAGAACGAAGGAGAGGAGGCCAAGCTAAAATCCTCCTTCTCCTGCTTCTCCTCCTCCTTCCTTTACCTTACTGATTAAATACCTTGCTCCGGGTAGGCTGGAATACCGTCTTAGTGAGGTTTTGATCCCGTATTATTAGCGGCGCGCGCGATACCTCATTATACCCCCGCGCAAGTTTGGGTCAGAAAAATACCTTAAGATGGGATTTGAGAAGCGGTGGCGGCGGCGGCGAGAGAGAGAGAGAGAGAGAGACAGTGTGTGAGAGTGAGAGAGTGAGAGAATAAAAGAGTTACAAGGAGTTACAAGGAATATTTAGTATCTCAAAGACCTTGCAGTCCATTCCTGGGAGATACGGGAAGTGGACAGAGATTATGTAGTGCACTGCACTCTCTTCTTGAGCTGTCTACTGAAGAAATATTTACTACTTCGGAGAGAGAGCGAGAGAGAGTACAATGGAAGGTATAGGATGAGAGAGGGTTCAGAAGAGATAAAAGGAGAAAGAGGAGGGGGAAAGAGTCGACTAGAGAGAAGAGGTCAAGGTCAAGGTAACAGTTTACGGTCTTTTGGCCCACAATACTTCACACACACTCAATCTATTTTTCCACAACTAATCTAACTTGTAACCTAAAACCAACGCTAACTTAACCCTTATCCAAATTATTCTAAAAATAACGAAAACGCATCCTAATATAGTATGTAACCAAACCCATCATAAAATATATAATAATACAAAATATAACGTAACCAATAAACCCAATCTACCCAAATTAACTAAACCTAGCCTAATCAACTTTATGGTGGGGACGAATGGCTAAAGTCTAAATCATCCGATAACTTTTCCGACGATTGAGAGAGAGAGGGAGAGGGAGAGGGTATTAGGAATATTGAGCAATAATAAGGGTAAACAGATTGAATCCCTGGAATAAAGCGACAATGACTTATGATTCTAGAAATACATTGTGGCGCAAAATTCGGATACCCACCTGCCAGACATTGGCAACGCTGCCTATCTACTATCTACATAGCTATAAGAGGTAGTCTGCGTGAGCCTCGTAATGGATATGTTATTATAACAAACAATATCTTCGCAACCATTGCATACATTGCCTTGTATATTATCCCATTAAGGGGGGTCACATGTTTTTTTTTATTTTTCTCTCTTTCTCTGGCTTGTATCCATTCGGTCCCATTCAACTTACTGTTTTAAGACGTTTCTCCCCATCTATGTGTCGATTTCTCCCTGGCGAGCAATAGCGAGCCATCATTGTATGGAGAAATCCGGCTTCGCCGGAGAATTTTTTCTATCGAAAAATTTACAAATTTAGCCTGCTGTCTATAGTATTTAAAAACAGTGCTGACTCGCTACCGCTTGCCAGGAAAAAATCGACACCTGGATGGGGATAAACGTCTTAAATCTGTAGGCTAAATGGGGCCGAATAGATACAAGCCAGAGATAGAGAGAAAAGGAGAGAAAAAAAGCAGGTCACTCCCCTTAAAATCAGAATAGGTAGTAGAAGCTACTTGTATTTTTTAAATTGTAATACAAATTAACTTATATAAATAATGATGAGTATTAGACAAATTATATATATATACTGTATATATATATACCGTATATATATATATATATATATATATATATATATATATATATATATATACAGTATATACTGTATATAATTATATATATATATATATATATATATATATATATATATATATATATATATATATATATACCGGTATATATATATACTGTATATATATATATATATATATATATATATATATATATATATATATATACATTGAAATTAATTGAGGAATTCTATGCAATTGCATACATACCGGTACATGTTTCTCGCTCTCTCTCTCTCTCTCTCTCTCTCTCTCTCTCTCTCTCTCTCTCTCTCTCTCTCTCTCTCTCTCTCTCTCTCTCGTGCCTTGCTAATGCCTAAGTTCTCCCGTCTGGTAAATATCGCAGACTGAGAGAGAGGGAAACACGAGAGAATGAGAGACAGGAGAGAGAGAGAGAGAGAGAGAGAGAGATATAGAGAGAGAGCCGAAAATAATACTGCAGGCGTGAGAAGGAAGGAAGGAAGAGAGACGGATAGATAAACTGATAGAACATAAAGAGAGGAAGAAAATGGAAGAACGTAGATAATAAAAGGAAGGAAAAATTATGTTGGAGAAATGGAAGGAAATGAGTTATCCGTAGAGTAGGTATCTTCTCCTTAAGGGGATAGTGCTTGTATTTTGGTCTATTATATTTATTTATTCATTTATTTTTTAGTTTCTTCGCTAGACCACCATTAAGCTTAATAAAACATCCCATAAATTTGTAAATTTTTCGGTAGAAAAATTTTCTGGTCGAAGGCCGGCTCCTTCTAAAATGACAGGCTCTCTATCGCTCGCCAGGAACAAATAGACACCTAAATGGCACGAAACATCTTGATGTTGACAAAGAAATATGTTCAAAGGTCTCAAAATCGCCAAACTAACGGAACGAACGTCTTAAAATCTCAAAACTAATATGCTAAACATGAGGGAGAAGGGGGACCAGAAAAAGCGACTACCTCCTTCTTAACGTATTACGCCGGCATACATTCGCCAATAGAATGGTATGAGAAACTGCTGTACAGTATATATTATCAATAGTCCGTTCATTATCAGTAGGTCAGAAATCGTGACCCATAACCTCTGTTACTCAAAAAGGGCTAGAGCAAATGGGGCTGTACATTTCCAAACCTCTTTCTTAGCTGATTCTTCCCATATGGTAGAAATAGTATCTCGATTACTCTAGTCGTTTTATGTATATACAGTATATATTTGTTTTATATATTTATTTATTTATTTATTTATTTTTTAGTTACCGAGGTTAGTGGTGAAGAAGAGGGTGTAGAGTGAATTGGCCACATGCGAGTTTCAGGCTATAAGGAAGTTAGAGCCGTAAGCATCGATATTAAAATGAAATGCAATAATAATGTAGGTTTCTGATGAATAATAAGTATGCTGATTTTGATTTTGTGTATTTATAGATATGCTACAATCGTATTTTAGCTGGTAATTCTGCTATATATCGATGTCTACAGCTCCAACTTCCTTATAGAACGAAACTAACAAGTGATCAATTGGACTGTTGGTTTTATAGATGTGCTACAATCGTATTTTAGCTGGTAATTCTGCTATATATCGATGTCTACAGCTCTAACTTCCTTATAGAACGAAACTTACAAGTGATCAATTGGACTGTTGGTTTTATAGATGTGCTACAATCGTATTTTAGCTGGTAATTATGCTAAATATCGATATCTACAACTCCAACTTCCTTATAGAACGAAACTCGCATGTGGTCAATTGGACTGTTGGTTAAGTAAGAGAGTCGTCTATCTATCTATTGCCTGACGCCGTGATCCCCGAAGGGGTGGACACGAACGAACCGCCCCATGCACCTCTGTCCCCAGTTAGTCGACGCCCCTCCTCCCAACCAGCACCGCCTTCATTCATATACTTCCTCACTCCATCCTTCCACCTCTCCCTCTGTTCTTCCACCTCGCTCTCGTACACCCTTAGTCAATCTCTCGCTTTTCATACGTTCCATATGGCCGAACCATCTCAAGTTGTTCCTTTTCACACTTTCCAGCACATCTACCTCCACCCCACACCTCTTTCTTACTTCCTCATTCGTCTGTCCATCCCTCCATGTAACTCCGCACGCACTTCTCAAGTAACTAATTTCCACCGCTCTCACTCTTGGTCTGAGTCTCTTCCCGAACGTCCATGCTTCGCTTCCGTAAGTTAGTGTCGGGATTACCGCACTGTCATGCAAGGACTTCTTCACTTCCATACTGACCACTCTATTTCTTGTTACTGCTTTCAACGTTCCTACAACCCTCTTCCCCTGTTGCACCCTCTCCCGCACTTCTTCATCCATAGTCCCATCTTTACTCAACACACTGCCCAGATACTTAAAAGAGCTGACAATCTCCATAGCCTGACCGTTCAACTTCACCTCACACTCTGTGACTTCACCCCTTTCGAAGACCATAACCTTGCTCTTCCCCGCATTTACCTTCAAATTCCGTTTTTCGCACACTGTTCCAAACTCATTTACCAGACCCTGCAACTCCCATTAATTATCGCTCATCAGAACTGTATCATCCGCAAACAGCAGTATAGGCAGCTTCCACTCATTTCCCTCCCTTTTCAGCGATATACCAGCATCCACTGCTCTTCCTATTATTTCTTTCATTACTCCATCCATATATACAGTAAACAACCACGGGGACATCACACACCCCTGTTTCAACCCAACACTCAGGTCAAAGAACTTGCATGGAGTCACCAAATGAACATAATCATCACGTTGCGCCTGTGTGTCTATGAATTAGTTTATTTTTCATTAATTTGTGATGGGATCATTAAGGAGAACATTATTATTAGTATTATTAGTATTATTAATGTTTATTTTATTATTATTATTATTGTATATATATATATGTATCTGTTTATTTTAGTTGCCTTCCGTGTTGCACCTCCATCAAGCTTAATAAAGTACCCCCAAGACCTCCCTTCGAGATAAATTTTTGCATTTTTCGATAGAAAAATGCCGCAGCTGTAGGCTGATTCCTCCTAAAATGCAGGCTCGCTATCGCTCGCTAGTGAAAAATCGACACCTAAATGGCACGAAAAGTCATATAATTGCCAAAAATAGTTGGGGCGAAGAGTCTTAAAATATCCAAACTAATGGGGTAAACGTCTTAAAATATCAAAACTAATATGGCTAAGCATGAGGGAGAGGGGGGGCCAGAAAAATAAACCCCCTTAAGGGGATAATTTTGGGATTAAGGGTCATAATTTTCTGTATTAGTGTACTAAATGAAGGATAGCATTTGGTTTAGTACAGTCGGCCAAATATGTGATGTCGTGGCACCAAGTATATTTCGATCAATAATTGGCATCAGCGCTATAAGGTTTAAATCATCGTTCAGAGTGAGATATACAACCACGTTCCTATCTTTACACACCTTATTCAACATTGGACATACATTAATACAACATACAGCGAGCAAAACTTAATGACAAACAAATACAAACTATAGTCAAATAATATCCATAATTCGTTATATGACATTTTTCGTTACTACTTCCAGACTACTTTTTTTTACTGAATTTTATTGAGCTGGACTGATTAGTGAGTCTTGTCTTCAGTGAAATTAGCGAAGCTGTAGTCTCTAATTAGTCATGTTTTTTAAAACTGGAAAAGTGTGAAAAGTATCATACTATATTTATGTAGACAAAATATACTTAGCTCTGGCCTGTAGCTTAATTACTGTTAAACATTATCTATCTATCTATCTATCTATCTATCTATATGCTCAGGCCCAATCCCCATTTTGGGGGTAGCTGACTCAAGACAGAGCAAGAACAGGGAAAACACAAAAACAACATAAAACAACAAATAAACACAGATAAAAAGCACAAACTCACACACATCCAGGTCACCCAGGAGAAGACCCAGAGACCAGGGTCACCAAGGTCGCTCCAGTACTCCCCCGGCCCCCGACCACCCGGAGAGGTTCCGATCTCGGCAGGCAGACATGCAGCGGAGCCAAAGCCACAAGCCCTCCCACCACACTTCCAGGCGCACCCTTCATATTAATCGTCTCCCCGGGCCAGGCGCCTGATGGACTATTATCTAGTCCAACTTGCGCCCGACCCCTTACTCCAAATGACCACGTGTTCACTCAACTATTCACAAGCATTCTCCATTCACTCCTGTCCACCACCACTTCCCCTGCCTGATCTATAGTCATGCCTCTATCATCCAAAGCCTTTCTTACACAGTCTCTCCATCTCAATGGGGGTCTTCCTGCCCTTCTATCTCCCCTTGTACCTGACTCACATATTCTCTTTGTAAGCCTCTTTCATCTCCCATTCGTTCAACATGACCATACCAGCTCAGCACCCTTCTGTCCACTCTGGCTGACAAATGTTCCTGCTGCCCCACTCTCCTACGTATCTCTTCATTCCTCAATCTGTCTCTACGAGTAACTCCACACATACTCCTCAAGCAGCTCATCTCCATCACATCCATTAAACATTATATATTAAAATATTTTCTCTGTGGTAAGAAAGAAAGAAGAAACGCTCTAGTGGGGAGAGGTAAAAAGTAAGGAATGAAAACAATAGAGACGGGAAGACGGAAAGTAAAGAATTAATACAAAGGAAAACAAGCAACAACATATATATTGATCCTTACGAGGCTGCTTGCAACTAAACTACCTATCCTATGTGAAAAAATTGAAAAGATAACTCAGCATAAATTTGGTGCTATTAATTTGTAAACGTAACTAATCAGGGTTTAAAAACGAGATAATATCTAGTAATTTTTTAAAAGTTTGAATTGTACTACACTCATTGATATTACTAGGTAATCTATTCCATAAGTTTATCACTCGATTAAAAAAATGCTTTGCCTTGTGCGAGTGAAAAGGACTTTCCAATGATCTTGCAAACATTTCCCAATTTTCCCCTATATAATTTGCATGATCAATTGTGAAGTATTTGTTGACATCATTATTGTCAATACCTTTAATAATGTTAAATAGTCCTACTTAAAATAGGACCACTGTTATCCTGCGTTGCTGTATTCTATCCAGTTTATCTATGTCCTTCTGATAATATGGACACCACAATTGCATACGGTATTCCAGATGTGGGCGAACCAAATGATTATATAAAGTGAGAATACATTTTTTGGAGTTGCATTCAAACGACCATCCAATTAAGCCAACAATTGTGTTTGGTTTCTTAACTTCTTCGATCATTGTTGTCTAGGTTTTTAACTTGTTTTGATATTGTTACTCCTAAATCAATTTCTTTATCAGTGTTTTTGAGTGGAATACCATTCATTGTGTTGTTTAATTTGTCATTCTTTATATCCTACACGTACTACTTTACATTTATCGGTATTGAAACTCATTTGCCAGGTTTGGGTCCAACTTGTTAGTTTATCTCAATCATTTTGTATCCGTTGAACATTCAAGCTAGATACTATGTTCGCTGTTTTTGGCATCGTTGGAAAGTTGAAATTGTATATGAATGATCATCTTCAATGTAATTGATATAAATCGAGAATACAACAGGTCCAAGCATTACGCACTGGGACACACCACTTTAGGTCCACTTGTAAAAAAAATTCCAGTCCGAGGCTTTATCATCTATTACTACACGTTGTTTACGCCCAGTAAGCCAATTCTTAATCCATCGAAGTATGCACACTTCTATACCATGAGCTTTTAATTGTATCAAGAGAAGCTTGTGAGGGTCTTTGTCTAAGGCTTTCTGGAAAGCAAGGTAGGCAAAATCAACAGCTTTACTTTTGTCATACATGTTAAAAATATTGTAATAAAAGCCAAAGATAAGACAAATTAAGGAAAATAGAAGGATAGAAGATATAATATATGGATGAAATCAAGGAAGAGTATAAGGAGAGGGAAAATTATTTACAAGTTATTCGGAACAAATGGAATTAAGGATGTCTCAAAAAGAAATATAATTAATAAATGTAATCTAGATAGAATGTATGAAAGTTAAGTAACAGAATTGAAGGTCAAAGTAATCACAGCATGAGAACAATGTCTGAGCTATCTACAGGAAAGAAACTTATAGATAGAAATATTAAAAAAAGTGAGGGAAGACCATGAATGTAAAATGATATGAGATGGGAATAGCATAATATTGTCTTATTATAATGGGAGAATAGGAAGTAAGAGAAGAGAGGCAATAAAGGGGGAGAAAAGTAATTAGTGGAAGT
Source organism: Paralithodes platypus (assembly GCA_032716605.1). Taxonomy (NCBI): domain Eukaryota; kingdom Metazoa; phylum Arthropoda; class Malacostraca; order Decapoda; family Lithodidae; genus Paralithodes; species Paralithodes platypus. The sequence continues at coordinate 56,567,203 of CM064480.1, read as the reverse complement.
TGAGGGAGGGAAAATTAATAAGATTATGATGATGGAAAGAGAGAGAGAGAGATGATTGAAGAAGCTTGAACGAGGGAAAATTAATACAATGAAGTTGGTCAGAAGGTAGTTACGGGGAGTGTGAGTAAGAGATTCAATAAGTTTCTCATAGATCTTGCGGTGCATTCCAGTAAAATATTCTTTGTTAAAAAGAGTTTCTGTGTATGTGTGTGTGAGAGTGAGTGTGTGTGTGTGTGTCTGTGAGAGAGAGAGAGAGAGAGAGAGAGAGAGAGAGAGAGAGAGAGAGAGAGAGAGAGAGAGAGAGAGAGAGAGAGAGGGGGAGGGATGGAGGGAGACAAGAAAAGAAGGGTTACAGGGAGAACATAATACACAGAAAACATATAATAATAATAATAATAATCGTCTGGTTACTTATATAGCGCCCGTATCCTCCTTCGAGGATTCACAAGCGCTTGGCTTTCTTTAGTCTACCAGAGACCATTACCCATCTCCCTTGCTCATGGGGAGATG
>CM064480.1:56556693-56564193 GCA_032716605.1 Paralithodes platypus | reverse complement strand
GAACAATTGATATTGACTCTACGTGGGAATTGTGTTTTCCATTCCATAACAAACGAAGACTAAGGAACCGAGTCTTAATTAATGAAGATGGACTTGTTATCGTTCAGTTTACAGAGATACCTGTTTGTTTTTACTTATATAGTTTTCAGAGCGAATAGTTTCACTGGTGTAAGGTTTACGAATATGACACTGATGTTCATTGTAACCCAGAGATGACATATTGCTCAAAAAAGGTTTTGAAATAAGTATGTAATTACGCTACATCTAATTTGATTTCACTTAACCCTTTAACCATTACGTTATTTTTATCCTATTCTGGTTACCATTAGACGTTTTTTTTCAGTTTATAATCTACCTCTAGGGCTCAAATGGGTAAATACTATCTCAATAAACTCTCTGAATAACAGTTCCTCTTTTAAACTACATAAACTCATCCAATTATAGATAGAATCATAGTTAAAAAGGCGTCATGGTGCTGAAGGGGTTAAGTTAGATCATATAGTTAGATAACATTCAACCGTATAATTTGTCACAATGTTTAATGTTGTTTGTTTTAGCTAACGTTTAATTTTAAAGCACTCTCATTAAGTCTTGTTTTTTTAGACAACTTACGTGAACGTAAAAAGTCAAATTGTAGTAGAAAAATCTTGATAATAGGGTCAGAGAAGATAAACATACCTGCATAGTTTAGAAGGATAAACTGATAAAGGGGAAAAGAAACAATAAGGGAATTACTGCAGAGAGGCTAGAAAGTTGAATTTAAAGTCGTATGAATATAATTGGGAAATATATCGGATGAAGAATAGAAGGGCCTAATAATCTTATAAGAATAGATGAATGAAACAATATATAAGTACGGGAAAAAACAATTAATGAACGGGAAGAGGAAAATATGGAGAAAGTAAAGAAAATGGTGACACATTTCTGATCGAGAAGAGATTGGTAAAAAAGGATACATCATTTATAGATTTTACATAATAAATAGTTAGGGGGTAAGTGTATATGTTTAGAAAATGGGTGAATATCAAATTATGTTCCCTAAGAATACTAGGAATTATGTTTATAGTAATAATGATACTAATTATATATCATAAATATTATTATTATGATGATGATGCTGATGATGATGATTATATTTATTTATTTTGTAATTATCACCATCATTATAGCAAGACCTTCACCTAACACTCTCCTACTTCCCTTTTCCTTTCTACACTGTTTTTCACTTTACCCTTTGAGAACACTCTTTCTCATCTGTATATTCACCCCTCTACCAACCTACCATTATTATTATTATTATTATTATTATTATTATTATTGTGTCTGTGGGCAGTTAGCATTATCATGAATTTATGTATATGGTTGTCAAGTAAGAGAGGAAGGCACTCGGTGGGATCTTGTCATTTTTGGTGTGATCTGTCTGGTGATGGTGTGTGACATTAAACCCGTAAATCTGTCCCCCTCTCATCCCTCCACCCTCACCCCTCCTGTACACATTCACCCCTCATCCACCGTCAGCCGTCAAAGCCCGCATCCAACCAAACCTCTTAAGGGGTGATTTGTATTGATTTGTATTTATTTGTTCATTTATATACTTGTTTAGTTATTATTACTTATTTCCTCTCAAGGCCTTCATGAAGCTTTAAAAAATACCCCCAAGACCCCCTGTAGATATATTTGTACATTTTTCGGTAGAAAAAATTTCCGGCCGAAGGCCGGTTCATCCTAAATTACAGGCTCGCTATCGCTCGCCAGGAAAACATCGAGACCTAAATGGTACGAAAGGTCTTAAAATCGCCAAACTAATGGGGTTAGACATGAGGGAGAAGGGAGTCCAGAAAAAAAAAAATCCCCTTAACCTGACCTAAATCTAGCCTCACCCCTCTAGTAGCTTCACCCCCCATCCACCGTTATCCAATTCCCTCTCATCCATCCAAACCTCGTAGCTTCACCCGAATCAACCTTACCTCTCTTGTTGCTTCTTTTCTCATCCATCATTATCCGTTAATACCCTCATCCAACCTCTAGACCCTCACCCGAATGCAACCTTACCTCTCTTGTTGCTTTTTTTTCATCCATGGTCATCCGCCAATGCCCTCATCCAACCAAACCTCGAAACCTCATCCGAATCCAACCTTTGTTCTCGTGTAGCTTTTTATTAACTCTCGCAATTTATTCAACTTCAGCCCTTATCCATATATCGATTCGCATCCAACATTCCTACTTCTCTTCCTGCCTATTGTCATTCCTCTTGTAGTTAATCATCTCTCTTGTAGCTTCACCTCTCTTGTAGATTCACCTCTTTTGTAGATTCACCTCTTGTAGCTTCACTCTTCTTGTAGCTTCACTTCTGATGTATCTTCACCTCTGTTGTAGCTTTACTTTTATATTTTAGTTTCACCTCTTGCAGCTTTATCCCTCTTGTAGTTTCACCTTTCTTGTAGCTTCACCTCTGTTGTAGCTTCACCTTTCTCCTAGTTTCACCTCTTTTGTAAAACTTGCTACCGGTATGTTTCTACATCAAACATATTGACATTTATTGTATTATGGAAGTATTCTGTAATACATTACATCATTAGTCCTGAGCAAACAGTGAAAGATATATGCAACTGTTTGCAGTAAAACCAACTAAATCATAAAAAAACAGATAAATGTGGTTAAATAATTACACAAATGTTATTGTTGTAGTGAAAACATACTTGTTCACCCTAGTCACCCCTTCCCTGGTCCTAACTTCATTTGTAACTGGTCACCCTTTACCCAACTTCACCCCTCTTCTGACTTTCACCCCTGTATTTTAAAACCACACGTAAGTGCTTCCCTAACCCCATATCGAATGAAGATAAAACAACTGAGTGCTAATTTGTTATAAAGGGCTAAATATTGTTCAGTTTCAGAAAGATCACTATTTGTTGCCCTCTTCTGATCTTCACCCTTCCGTATCTCGCCCCAAATGTAAATTTTCACCCCCACTCAACTTCACCCCTCTTCTGACCCTCACCCTTCACTATCTCTCCCTAATGTAACTTGTCACCCTTCACATAACTTCACTTCTCTTCTGACCTTCACCCTTCACCATCTTACTCCAAATGTAACTTCACCCCTCACCCAACTTCACCCCTCTCCTGACCCTCACCCCTTGCTATCTCAACCCACTTCTGACCCTCACCCTTCAGTATCTCACCCCTTATGTAACTTTTCTCCATTCACCCAACTTCACCCCTCTTCTGACTCTCACCCGTAACTATCTCTCCCCTAATGTAACCCCTCACCCTTCACATAACTTTCTCTTCTGACCTTCACCCTTCACTATCTTACACCGAATGTAGCTTCACCCTTCACCCAACTTCTGACTATCACCCCTTACTATCTCGCCCTTATTATTACCTCACCACTTATACCTCTCCATCCGATAACGCTTGTGTGTGTGTGTGTGTGTGTGTGTTTATTATAACTACAGTACTGCCAGACGAGTGTATCCAGATAGGTAATTATCTTAAGCAGCTTAAATTTTTTCCCTTTTTAGAGAGTAGCTGAGTGAATGTTGGACTATCGTTACGGTATAATTGTCTAGGTTAGAATCTCAGTGTGGGGAGGAGTCGAACCTATACACATGCGATCCTTCTCACAACAGGTTATGGTTCTACCAACATTTAAGAATAGGTGCATGGATGGTGTCCAATTTACTTGCCGTACTGTCCCAAGGTTTCTTGTACCAATTCTGTTACTCCCAGAGAAGCCCTTGGTGGTGTAGCATCCAATAAACTGACTCTCTACTCTGCACTTGAGGATTCTCTACAAATCGTCCTACAGTCCCAGCTTACTCTAGGTCAACAAGCATTCATGAAATGTATAATTATATAACACTGTACTTCTTTAGAATGGATCGTCCAGTTGATAATAAGTAGTTATTAGATGGAGGATTACACCAATAAGCCGTCCTCTATGTAGCACTAATCTCCATTAGGCTACTCAGACACTGAAGTGGTACTTTACCTACCTCTAGGTTTTACCTAATTCAATGTGACACCACAAAACACTACTTGGCAACACCTGGCACTATCTGACAGCACCTGACACTACTCTTCACTACCTGACGCTATTTGTCACTATTTGACACCACCTAGCAATACCTGGTACTTCCTGACGCTACCTGGCACCACCCGACACCGCCTAGGACCACATGACACTCCCTGATGCCTCCTGACACTACCTAGCAGCACCTGATACTATCTGGCTCCACCTGACGTTACCTGCCACTTAGCTGTTACCACCTTACACTACCTAGCACCACCTGACACTACCTGGTACCATATGACACTACCTGGTACCAGATGACACTAACTAACACCACCTGAATCTAACTAGCACTAACTAACCTACCTCTACCTAGCTAACACTACCTGACATTACCTCTACTGCATGACTATATCTAGCACCACCTGACCAAACCTAACACCAACTGACACTAACTAGCATCACAAAACATTAGCTAAAACCACCCGAACCCTATTAACTACAACCACCTGGCCACACCTAACACCAGCTGAACCTAACTTATTTCACTTGTGCCTAACTAGCACCACCTGAACCCAACCTAAAACCACCTGATACGAGCTAACATAACTAGACCCTAACTAGCACTACTTGACGCGAACTATAACACTGATGTAACTCTACCTAACACCACCTGAACTAAACTATCACCACCTGAACCTAACCATAGCACCATCTGAATTTAACTCTCACTACCTTAACTTAACTATCACCACCTGAACCTAACCATACCACCATCTGAAGTCAACTATCACCACCTGAACTCAACTATCACCACCTGAACCTAACCATAGCACCACCTGAACTTAACTATCGCCACCTGAACCTAACCATAGCACCATCTGAACTCAACTATCACCACCTGAACCTAACCATAGCACCATCTGAACTCAACTATCACCACCTGACCCCAACCATAGCACCATCTGAACTCAAGTGTCACCATCTGAACTCAACTATCACCACCTGAACCCAACCGTAGCCCCATCTGAACTCAACTATCACCACCTGAACCCAACCATAGCCCCATCTGAACTCAACTATCACCACCTGAATGAACCCAACCATAGCCCCATCTGAACTCAACTATCACCACCTGAACCTAACCGTAACCCCATCTGAACTCAACTATCACCACCTGAACCCAACCGTAGCCCCATCTGAACTCAACTATCACCACCTGAACCCAACCGTAACCCCATCTGAACTCAACTATCACCACCTGAACCCAACCGTAGCCCCATCTGAACTCAACTATCACCACCTGAACCCAACCATAGCCCCATCTGAACTCAACTATCACCACCTTGTTAACTTTAATGCTTCCAAAACCCAATTTCTCCATCTATCTACCCATCAGGATCTCCCAGCGGACTATCCCTTATTCTTCAACAATACAAAAATCAACCCTTCATCTTCTCTCAATATTCTTGGTGTCTCTTTTTCTTCTGCTCTCATTTGGAAGGACCATATTACCAGTCTTGCTAAGGCAGCCTCCCAGAAACTGGGTGTGCTCAACCGCCTTAGAGGGTTCTTTTCCCCTGCACAGCTTCTTGCTCTGTACAGGGGCATAGTGCGCCCTTGCATTGAGTATTGTTCACATGTGTGGGGAGGTTCCTCTCACACCGCTCTCCTAGATAAAGTTGAAAGGAAGGCCTTTCGTATCATTAACTCCCATCCACTCACCAACTCTCTGCAATCTCTCTCTCCGCTGCAATGTTGCATCTCTCTCGCTATTCTATCGCTACTATAATAATCAGTGTTCCTCAGAGCTATCCCAGTGCATACCACCTCCTTTATGTAGGGCACGTGGTACCCGTCTTGCAACTCAATCTCACCCCTACTCTGTGCAACTCTCCAACCCAAGAGTGAAACGTTACTCTCAAACTTTCTTCTACTCAACAGCTGAGCTCTGGAACTCTCTTCCAGAATCAGTCTTTCCCTCTTCCTATTACTTAAATTGCTTCAAACTCCGTGTGTCCAGGCATTTTGGCTCGAACGTCCCTTGATTTTGGCCCTGTCACTCTTTCAACTATGGGGGAGGCACTCGCTATAGGCAGTTATGCCTTTTGCCTCCCTCAATCACATAGAAAAAAAAAAAAAAAAAAAAAAAAAATGAACCCAACCATAGCCCCGGGGCATCTGAACTCAACTATCACCACCTGAACCCAACCATAGCCCCATCTGAACTCAATTATCACCACCTGACCCTAACCATAGCACCATCTGAACTCAACTATCACCAAATCTCTAGTGCTACCGCGGCTTGAATTCTGTAGCGTATTAACATCCCCATACAAAGCAGGTGAAATAAACGACGTAGAGAGTGTACAAAGAAATTTCACTTCGCATATAAGTTCGATAAAACATCTACACTATTGGGAGCGTTTAAGAGCACTGAATCTGTACTCACTGGAACGTAGAAGAGAATGTTACCTAATAATATACACGTGGAAAATCGCAGAGGGTTTAGTACCAAACCTACATACTCCGATAGTCATGAAATTCAGTGATAGGAGAGGCTGGGCATGCGAAATCCCCCGGATGAATAACAGGGGTGCTATGGGCTCTCTGCGAGAGGGCTGGTTATCACACAGAGGCCCACGTCTCTTCAACAAACTCCCACGGCGAGTAAGAGACATGAGGGACATCTCGTTAGACAACTTCAAGAGAGCCCTAGATGTCGAACTGCAAAAAGTGCCAGACGAGCCCATCCTCGCAAGGGAGCGAGCTGTCGCTTCAAACAGTCTACTGTACCAAATCACCACCCATAACGTGGGGCGTCGCGCTCCTTGGTGCCGCTAGAAGAGCGGCGAACACATCCAAAGGTATCCATAGGTAAGGTACCACCTGAACCCAACCATAGCCCCATCTGAACTCAACTATCACCACCTGAACCCAACCATAGCCCCATCTGAACTCAACTATCACCACCTGAACCCCAACCATAGCCCCATCTGAACTCAACTATCACCACCTGAACCCAACCATAGCCCCATCTGAACTCAACTATCACCACCTGAACCCAACCATAGCCCCATCTGAACTCAATTATCACCACCTGACCCTAACCATAGCACCATCTACCCCCCCTACCCACCCCTCCCCTGACACTGTAAACAAGGCACTAAAATAAAGCGACTCATTACCCCGGACTCCAGTGCCGCCCCTCCGAAAAATTATTAAACCGCCGTAAATTGATCGTGGCATAACAAGGTGGCCCTAATTAGTTCCATGGCGGTAGGAGGAGGGGGGGGGGGGGGCAGGAGGGAAGATAGAGGGAGGGGGCACACACATACACACACACGGGGCAGGCTAATGATGGCCTTTTTAAGCGTCCCAGTGATATGGTTCCGTGTTACAGGCGAGAGGGGGAAAACACCATCACCTCCTCCACCACCATCACCACCACCAACATCGCCACCAGCAACATCGCCGAATACT
>CM064480.1:56379193-56551693 GCA_032716605.1 Paralithodes platypus | reverse complement strand
TGAAGTGTCCCTCATATGATTGTAATATATTTGTGGTACTATTATTGCATAATAATTTATGTACTTCGAAATATTAGTCACATCATGTATGTAATAATTGTATTCAGCTAACTATGATCTCAATAACCATTGATGTAAGAAAACATGAATGGTCTCCTCATATGATTGCACTAGTTTTGTAGTGCTATTATTTACCTGTCAATTAATAATTCAGTCACATTTGTTTTTTGTTTTTTTGTTTTGTTTTTCATGAGCACGTATATACGTATATCAAATGAGGAAACTATAATAACACATCTGAATGATGCCTACCTGATTTATAAACACAAAAATGAATGTAACCAGACGACGATACTGTTGTTACAGTAGAATAATGGCTCTTTGAGCAGTATGTATTGCCTTACCAGTGGTTGTCCCCTTATTATTATTATTATTTTATTATTATTATTGAAATACCACAGGAACGAAAATTCCTGGGAGCGAAACTTCCACCCCCAACGAGATCCCTCTCTTTCTACCACCTCCCTCCACATGTTACACTTCTCGTTAATCACAGTCTTCTAATATACAATAGAAAATCACGAAGTTCTGTGGATCGACCTACACCTGCCGAGGACAAGACCCATCACAAGTGGGGTATGCTATAGGCCACCAGCCGACACACAATTCTTGACCAAATTTGAACGAACTTTGTCATCGCTAGACCCTCGGAATGAATCCATCATACTTGGGGATTTTAACCTGTGTTACAAACAACGAAATGATAGGCTTGTACGAGAATATAGGCATATACTGACAATGCACAATCACAAACAACTCATCACAACCCCCACACGTATCTCTGAGAACACTGCCACAATATTAGACCACATAAACTGTAACAGAGAGGACAAAATATCTCAATCAGGGGTTATACAGACTGGGATAAGTGATCACTTCGTCACATATTGCACACGGAAAACCACAAAAATTACCCTAGAGAATCACAAGGTTATCAAAACAAGGTCACTCAGAAACTACAATAAGGAAACATTTCTGGACATTTTATGGAATACAGACTGGTCTCCAGTGTTTGGAAGTACAAACGTTAATGACGCATGGGTTGGCTTCAGAACCATCATCACAAACATCCTAGACGAAATAGCTCCTCTGAAAGACATACGAATTAAAGCAAGGTCAGACCCATGGATCAACAATGACATACTACACCATCTGGAACACAGAGACAATCTGTTAAAAAGGCTAGCGAAACATAGACAGGATCAAGGTCTGAAACATGAGTTCAACTGGGCCAGAAATAAACTAAGTAGGAAAATGAAATCAGCGAAAACTAATTATTTTCACAATAAGGCAGAGGAATATCAGAATAATGAAGAAACTATGGAGGCACCTAAAAACAACAGGCTACAGCAACAAGACAATGGATTCGTCTAACACTAATATTGCTCTCACCATTAATGATCAGGTTTGCCACGATAAACGACAAATTTCAACCTACTTCAACTCCTTCTTCACTTCCATAGCAAACACACTTGCACAGAACCTACCTCAACCTCTCAATAAATACACGACAACAACGGCCACCTTTCGTAATTTCTACAGAGATAAAGACATACACCCGAACACATTTGGATTGCAAAATGTTACACCAAAATACACTTTTGACGAGCTGTCTAACCTAAATGTACATAAGAGCACAGGACCAGACAAAATTCCTGCCAAATTTCTACGAGATGGAGCCATTGGTATAGCAGGCCCCCTAACCCACATCATCAACTTGTCAATTAACACCAACACTGTACCTGCTGAACTGAAGGAAGCTATTGTAACCCCTCTATTCAAGAAAGGAAATAAACTAGAAGTTGGCAACTACAGACCAGTTAGCATATTATGTATTGTATCTAAAATCCTTGAAAGAGCGGTATACACCCAAATTGAACACTACCTCAAACAAAATGATCTATTCTATAAGTTTCAATCAGGTTTCAGATGCATGTACTCGACAGACTCCTGTCTCATCCACTTAACGGATCACATTCGTAAAGAAATGGCTAAAGGTAACTACACCGGTATGGTTCTTCTTGATCTACAAAAAGCGTTTGACACAGTAGACCATGATATCCTATGTAATAAACTACAAGCAATGGGCATAGGGTCTGTGAACTGGTTTAAATCTTATCTTAGTGGTAGAACCCAAAGAGTCAAAATTGATGATAATATATCTGATCCTATGCCAATTAACTGTGGGGTCCCGCAGGGAAGCATCCTTGGTCCCTTACTCTTTCTCTGTTATGTGAACGACATGGAACTGAGCGTCTCATGTAAATTATTACTGTATGCAGACGACAGCGTGCTTCTGGTTTCAGGAAAAGACCCAATAAGTATTGCCGCTTCACTTTCCAAAGAACTAGCATCATGTAGTGAATGGCTAGTGGACAATAGACTATCTCTTCACCTGGGCAAGACGGAAGCCATCTTATGTGGAACAAAACGCAAACTGAAAGACATTGTGGGCTTCTCGGTCAACTGTAATGATATTCCTATAACAACAGTGTCACAAGTTAAATATCTCGGACTGAAACTGGACGCGAGTTTGTCAGGTGAAACAATTTTGGAATCTATCCTGAGTAAGTGTAGAGCACGTATAAAATACCTGTATAGACAGGTGGGATGCTTGCCCGCGGCGACCAAAAAGACCCTCTGCCAAGCGCTTGTTCAATGTCATTTTGACTATTCTGTGTCATCCTGGTACTCTGCATCATCTAAATCAGCACAGCACAAACTTCAGGTCACTCAAAATAAAATGGTTAGGTTCATGCTGAACCTAGGACCCAGATCACATGTTGGTCAGGAACAACTTCAGTCACTAGGTATGCTCAATGTCTCTGACAGGGCCAAACAAATCAGGCTCACTAATGCCTTCAAAATTTTCTATGACAGAGTTCCAGACTATCTAAAGAATGATTTTGTTAAAGCAAATGAGAGCAGTGGACATAATACAAGAAACAGGATGTTTAATTTTAAGGTCCCGAGAATCCAAGGACAGGGTAAGCAAACATTCTTCTTCACTGCCATCAAAGACTGGAACGACCTACCCCAGTCAGTCTGTGAAAAGAGAACACTGTATTCCTTCAGACGTAGCCTGAAGGAACACCTGAACCGGACAGCTGCGAGAAGGGAGCACCAAGCTTATGTCTACTACTAAATACGACATAAGAGATAGACAAACCAAACTGAAATGATTACTGATTATGGATTACTGATATTTACTATAGGATGTAAGGTATCTTAAAATAACCCCCTAGAAATAGTTTCTCTAAAGTATCTATTTCTTTATCCTCCCCATTTCCCCAGCTAACCTAATCCCATAAGGACCCCAATGGAAATGCGCCTAACGGCCTTATTGGGCTATCCTTAGTTGGAATTATGCAAGGCTGGTACATGTCATTTTTGTAACATACTATGTGGTACCAACTCTGTAAATTGCTAACTGAATAAATATTATTATTATTATTACAAATCACATTTCCTTACCCTCTGACATTCTTGAAATACCCACTAAGTATATTCAATTAGATACCAACCATGCAGACTATAATACGTTCGTTGTGTATAGTATAGGTCCGAGGCGATCTCAAGACACCTTAGCTCCCAGTGCACAACGAATCGGATCATGATTATGTCCGCCTGTATTAAATTATTATTATGTTGATTTATACCATTGCCTATTTTTGTAATAATTGTATTCAGCTAACTATGATCTCAATAACCATTGATGTAATGAAAATATGAACAGTCTCCTCATACGATTGCACTAGTTTTGTAGTGCTATTATTTACAACCTGTCAATTAATAATTCAGTCACTACAAGCTTTCTTGCTTGCTTTTTTTTTTTTTTTTTTTTTGAGATACGTATATACAGACCATGTGACAATTAAATGAGGAAACTATAATAACACATCTGAATAATGCCAACCTGATTTATAAACACAAATATGAATGTAACCAGAGGACGATGCTGTTGTTTCAGAGGAATAATGGCTCTTTGAGCAGTATGTATCGCCTTACCAGTGTGGCTTGAATACTGTAGCGTATTAACATCCCCATACAAAGCAGGTGAAATAAATGACGTAGAGAGTGTACAAAGAAATTTCACTTCGCATATAAGTTCGATAAAACATCTACACTATTGGGAGCGTTTAAGAGCACTGAATCTGTACTCACTGGAACGTAGAAGAGAACGTTACCTAATAATATACACGTGGAAAATCGCAGAGGGTTTAGTACCAAACCTACATACTCCGATAGTCATGAAATTCAGTGATAGGAAAGGCTGGGAATGCGAAATCCCCCGGATGAATAACAGGGGTGCTATGGGCTCTCTGCGAGAGGGCTGGTTATCACACAGAGGCCCACGTCTCTTCGACAAACTCCCACGGCGAGTAAGAGACATGAGGGACATCTCGTTAGACAACTTCAAGAGAGCCCTAGATGTCGAACTGCAAAAAGTGCCAGACGAGCCCATCCTCGCAAGGGAGCGAGCTGTCGCTTCAAACAGTCTACTGCACCAAATCACCACCCATAACGAGGGGCGTCACGCTCTTTGGTGCCGCTAGAAGAGCGGCGAACACATCCAAAGAAGAAGAAGAAGAAGTGGTTGTCCCCTCACAGGATGGGGGGCGCTGCTCAATAAACTCGCCCCTCGGGGCAAAATCAAAATCAATCTCTCTCTTTCTGTGGAAGAGGTTTCCAGGCTCGCCCCCGCAAGCACTACGTACGTCATCCACGTTGGATCTAACGATGTCCAATGGACGCGGTCAGAGGAACTACTTTGCAAGTACCGGCGGCTGATCAGGTCCTTCAAGGAAAAATCTAATAGAATCTTAATTTCAGGAATTGTTCCCCGGATTGATGTAGAAAATCGATTCTACAACATAGCTACCAGTACAAATCGCCGACTAGCCAAACTCTGCAGGGAGGAGGACATCGGCTTTGTCGACACGTGGGATCATTTATACTATGATAAATCTTTGTTTTCAGGAGATGGTGTACATCTCAATGAAGTAGGAGCTGCACGTCTTGGTCGTCTGCTGAACGATGCAGTCAAGGATTTCCGTTCAAAAAACGGGGTCAACCGGGGGTATCCGGGGGTAGTGCAAGTCAAATACGAACTGAAAATTCAGACAATGCACAATCAGTAACATCCAACTCTAATACTCTTAAGGTGTTTTATGTAAATGCTCGTAGCATACGCAATAAATTTTCAGATTTGAGGAAATCGTGTTTACAGAACATTATGATATAATCGGCATTACAGAATCTTGGTTAAATACGAAAGACAGAGACTTTTTAGCCGAATATACGCTTCCTGGTTATGCAATGTTTGAGAAAAGTCGGATCAATAGAAATGGAGGAGGAGTTCTGTTTTTTATAAACGAAAGTCTTAATCCCGTCTTAATGTCAAAACCTCAAATTGCGAATATAGACATATCTTACGTACTATTAAATAATAAACGAGGAACTAAAATAACACTAGCTTTATTATACAGACCCCCAGCTCAATCAGTGCAAACTGACAGTGAAATTTATGAACAAATTGCAGAAATAACAACATACAGGATACCGTAATTCTTGGCGATTTTAACTTACCCGTGACTAAATGGGGCGATATTCTTACTTCACACTCTGGACACGACCTCTATGCTAACTTGCAAGAGAGTTCACTTTTTCAATTTGTACAATCTCCGACCCGTGGTAATAATGTGCTTGACCTTGTACTCGCAACAAAAGAAGAATTAATAGAGAATTTGAATGTTGGTGAGGAATTCAGTAACAGCGACCATCGTACGATAACTTTCACTTTAAAGTTTACTAGTAACAAATCAAATAGCAGCATTGAGAAAGCCCCTAATTTCAAGAAAGCAAATTTTCATAAACTTAAATCAAAGCTTAAAGAAACTGACTGGAGCTTTCTGACTAACAATAACGACATAAATACATCTTGGGAGTGTTTCACAACCACTTACCTTAAGGCAGTGCAAGACTGCATACCATCGAAAATACGGCGTCCAGGCCATAATGATAAGCCCAAATGGTGGAATAAAGATATTTCAGACTGTCTGCTTGCTAAAAAATTTGCTAATGATAGATTAAAATCCTCACAAAATGACGAGGAACGAGTGAAATTTGTAGAGCTACGACGCAAAGCCAAAAAGTTAATTAAGCAAAGTAAAAAGACCCTGGAGTTACATGTTGCGAATCAAAGTAAAACAAACCCGAAAGAATTCTATAGTTATATCAGAAAGAAAATAGTAGTTACTTCAACTGTTGGACCGTTCGTCGATGAAAATGGAGAATACACCAAAGACGAAGTACAAATGAGTAATGCCCTCAATACCTTCTTTGCATCAGTTTTTACAACCGAAGATCTCAGTGATATCCCTACACCATCGCCAATTCAGATTGATAATTCAGATGTTCTAAGCAATATCACCGTTACAGAGAGAGAAGTATTGAATTGTTTAGATAAACTCAAGGTAAATAAAACGCCTGGACCTGATACAATCTCGCCTAGAGTTCTAAAGGAAGCTAAGAATGAGCTCTCCAAACCACTGACATTGCTATTCAATGCATCCTTGCAGTCTGGGACTATGCCTGATCAGTGGAAGCTAGCCAACGTAACACAGATATTAAAAAAAGGGAGCAAATCCCTACCCAGTAACTATCGTCCAATTACCTTAACCTCAATTGTATGTAAAATGCTAGAAACGGTCATAAGAGACAGACTCGTAAATCACTTAGAGGCAAATAACTTACTTAAAGATACTCAACACGGCTTTCGTAAAAACGTTCCTGTTTAACAAACCTCTTAGACTTCTTCCACGATATCCTCAACCTCTGCGATGAGAGTAAAGCTGTAGATATTATATACCTTGATTTTCAAAAGGCCTTTGACAAAGTTCCCCACAAACGTTTACTGCTAAAACTAAAAGCGCATGGAATACAAGACGGTGTGTTGAAATGGATAGAAAATTGGCTCAGCGACAGAAAGCAAAGAGTAGTCATAAACGGTAAGGCATCTAAATGGACCAATGTAAGTAGCGGGGTACCCCAGGGATCGGCACTAGGACCAATTATCTTTCTAATTTACATCAACGACATAGATGAGGGTCTCACCTGTACAATCTCAAAATTTGCTGATGATACAAAAATTGCAAATAGCGTACTCTCAAAAGAACAAGTTGACGATAAGCAACACAATCTAGGGGAGGTGTGGTGGAGTGGTCTTGCCACTGGCCTGGTAATCCAAAGGTCCCGGGTTCAAATCCCGATGTATCAATGGGAAGATATTATTGGGATGGAATTTGTGCTGTACCTAGTATCAGTGCATTACCACAAAGCCCACCGAAACGTCAATACAATACCCTCATTGTTCCCTGATTAAATAGCACTGTATGAATATTCCCATATTCAAAATATGCTATAGGGGTGCAATGCCTGGTGAGTTATCTGCTCAACAGGTGGCGTTGTGTGTGTGTAAGTGTGAGAGTCCGAGTGTAGTGGGTGAGACAGTGAAGCACGGGAACGAGATGGCTTCAGAGATGGGGTCGTTTCGGGCCATGAGTGAGCACCGTGCCTCATGTGAAGGCAAGATGGCAGGTGCTTGTTGTGCTCTACGTGCTTCACATGTCTCACTCCCTAGACTGGAACAAGACCTCACGGGCTTCACTGTTCATTGTAAAGCGGTGAATGTTAAGGCTCTCAGCCTATGCCCGAGAGGAAGTAAGTTGGAATATAGAAAAAAAAAAAAAAGAAAAAAAAAAAAAAAAGAAGATAAATTGTCATGTTGGGCCCAAATTTGGTAAATGAGTTTCAATGCGGATAAATGTAAAGTACTACATATCGGATACCTAAATGAGAAAGCAAACTATTCGATGAATGGTACTCAGCTTAAGAATGTAAACAGAGAAACCGATCTGGGAGTAACAATATCGAGTAACCTAAAACCGAGTCAACAATGTTCAGAAGTTGTTAAGAAGGCAAACAAAATAATTGGCTTTATAGGCAGGTCATTTGAGCATAAATCCAAAGAAGTTATCCTAACCCTTTACAATTCCTTAGTCCACCCTCTTCTGGAATACTGCGTTCAATCCTGGTGCCCTTATTACCAAAAAGATATAAACAAGCTAGAACGAGTTCAACATAGAGTTACCAAAATGATACCTAGCCTAAAGAACAAACCATACGAAGAGCGTCTTAGAGAATTACATCTATTTCCTTTAACCTAGCGCAGATTAAGAGGTGACTTAATTCAAGTGTTCAAAATCATCAAAGGCATGACAATATGAACTGTAGTAAGTACTTCACTATCGACCAATCTAATTATACGCGGGGAAACGGTTGCAAAATTATTGGTAAATCTTTTAACTCACACGAATCTAAGAATTTCTTCTTCAATCGAATTGTCAACTTGTGGAATGGGCTTCCCCGAGACGTTATAGACTGCAGCACCGTTGATTCATTTAAACTCCGCTTAGACAAATATCTCGCATCAAACCCGCGACTGACTGCATTTGTAACTTCCTAATCCTGCCACGGACATTAGTTCCAGGGCAGTAGTTCCCTTTCCAATGTTCCCTTACCCACTCTAAACCACTGTTTGGACACTTGATCCTCAGTGTTTTGGAGGACAAGCAGCCTAGAAGGGTCACTAGACCTGTTGTTGCTTGATTTCCTTTGAACTCCTTTGTACTCCTTTGTACTCTCTCTCTCTCTGTTTGTGTTAGTAAGACTCGTCGCCAGCATTATGTATCATCACATAATAACCATAATAACACTACCATGAAGGTATAATGGTTATCCCCGCTCACCGTCATCGCTAATCTAACGATTGAACTCTGGTGTAATCTTGCTGATCGCGTATAAGCTCACAGTTTTTGTTAACCGTGAATCTCTGGATATATGTTTCAATAGATATTTTGAGGCTGATATAAGTTCCAAATCTAAGCCCACATTAATAATAAGTATTTATCATATGTAGCTTTAAATTAAATAATACCAATTCTCAAATACGAGTAATTTTCCTGTCACCTCTTTCCTTTCTTGTGTCTCTTGCTGATCCTCCCTACCCCTTGTGGGAGTAAGGGTTGGCTACTGAATGACTGTCTGACTTGTATTGGCAATGATTCTGCAACACATGTGTATCATAAATGGATAATATATGAATAGTGATAATTGTATTTATCATAATTGGTGGGACTTTGCTTAGACTGTATACTATTTTGTTTTACTAACCCCATATTATGTTCGTTCAGAGTGGTATATTTTAACCTTAACACTATTTGGTCTGAGGGAGGTATTTTTGGGCCTCCCCTGTTTCTCTTCATTAGTTAAGAGATTTGAAGACGTTCCATCTCATTAGTTTGGCGATAATAAGACGCTTTACCCCATTTAGGTGTCGAATTCTGTCTGGGCGAGCGATAGAGAGTGTAGCTTCGAAGAAATAGCTAGCCTCCTCCCGGCCAGTTTTCTATCGAAAAATGTGCAAATTTAGTTTGAAGAGAGTCTGGGTGGGCATTTGTGTAGCTTGAAGGAAATAATATGAATAATAACAATAACAACAACAACGACCAAGATTATAACAAAAATATCCAATAGGTCTCCTAAATTCCTTCTAGGCTATATGCAGATCCTAACATTGATTTGACAAAATAGCAACAAGCAACAATACATATTGTTGCTTGTTGCTTATTTCGTTATATCAATAAGGCTAGGATCTGCATATCTACATTTTTGTGGGACTACAAAATTCGTCAATAGCTTCAATGATGTAACACTAGAACAAAAACAACAACAACATCAACAACAACAATACCAAAAGGAAAACAACAACAACCAAGTACTACAACTTTCGTCGATATGCATATCCTAACTTCAATGATATAACAACATATACAACGACAACAAGGACCAAGGTAAATAAACACTTGTTGAAGGACTACAGATTTCGTCGCTATGCAGATCCTAACTTAAATGATAAAACTACAGTAACAAGAAAAGCAACAACAACAACAACAACAACAACAATAATCTCTAAAGGACCACAATTTTCGTCGATATGCTAATTCTATCTTCAGTGTTATAACTACAACATCAACAACAACAACAGCCAAGATAAATAAAGTCTTCCTAAAGGGCCCCCAAATCCTGTCGATATGCAGATCCTGAACAGACCACCTCCACCACCGACGGGTGCCCCCCCCCCCATACTCAGTTTATTATTTGACACCCAGTTCTGACCAGTTCTTTATATGGAAGCACCACATCTCGTCTTTCTAACTCTGCATAGACTACATACAACTCCACTTCTATGTAAGTTATGGCTGTTCATGTATTACATTTATATACTGTAGACGTGGAATAGCTTGACGTAAGTTAGATAAGGTTAGGTTTGTTTGGCTAATATTAGTGTGTGACCATTTGTACATGCAATAGAAAAGTTTATAAGTAGGTTGTATGCAAATAATAATTCAAGCTATACCCTCTAAAATCAATACCCTGTCCACTATAAGTAGGCCAGATCTCGACCCCAACCTCTCATAACTCAAAGATTGCTTGAGTAATTGATCTGTTATTTCTACCATTTTGAAAGAGTCGACCAGTAAATAGGTGTGGGGAATTACAGGTGGTTTGATTCAGCTCTCCGTGAGTTATAAGAGGTTAAGATCAATATTCCTGGTCTGATTATAGTGAAAAGATGAAAGTTTAGGTTAGGTTTGGCTAGGTTGACTGACAAGGGGGGGGGGGGGAAATAACCTATGGGCGCAGGGACAGAAGCGAGTTACGTAAAATAAACTCGACCCCGGTAACCTCTCTCTCCCCCCCCCACCCCCACCCCCGCATGCCTCCTCTCTGCCCCCTACCCCTCGCCCCCGCCCCCCCTCCACCCCCCTCGCTACAGTTTTCCGATGGACTGAGGGGGGGGGGGGGGAAACCTGGTCAATAATCTGCTTATGAAAATGTCGGCATTTCTCGGGCCCTCTGACATTAAGCTTCTCCATCTGGCGCTAGTACGACGGGAGGGGGGGGGGGGGGGGAGTTTGAGGAGGAAGAGGGGGACATTTGGGAAGGAAAATAGGAGGAGGAGGACGATGAACAGTAAGGGAAGGTGAAGCAGGAAAAGAATATGCAGCAGACGGTAATAATGACTGTGATGATAAAGATGAACAAATTGAGAAAGAGAACCCCGGGGGTTGAAGCAAGAAGAAGAAGAAGATGAAGAAGAAACAGAAGAAGAAGCATAAATACAATATTAAGTTCACATAAGATTTATTATTTAATGAAACTTGGTTTAATGAAAGTGAACATCGTGAACATATCAATACAACTAGACACTCAAATATAGTTTGATGAGTATGCACCTAGAAAAAAATACCACACGGATAAAACGGGTCCAGAAACTCAAAATTCTGATTGCATGATGATATAATACTATAAATTTATGGTGGTCACGAGGAAACATGGTTACAAATATGGATATTAATATGGATAAGTGGAACTAAGAAAAAGTAAATACAACTGTCGAAGAGTGTGAAAGAGACGTAAGTATATTTGTCTATGTGTTTGAAGGAGACAAGAGACAAAGCTACCTATAACAAATGTCCCCTCCAAAATTGAAAGAATGATAGAGGGCCAAATTAGAATGATTTTAGAGTATTGGAAAGAAGCGAGAGGTGTGTTTGTTTAGTGTAGTGGTAAGAAGAAGAGGTGTGTGTGTGTGAGCTAGCCTGATTACTCTCTATGTATTTCAATTTTATTATATTCGGTTAGGCTATTCAACGCTGGTAGCCTATTATTGCGTATTTCAATTTTTAAAAAAAACTTTTGGTTAGGCTATCGCCCCTGGAAGCCTAATTCTGCGTATCTCAACATTTTTGTTTTCGGTTAGGCTATCACCCCTGATAACCTATTTCTGCATATTTCAGCATATTTGTTTTCGGTTGAAGTGATTGAAGTGTTTTTAAAGTGAGTGAAGTGTTGTAAAGTGAGTGAATTGTTTTTTAAGTGAGTGAAGTGATCTGAAGAAAGTGACTGTCACCATGTCTCGCGCTTGTGCGACCTGCGCCGGTAGGTTTGGTGAGTCCATGTTTGCTACTATCGATCTTCAAGTCTGCCGGCTCTGCCAGCAACGAGAGAATTTTACAGTGAAATTAGATGAAGCCTACAAGATCAACATCCTCACCATGAAGCTGGAATCACTCCAAGAGTTTGTAACACTCAACGTTGGAGTGCCACAAACTTCAATTGTCACCGCAACTCCAGCAGCCACCAACGCCCCAACGTCAACTGCCAACAATTCAACGCCTACAGTAGCCATTTCAGCTGATGTTTCCGATACTCAAGATACAAATAGCGACTCTCTTCCCCCTCAAGACAACTTCCGTGTCGTGAGGAACAACGTTTGCCCCAAGACCAGGAAACACATACCGATTACCGAGTGTCAAAACCGTTTCCAGATACTCGCAGACTCAGATGACGAAGAGGAAATAGAAGAAGTCCGGCTCGTGGGAGACTCGATGATACGTGGTCAGCTCACAGAGTTTTGCGCCAGGGCACCTAAGACCAGGAAGCGTTTTTGTATCCCTGGTGGTGGTGTGGATGACGTAGTTGCAGCAATTGACGAAGTATCAAAGCTGGCCCCAGCTAATACAATGTACGTCATCCACGTTGGATCCAACGATGTACAGCGAACCCGGTCGGAAGATTTGCTTTTAAAGTACCAGCAGCTGATTAAGTCGTTTAAGGAGAAGTCATCAAGGATCATCGTCTCAGGAATCGTCCCCCGGCTCGGTGTAGAGAGCCGATTTTACAACATAGCCACCAGCACAAATCGTTGTCTAGCAAACCTCTGCAGGAAGGAGAACGTGGGATTCGTCGACACCTGGGACACCTGGGACAATTTCTACTACGATGACTATTTGTTTTCGGACGATGGAGTTCATCTGAACCAGGTGGGAGCAGCGCGTTTTGGGCGTCTTCTCAACGATGCGGTGAAGGATTTTCGGAGAAGAAATCGACTCAGCACAGGACAACCAGGAAGGAGGACCGAAGACAGCGAGGACGGCAATCTACAAAGGAATTAAATACTAATCCGTCAAGAACCGCGAATTTGGATAAAGCTCCACCAACACGACCCAAATTCAAAACCGTCAGGGATAACGACCGAGGACCGAGGACAGCCATGAATGTAAATGTAGATCCGACCAGAACCAATAATTTGAATAAAGACCGTTCCTTGAATCCCAAATCCAAAACTTTGAATGTTTTCTATGCAAACGCTCGTAGCATACGCAATAAATTTTCAGATTTAGAGGAACTAGTGTTTACAGAAAATTATGATGTGATTGGCATAACAGAATCTTGGCTCAATACACAAGATAGAGACTTTTTAGCAGAGTATTCACTTCCCGGTTATGTAATGTTTGAGAACAGCCGAATAAATAAAAATGGAGGTGGCGTTTTATTTTATATCAAAGAAAGTCTTAACCCGACCCTCGTGTCAAAACCTCAAATTGTGAACGTCGACACATCTTTTGTGCTAATAAAGAATAATAAAGGTACAAAAATAATACTTGCGTTAATATACAGACCTACAGCTCAATCAGTGCAAACTGACCGAGAAATTTACGAACAAATTGCAGATATAAGTAACTCACAAGATACCGTAATTTTTGGCGACTTTAATTTACCTGTGACCAAGTGGGGCGATACTCTTACTTCACACTCCGGACATGACTTGTATACGAACTTGCAAGAGAGTTCGCTTTATCAATTTGTTCGAATGCCGACCCGTGGTAATAACGTTCTTGACATTGTACTTGCAACAAAAGAAGAATTGATAGAGAATTTGAATGTTGGTGATGAATTCAGTAACAGCGACCATCGTACGATAACTTTCACTTTAAAGTTTACTAGTAACGAACCAAATAGTAGCATCGAAAAAGTCCCTAATTTCAAGAAAGCAAACTTCCATAAACTTAGAGCTATGTTTAAAGAAACTGACTGGAGCTTTTTAATTAACAATAACGACATAAATACATCTTGGAAGTTATTCGAAACCACTTACCTAAAAGCAGTGCAAGACTGCATACCATCGAAAATACGGCGTCCAGGCCATAATAATAAGCCCAAATGGTGGAATAAAGATATTTCAAACTGCCTGCTTGCTAAAAAATTTGCTAATGATAGATTAAAATCCTCACAAAATGACGAAGAACGGGTGAAATTTGTAGAGCTACGACGCAAAGCCAAAAAGTTAATTAAGCAAAGTAAAAAGACCTTAGAGTTACATATTGCGAATCAAAGTAAAACAAACCCGAAAGAATTCTATAGTTATATCAGAAAGAAAAAAGTAGTTACTTCAACTGTTGGACCGTTAGTCGATGAAAAAGGAGAATACACCAAAGACGAAGTACAAATGAGTAATGCCCTCAATACCTTCTTTGCATCAGTTTTTACAACAGAAGACCTCAGTGATATCCCTACACCATCGCCGATTCAGATTGATAATTCAGATGTTCTAAGCAATATCACCGTTACAGAGAGAGAAGTATTGAATTGTTTAGATAAACTCAATGTAAATAAAACGCCAGGACCTGATACAATCTCGCCTAGAGTTCTAAAGGAAGCTAAGAATGAGCTCTCCAAACCACTGACATTACTATTCAATAAATCCTTGCAGTCTGGAACTATGCCTGATCAGTGGAAGCTAGCCAACGTAACACCGATATTCAAAAAAGGCAGCAAATCCCTACCCAGTAACTATCGTCCAATTAGCTTAACCTCAGTTGTATGTAAAATGCTAGAAACGGTCATACGAGACAGACTCGTAAATCACTTAGAGGAAAATAACATACTTAAAGATACTCAACACGGCTTTCGTAAAAAACGTTCCTGTTTAACAAACCTCTTAGACTTCTTCCACGATATCCTCAACCTCTACGATGAGAATAAAGCTGTAGATATTATATACCTTGATTTTCAAAAGGCCTTTGACAAAGTTCCCCACAAACGTTTACTGCTAAAACTAAAAGCGCATGGAATACAAGACGGTGTGTTGAAATGGATAGAAAATTGGCTCAGCAACAGAAAGCAAAGGGTAGTCATAAACGGAAAGGCATCTAAATGGACCAATGTAAGTAGCGGGGTACCCCAGGGATCGGTACTAGGACCAATTCTCTTTCTAATTTACATCAACGACATAGATGAGGGTCTCACCTGCACAATCTCAAAATTTGCTGACGATACAAAAATTGCAAATAGCGTACTCTCAAAAGAACAAGTTGACGATATGCAACACAATCTAGATAAATTGTCATGTTGGGCCCAAATTTGGCAAATGAGTTTCAATGCGGATAAATGTAAAGTACTACATGTCGGATACCTAAATGAGAAAGCAAACTATTCGATGAATGGCACTCAGCTTAAGAATGTAAACAGAGAAACTGATCTGGGAGTAACAATATCGAGTAACCTAAAACCGAGTCAACAATGTTCAGAAGTTGTTAAGAAGGCAAACAAAATAATTGGCTTTATAGGCAGGTCATTTGAGCATAAATCCAAAGAAGTTATCCTAACCCTTTACAATTCCTTAGTCCGCCCTCTTCTGGAATACTGCGTTCAATCCTGGTGCCCTTATTACCAAAAAGATATAAACAAGCTAGAACGAGTTCAACGTAGAGTTACCAAAATGATACCTAGCCTAAAGAACAAACCATACGAAGAGCGTCTTAGAGAATTAAATCTATTTCCTTTAACCCAGCGCAGATTAAGAGGCGACTTAATTCAAGTGTTCAAAATCATCAAAGGCATCGACAATATGAACTGTAGTAAGTACTTCACTATCGACCAATCTAATTACATGCGGGGAAACGGTTGCAAAATTATTGGTAAATCTTTTAACTCGCACGAATCTAAGAATTTCTTCTTCAATCGAGTTGTCAACTTGTGGAATGGGCTTCCCCGAGACGTTATAGACTGCAGCACCGTTGATTCATTTAAATTCCGCCTAGACAAATATCTCGCATCAAACCCGCGACTGACTGCGTTTGTAAATGAATAACTTTATCCTCCCCTCAGTTACTAACCCATATGTCCCCTACTAACTTCCTAGTCCTGCCACGTTAGTGGCAGGGCAGTAGTTCCCTTTCCAATGTTCCCTTACCCACTCTAAACCACTGTTTGGACACTTGATCCTCAGTGTTTTGGAGGACAAGCAACCTAGAAGGGTCACTAGACCTGTTGTTGCTTGATTTCCTTTGTACTCCTTTGTATGTAGGTGAGACACAAACAAAAACAGATAAGGGAAGTCAGGCAAATGAAACAAGAGTTCCAGCAACTCTTTTATCACTTGCCTATGAGGCCTCCCCTGGATACTGCTCTGCTCGATTGGTGCCTACAATCTCCTCAGCTAACACCACTAATATTAATTGCATAGTGACTATCGCATATATTCTTAAACAATGATTTCCCTTCGCAGCGCCGTTAATTGACAAAATAACTTGAAAACTGACTTTGCCTTTGCATATGGAAATGTGATTCAGTGTAGTCTCTGTACACAACACTCATTTCCACAGTATTCGTTCGGTATCAGGCGGTGAGAAGGGAAGGAATTGTTTAAGGGGAGATTTCCACTTGAGGGACTTTTTTCTTGACCCCTTTCTCCCGCATGTCTAGCCCCATTGCTTTTGAGATTTTAAGACGTTCGCCCCATTAGTTTGGCGATTTTAAGAATTTACGTCCCATTCTGTCAATTATAAGACCTTTCGTGCCATTTACTGTAGGTGTCGATTTTATCCTGGCGAGCGATAGCGAGCCTGTAATTTAGGAGTAACCGGCCTTTGGCCGAGACATTTTTCTACCGAAAAATTTACAAATATATCTTGAAAGGGGGTCAAGGGGGTGAAATTTTTAGATTGCTGGAGGAGTAGGAAACAAACTAAAAACCTCCCCTTAAGAACACGCGCGTATATAACTTAGTTAAACTCCTTCTTGAGACACGGATATACTGAATATATTAATATACAAGATATTAAACCAAATTAAACCCTCCCTTGACAAACTCCTACCTATATAACTTGAATATAACCATAAACGACTAATATTAAGAAGCTTACGTTTCTAATACTAATTCCATAGTGGCAATATAACTAGATTAAGGGGAGATGGGCCGGTTTTCTGGACCACTTTCTCCCTCATGTTTAGCTCCATTAGTTTTCAGATATTAATATGTTTGCCCCATTAGTAAGTCGTTTTTAAGACCTTTCGCCTCATTTCTTCGTCAATATTTAGACCTTTCGTGCTATTTAGGTGTCGATTTTTTCCCTAGCGAACGATAGTGAGCCTGTAATGTTGGAAGAACCGGCCTTTGGCCGGGAAATTTTTCTACCGAAAAATGTACAAATTAATCTAGAAGGGGGATCTAATGGATGTTTTTTTTTTTAATTTGATGGAGGTCTAGAGAGGAAACTAGAAAAATAACGAATACATGTCCAAAAAGTTAACCATCCCCCCTTAAAGCCATTCTTGACAAACTACGACAGGAGATCGAGACACCAAGGACCCTTATTAAAGCTATAATACTGGATCTGATAACCAAATTAAACCCATTCTCAACAAACTATTACACACAATTCAATAAGCTTACATTATCAGTACTAATCCCGTCGAGATAATACTTTTAACCCCTTCAGCACCATGATGTGTTTTGACCTTTTATTCTAGCTAAAGTTAGACGATTATATGTAGTTTAGGAAGGACCTATGTTATTAAAAGGGTTTATTGAAATGGTATTTACTATTTACCCCTTTGAGTCCTAGAAGTACATAATAAGCTGAAGACGTCTATTAAGTGATATTCTAACTATATTTAGATGTTTTTATGCAGTTTAAGAACGATCTGTGGTAGTAAGTGAGATAGTTCGTAACCTTTGAATTGCTGGAGGCCATTTTTAAAAACTGAATACGATCATCTAATGGTAGCCAGCATAAAGTTAAAAGAATGAAACTGGTACAGAGAGCGTTAAGAGACCAAATACTCTTAAGTGATTAACATTAAAGGGGTAGTATTTGTTTTTGGGTCTATGTATTTATGTATTAAGTTATTTGTTTAGTTTCCTCGCTAGACCTCCATCAAGCTTAACAAAAATCCATTAGACCCCCTTTCAAGATAAATTTGTACATTTTTCGTTAGAAAAATTTCCCGCCCGAAGGCCGCTTCCTTCTAAATTTACAGGCTCGCTATCGCTCGCCAGGCAAAAAGCGACACCTAAATGGCACGAAAGGTCTTAATATTGACAAAGAAATGGGGCAAAAGGTCTCAAAATCGCCAAAATAATGGCCCAAACGTCTAAAAATCTCAAAACTAATATGCTAAACATGAGGGAGAAGGGGATCCATAAAAAGCGACTACCTCCCCCTTAAGGAGCTTACACCGCTAAACTAATTCCGTAGTGACTATATAACGGATTTAAGAGGGAGGTAGTTGTTTTCACTGGACCCCCTTCTCCCTCAGGTTTAATCCCATCCATTAGTTTTGAGATTTTAAGATGCTCGTTCCATTAGTTTGGCAATTTTAAGGCCTTTCGCCCCATAGCTATGTCAATATTAAGACCTTTTGTGCCATTTATATGTCGATTTTTTACTGGCGAGCGATAGCAAACATTTAATTTTGGAGGAACGTATACATTTCACTCGAAGGGAGATCTTGAGGATATTTTATTAAGCTTGATGGAGGTCTAGGGAGCAAACTGAAACAATAATACATACATATGTAAATGAACTATTAATAATTAAATATACCCTCTCCCCTTAATATATTAAATATACCCTCTCCCCTTAATATATTAAATATACCCTCCCCTTAATATATTAAATATACCCTCTCCCCTTAATATATTAATATACCCTCTCCCTTAATATATTAAATAATCCCTTAATATATTAAATATACCCTCTCCCCTTAATATATTAAATATACCCTCTCCCCTTAATATATTAAATATACCCTCTCCCCTTAATATATTAAATATACCCTCTCCCCTTAATATATTAAATATACCCTCTCCCCTTAATATATTAAATATGCCCTCTCCCCTTAATATATTAAATATGCCCTCTCCCCTTAAAGCCAAAATAAGACAGGAGATTCAGACATCGCGGACCCTTCTTAACCCCTTATGTACCGGCGACGTCTTTTGAACTTTAATCTGGCTATTATTAGACGATTTTATTCAGTTTCCAAAGGGCCTCCAGTAATTAGTTGGTTTCGAACTATCTCATTTAATCCTTTTCACTACCACAGATCCGTCTTAAACTGCACAAAATCCTCTAAATATAGCTAGGATATAATGAAAAAGACGTCGCCGGTACAGAAGGGGTTAATCCTATTTGGCCGAAGGGAGAGCCTTTTTTTACCTCTCTTGTTTTGCTCCAGTAGTGTGGAGATTTTAAGACGTTTTACTCCATTAGTTTGGCGATAATAAGACGCTTCATCCCATTCAGGTGTTCATTTTTTTGGGGCGAACGATAGAGAGCCTGTAACTTATAAGAAATCGGCCTTTGACGGGAACACTTTTCTTACGAAGTATGTATTAATTTAGCTTGAAGGGGGTCTGGGTGATAATTTTTTTAGTTTGAAGGAAGGCTTTATTTTTGTTAGCCTAGGAAACCAACTAAAATAAATTGCTGGAAAATGTAAAAACAAAACAAAACAATATCTTCAATAATAATTAAACAAAATATCATACCCCACAAACCGTCAGACCAGATAGCGTTAAAGCTAGCATATTGGATATGATAACCAAATTAACCTGTATAGTACCGGTGATGTCCTTTTCATTATATGCTGGCAACTATTAGACGATTTTAATAAGGTTGGGAATTATGCCTACCTATTAAAAGACTACAGACAGACTATCGTAATTAATCCTTTTAGTTACCGGTACCATATATCTTTCCTAAGCTTCATTAAATCGTCTAAATATAGCCGAAATATAATACAATAGACGCCGCCGGTACAGAAGGGGTTAAACCATCTCTTGACAAACTACTGCACAAAGAAGCTTACACCACTAACACTAATTCTGACGAAACTATATAATCAAATTACACCCATTTTTGACAAACTATTATACAGAGCAATCATTCAGTCACTAAAGCCGGTATCACACGAGCGCTTCTTCCCTCAACATTTATCCTCAACATTGGTCTGGCAGCTTATGAGGTCTACATTTATCACATTTCGGTCATCTAAATGCATCTACCATTAATCTAGTTTCCGATACCAATTCAAAATATTCAATAAATGTTGCCAGAAAAATGTTGACCATTGAATGTTGACTATAAAAGCTCTCGTGTGATACCGCTTAATACTATAGCCCATTCATTATAAGTAGGCCAGAAATAATGATCTATAACCTCTACCACTCAAAAATGACTAGGTAATCAAGCTAATATATACCGGTATTTATTATTTAGGAAGAGTCAGCCAGGATATTGGTGTGGGAATTTACAGCCCATTTACTCTAGCCCTTTTTGAGTTACAGAGGTTACTTGGGGACCGAACCACCACCACCACTCACCGAACTACCACTACTTTTCATTCAACCACCGATACAATTACCACCACCACCCCAACCATCCACCACAGAACCCATACCTACACCCCCCCCCCCCCCTCCCTTCATCCTCAACAGTTTCCAGCAGATCAGATGCGCTTTAAGGGGGGTCACCGTTTTTTTTTTATCTTTCTCTCCTTTTTTCTCTTTCCCTGGCTTGTGTCCATTCGGCCCCATTCAGCCAACTGTTTTAAGACGTTTATCCCATCCAGGTGTCGATTTCTTCCTGGCGAGCGATAGTGAGCCTGAAGATGTCTTGAGGGAATAGACGAAAGTTTGGTGTTAAAATTTTTAAATTCTTCCTGCCAGTTTTACTACATAATTTGATCACACGTATTTGTGATTTATTCTCCATATATATTAAATAATTTACCACCAACACCCATCTCTGTTCTGTTTACTCAATTACTATCACCACCGTCACCATCTAGCCCCACCACCACCACCACCACACCAACTACCCACTACTACTGTACAGCGGACAAACATCCCCTCCTCGAGTCCTCCTACACCCTCGCATCCCCCGTCAAACCCTACCCATTCTGCCCCCACCTCCCCCTCCCCCAAGAGTTTCCAGAAGGCGAAGTGCAGTTTAATACAGCTCCTGGGCCCATTATTATTATATATTTTTTTTTTACCACCACTATCACAACTACAACCACCACCACACACCTCTATTATTTTTGTCTAATCAACTACTAGCACCACCACCACCCGCATCTAGTCCCACAAAGACCACCCCAACTACCCACCACTACTCTTCACCGGACTAACATCCCCCTCCCCCTACCATAATGCCCCGCCGCCCCCCATCGCCCCCTCCCCCAAGAGTCTCCAGGAGGCCAGGTGCGGTTTAATACAGCTCCTGGCCCCACTATAATTATTCCACCATGAATGTAATAACACCAGTGCAGGCCTGGGCTAGTGTTATGCCTTTCCCAGGGACTCGAACCCAAGCGGAGGGGGCCGGCCGGGTTAGTTATAAGCTTGATTATGTAATTAGGTGGCGGGGCGAGGGCGTGTGCTTCCAGTATTATAGCTTTAATAAGGGTCCGCGGTGTCTCGATCTCCTGTCGTAGTTTGTCAAGAATGGCTTTAATTTAGTAATATAGTCACTTTGGAATTAGTTTAGTGGTGTAAGCTTCTTAATATAGTTCGCTTATGCATATATACCTAGCTTCTTATTATTAGTCGCGTACGTTTATTTGTGTCGTAATTTGTTAAGAGAAGGCTTAAGGGGATAGGGTTTAAATTTTGGTTGGTTTGTGTAATTATTTATTATGTTTTTAGTTTCCTCGCTCGACTTCCATCAAGCTTAAAAAAAAAACATAGACTCCTCTTCAAAATAAATTTGTAAATTTGTCGGTAGAAAAATGTCCTGGCCAAAGGCCAGTCCCTCCTAAAATTACAGGCTCGCTATCGCTCGCCAGAAAAACATCGACACATAAATGACACGAAAGGTCCTAATATTGACACAGAAATGGGGTGAAAGGTCTTAAAATCGCCAAACTAATGGAACGAATATCTTAAGATCTCAAAATTAGTGGGGCTAAACATGAGGGACAAGGGGGTCCAGAAAAACGTCCTATCTCCCCTTAATTTGGCTATGATATAATAAAACAAATATTGACAGCTTCAGTATCTTTGGTGTCGTAATTTGTCACGAATGGGGTCAATACATTATATCGTTACTATGGAATTATACTCTGTTCACTATAGGTAGGCTAAAAAACGTGACCCCTACCCTCTGTAAAGCCACTGTCACACGAGCGCTTTTTCCGTCAATTTTCCATGAGCAAGTTTTTTCTCGTATTATTTCGGGACTTTTTTCGCACTGGTATCGGCAACTAGACTGAAGGTAGATTATGTTAGGCGGTTGAATTCTGATATATATTTTTGTTTTAAAGCTTCCAGACCATAATTGCCCGTAAAAATTGCTCGAAAAAGGGCTCGTGTGACATCGCCTTAACTTATAAAGAGGAAATGAGCTGTACATTTCCACACCTATTTGCTGACTGACCCTTCCTAAATGGTAGAATATATTAGCTCGATTACTCTGATCGTTTATGAGTTATAGAGGTTAGGTGTCAATATGTTTGGCCTACTTATAATAAATGGACTATAGTTATCATTGCCATGATATACAGTAAGTGCTAATATAATGTGCCATGGTGACTTCTGTGCTGCGTGTGTGCTATATACAGTAGTAGGCTAATGAATATAATGGTATGTTGTAGTAATGGTATGTGTTGACATAAATGATGATAATGGTTGCAATGGTTGTGGTGGTGGCGTAGAAAGAAGAACTTGTCTGAGTGGTAGTAGTGCGAGTTGTTGTAGTAGGAGTGGTAGTTGTTTTGGTTGTGTTAGTTGTAGTAGGAGTGGTAGTTGTTTTTGGTAGTGTTAGTTGTAGTAGGAGTGGTAGTTGTTTTTTGGTAGTGTTAGTGGTTGTAGTAGGAGTGGTAGTTGTTTTTGTAGTGTTAGTAGTTGGAGTAAGAGTGGTAGTTATTTTGGTAGTTTTAGTGGTTGTAGTAAGAGTGGTAGTTGTTTTTGTAGTGGTTGGAGTAAGAGTGGTAGTTATTTTGGTAGTGTTAGTGGTTGGAGTAGGAGTGGTAGTTATTTTGGTAGTGTTAGAGGTTGGAGTAGGAGTGGTAGTTGTTTTGGTAGTGTTAGTGGTTGGAGTAGGAGTGGTAGTTATTTTGGTAGTGTTAGTGGTTTGAGTAAGAGTGGTAGTTATTTTGGTAGTGTTAGTGGTTGGAGTAGGAGTGGTAGTTATTTTGGTAGTGTTAGAGGTTGGAGTAGGAGTGGTAGTTGTTTTGGTAGTGTTAGTGGTTGGAGTAGGCGTGGTAGTTGTTTTGGTAGTGTTAGTGGTTGGAGTAGGAGTGGTAGTTGTTTTGGTAGTGTTAGTGGTTGGAGTAGGAGTGGTAGTTGTTTTGGTAGTGTTAGTGGTTGGAGTAGGAGTGGTAGTTGTTTTGGTAGTGTTAGTGGTTGGAGTAGGAGTGGTAGTTGTTTTGGTAGTGTTAGTGGTTGGAGTAGGAGTGGTAGTTGTTTTGGTAGTGCTAGTGGTTGGAGTAAGAGTGGTAGTTGTTTTGGTAGTGTTAGTGGTTGGAGTAAGAGTGGTAGTTATTTTGGTAGTGTTAGTGGTTGTAGTAAGAGTGGTAGTTATTTTGGTAGTGTTTGTGGTTGGAGTAAGAGTGGTAGTTATTTTGGTAGTGTTAGTGGTAGGAGTAGGAGTGGTAGTTGTTTTGGTAGTGTTAGTGGTTGGAGTAGGAGTGGTAGTTGTTTTGGTAGTGCTAGTGGTTGGAGTAAGAGTGGTAGTTGTTTTGGTAGTGTTAGTGGTTGGAGCAAGAGTGGTAGTTATTTTGGTAGTGTTTGTGGTTGGAGTAAGAGTGGTAGTTATTTTGGTAGTGTTTGTGGTTGGAGCAAGAGTGGTAGTTATTTTGGTAGTGTTTGTGGTTGGAGTAAGAGTGGTAGTTATTTTGGTAGTGTTTGTGGTTGGAGTAAGAGTGGTAGTTATTTTGGTAGTGTTAGTGGTACGAGTAGGAGTGGTAGTTGTTTTGGTAGTGATGATGGTTGTAGTATGATTAGTAGTTTTATATATTTGTTCTAAGTGCATGATGGAGACAAAAGGCAGTCTGCCTGTACCGAGTGTCTCCCCTAGAGTCAAAAGAGTGACAGAGAGTCAAATTCAACGGACGTTGTGGTCAAAATGCCTGGATACACTAGGTTTAAAGCAGTTTAAGTCATAGGATGGAGGAAAGATTGATTGAGAGAGAGAGTTCCAGAGTTCACTAGTTTGAGTAGAATAAAGACTGAGAAAATTTGCCAATTCTTGGGTTGGAGAGTTGGACAGAATATCGGTGGGACTGTGTTGAAAGGCGGGTGCCTCGCACTCACCGCTAGGGAGGGGGTATGCACTGAGAGAGCTCTGAAGAACACTGATTGTTGTAATAGCGATAAAAGAGTGAAAGAGATGCAACATTGCGGTGTGTAGAAAGAGATTATAGGTAACTAGTAAGAGGAAGTGAGTTGATGAGGCAAAATATTTTAGACTCTACGCTTTCGAGAAGTGCGGTATGGGTGGAACCTCCCCAAACATGCGAAAACATACTCGATACATTGGCGCGCACCATGCCCCTATACAGAGCAAGAGGCTGTCCGGGGGTGAAGAACCCACAGAGACGGCTGAGCACACCCAACTTCTGGGAAGCTGTTTTAGCAAGAGTGGTAATATGATCTTTCCAAGAGAGATTGGATGAAAAAGATACACCAAGAATACCTTTATTAAGAATATTGAGAGAAGTTGTTTTGGTAGTGTTAGTGGTTGTGGTAGGAGCGGTAGGCATAGTTGTTTTCGTAGTGTTAGTGTTTGCAGTAGGAGTGGTAGTTGTTTTGGTAGTGTTAGTAGTTATAGTAGGAGTGGTTGTAGTAGGAGTAGTAGTTTATTTTGGTAGTGTTAGTGATTGTAGTAGGAGTGGTAGTTGTTTTGGTAGTGTTAGTGATTGTAGTAGGAGTGGTAGTTGTTTTGGTAGTGTTAGTGATTGTAGTAAGACTGGTAACTGTTTTGATATTGTGATTGGAAAAGTTAGAAATATTAGTAGAAATAGTAGAAATATTAATAATGTAAGAGAGTGTGAGATAGGATTGGAAAAGCAGCAAATGGGGAGATTGTAGACACCAATTGAGCAGGGCAATGCCCAGGGGAGGCCTCATAGGCATTTGATAAGGAGTTGCTGGAACCCCTGTTTCATTTGTCTGCCTCCCTCACTGTTTATGTTTCACCTACATAGAAAGTAATCCAGCTAACTCTCACAAACATCTCCTCCTTCTATCAATTTCATTACACTAAACAAGCACACCACAATTCTTTCCAATACAACATATAAAGTTTGAAGACCGTCCTTAGTTTGGCTCTGTCACTCTTTCAATTTTTTGGGAGACACTTGTTACAGGCAGCTTTGCCTTTTGTCTCCCTCATACACATAGACAAAAAATCAACTTCATTTTATACTTATGAGACAAATTTTAGCCCTCTTGTATTTCATCCACATCTTTCCACTTTTCATTCTCAATAGACCTTCCATTTATTCCCCCTCCAGCCGTACATTATCTATCATTCGCAATTCTAATTTGTTAAATCCTCTCGTCATGTTCACCGTCACCCACATAATCACACACACACACACACACTCTCTCTCTCTCCCTCGTATGAAATCAAGAACCAAGATGTTACACTTTGATGTTACAACGAGCTTCTTCCCCTACAGTGTGGTGACAATATGGAACACACTGCCAAATAAAGTGTTGGAGAGCGACTTAATTAACATTTTCAAGAAGAGGCTAGACCTCTATCTAGAGGAGGCTGAAGTAATATAGGAATACATAAGAATGCATAAATAATATAAACATATATTAAAATATAAATAAATTACCAAAAAAATAGATAATTTAAAAATAAATACAAATAATATATATATTAAGGCCGGACTACCTTGTGGGGACCACGAGGCCTGTGTATCTATGTAACTCTCTCCGTTCATCTAGCCCTCTATATACCTCTCAGTGATCTCTTTCAACTTGTCACCCTCACCCCCATAGCTCATCATCCCTTTCCTCCCTTCCTCATCACCACAAGCTTCTCCCAGCTATTCACCTTCTCTTCCCATTTTGTTTTATTTTACTTTTCTCTACTGTGACCTCTTGTTTCACTATCAGATATACTTTTGCATTTCCACCACCTCAATTCTAATTCTATCGTTCACATTGTTAATTTTCTAGTATTTTACAACTGTTATTTATTTATTTACGTTTTTTTCATATTTATATTCCTCTTTTCTACTATTTTTCCAAACCTTCACATGCAATCCCACAAAAGAAGGTAGGGAATTACGAGCTCTCTCTTTTCCCAATGCTCCTTTCGATGTCTTCACCTTTTCCGGCATAGAGCTTTGGAGATAATGTAAGAATATTGTTATCTCGTAACGCCCAATGCCTCTTCGATCTCTTTATCCATCTTATTTATGCACACCTCACACCTCTTTTGTCCCGACGCTGCTTTTCTGATTGCTTCAAATTGCACCTTTCTATGATTAATTTTACATATATCCATCTCAGAATTATCATCACGTCCTTTTTATTTCTTTATCACTTCCCATTCGGATGGATTTTAGTATTGTTTTCATATAATTTGCCTTCCATTTACATCGCTTTCTTTGTCAATTTAACTTCCTGTTACCATCGCCACAAGTTCACATCCCTCACAATACGCATTTCTGTCTTCAGTACCCCTCTTGCTCTCTTAGTTTCACATTCCTCGTACCTTTAACTTTATATCCATTATCTGCCTCACCTCAGTCATTCTAATCTTTACAGCAACACTTTCATATCTCATCTCCTCGAATACACTCACCTTTACA
This sequence comes from Paralithodes platypus, assembly GCA_032716605.1. Lineage (NCBI taxonomy): Eukaryota > Metazoa > Arthropoda > Malacostraca > Decapoda > Lithodidae > Paralithodes > Paralithodes platypus. The sequence continues at coordinate 56,524,603 of CM064480.1, read as the reverse complement.
CCTCTCCCCATTCATTTCACGAAACTTGCACGAAACTTGCATTCACTTCACGAAACTTCCAATGCTTTTTGCATCTCTTTTTCTACATCAGCAGTTTTACCTTCGCACCTATAACGTCTACATCTTTTTGTCTGATTAATTTAGTCTAACTTTATAATTTACCCTTTATACCCACCCGCTAATTCACATCCCTTTTTCATATTAACATCTTACTGTCTATCTAGGTATCTTTTATGTTACTTCATCAATCTTCTTACGTTGATATAGTATATAAACATATGCATATAACTTTCACTTTTTTTTTCTTTATTAATCTCGAGAGTCAACGATTTTCCCATCTAATGACCAATCAATTGGTCCTTTCAAAAATGTTATGTTGTACACATGCACATTGGAATTGGGTTATCATTTAATTAATCGCAATTATTTAAATCGCATTAAAACATTATATAATTGCCTATAAAATGTTGTTTAATTATTTCGAAGTTTTCGAGTAGGGCAATGGATGTACTTCAAATTCTCAATTGCATATGCAACTCTCCCATTCTTTATTCTCCTTCCCATTATTATGTGCATATTTGTCTCACATTCACACTACCCTCTCACCGCCATATCCATAGCCCTCTCACCTTCAGATAATTCTCTGTATATCCCTTTAACAGCTACACTCCGCTAACCTTCATATACAGTATATATGCCTCGCACATAATTATATACTATCCCCTCACTGTCATACCCACGCCCTTTCTCCTGAACAATCTCTTTACTTCCATGAAGACAACCTTCTCAACTCCACACTTCTTTCACCTTCATACCCATGCTTCACCTAATCATATTCCCCTCACCATCGTAGTCATTCACCTCACACACCCCTCATATCCATACTCCTCCCATCCCCCTAAACATCTTCCCATCCATACTTCCCCTCTCTCCCCAAAACGTTTTCCCATTCATTCCTCCTCCCTCCCCAACGTACCGCCCCTTACCCTTAACTTTCCTCCTCCCCTCGTCTCTCCCGCCTCCCGTAGCGCCCCCTTGCCCCCCCCCCCCCATCCCCTCCCCCTTACCGCCCCCCTCGCCCCTCTCGACCTACCGTAAACAGCGGCACAAAGGAGGCTGTTAATGCAGACCTCCCCAGCCCATTCTTTTACACCCGCGTGGAGTGGCGGGCTGGGTGATGAGGGAAGGGCCCGGGCTGTATATCCTCTGTTTTCACGCCCTCACATTGCCGCACGCCCTTCTTAGATCTCTCCGGCTGGGTTCTACCTTTTTTACCCTTCTCTCTACTTTCTTTAGGTTTAGCTCTGGTTTTCTAACCTTCTCTCTCTCACTTTCACTCTCACTCACTCTCACTCTCTCCCTTTCCCTCTCTCGCTCTCACTCTCTCTCTCTCTCTCGCTCTCGATCTCGATCTCTCTCTCTCTCTCTCTCTCTCTCTCTCTCTAAAATATTTCAAGATGTCTTAGTTTCACGTGTATTTTCTAGTTTTATCACAATTATTTTCGGTTTGATTTATAATTGCTTCGCTCTTCTTAGACATTTACCAGGATGCTCTGATTGTTTGTTTCTGTTTGGTTAGAATAGTTAATAATATTGTATACAGGTTGATTAAGGGTATAGACTGTTCTTTAGAGATACACCTGTTTTTACAAGTGTCTTTAGTTTTTACTGTAATATAAATAAAAAACAAACAATCAAATAACTTTGTTCTTCTTGTACAATTGTTCCTACGGTTGATCCGTCTGTGTCTCTCTTGTAGAATTTATTCTTAATTGTGTGTTATTATTATTTGTCAAGAACCCATGATACTGTTACTGTACTATAAAGTTTATGATCTTTCGATTGTTATCTCCAGTTAACAGAGTATTCGGAGATTATGTGATCGTTGCTGTCTGTCTGTTTGTTCGTATGCCTGTCTGTTGGGACGGATTTGATTAAATTTCATCAGTACCTTGGTACGAGTAGAACCAATGAATATTTGTCCAACCTCCGATAACCCAATAGAAGAATATATTGACAAGAATATCAATTTGGAATGCTGTACCAGAACCGACCAATCAACGAGCGGCCTGGAGTGCACTGAGAGGTGAGGAGTGTCAGGAAGCGAGCTGTGACATTGAGCGTGTTGATTGGCTGATGACTTTTCCCCCTCAGCAGCTGCTTAGTGATGGTAAACAACACTTTCACTCAAGATAATTTCACCACTAGAGCTCTCCCTACATGAAACTTCGTACAAGCTTCCATTACTATTATGATACAAGTAACCTGGAGTTGGAACAAAGTAAGGGAGAAGAAATATTAAGGGAGAATCAAGCGTTACCTACTGTATGCATGCACTGTCAGGCCAGACACCGCCTCTAAAGTCTCGGACACACCTGGAGGAGCACACTTGGTCACCATGACCCGCCCTGGAAACAACCAAAGGAGAGATCCGGTCGATTCTTCCCCGGCTCTCCAGTTGTAGCGCTGTAACTAAACGAGAGGTTCGGCTGGCCTTTCACTGACTCTGTAAGTGTAGGCAGTGAAGCAGGAGGAGAGGCGAAGGAGAAGGACAGTTGTTACAGGCAGCTTTGCCTTCTGTCTCGTTCATGTACTTAGAAAAAAGCAACAGAAGTGGAAGTATGAGGCGACTGCATTGAAGAAGCACCAAATTGCTCACTATTTTCCTGTAGGTTGTGCATACCTGGCAGCTGTCCAAGCCTATAATACAGCTTTACAACAGAATAGGGGCAGCAGCATTACTTCTGACACCAAAGAAGAACTAAATAGAATGGTGTAGTAGTAGTAATTGTTCCCTAGGCTAGCTGGCTAAACACCCCGAGCTCCTAAGGAAAGCCACAGCCAAGACAGAGTTTTCCCACTAAGTTCTCAAGGAGTGTGTGTTGTGTTGTTAGTGTAAGTGGTTGTGTGTCATGCAGTCTTCCATAATGTGTTTGATATTGTGCGGTGTGTTACAACCCATACAGGTGTCCTGGATGGCGTTGTGCAGCCTCTTCTGATAACTCAGAAGGGCTGGATGGTGCCCATATCGCAGCCTAGCAAGGTGGACTCTGTCCTCACGGGAAAGGAGGGTTTCTGAGGGATAGACTTCAGGGGGCCGTGCATGTAGCTTAGTGTTGTCTGAGTGACTGGATGGATCGGTGGGTGATTTGAATATGTATATGCTTCTGGAGGCTAACTTGGGGTGGGCAAGATGGGAGTGAAGACAGTATTTGTGTATGATAAAGAGTGCTAGGTATTGTTTCGATGTTTCTTGGTGTGTCTGGATATTCTGCCATGTAGTGTAGTGGGTGATGTTGGTTTGTGGAGGCTGTGGCGATAAATTGTGTGCCTCTCATATGAAGGTGATCCTTGATTTTGAGAATTTTGGTTTCCTGGTACAGATGGTAACTGTGCATCCAATAATTATTTTGAGGGCTTTGTTTTGTATGGTCTCTAGGGTGTTGTGATGTGTTTCAGTGAGGTTTGAGGCCCAAGGAGGTCTAGCATATTTCATCACTGAACATATATATTGTTTGTATACTGTGGTGGTCGTTTCTTTGTTATGTCCGAACTTTGTATGGGCAAGTGACTTGAGGGTGTTCAGTCTAGGTGTCATTTTTTTTTTTATGCTTGTAATATGTTGTATAAATTACATTGATAAATTGTATGTTACACCAAGGATTTTGTGTGTGTGTGTGTTTTATGGGGATGTTTTTAAGGTGAGGTGAGGGATATGACTATGTTATACTTTCCAGTATGAGAGAAGGGTTGCTGTAGATTTGGCTGGGGCTAATTTGAGTCTGTTTGCGGTGAACCAGACGTGTAGTGTGTTTAGGTATGGTTGGAGGAGTTGTGCGGCTATGTTTGCATCTCGATGTGCACATATGAGTGTTATGTTGTCTGCATATGAGGCTGTGTGTATCTGGGGTGTGTGGGGTATGGGTAGGCTGTGCATGTATAGGTTGAAGAGTGGTGGTGTCTAGACTGATCCTTGAGGGACTCCGTTTGTAAAATTTCGGATGTTCGATGACTGGCCAACATATCTTACATGAGCATATCTACCTGCTAGATAGTTGGACAGCCTTTTTTGTTTGTTATTGTGCATGTTTGTGTTGAAAATTTTGTTTGTAAATTTGTGGCAGGGAATGGCATCAAAAGCTATATTAATGTCAATTGTAACAAGAAGTGTTCTGTATGGTGACCTAGCTGAATTGATGCCATCAAAAACTTTTTGTTCTAAATCGGTCACATTCAAACGAGGAAGTCCATTAGAGGATGGGGACCTCCTGTTAGGTATTAATAAGACTTCACATTCCGATTCACGACTTAATAATTTCTGTGTGTGTTTTTTTTCTTCTCAAATCAGTACCACCAGAAAGATATTTTAGCTCATAATATAAATATACACTTTTCATATTATATCACTTAATAACCGTTTATTGGAGATTTTGCTGAAAGTTTGGCCCCCTTGGATGGTTCCGATTCCTGTGCTATCGAGATCTGACCCATCGACTACTATACTTAATTTAATTGAGCTTTGTATCTGAAGCCTCGTGTGTTTTGTATCCAGGCAGGTTGTTAGTTAGAGGGCTGAAGTATCTCGTGTTAAATAATATTATATTCTATATTTTTACTCATTCTCTTCACCCTTTAATTACAGGTAATTTGAACTAGTATGTGTTGCTAGTAAATTAATTCCAAAAGTAAATTCCTGTAACACTATATTAACGTAAATATCATGAAGTGAACACGGACATATTTTTAAAAGTTAATAAACATACTTGTCATTGAGTCGCAGGACTTGCTACGGAGATCAGCCAACCACATCGCACTGATAATTTATTACCTACAACACTGGCTCTTAAAAGATGTTACCGTTCATCAAAGAGCTAGGTCAAATTTGTTATTGTTAGAATTTATTGTAATTGTATTTCTATGGACCAAATAAAAATTATCATTATCATTATCATTATCATTAGCAACAGTAGTTACTAACATTGAACTTCACTGCATGACTTGATCTTCTTTGTGTACTGCAATTTGAACAAGCTTCAAGTTGAATGCAGGAAGTTTGCATATATTATAATTAATAGCCATGCTTTAAATTAGAAGAATACAAAAAAGTATATGCTGTAAACTCTTCGACTCACAAGGTTAGTATACAATAAATGAAGGGAACATATAAAGATAGAAAGCAGTAGTAGTAGTAGTAGTAGTGGTAATAGTAGCAGTAGTAGTAGTAGTAGTAGTAGTAGTAGTAAAAGTAGTAGTAGTAGTAGTAGTAATAGTAGTAATAGTAAATAAAAACCAATGTAGTAGTAGTAATCCACGATGATGAGTCTGAGTGCTGACCCCGGAATAGTAAGTAGCTGAATGACTACCAAGTCGGACGCTTTGATGACTGTTCTGACCTGGTTTAGGGTCCAAAGAGGGGATGCACAGGCTGAGTGGTTTAAAAAAAAAAAAAAAAAAAAAAAGTAATAGTAGTAGTAGTAGTAGTATTAGTATTAGTAGTAGTTATAAATGCAAATGTGAGCTTGATCTTTATTTTGTTTAAATAAATGCAGGGGAAATTTAGTAATTCTTCTTGCAAATAACAAAGAGAGAGAGAGAGAGAGAGAGAGAGAGAGAGAGAGAGAGAGAGAGAGAGAGAGAGAGAGAGAGCACCACTAAAACATGTGTGACACTCAGGCAATCCGCTTAAGGGAGGAAGGTATTCTTTCCTCCCTGCTCCATCCCTCTTGTCTTCTCTCTCTCTCTCCCTCCCTCCCCCCCTCTCTATATCTCTCTCTCTCTCTCTCATTATAGACTGCAGACGTTATAGAGACTGTTATAGAGACGTTATAGAGACGTTATCGACTGCAGCACCGTTGATTCATTTAAACTCCGCTTAGACAAATATCTCGCATCAAACCCGCGACTGACTGCGTTTGTAAATTAATATCTTTATTTTATCGCCCCCTCAGTTACTAACCCATCTGTCCCCTAATAACTTCCTAATCCTGCCACGGACATTAGTTCCAGGGCAGTAGTTCCCTTTCCAATGTTCCCTTATCCACTCTAAACCACTGTTTGGACACTTGATCCTCAGTGTTTTGGAGGACAAGCAGCCTAGAAGGGTCACTAGACATGTTGTTGCTTGATTTCCTTTGTACTCCTTTGTACTTTGTACTCTCTCTCTCTCTCTCTCTCAGTACTTAATACTAAATGGATTTAACAACGTTGATTATAGCAATATGTTTACCCGGATTTTCAATATAGATGCAACACTCAACCAAGGCTGAAAGATAAAAGGTGAAGAGATTTAGCATTAGTATGTCTGGAATTTTCTCATATATAAGATCTGTTTTGCCTGGAACAAACTTCCTTCAGAAATTATAAATAGTTATTCAATAGGACAGTTAAAGAAAATATGAGATACTATTCTTAACACTGCAATGAAAGTACTGTACTATATTAGCCCTCTTTATTCACCAACAGTGGGCCACATGGTCTTTGAGATACTAACTATTCCTTTTAACTCCTTGCAACACTCTCTCATTCTAGTCTTTCTACTCTCCGTCTGAATCTCCATATTATCTCTCACGCCTCAATTCCATATAATATTTGCTTCATTGCAATCTTTCCTTCTATTATATCCTATTTCTTTTATATTTCACTTTCATATTCTTATCGATTTTTACCTGTCAGGGAATCTCTCATTCTCTTCTCATCCGTTACTCAATCTTTCCTTTTTGTCATAGAGATCTATATATATTACTTCATATGCCGGGTGTATGGAAAGCGACTATTAAGCTATGTATTCTTCAGTCATGTTCTCATTTCTCTTTGTCTTATCTAAAGTAACAAGGCAAAGAGAAATTTGAATTATGTAAGCACAGTATGGTACCGTGTGCAATAATAACATATGTGGTCTGGAACTCGAACTATTGACATCGGGGCAATCCTCAATGCTCTACCACTATAATGTTTTGGTCTGGTGTTATAGCTTTAGTCTGTTGTTTCACGGACTATAGCCCGTTCATTCTAGGTTAGGCAGAAATCGTAACCTCTAACTTGTGTAACTAAAAAAGGGCTAGAGCAAATGAGCTGTCAATTACCAAACTTTTTCCCTAGCCAAGTCTTCCTAATTAGTAGAGATATTAGCTCGAATACTCTAGTCCTTTTTGAGTTATGAGAGTTTAGAGGTTACGAATTCTGCCAAACCTAGAATGAACATACTATAGTATTTTGAATGCAAGAGATAGAGAGTTATGATATATACGCTTATAGATTGTTATTCATAACTTAAAATAGCCTCCTATAACTACACTTGCTTTGTTTTCAAATTGAATTTCCACATTAGCTTTCTATATCACCTTCCACTATCCCCCTCTTTCAAGGTTAATTTTTTCATTGTTCCTTTCTCATCATGGTCTTCTTATCGTAAATATAGTCTCAACAAAGCTCTCTAGATCCACCTCTGAAAATAAAAAAAATCAATCCCATACAGAGATAAGATAGACTTCTTTAATATAGATTAACTTTTAAAAGGGCACATCAATCTTTAAAACAGAGCATATTCTCAAAAGGACACGCCATCCTCAAAACAACAACAAATCAGCCTCAAAATATACATCTGAACACGTCAAATCAGCCTTCAAATGCACACCAACCTCATAATGCCACATAGACTGCAAATGGCCATATTTCCTTAAAATATAGACCACGCTTTTAATGACTCTTCAACCCTACAAAATCTAATCAACCTCAAACCATCACACCAACGTCCAAACGTCAATCAACCTCAAACCGTCACACCAACCTCAAAACGTCAATCAACCTCAAACCGTCACACCAACTTCAAAACGTCAATCAACCTCAAACCGTCACACCAACCTCAAAACGTCAATCAACCTCAAACCGTCAACCAACCTTAAAACGTCAATCAACCTCAAAACGTCATTCAACCTCAAAGCGTCACACCAACCTCAAAACGTCAATCAACCTCAAAACGTTAATCAACCTCAAATTGTCACACCAACCTCAAACCATCACACCAACCTCAAACCGTCACACCAACCTCATAATGTCAATCAACCTCAAACCGTCACACCAACCTCAAAACGGCAATCAACCTCAAACCGTCAACCAACTTTAAAACGTCAATCAACCTCAAAACGTCAATCAACCTCAAACTGTCACACCAACCTCAAAACGTCAATCAATCTCAAAACGTCAATCAACCTCAAACCGTCACACCAACCTCAAATTGTCACACCAACCTCAAACCGTCACACCAACCTCAAAACGTCAACCAACCTCAAACCGTCACACTCAGCTCCAAACGTCAATTAACCTCAAACCGTCACATCCACCTCCAAACGTCAATCAACCTCAAACCGTCACACCAACTACAAATCGTCAAATCAACTTCAAAACGTAATTTACACCACAGTCAATTTAGCCTCAAATTTCTGGACAATCTTTAAATAACATCCTTAGTCTCAAAATGTTCACATCAACCCCAAATAATATTGCCAACCTCATAATGACATATTAAACCCATAGCGTTAAATCAACGTCACATAAACCTCAAACATTCACATCAGCCCTAAAGTGTCAAGTTTACCTCAAAAGTATGTGAACCTCGCAAGTATGCATCAACTGAAAACAAAAACAAAAGCAACCTCATTACCCCACTCCTCCAAAGAATCTTCTCATCCGCCTCCCATTAATTTAGACTATTTTTGTAGATACGTAGGAGATGGCGAAGTTAGTAAATAAAAGAGCTCGGCAATAGATTACCTGGACATCAAATAACTGGATGGGTCATTGTCTCTGAGGAGCAGTCAATGAATAATCGAGAGGGGGGAAGGGGGCTTCAGGGAGGAGAGGAACAGAGGCTATTCATCAGGACCGTCTTGGAGGAGAATTATGATGACCTTTTTACAGTTTAAGTAGTGGTGATAGTAAAGTAGTAGTAATAGTATTAGTGGTGGATCATACAATGGGTTAAGCTTTGCTATTGAGTTTACCCTGTCTCCGTGTAAGTAGCTAGTTTTTATTAATGTGTTTTCAATGTTATACAAATGGTACGTACCATCATAAGGTTCAATAAGTTAAATACTTTGTTTGAACTAAACCAATTTGTACTGATTATAAGTACAGATTTGGTTATATTTGAATCCCACATTTGTGTAGTATCTGTCTTGTGTATAGTCACAATAAATAGCATGACACAATTTTCACGTTTAGCTTTCGATGAAATCCAAGGAAATACCCATTATATTATAGTATATATATATATAAATTATTAAATTTAGCAATTACAAACATGAGTGTAATCCACTAGGTGGTTATAGAATATCGAAATCATGTTGCTTAGCCAAAAAAAAAAAAAAATCATATATATAATAATAATAAATATAATTATATATATACAGTATATATATATATATATATATATATATATATATATATATATATATATATTATGTACGGTATATATATATATAAGAAGAAATTGGCTCAAAGTTGCCCGACTGCACACTTTATGAATTGAGGAAAAAAAAAACAAAAAAAAACCCTCACAAGTCTTATCTGTTAACAAGACTCAATTTACAGATACATTTGTGGAGCTGTACTCTGATATATGTTTGTGACTGTGCCTTGCGTTTTAATAATGCATTTGTTAACAATAGAATGATAATGTTAACAAGAATGATGGTTTGATTTTGAAGATGGTAACACTAATATGTGATATTGGAAGTATTAACTTTCACTTTAGGCATTTAGTCATGATGGTTATCGCATTCTTACCTTTTCCACGTTCTTCACCAAAGCGCGAACACTGGGGAGCTACTTTTGTTTGATTTGAGTTTATTATTATTATTATTATTATTATTATTATTATTATTATTATTATATATTTTTTTTTTTGCAAAAATATACGTGGATATATATTTAGTGGTTTACAATTACATATATTATTTCCCAGCACAGTATGCTTAGCTGATCCATGCCATAATGTAATAGTAATTTAGATATCGTGATTTTTAGTGCCATACTATTCAATGTCTTGCTTATCTAACGTAATATTTTTACATGTTTCAGGTTCGAATGCAACACAGCTGAGCAGTCACTTGGTAAGTAGTTACTTTGTTGCGTGTTTTTGTGTTGTTTTGGTTAATATGTAAAATGTTTTACTCACACAATATCTACCGTTTTTTTGCATAATGTAAATGGTAAAACTTATCCTATGCTAAGTAGATAGACGAACTGTTCCTGTAAGTAAAGTCTGAGTAAAATAGACCACAAGTCTTAGTCGACATAGGGTCATATGAGATTTTGTGTAACGATAAAAACAATACTATGTTTAACATGATTATACAAATACCGCATATTATTATAAATTTGTAGATGAGTAGGTTGGTCTATATATTACCAGTAAATATTGAACAGAATACAAAATAAATAAATAATGATAAATAATGATAATATAAATAATAATAATAATTATTATTATTATTATTATAATAATAATACAAATAATTTTCACAAATCTAGGCCCCCTGTAATTTTCTCGAGAAACTCGAAGACCTGTATAAATTTTGGTCTACTTAGTTTCGCGGTTTCTCATTCTTTCTCCAATACCTATTTTCTCTTTAGTAATGGTTTCTGATCATAATTTTCCCCGGTTTGGCTGCCGATACTGTGTGACTGAATTAAAGGGGAAAGGGTATGTTTATGGTCGATATATTTATTTATTTGTTTTCCTCCCTAGACATCCATCAAGCTTAAACAACATCCCCAAGATCCCCTTCTAGATAAATTTATAAATTTTTCGGGAGTAAAAATTTGCCGGCCGATGGCCGGTTCCTCCTAAATTACAGGCTCGCTATCGGTCGCCAGGAAAAAATCGACACCTAAATGGCACGAAAGGTCTTGATATTGATAAAGGAATGTGACGAAAAAACTTACAATCGACAAATTAATGGGGCAAACATCTTAATACATCAACACGAATGGGACTAAACATGATAACGAAGGGGGTCCATAAAAACCGACCATCCCCTCTTAATGTTTCTGTGGCCAATATTTGTGTTTTAAAATATATAGGCATTCTTCCTGTGTAAGCAAGTTTCTCTGTATAATTGCTGCTATTTGCTTATTCGTTAATTTTGTTTTCTTACAATGTGATGTTCATACATTTCTTTCCATTTTATCATACAGCCTTTAAGCAATAATACAGTATATATTGCATTGAAAAGAAAAAGAACAATGCTAGCTTAATATAACGGACAAACAAGTAATATAACTTGGATGTGTTTGTGTGTGTGTGTGTCATACAGGGAGAGAGAGAGAGAGAGAGAGAGAGAGAGAGAGAGAGAGAGAGAGAGAGAGAGAGAGAGAGAGAGAGAGAGAGAGAGAGGGGGGGGGGGTTGCAGAAAGGTGAGCAAACACAATTACTTATGCAATAATATATATTTTCATAGACTAAGATGTTTGACAAACAGGTATTCAGTAAATTACAGAAGTTAACTGCGTATGATTCATACGATACAAGAATATCAAAATAACAGGGTGGCAATTAATTTTACAATTGAAATGGTCAGAAAATATGCTAGAAGGCTAACTTGGAATTGATATGGTTTGGCGAATTTAGCAATTTCCAAAGGCATAATAAGGAAGAGAGGGGTAATTTAGACTTTTACATATTTGAGAATAATGGCTAAAGAGGAAGGGATTTTATATACCGGTATATATAAACTGGCTTTGGATAGATTCTCATTTGCCAGCCTGCTATTTGGGATATATATTATAATCAATACAATAACACATCAGAGATGGATAAAGTGAATATTAGTGGTGATTGTAACTGCATTTATATTATGACATTACAATGGGCGAGGACATGTAATGATTATAACAATTGAAGAGAGAGAGAGAGAGAGAGAGAGAGAGAGAGAGAGAGAGAGAGAGAGAGAGAGAGAGAGAGAGAGAGAGAGAGAGAGAGAGAGAGAGAGAGAGAGAGAGAGAGAGAGAGAGAGAGAGAGAGAGACAGAGAGAGAGAGAAGAGCGAGAGAGAGCAGCGTACTACATTTTGAAGCTTTTAGTTTAGTGTTGCAAGCCTCTTGATACTTTTACTCCATGGTGTGATATTCTAGTGGTTATATTTATGCGATAGTTTCAACGTATTCAGCTATATTGTGCTGTCGTACATTATTGAAGTTAAGCCAACTCTCCTTCTATCTCTTTCATTCAGATGGATTCAATTTGGGCTATAATTAGGCCTATATATTCGCGTTATCACTCAACTTAAGGGGGTAGTGCTTGCTTTTTGGTATATATATATATATATATTGTTTTTAATTTATTATTGAGTTTCCTCACTAGACCTCCATCAAGCTTAAATATACACCCCCTAGAAGCCCTTTATAGTTTAATTTTTACATTTTTAGGTAAAAAAATGTCCCGGTCGAAGACCGCTTCCTTCTGAAACTACAGGCATGCTATCGCTCGCCAGGAAACAAAATCGACACCTACTATGGGTTTCAGAGGCCGTGTGGCATCGTTTTTCGGGAATAACTTATTAACAAACAGTTGGATCAGTATGATATTTTAACACACCTTTTTTCAAACCGTCCCCTAATTGTTTGTCAATATAGTGCATTACCAAATGTGTAGAAATAAGCCACTTGTCCTTGTGTCATGAGGTTAAGTCGCACATTAATGACTAAGAAACAGACAAGGCTACCGTGGCTTACCTGTGAGAACCACCAAACCATTATTGCTCTTCCATCAAACACGGTAGTTATCATCCACCACCCAACCCTATTATCGCTTTTAAATTCAAGTTATCTGTCAATATCAAGTACAAATATACAAACAGTATGTGTTTTTGTATATTTATACTTGATATTGACAGATAACTTGAATTTAAAAGCGATAATAGGGTTGGGTGGCGGCTGATAACTACCGTGTTTGATGGAAGAGCAATAATGGTTTGGTGGTTCTCACAGGTAAGCCACGGTAGCCTTATCCGTTTCTTAGTAATTAATGTGCGACTTTAACCTCATGACACAGGGACAAGTGGCTTATTTCTACACTTCTGGTAATGCACTATATTGACAAAAATTAGGGGACGGTGTGAAAAAAAAAACTGTGTCAAAATATCATACTGATCCAACTGTTTGTTAATAAGTTATTCCCTAAAAACAATGCCACACGGCTTCTGAAACCCATAGTAAATGGCACGAAAGGTCTTATTATTGACACTAAAATTAGACGAATGGTCTCAAATTCGCCAAACTAATGGAACGAACGTCTTAAAATCTCAAACCTATTATGCTAAACATGAGGGAGAAAGGGGTCCATAAAAAGCGACCACCTCCCCCTTAATACAAACCTGTGAGTTAGAGGGTTGGTTGAACTATTCTTTAACCCTTCGATATATAAAGGGCCTGACAGAAACTGAATAATATAATTTAATGTTATCAACAGTAAAGCGATAGAAGCGCCTTCATATTATACTGAAACTCTTTCAGTGTACTATAACGCTTATTTACATTTAATTTTGGTTATCATTATAGTATTATATTTAGTTTACAAGGAATCTTGTTGCTAGAGTTTCTTCCTGAGCTTCATAAAGTACAATATTAGTAAAGCCGGTATCACACGAGCGCTTTTTCACTTAACATTTATCCTTAACACTGGTCTGGCAGCTTGTGAAGTCAACATTTAATATTTTTCGGCTACCTACATTCATCTATCATCAGTCTAGTTTCCGATATCAGTGAAAAATATTCCAGAAATGTTGCCAGAATAATGTTGATCATTGAATGTTGACTATAAAAGCTCTCGTGTGATACCGGTTTAAGAACACACAAATGTTACCAAGATAAATATTCTTATTTAGAAACCCTCTCAGTCTGATGACGTCGTCTTCATTTTAACCTTTCAATCAGATGACACAATGTTTACTTGTTCTAGTTATATCTAATGATTTGTTTTACTTATGGTAGGATCTGTAAGAATAAGTCGATTAATTGCGATGTTTTATCCATTTGATTCATAGAAGTTCTTCATATACTACGTATAACTATATGACAGTAGCGTAATGTAAAGATGTGGTCGACTGATTGAGGTGTCTAACCTAATACTGTACAATTACAAGATTCATGAAAATAGAGCCACCGAGAATACATAAAATGTTCACCTTTTTGGGGATGTCCACCCGCCTTTCAACACTTTCTCACTCTAGTCTATTCCAATCACCAATTCAAGGGAGAACAGGTTTTCAGATGATTTTGTTTACTCTATAGGTAAACTTAAGTCCCTTTCACTCTCTCTACGACTTAAGCTCCTCTAGGGCCCCGGCTATACAGGGATTTTGACTCCAAAATTCCTTGAATTTTGCCCTCTATCTCTTTTTCAATTTGAAGGAACTCTATGTACAGGCAGTATTGACTTTCGTCTCACATAAAACAAAATCATAACTAAAAAATGAAATTGTGTGCGTGTGTGTGTGTGTGTGTATATATATATATATATATATATACAGGGTGTTCCAGAAATATGTGCCGAAAATCAAGGGATGTATTCCTGACACATAATTGAATGTAAATTACGAAATGACCATATTGGCAATTCTCAATAGTTTTCGAGTTACAGCACCTCCGAGGTCTGCCAGGAATGTGTTTAAATCCAGGGATTGTACAAAATGTCTGAGACAGATGCGAAATTACTTAACGACCGTAAAGTAATACAGCACACAGCAAAGATGACATGTTTGTCAGGAATGTGCCGAAAGCTGTAGAATGTACAGTATGTGATAACCTGTACCTAAGTTAGTAATAACTGCTGCTGGAGGATGTGCCCATTGGAATACGGAGAAGGATGTGGTTTCAGCATGATGGTACTCCGGCCCATTATTGCCATATTGCAAGGGATTACTTAAATGATGTGTTCCCTGGACGATGGATTGGGCGAGGCGGCCCAGTGTCATGGCCACCCCGGTCTCCTGACATCACTCCCCTGACATCACTCCCCTGGACATCTACCTGTGGGGACACATTAAAGGCGAGGTGTACGCTACAGACGTCCCAAACCGTGAGGAATTGTGGCGCCGTGTGGAGGACAGCGTGGCACGTGTACGAAACAATCCTGGGGTCTTTGACCGTGTGCGTCAGTCACTTCTGCGACGGGCTGCAGCGTGCATCGAACAAGGAGGGCGGAATTTTTAACATTTACTGTAAACGTTATTGTCATACTGGAAATACTGTTTTATTTTGTTAATAAATCACGTTGTCCTTGGTAAATGTTTCATTTACAAGCAATTCCCGGAGTAAAACACATTCAAGCAGACATGTTAGGTGCTGTAACTCGACAACTATTGATATTTGCTTATATGGTCATTTAGTGATTTACATTCAATTATGTGTCAGGAATACATCCCCTGATTTTCGGCACATATTTCTGGAACACCCTGTATATATATATATATATATATATATATATATATGTAGCAAAACTCGCTAGGAAAATTGAAACAATGGAACACCAAGCTTTCGTCTATTCTCTCAACACATCTTCAGGGTAATACGTATTACCCTGAAGATGTCTTGGAGAGAATAGACGAAAGCTTAACCAGTGTTCCATTGTTCCTAGCGAGTTTTACTACATAATTTGATCATACGTATTTGTGATTTTACCTCCATATATATATATATATATATACTGTATATACTGTATATATATATATATATATTTATATATATATATATATATATATATATATATATATTATATATATATATATGTATATATATATATATATATGTATATATATATATATATATATATATATATATATATATAAACAGATATGGGTTCCAAAACACTATCCCGTTCGTTATGATAGAGGCAACAAATATCTTTCTAAATTAGTCTCATTACTAATAACAGCCTAAGTGATGAACCTAACACTTTCGCTTCTCGGAGGCGGAATATCTAATGGTTGTATTCATTCCATGTCTAAGTTTAACCACATTGCTGTATTACATATTTACGCGCTGTCTTTCTGTTTTCACTGCTCGGAGATATTGGGAGATTACGTTTTCAGCAAGGTGTCTAAGTACGGCAGGATTTTATGTTTGTTTGATCATGGCTTGCATGTTAATTGTCTTGTCATGGTCTTGGACGGGAGGGTGTGTTTTGAAGATGAGTGTGTTAATACCGACTGTGTGAATATTATATAAGCTATTCTCCCTCTGGTTTTATTTGTCGTTAACACACACGCACACACACACACACACACACACACACACACACACACACACACACACACACACACACACACACACACACACGCAGTTCCACATTATTTATTATTTACTGGATCGAAACTCTGGAATTATAATCCATCTACATTATCCATATACTGTAATCTGTTAATGGGTCGTATTGTGTTTTGTGTCATTTCGAAATAGGGTATTACATATTGCTTCATTCATAAATACAAAATCCACTCTTATGATGATATGTATCAATGTTACCGAAAATATTCCATCTTATAGAGTCAATAATAACGAGTATTAAATAGTAAGTATTAACCTCACTAATAAAGAAAGTATTCAAAATTAAAACTCATACAATTTCTTCTGATATTGTAATCCATTAATATTTTATTTTGCAACACGGTACGTAAAATATGGTGTGAACATGAATCTTTAACTATTCCCTCTATCTCTATTTCATATAAATATATATATATATATATATATATATATATATATATATATATATATATATATATATATATATACAGTATATGCAGGGGTGTTTGAAAAAGTCATCATCAAAATGACATGACATAATAAACAGAATCATTTAAGAAAAAGGGGCCATGTAAGTTATGCCCTAGTTTACTTCATTAATGAGATATATGCATTAATATTTATTTAGTCGAAGAAACACTATAAAAATCATGAGCCTTCATTCTCCACTTCTTTAGCCCACCACAAATAAAATAACATCAAAAGGTATTTAAGAATAATAACAATATGATTCAATGTAGCAAGCTCATAGCAATGAATATGCTACGTAATTGTCAACGCTAATTACACGGCAAATGAGGGAAGCCAAAGTCTGTGTTGTTTGTTTGATAGTAAGAAGTATAAAGTTTTTGTAGCGATGCAATAAAATTGTATTATGTAATTTGTCACATTCATGTTATGTGTTTCGCCATTCCACTTTTGTCTTTACCATATCACAATGTATATTTGAGTTCTAATATCTGTGATAATCTTATATATTCTGTTGCGATCACTGTTCTGTCCCAGTAATTGTCTTTATTCTTCATGGTAATATTACTAGGAACCTGGAGGTAAATTTTATATTTGTGATGTGTTTTTGTAGCATTTATCTCTCTTAGCATACACTCCTATACAATTTAAAAAAAAATAGCTTTTTATTTTCACATTGTAAATGTTGTCCCCATTGTCCTTATTATAAACTATATTGCTATTTCAATAACTCTGTAATATATTTTGTATCGACATAGCCTACAACCACAATGATTCCCAGGGTGTTAGAGTGGCTTGTTCTGAGAGGTAAATACAAAATGATAACAAATATTTGTTTACTTACGCAAGGAGAATAAAGACAACAAAATAATAATAATGAGGGCATATTGCACCTAACAAGATTAGTATGACTACTAAAGATATTTGTTTTATTCTATGTATTTGTTTATACATTTTCTTATGTATTTAGTTTTGTTTAATTCATTTATGTATGTTTTTATTTTGTTTCATTCATATATTTTATAATTTATTTATTTGTTTACATGTGTTTATGTTTACTTTAATGTAATATATTTTTTGATATTATTTTGTTTGTATTTGTTTATATATACTGTATAATGTATATATATATATATATATATATATACAGTATATACAGTATACTGTATATATATATATATATATATATATATATATATATATATATATATATATATATATATATATATATATATACAGGGTGTTCCAGTATGCTTTTCATAAATTATATCGTGGACTCATCAGACAAAAATAAGAATACATTACTCTATGAACATGAGGTTGAGTATTTATAATAACTGAGTTATTACACGATTTAAGTTAACGATAGATACAATGCCATTCAGTCCAAGGGGTAATGTTGCCATTTTAGTGGATTATATCCATTTGGTCTTCGCTATCGCTTGCTAGCCTCAAGATAGTGAGCAGTAGCGATCTGACTTTTCGGTAGAAAAATATATCCGGCTTCGCCGGATTTGATTTATCTACCGAAAAAATCAGCTCTCTACCGCTCGCTAGCCTGAAGAGAGAACGCCGATTGGATACAAACCGCTAGAATGGTAACAGTACCAGGGGGTAGTATGGAAGCCATCTTTGCCGGCTCTAGCCAGGCGGTAATCATGTGGTAATCATATCGTTAACTTAAATCGTGTAATAACTCCGTTATTATAAATACTCAACCTCATGTTCATAGAGTAATTTATTCTTATTTTTGTCTGATGAGTCCACCATATCATTTATGAAAAGCATTACTGGAACACCCTGTATATATACCGTACAGTATGTATGTATTTATTTATTTTTATTTATTTATTTACATATGTATTTTATATTTTATTTGTTTTTTGTAAATAGGTAAAGTGTTTTATCCATTACCACCACCCCCATAAAGAGTGTGTGGGAGCAATACCTGAGTGTCCTCTAGCCCTCTACCTTTTTGGGCCCCCTCTTAATGTGTCTCCCGCCCCCTACCCCCGAGGACCAAGTAGTCTGCCACCGCCGCCCCCTAGACGCTCCCTACTGAACCTGCCCAATATCTTAGTTTCCCCTCTGCTCCTCCCGAACCTGATCCCCCCCCCCCCCCCCCCCCCCTCCTGGCCCGTTTTCTGTGATGCCTTTGCTTGGTTGTCTTTTTCTTTTTACTTCTTGTATTGTCTCTTCTAATTTATTTTATATTCAATGCATGTATCCTTCTTAATTGTCGCCTTTCTTCTTCTTCTTCTTTCTATTTTGTATATTTTAATAATTCCTTCCTCTTCATTCTGTGTACTAATGCTGCCAATATCTTAATCCACCCTTGGTTCCTACCACACCCATCCCCCATGACCGTTTTCGCTGATATATTTGCTTGGTTGTCTTTTTTCTTCTTATTGTCTCGTCTTTTGTATCATATTTTAAATTCATGTATCCTTTATTTCCTAGCCGCTATCGTTCTGAAGCTGCCCAAGATCTTAGTCTCCCCTCCTTCCCTCCCTCGTCCCTACCTCCCCCCCACCCCCTGGCCGTTTTCTCTGATGCCATTGCTTGATTGTCTTTTGCTTATCTTGCTTGTTTCTATGTATTTTGTACTACTACTTTATTTTATTTTGCTATTTTCCTTTTTTTTTGTTACATTCCATACTTTAATATCTTAATCTCCCCTCTTTCCGGCCCTCGTCGCTACATCTCCATTCCCTCTGGCCGTTTTGTCTTGAGTCTTTTGTTTGGTTTTGTGTGTCTTCTCTTTTATTTGTTCTTATTAATCTACTTATTGAACTCCCATTATTGGTTCTATTAATCTGTCTCCCTACCGAAGCTTTCCAATAGTTTAGCCCCCCCCCCCCTCCCGTCCTGCTGACACCCTACCTCCTTATCTGCGGTTTTCTCTGATGCCCTTACTTGGTTATCTTCTTCTTTTTACCTGCGTCGCATGGACGAGCAGAATACAAATGGATGCTAAGCTCACACTTCTTGATTTTTCTTCTTAAAACTGAAAATACCTCCGGCACTATTCAACAAAAAATCTGTGAGTGGCCTTTCTTGTGGGGGAGGTTGGAAACAGTTCAGAGTCCATGGACCAAACTGGCCCCATGGTTCAAAATGATTGCTCAGCACAAAATGGCCCCAGAGAACAACCCAAAATGACTGCTCAGCTCAATTCATCCATGGCCCAAAATGACCCTGTGGCCCAAATGATCCAATGGAACAAGCGGCCGATCCGCCCATGTGGGTCAGCTCAATTTGGCCACAACCCAAAATGGTCTGGTGGCCTACAATGCCCTTGTAGATCAGCCAAAAAGCCTTAATGCCCTGAATGGCTCCGTGGCACAAAACGGCCACTTGCCTTATATTACTTAAATGCTGGGTGAGAAGGGAAGTTATGCCTCCCGAAAATACCTGGGCCTGACTGGGTTTCAAACCCTGGTCAGTGGGCATACCAGACTCTCGCTCTACCATTCTATTACGCTCAGACGTAAAATAAGGAAACAACCTTAGTTCTTTTTGAAGTACCAGCTGATAGTCTTGTGGTGATACACGTGGTGAGTTGTTAGACTTTCCACCAACAACTATTTTACGTTACCCCAAACGTAAACTCTGCGTAGTTCTGTGGTTTCGTGATTTTTCAGGTACGGGCCAACACACTTATTTTGGTTGGCTTGCCCAAAATAAGCCAATGTCTCAATTTGTCCAGTCAGGCCTAAACAGCTGCTTGGCCTTATTCTGCTGCAGCCAAGAATGGCTGCTGGGCCTAAGACTGTAATATGCCCCAACTCGGCCATTGAACTTTAAAATTACTTATAATCCCAGATTGTCCATCTGGCCCAAATCAACTATTTGAATTTTTTGACCACTGAGTAGCTTATGCTGGGGTCACACATTCACGTATATGCTCCCGTATGCTCCCGTACGAAGGTTTATTGGTAGTTGGCAACCGAATACGTAAAACGTAAGGGCTTAGTACGCAAAACGTAAATGAAATTGTGTCTAGTCGTGGGGGTTGGTACGCATGGCGGGCGTAGCCACGCTGGTCTTGGAGGTGGTTGGTGCGGCCAAGGTCGCCCGGTATGTTTTGGATTTCGAATCAGATACGGGGCTCGCGCTCACATATGTTAAAAGTCGGGAAAGCATACGTTTTACCTGGCTAGCTGCTACGTCTTACGGGTGCAGCCCCGTAAAACGTAGCAGCTAGACCGGTAAAACCTAAGTTTCTCCCGCCAATCGTACAATGTTCACGTAAAACGGGAAAGTGAAAGTAAGTCCGGGCGCATCTGGCAGAACCGCCGCACTGCGGGTTGGCGGGAAGACGCGTCACCGTTGTACGGTGGGGTCACGGGGGACAACGGGACCAGCGGGGGACCAGCGGGGGATACTTCAGTCACACCTCTCACCACACCGGAGCAGCAACCAACAAGCCAACCCTGCCACCCTCTGCACCCTGCCGAAAACAAATCGTAGCAGCGAAACGACTGCACCTATGGCTTTCATATTTTTACCACATGTACCTTACCCTTTAGGCTACCCACCACAAAAATCCCAAATCCCTCCTCCCACCCACTCGTTGACTGTCGGTCCCGTCAGAAGGAAAAAAAAGGAAAATCTGTGGCGGCGAAACGACTGCACCAATCGGGTCCATATTTGTGTGACAAGTCCCTTACCCTTCTGCCTTCCCCCCACCACACCCCCAACAGCCTCCCACCACCCACTTCCAGCGTATCCGTACGAAGATAAGGAAAAAAAGGAAAATCCGTGGTGGCGAAACTACCTCACCAATCGGCTTCATATGTGTAACACAAGTCAATTACCCTTCTACCTTCCCCCAACCAACCCGAAAACCACCCTCCCACCACCCTCCCACCCATACATTCCGATACCATAAAAGTCTCTGTAGTCTATAGTGTCTTTTCAGCTACTTTCGGGACCATCGGGGACCTGATTTCTGGCGAAAATGGACAAGGGGAGTGTTTTTTTTACCATTATCCTTCCTTTCTCTCCCAACTTGATAGATTTAGCCAAAAAAAAAAAAAAAAATCTGGCACTGGCAGAAGCACACCGTCAAAATTGGCTGGCACTCAGCGGGTTAAAGGTTACAAGGATGAATGGTCTTTCCTCTATAAAGGGAGTTCACAAAATTGAACTCCTCCAGGATGAATTCCGCGATGTTGTTCATGGTGCCGATGAAGGACTGGGAATGGGAATGGTGTGGCCATTCCTGCCCTTTTGTAGTTCCCAGATTCCAACCCAGACCTACGTGGTTGACAAAGACTGTCTTTGTCTGTGTTTGGACAGATGGGGTGTGCCTACGATTGTCCGGACACGGTCCACGTAATGCCTACAAACTCACAAGACGTACGGCCTCAGCTACGTAGGTCTTGTGGGGGCGTGGCCATGGGCGTGGCCTGTGTTCCCGCAAATCGGGCAGCCCAGGCGGACTAACGGGGACATGCTTACGCAAGTCGCAAGCACGTACGTAGCTCCATACGACTACATTACGTCTGACGTAACACTGGCCCCGTTACGGTACATATGTCGGGAAGTGCAATAGTCGTAGTCTATACGGGCGTACACGGCCGGACTACGCCCGTCATAACACAAAATTGGCGATCACGCCTGACGGGAGCATACGGGAGCGATATACGTGAATGTGTGACCCCAGCATTAAACGCATCCAAGGAAATTCATTCTTATGTGCAAACAAGGAGGTAGGGGTGAGAAGGGTTTGCAATGCCCTTGGATTTGGGGAACAGTTTTGTGCGTTACTTTACAGTACATTTTCTTAATTATTATTATTTTTGCTCTACTTTTGTTTTACTTTCTATTACTATTTTCATTCTTCATTATAGTTTGTCTTACAAATACTGCCCGCTATTTTAGTTCCACATCCCAACCGTTCTCATTGGCTGTCTCCCTCCAACCTGCCGTTTTCTGTGATGCCTTTGCTTAGTTACTTTCTGATGATTATGCTTGGTCTTGTTGTTTAATCTTATTTAACTCTCACTTTTATTTTTTATGATATGTATTCCTACTGAAATTGCCCATTTTCTTAGTCTACGCTATCCCTCCTCCCACTAGCCATTTTGTATGATACAATTTACCTGGCAGTCTTCTTCATCTTTTATTCTTTAGTTAATCTTATACTTATTTTCCTCTTTTCCTCAATACAAATATTGCCAAATTTCTTAGTCCCCAATCCCACCTACCCTCACCTCCGTGGGGCCGTTTTTTCTGATGCCTCTTGCTTGATTATCTTCTTAATGTCTTCGTCTTTCTATTTTATCTCTTTCTTCTGCTAATTTCCTCTTTCCTCATTCGCCTTCCGACTGGTTCACCATCGGATAGTCCCCCCTCCTTTCCGTCCTCCAGACGTTTTCTCTGATGTATTTACTTGGTCGACGTCTTTTTCTAACTTCTGCTTTCATTATATTTCCTTCTTCTACCCACTGGACTCTCACTTCCTGTTGTCTCCCTCTACTAGTTACTATTTTGTTTGTCTATCTGTTTATTTTTAAGCATGATTTATCAAAAACAAATGGACGGACATATTTAAACTTGAAACTTCGTCCGTCAGTGCCTTCATTTCGTACATAAGAAGCTATTTGATTTTGGCCAATATCCGATGTCCACCGCCTCCCGTTAAACCCCCCCCCCCCACAAAAAATAAAATAAAATAAAAAAATATATATAATAAAGTAAAAATAAAAACAAACACATATATATATATATATATATATATATATATATATACAGGCCTATATATATATATATATATGTAAATAAATAAGTATATAAAATATAATAAAATAACGAAAACATATACAAAAATATATGTATTAAAACGAAAAACAATTCTCAATATACTCCTGTAAATAAATATTGATCGGCTTACAACGCAATACAGAACATTTGGTGATGATTGGACGACCCTAACTGGAGGTTTAGGGACCTGACCCAGCTAATTTTGACCGATAATTCAACCACTCAATCCAGTTCGACAGCTTGATCCAGTATGCTGCTCACGCCGATTCAACCTCTCGGGCATTTTGACTGCTTAGCTAAATTGACCCAGTTTGACTGTTCAGCTCCATTCAACCACTCAACCCCATTCAACTACAAGGGTTTGCTTGGCAATTGCCACACGGAGTGGGCCTGCGTCCGAGGCTCCGAGCTTATGTGCGGGTGAACCCGCATCTGCAACCCTTTATATATATATATACAGTATATATGCATACAGGAATATGTCAAAATCCATAGGAAACACCAGGAAGAGCAACTCACTGCCAACCATGTTGAAATTCAACAAGTTACAGAGCTGTGAAGCAATGCTCAGAGTTGGGTTTTGCCCACTACATGAGGAGACATGCATTGAAAATCATGACCTTGTCTACTTATGTGCGGAGGCGGAGGACCGGGCAACCTAAGGGGCGCCCCGCCCGTGCTGCATTTTGCCTTCACGCGGATGATGCCCTCCACTCGTGCCGTGTCAAAAAGGTTCAATTAAAAACATCAATCATAAGTTTATGTGGGTCCGCAATTTGATGCGGACGCCGGCATTGCATGCCCCTTGTGAAGGGGGCCTTTATGTGGCTGCTCACCCAAATATGACCATGTGAACCAATGCAACCACTCAGCCCAATTCAATAGCTCAGTGCAATTAGACCAATCAGCCTAATTCAACCGTTTTGCTTCATTGAGCTGTTTAAGCCTGTTCAAACATTTAGCACAGGTCAGTCCAATTTCACCAGTCCACACAATTTAACCATTTGATCCAATTCGACCATTCAACCCACTTAAATCATCCGACATAGTTCGATCGTGTGGCTCTATTTGCATAATTCAACTGTTCAGGCCAATTTAACCATTTTGCACACTTCGACCGCTCAGCCCACTTCAAACACTCGGCCAGTTTGGATAAATTTGATGGTACTTGCTCAAGTTACACATATGGTGGAGATACGTTCTTTACGGAGTGCCCCTGTTTCTATTCTCTTGAACCTTCCTCCTTGTTTCTCTCCTCCTTCTCCTAATCCTCCTCCTTTTTCTCGTACCCCTCTTCTTTCTTCCCCTCCTGTTTCTCCTCCTCCTCCTCCTCCACCCCATCTTTCCTCTCCTCCTCCTCCACCACCCCATCCTCCCCCTCTTCCTCCTCCTCTGCTTAGTCACCACCCTCTCACCCTAAATTTTTATGGTTGTTTCCAATCGTTTTCGTAGCCATTCCTATCATTTTTTTATCATTTTTCTCCAGGTAGCCGGTTTTTTATTTCAGCAGGTTGTTATATGTTTAAATATTTTCAGACAGGCTCTCTCTCTCTCTCTCTCTCCATGTGTGTCGAAGTGTGTTACATGCGTAATAAAAACATATCATAATTGTCGGTTTATTGTACACTTGTAGCCATAAAGCTGAAAATCTAGTAAGTTTTTCTTAACTTAGGCACATTACAGTGCTTATTCTACCTTAACTACGAGGTCACATGCGACCTTTGGCGACCGTGAGGTGCAGAGTTCCCACCATAGTACATACGCAGATGCACTGGTACGAAATAAATGTAGGCTAACACAGGCTGATAGTTTAGAAGCTTGGCTAGGAAGGGATCACGATACAATCCTCTTTATCGGGTTAGCTGACAAAATATATTTATATAAAAAATAAATAACTTTAGGATTCTGAGGGATTTGACCTAATGGTCAGCGCACAGCGCCCAAGACCACTCGGCTAACCCAACCCGTGTACAGTATGTGTGTTTGTGTGCGTGTGTATGTGTGTTTATACTAATGTGTATTTGTATGTCTGAGTATAAAAATAAGTTTGATTATGTGAGTTTGTGCTATGTATTAAAGAGAAAAAACAATCAATAACATATCTACTGATTCTTATGAGGCTGCTTGTCGCTTATGTACAGTTGACCACATACATTTGTATCCACTCTATGGTTGTTTGTATGGAAAGAAATATAGCATGGAAAACCTACAAGATAAATTTGCTATAAAGCATATTCAGTAACTACGGTACTCCATTTTTTTTTTTTTAATAACAACATATACATAAAATAATACACTTCTTATTCAATCATGAAGTGTATCCAAAAAGATGTGGCCAACTGTACTTTATCCATGTGAAGTAGAGAACGGATTACACTTTATGTCGGATCTTCCACACCCACCATTACCTGCAGTTAATATTTGGCATATAAATGTGTGAAAGATTCCCTAATGTAGCATGAATAAACTAGCCTGAAATGTGTGAAAAGCTAACTTAGATTATACAAATTCTATCCTACCACATGACAAGATTTAAATACAAGAATTTACCTTGAATGGGGTCTGGGGGACGTTCATTTTAGCTTGAAGGGGTCTGGGGGAGGTTTCTTTTAGCTTGAAGGGGGTCTGGGGGACGTTTCTTTTAGCTTGAAGGGGGTCTGGGGGAGGTTTCTTTTAGCTTGAAGGGGGTCTGGGGGACGTTTCTTTTAGCTTGAAGGGGGTCTGGGGTATTTCTTTTAGCTTGAAGGGGGTCTGGGGTATTTCTTTTAGCTTGAAGGGGGTCTGGGGGAGGTTTTTTTTAGCTTGAGGGGGGTCGGGGGGACGTTCATTTTAGCTTGAAGGGGGTCTGGGGGAGGTTTCTTTATGATTGAAGGGGGTCTGGGGGACGTTTATTTTAGCTTGAAGGGGGTCTGGGGAGGTTTCTTTTAGCTTGAAGGGGGTCTGGGGGACGTTCATTTTAGCTTGAAGGGGGTCTGGGGGAGGTTTCTTTATGATTGAAGGGGGTCTGGGGGACGTTTATTTTAGCTTGAAGGGGGTTTGGGGGAGGTTTCTTTTAACTTGAAGGGGGTCTGGGGGACGTTTCTTTTAGATTGAAGGGGGTCTGGGGGACGTTTCTTTTAACTTGAAGGATGTTTGGTGAACGTTTATCTTAGCTTGAAGGGGGTCTGGGGGACGTTTCTTTAGCTTTAAGGTGGTCTGGGGGACGATTATTTTAGCTTGAAGGGGCATTAACAGTTTGATTCATAAGCCTTGTCCAAAATGGTTGTACTCTAGTCCGTATCGTAACATAATTATTATTGTGGAGGTTTAGACAGTAAAGGGGGCAACCACAGTCGTCAGCACTATTAACCCCTTGAGGATCATGACTTGTTGTGACAGTTTATTCTGGCTATCATTAGACGATTTTATACAACTTATAAAGGATCTGTGGGGATTAAAAGGGTACAGACTCTTTCAATTAACCCTCTGACTTATATACACCCTTCCTAATCTAAATAACATAGTTTAATAATAGGCAGCATATACTGCCAAAGCGTGTCATAACCCTCAAGAAGGGGTTATGATTACGCCTATTTGAATATCTGAATTGTTTAAGCCAAGTTCTGGAATATAATAAAGTATTGTATTGTCTCTTTCGGGTTCGATGTAGATTCAAGCATGTGCGTAAGTAATGGTACTCACGACTGTATAACATTAATTATAAAATGGAACAGATCGATGGAAATAGTGTATTGCTCGACAAAAGGTCAGCTTGTTATTTTATGTCATGCACGGGTAGTAATAGTGGTGGTGACAGGTCATGTGTGAGCTGTGGAGAAAATGGGTGATATTCTTTCATAAATAGTGAATCAGACATAGGGAAGGAGGCGTTATGTGGTGGACTTGTATAGTAGTTAGTTAAAATAAGACTTCAGAGGCTATCAACCCTTCTGGATTATTAAGCCAGCACACTGTAAGTTAAGAATAACGCAAGGACCAGAGCCCCTTTTCGATAACTCACGTCCCTTGCTTGTATACCCTTTCTGCATTTGAGGACGCGTTTCTCCCTCTTATTCTGGCTACCAGTTGACGATTTTATTTTGTTTAGGAAGGATTTGTGGGAGTCAGAGGATTAGTTTAGATATAACTTAATGCTTTGATTGCTATAGGTTTGTCCAAAGCTGAATCAAATTGTCTAATGAAAGCCTGCATAAGGTGGAATGAAGGCTTCCTAATACTGAAAGGGTTAATGCTTGGTCAGTGAAGCCGACTTGGACAAGAAAGGTGACCCATAACACAAATTTAAGGGGAGGTATTAGGTTTTACTGGACCCCCTTCTCCCTCATGATTAGCCCCATTAGTTATAAGATTTTAGGACGTTCACCTCATTAGTTTGACGATTTTAAAACCTTTCGCTTCATATTTTTTTGGTCAATATTAAGACCTTTCGTGCCACTTAGGTGTCGATTTTTCCTGGCGAGCGATAGCGAGCCTGTAATTCTTAGCTGGCCGTTTGGTTGGGACATTATTCTTCCGAAAAATGTACAAATTTATCTTGAAGGCTGGTCTTGGGGGTGTTTTTTAAAAGTTTGATGGAAACCTAGCGAGGAAACTAAAAACTATATTATTGAATAAATATATAGACCAAAAATTAACATAACGTTTCCTTAATATACAGTATATACTCGGTTGGCAATGAAATGTTGTCCTCATGTGAGTGAACATTATTACAAAGAGATGTGGTGTCCTGAGTTCGAATCCCGGGAGGATCATATGCTTTCATTAGTTTATTCTAGTGCATTGGGGTTTGTAATGAAGGATTAATGTTAAGAACGGGGTGTTCCTTGATAATGTAAGTGTTCCTTTTATATTATGATTTGCATGATATATTGTGAAGTTCTTAGTAGTATACTGTACATATTATGAGGCTCTTTGAAAATAGTGTGCGCGCGCGTGTGTGTGTAGTGCTTGTGAGTGAGAATGAGAGAGAGTGAGAGACAGAAAAGAGAGAGAGAGAGAGAGTGAGTGGGAGTGAGAAAGAGAGCGAGAGAAGAAGAGAGAGAGCCAGAGTGTCCCGGGAGGCGGCGGCCCCCCTCTCCCTGCTACTGAAGAATTCATACCTGTCCATTACCCTACCTGACTGGCCGCGCTAAGTTGGCCCCCCACTGGTCACTCCTCCTCAGATACGTACACACACACTTACACGGGATCATTCGTACACACAAGCTTATACACACCGAGAAGCTCATAAACACACACACACACAGGCACACACACACACAGACACACACACACACAGACACACACACACACAATCACTCATACACACACACCACACACACACACACACTCACACACAGGGCCACAGTGGCCTAATGCACTGAGTCACATGACTCTGGTAGTGCGGGTTCGATCCCAGCTACCTGTGGATGAGGTTTCCGTAAAAATATTTCCGGGCTGTGGAGATTTAGTGTGGATGCACCACCTCTGGGTTCCACCTGGTTTCCTACCCACATCCTACACATTCTGGGGCACGTATGTAGGCGCCCTTGTGGCAGCCAAAGTCAATCTGGTGGCTGCTTAGGAAAAGTTAGGTTTAGTAATTGGGTATTTTCAGCCTCATTGACTGCCAACTCGAAATAAACCAATTTATATTTGTTATTGTTATTATAATTATTATTATTATTATTATTATTACGTACAATATCATACACACAAACCTGCTCATACGCGGGCACACACACACATACACACACACACACACACACACACACACACACACACACACACACACACACACACACACACACATTACAGACTGCTTCTAGCTCTGTGTGTTCAGAAATTTTTACTCTAACGTACCTTGAATTTAACTTTTTCACTCTTTCAATTTGGGGGAAATACTCGATACAGTCAGCTTTGTCTTTTGTTTCCTTCTTACACATAAAAAAAGAGCACAAAACCTAAGATATATGCACTCATACACACACTCACTCTCACACTCTCTCTCGCTCTCTCTCTCTCTCTCTCTCACTTTCACACACACACTCTCTCTCTTCCCCTTCTAAGGCAGCACTTGTCACTCAGGCACTCAGCTCATCTTCTACCAGTGGTCCGAGGATTAGTGAGTGGAAGGATGGAGGGTGAACACTGTGGAGGAAATGGTTTTAAGGGGAGATGGGCCCTTTTTTGTGGTCCTCCTTCTTCCTCATGCTTATTCCCATTAGTTTTCAGATGTTATGACGTTTGGCTCATTATAATGTCAATTTTAAGACCTTTCGCCCCATTTCTTTGTCAATATTTAGACCTTTCGTGCTATTTCGGGGTCGATTTGTTTTCCTGGCGAACGATAGTGAGCCTGTGACTGGAAGAAAAGGCCCTCGGCCGTGATATTTTTCTACCGAAAAATGTACAAATTAATCTAGAAGGGGGACCTAATGGATGTTTTTTACGCTTGATGGAGGTCTAGGGAGGAAACTAATAAAGTAATAAAAAGATACATAAACGATCAAATGAATACGCCCATCTCCCCTTAATGTAGGGATAGTATGGGACTATTAGGAGTGCTACTTGTTTTGTATTTTGGCATTCATTAGACAATTGTTTTCAGTTTAGGAAGGATCTATAGGCATAAAAGCGGCATACATTACACTATTCAACTAGCCTTCATCGAAATAACTCACAGCAGGAACTCCAAAACTCACGTAAGGAGGCCATAAAACACCTATGTTCAGATCTCTCTACGATCTCTAATTGGGGCAGAGAAAACCTTGTTACTTTCAATGTTTCCGAAACTCAATTTCTTCATCTGTCTACTCGTGGCCCCCTTCCAGAAAACTATTACCTACTCCTCATCAACATACAAATTAACCCTTCATCTTCTCTTAATATTCTCGGTGTCTCTTTTTCTTCTGATCTCTCTTGGAAAGATCATATTACCACTCTTGCTAAAACAGCTTCCCAGAAGCTGGGTGTGCTCAACCGCCTCCAGGGGTTCTTTACTCTTGTGCAGCTTCTTGCTCTGTACAGGGGCACGGTGCGTCCATGTATTAAGTAGTGTTCACAGGTGTGGGGATGTTCCTCTCACACAGCACATCTAGACAAAGTAGCAGAGAATGCCTTCCGTCTCATTAACTCACGTCCACTCACCAATTATCTGCAGTCTCTCTTCGCTGCAGTGTTGCATCTCTCACTATTCTACAGCTATTACAATAATTAGTGTTCCTCAGTGCTCTCTCAGTGTATACCACCCCCTCTTCGTAGAGCACGTAGAACCCGTCTTGCAACACAATCCCACCCCTACTCTGTGCAACTTTCCAACCCAAGAGTGAAACGCTATTCTCAATCTTTCTTCTATTCAACAGCTTAGCTCTGGAACTCTCTCCCAGAATCAGTCTTTCCCTCTTCCTTTGACTTAAATTGCTCCAAACTCCGTGTGTCCAGGCATTTTGGCACGAACGTCCCTTGATTTTGGCCCTGTCACTCTTTCAACTCTGGGGGAGGCACTCACTACAGGCAGTTCTGCCTTTTGTCTCCCTCATTCACATACAAAAAAATAAATAAAACAAAAACAATCTCCCTTTACTCTTAGACTCCTGCAGGCCCTACCTAACGGCGTATTTTTATTCTGATTATCATTGGGTGATTTCATTCAGTTTAAGAAGGACTTACAGGGGTCAAAGAGGTATAAACTATTTCTTTAGACCCCCATAGGTCCTTCCTATCTGCATTAAATCATCTCATGATAGCCGGAAAGCAAGGTAAGAACGTGTCATCGTACTGAAATGGTTAATGGCATGGTTGGTATGGGACTTTTAGGAACATTGTAGGTAGATATTTATACTGACTTCAAAATAAGTGAGAATATTTTAAATGTCGTGCTTATTTCTATTTATGTTTTCTTTAATACTATATTAACGGTGTTGGCAGGTGTTATTTATCTCATAATTTTATGATTATCTCTGTTGTGACATGTTTGGAATATTAGTCCATGAGCCAAGACCCGAATTTTGGGATATCGGTACCACCCGGGGTGACTAATTCTCTTAGGTGTTTTTAGCTTGCTACATGTCTCTAGTTTATGTTTTGATATGATAGCCCTTGCACATTGGTAGCTTAATGGTCGTTATCACTTCTTGAATAGACATACCCTACCGAAAATTCCGAAATTTTTTAAAATGTCAAATTTGGGGACAGGAATGCCTAAATGTCAACAAAATGCATATAGTAATTGTCACATTTAATACAAGTCCTGTAAATACACACTAAGCATGCCATGGGCTTGTACATACTATTATGGCAAATTACTACTCCTAAATATCATCTACGTCAGACTCGGAATCTGACTGTTGTGCCACCGGCTCTTCTTCAATAGCCTTGTTCTGACATGTCTGTAACCTGCACATGTCCGTGCATTTTAGACCATTGCTGAGGCAAGTACACTTAGGGAGTTCGCATGACCGCACACACTTGCAAGACAGTAGCTGCATAACAGCATCTGGTGCTGGTGAGCCTCGCATCCAGTTGACGGCAAGCTTACCGTCCTCATCTGTCATCCAACCGCAGTCTGTTGGGTTCGCAACAAATGGCTGGCTCTGAAGACTTCTCCTCCAGATCGCAGCCTGGTAGTTTGCACGCAGTGCATGCATGAAGAGGCAGTCCTCACAAGGAGGGAGTTGACTTGACTCTACCTCTCCACGTCTTGCACAGAACAGCTCATACCGAATCTTGTTTACCTTAGTTGTGTGGGTAGATGGTAGGTACATGTGGCAGGTGATTTCCTGTAGCTTCTCAAAGAGTTCAGGAGACACTTCCCATGAGCGTCCAAGTTCGTGAAAAGCATGCTGGTATGTCTTGTCCATCTTCACCTGCTTGAGTGTCGTCATCTTCCCTCGGCCAGCGAATGCACTGACGGTATCACAGCCTGTAAAGGCATGCATACCAATCAATGAATCACACACGCTGCCTCCCAGTGTGCGGCTCAGTGTGGTGATATCCAGGAATCTTGTCCGGTTCTTCGTCCCGCACTTCTGGAACAGATGGGATGGGATCTTGTGGCACATGCCAAGACACAACACCATGACGTCTGTATCTTCTGCAGTGATGATGACAGACTTGTTCCCAGATTCTGCTGCATGAAGTGCATGGAGAAGAAGGCGTGTGTCTGCTTCTTCTTGAGTTGACTTAAGCTCAGGAGCCTCTTCCCACTGCTCTTTGGTGATCTTGAAGCAGCGCTGCTCACATGTGACATACAGCTCCTTGTCCTTGAGCTTCTCCCTGTGCTGTGGTGCCTTCCATTCTTCTACCAAGAACTTGATAAGACTTGCCTTGGTGAGGAAACTACCGAGTAACTTTCTCCACTGCTGGATGTTGTGCCCAGGTTGAATGTTCTTGAAATGAATTCCTGTGCCTGCACTTCTTTTGGCTCGTTCTGCATCCTTGATGGATGTCTCCTTGTAGATATCAAACACAACATCAATGCGCCTGCTCTTAGCACCTTCATGAACAGCGTGACTCAGTGCTGTACCTGCAAGCTGTGAAAAAGTTTTGTCGTTCCCTTCAGTTTGTGGACCAGGCTCATCCCATCAATTATGGTAGCAGAGGGCTCGGGTATCACTTCTGCAGGAGAAACATTCCTCTCTAACTCCTTTGCGAGGGCAGCCTTGTTGGTCTTGCGGAGAGAACCATCACCGCTGGCAAGTGCCCAAGGCAAAGGCCCCAGGGGATGAGCCAAGACATCACTCATTTTGAGCTTTCTGTTCTCGGCAACAAGGATCATCTGGCCAAATAGGTTCCTGTCAGCCTTTAAGATAACCTCCTTGGCATGGTCTTGTGAGCGTGGCTTCATTCTGATGTTAGTGAACGTTCTCAGTTTCGTCTTCGTCATCGTGTCATGAAACTGTATAGTTGGCGTATCGATCTCCAGGCGCTCTTCCTTGAAGGCTTGATATGCATCCTCTCCTATTCTGTAGGCCCCTAGAAGGTCTTTGACAACTTCTGGTGGTGCCATAGTCGCAGTTGACAAACTGACAAGATCTTCTTGCTCTGCGTTGAAGGGGTTCAACCAGCTGGTCTCCATCAGTTGAACTAAAGATTGGACATCGGCCTCATCTCTTCTAATCCTGGGCATCTGTAGGTCTGGGTGGCTGAAGTCAGTATACTTTTGGCCTACTACCATAGTCCTGAGCTGCCTTAAGTACCTGCTGCGATACTCCGATGTCAGGTAGTACCTGGCGACAGCTCCGCCTTTCAGGCTGAAGCCTTTTGTGCCCCCTGGTGTCTGGGTGTCTTTGTTGATCGTCTCTTCGATTGTCTGGTCCACAGGGATCCGTCCAAAGGGATTCTTGCTACCGATCTGGACCGAAAAGCCACCTTGCATGAAGTGTTCATGGACCTCTGGGTGTTCAATGGGCAGTCGAGACATCAAGGCATAGTAGTAGGTTAGGAACCGGGCATAGTTCACTTTGTCATAGGCAAAACACCACGGTATCATCTGTCGGATTGCTCCTAGGTGGAGCATCCAGTTGCCTTCTCTGGAGGCTCGAATTAAGTCCAGCATGATCTCAACCATGTCCAGGTATGACATCCAGAATGCTGAGAGGTTGTGTTCATCTCTGAGGGTCTCAAGATAAACTTGGAAAAGCTTCATGATATGTGTGCATGATTCACTCTCCATCAGCTCTTGAAAGAGTCCCTGAGACACATTGCTGTGAAAGCTGTTGATGTCCTTCAGTGTTTCATCTAGATGGTGTATGTCCCTTGAATGGTTTTCTTCTAGCCATGAAAGGAAGCCTTTCCATGCAAGCCTCATCAGTGCTTCATACACGAGCTTGTGTAGTCTCACTGCTCTGTTGTACCTCTTGCCGTTCATCACTCCTGACACTGATCCTTCTGCGATGATACCTGATTCCACACACAGATCTCTAAGACCTGCATCTTGAAACCTCTTTCCTATGGTGGAGATGAGATTACAGATTGTGTGGAAGACGCCCATCCTGATGATAATGTTCTTGAACTTCTCTTGTTTCCAGATAACTTCGGCAGCTTTGGCATAGAGTGCTTGATCAAACACGCACACAATCTTGTTAAGCTGTAAGGACTGCATGATAGCATGCGTTTGTTCCAAGATTTCATTAACGGTGGACATTTCTGTTGCGGGAGCATTGATAGTGGGCAGGTAGCTTACAGTGTCCTGAACCACTGCAATGTCTCTGCGCATTTTGATGTTGAACCCAGTCCAACTGCTGATGGACTGGTCCTCATGGTCTGACATTCGAGTAAGAAGCCAGATATGGTTCTTTGTCTTTGAATCCTGGACTTCCTTGGTAGTGTCGACATACGCAGTCTCAATCCTAGGTGGCCCTGCCCGCCGCCCAACATTGTATATTGGCAGCATTGATGATGTCTGAGTGATGCTTCTTATCTTGGACTTGGTAATCTCTGGCAGGACTTTCTCTGGAACAGAGCCTGCAACCTTGGACTGGACAGCAATGCCATTGACTCTATGAGAAGTACCTGCTCCACTTAGGGTCTCTTCAAGTCGGTCAATGTTATCCCAGGCCAGGGTTGTGAACACACCAGGGTAGATGTTTGCTGGCAGTGGAATGTCATCCTTTGAGCATTCCAGCTTCTGGATACAAAGGGCTGTATCGATCTCCTCAAACATTGAGTAAGACACACAGTGACCAAGACGATTCAGAGTTCGGATCAGTTCTGTGTTTCCTGTCAAAGACTTTACAGCATTGGTCAGCAGTACGTGCTTGGGTGGTTTTGTCTTGCCACTGGTAACAGCAAAGACCAAGTCACTGCCAAAGGAAGTGGCAAGACGTTGAGCTCTTTCAAGGGGAGTTTCACACTCCCACTCTCCTGTCAGCAGGGTGTGCAGGAATTGAGTGACTGCTGCAGGAATGACATTCTGATCTGTATGCGGAGGCCATGGCTGACTCACATCTTGTTTATTGATCTCATTCCTCAGCTGCATTCCTGCTTTGGTTAAGACATCTTCAGAGTTAGCTGCTCTTGCTTCTTGCAGGTCTTTTGCCATTTTGTGTGCTTGCCGGGCAAGGTCGTCCATTGAGAGGCTGCGTGGATAGATTAGAAGCTTTCCTTTCTCATCTGGGACAAAGCGTAGTGATTCTCCAAACTCGGTTTCAATCTTTCGGCGAACATGTTTCATTGTCGCTGGTTTCAGTTGGATAATACCACGGGACATCATGGATCTCTCAAGCCTAGATGTGAGGTTTGTCATAGGCAGTACCTCTGGGTTGGGGAATAATTTGGTCCTTATATACAAGCAGAGTTCCTCGAGGGCTTCTGTCTCAACCTCTTCGTAGCGTGCTTCCTCGCTTTCTTCCTGATTTTCACCTGCACCCGACCTGGCGGCCGCTGGGAAATCATCTTTTGTGAAGAGTTTGTAGCACGACTTGTGGTAGTGACCCTCTGCAGCAACAAGGTCTCTGCTAACTAAACCAAGGATTCTCTGGTTGAGTTTCCTTATTGCTGCTCTGCGAATCTTCTCATCTGCTCGTAGCTCAACACACTGTATGAGTGGCTCCCTTGTCTTTGTTGTTTTTATGTACTTGCTTGACTTCTCGCAGAAGATACATACTTTGGCATACACCCTGCTAGTACTAGGGGCATCCCTTGATGCCCTCCTCCTGGGGTCGACGCTTGCTGATTCTATCTTGACACCCTTGGCAAGGATAGAATCCAGTGACTTCTTCATTGTAAAGAGACTACGACATTTACGGTGATAATGTATGTGTGGTATTCCTCCTTCTTCAAGGCCCTTGGCTGCTTCCAGGACTGGATCATGCTGCCTGATTTCTGCAGCCCTGAGCAATGTGTTCCAGGAGTCCAAATCCTGTGGTGACACCAGAGCATCGCTGTCATCATCAGAGCAGTGGATGATACAGTCGATCCGTGCTCTCTTCCTCGCAGATGGTTCCATCCTGCCGTCAAACAGTCGACACACACCTGCAAAAAATATCACCATTAAACCATGAACAAACAAACACATTACATGGAAACCACTCTACATATGTTTGCTCCTTCCCAATAATAATTATCCCCAAAATATAACAAAATATCCCCAAATATGAAATAAACCCCTAAATATGGAGAAACTTGAAATACACATCGGAATAATTCTTGTAGAGAATCAAATAAGCTACAAGAGCTGTTAGAATATATTTTTCAATGTTCCCCATATTTAAGGATTTATTCTAGATTTAGAGGAAAATACCCAAAATATAGAGTATATTCCGAAATATGAGGAAATTTGAAAAATACCTAGGAACAACTCTGGTAGAGAATATAATTCTACATAGGTGTTCAAAGTTTCGCGATGATTGTGTGATGGATTTTAAAGAAAATGAGGAAAACGCCGAGCGTCACGCTAAAAATCTTTATTTTTGGGTAGCGCCCCTATTGCATCAAAAAAATTAGACTAAGCTACCAGTGCGAGAAGGCTATCATATCTTAATGTACTTACAGTCACTCTATAAACATTTTAGTACCATTCGTGTTTAGTCACCCCAGGTGGTACCGATATCTGGCCTGGCTCATGGACTATATGTGATTACACGCCTTACCAGAAATATGGACCGGTATCTACAAACATTTCTCGGCGTCGTATCAGGTGGTGTTGTAGTAGCTTTTTTAATGTATGCAGTAATCGCTTGCACTTTCATGGCTTCTATAAGGCCTGATAAAGATTTTTTTTTTCTGGAAGAATGGAAGAAGCTGAGTTATGGGAAGGGGTTTTGATTGCAGGATATATGAATATAAGGATTTGTTAATGGCAGTATATTAATTAAACATATTTTTATAGGACGAATTTAATGGAAATTGTTAGTTGAAGGATGAAAATACAAAGGAAGATTTATTGATAAAAAGAGGGGTTGAGATATAATTAGTGGAGAAGAAGATTAAATCAATGGTTTTGATTGAAGGAGGGGACTACTCGGTGATAAGCACACTAGATGGCGTGTGATTGCATGAGATGGACATGAAATAGAGCCAACGATTGACGACCCATTTGCACACTGCAAGTTAAAGTTACAGAAAGCCTATCTCTGGATGGAAATTGGATAGACATACAGTATATATATGCAGTATGTATATATATATATATATATATATATATATATATATATATATATATATATATATATATATATACCGGTATATATACTGTATATATATATATATATATATATATATATAAATATATATATATATATATATATATATATATATGTTATATATATAAAAAACAAATCAAAAATATAGTTGCTGACCGAATATTGCTGTAAAAATCGTTGGTGTGACACTCCTTGGCCATGGACTCCTCTTGACCACCTTATTGCGGAGATCGATTGAAAGAATGAGAGGGCGGCTAGGTCGTTGGTCACAAACAGGGTATTTCTATCACCTTTACCCCATCAGCATACGAGGACCCTGATCTTACTTTTCTTCTGACTATAAGTATACGATGGTGTTCAGTTTAGGAGAGAATTGTGGGAGTCGAAGGTTCATTGAGGGAGTCTTTACCTTTGTCTTATTCCTAGAAGGCCATCCAAAGCTAAAGAACGTCTATCTAATGTTAGCCAGAATGAAGTGGAAATAGCGTCATTGCATACTGAAAAGGTTAATCTTTGCTTCACTTCTTGCTATTATTTATGTAGAGGATTTTGATAGAACGTTAGATGATGATGGGCATAGGGGAATTTGGAATAAGTGTAGGGTTCGGTTAATATTATTCTATATATATTTTGTTTATGTGCAAGAGGGTTAGACTGCAACATTTCCTGTCGCATGTTTTATTTAAACACGATTATTAAACGTAAACATATATTTGTTAGTATATAATTATTTTTTGATCATGTAATATTTATACGATTATATATATATATATATATATATATATATATATAGGCCTATGTCTGTATTCAAGACTGGAGAAATTGTGTAATTCCAATAAACGCCGTTTTCGTTACTTTATGTTTGTATAACGACCTGAGCCTCCTAGCTGGAATTGATACTTATGTATACAATTAAAGAAGTTGTTCAGTAGTGGACAAATATATAATACACCCGTGCCCAGAAATTATGCGTCTACGAATTTATTTTATAGATAAGGATTCTCATATCTTAACTACTAATAATGCAAATATACTTTAGAAATGTCTATGCATTTATCTTTGGTTGTAATATCATTTAATTCTCTAATAATCTTTTATGACACGTTAGGATATAAGAATTATACCTTTTGAATGGAATATTTTGGGGAATCTTATTAGTAGTAAATATTTATATGAATGAAATCCTGTCTCGCTGTCTCACCTTGCAACTTCGGACAACTGTTGCTCTCAAGCACCACCTATTGAGCTTGTCATTTATTAGGGATACTGTTCTTCATCGCATATGTTGAATATGGGAATATTCATACAATGCTAATGTACATTGAAAACAACAATGGTACTTATATTTAGCGTGTCGGTGGGATTTGTGGTAATGTACTGAAACCAAGTACAACACAAGCTCATCCTATTAACACATTGGAATTTGAACCCGGGACATTAAGATTACTATATCAGTAGTAAGACCACTTTACCACATCTACCCCAGAACCCCTGACTAGTAACTCCATTGTTATGCTTTCTTGTAATTTTACTTCAGTGTAACCTATTGTCTAATGGTGACTGACAAAATATTTGATAGACGACGAAAGGTAACTTGCACTGAAGGGACTATGTAGACACTTCCTGTACCGTGCATAATTCTGTGATGTATTACCATTTATTATGGTACTGAAAAAGGTACATCTGGCAGTATGGTTAGATAAATTATGTACCAAGAAAATGGCATACAAAAGTTAAAAGATAATGATACAGATAAATGAGAAGGTAATCCATATAGGAGCTCATTTTGTATATATATACTGTATATATATATATATACCCGGGAGGGGTTGACAAATAGATCTTATCAATATGTATAGGGATTTTCCCGGTATATAAGATAAGAGTTGAAATTGATATTGATAACATTCATTAGTATTATTATCTGGAGACCTCCTTCCGCTACCTCCCTAATACTTTCCATCTAAGTGTCAGGCCGTCACAGCCCGTCTAGACTAAATAAATAGTTGATAGCAGGGTGAGATGGCTGGCAATGATCCTGAAGATAAATTGATACGGTACTGATTTATTTGGCCCCCACCTGTCAGTCATCATCTCCTGCCATTATAGCTTATATATATATATATATATATATATATATATATATATATATATATATATATATATATATATATATATATATATATACCCGAAATTATATACCGGTACCTCAATTTTCAAGGCAAAACAGTTAGCAGAAAATATGTAAAATGTAAAGAAATATCAATTATTTCGCTTAGTATGCTTAGATACACGCGTGTAATACAGACTTACATGTTATGTGTGTGTGTGGTGTGTGTGTGTGTGTTTGTTTGCATCATGAAAGGGATGTACAGTATATGGAATGTGGAATAATAGGGCAGATATTTAAGACGGAAGTGACGCTAGGGCTGGGGAATAATCGACTTTGACCTCATCTTTGGCTGCTATCACCACTACTTTTCTTTTGAAAGAGAGAGAGAGAGAGATGGTATATATATGCTTTGAGCGTAAATATATTAAAAGGATATTTGAAATGGCATGAAGCATTCGAGGCCGACCTCTTGTTTATCTACAATACAAAGGGCACTTTATGTGAGTCTGTCTGTTTGTCCATGTTCGTTCACAAACGTTTCTCTCAGTGCCCTCAGTTTTCAAGATGGAGAGCCCATACTTGGCATTCATACTAAGGCGGTACCAGAATAGGTTTTAAGCAGTGGGGGGGGGGGAGCCCCCTCCAACTCCCTTTGTTTTCAAGATGGAGAGCCCATACTTGGCATGCATACTAAGGGGGTGCCAGAATGTGTTTCTTCCTTCCTATATTTATCTATCGTCCTTCCTGTTTTATTCTTCCCTCCCCTCTTTTCTTTCTATCCTATTTTCCTTCCTGCTTTCGTCCCCTCTTCCATTGACTGGCACCGGTACTCAAAGGGTTAATGCCCTCTACATAATTCCTCAAGTGTTCTGTTCCTGCCTTCCTTCCTTTCTATCTTGATGTTTTCCTTTATTTATTTCCTTCGTTATTCCTTCTTCATTTGTC
Source organism: Paralithodes platypus (assembly GCA_032716605.1). Classification (NCBI taxonomy): domain Eukaryota; kingdom Metazoa; phylum Arthropoda; class Malacostraca; order Decapoda; family Lithodidae; genus Paralithodes; species Paralithodes platypus. The sequence continues at coordinate 56,483,882 of CM064480.1, read as the reverse complement.
ATTCTATCCTTCATTTCACCTTCCCTCGTATCGCCCTCTACGTAATTTATCAAGTGTCCTTTATTCATGCCTTCCTTCCTTTCTATCTTGATTTTGTGTTATATATTTATTACCTTAATTTCCCCCTCCTCATGTTTCATACTATCCATCATTGCACCCTCCTTCTTTTTCAACAGTGATATAGATAGAGAATAAATGCTAAGGATATGACCTGAATGAAGTCGACCATACAGGGCTAGAAAGGACCTGAGACTTCTGAGTGTGGCTTCCTCTCCAGATAGATGTCACCCCCGCTGGCTCTGTTAGCGCCTTTTTCATATTTTATCAAGTGTTCTGTCTGCCTTCCTTCTGACTGGACCCTCGGCCTGCTGGGGAGAGAGCATGGTATAAGGACTACATTAATGGCCTTCTACCATGGGGGAGAGATATTAGAGTTATGCTTCAGAAAGAGAGCGAGAATGAGAGAGAGAGAGAGAGAAAGAGAGAGAGAGAGAGAGAGAGTTAAAAGGAGTTACAAGGAATTGTTAATATCTCGGAGACCTTGCGGTCCATTCCGGGGAGATACTCGAAGTGGAAGGAGAGATAATTTTTAGTGCACTACACTCATTACAGAGTGTGCAACTACTATCTACTCTCTTCTTAAGCTGCTCTACTGAAGAACTGTGTACAACTTCTGAGGAAAGTTAGTTCCATGTAGAACAGATCTTACTGTACATGTAAAAAAGTGTCCACAAATACTAGTGCTAAACCTTTTCAATTATAATTTTCAGCCATGGTTGCGTGTTGTATTCATATTTAGGCTAAACATTTTGCTATAATCCACATTAATCCATAAATCCATTAAGTATTATAAAAAAAATTATGAGCTGACTTTGTAGTCTGCGTGTCTCCAACGGAAAGAGATCAAGAACTCTCAACCGATCCTCATAGCTCAGTCTTCTAATTGGTGGAATAAGCTTTGTAGCTCTAGCTTGTACTCTTTCCAGTCGCTCTATATATTTCTTGAGTGCTGGAGGCCAGAATTGAACAGCATAATCCAGGAGAGGCTTTATCATAGCATTGTACTTGAATTGCCTCTTAATATAGCCCAGTAATATCTGAGTTTTTTTCTCTACATCGGTGCACTGCTTGGAAAAATTTAGGTCACTGCTAATCAGAACACCCAAATCTTTTTCCAAGTCAGTTACTTCCAGAGGCATTCCTAATAGCTAATAGCTTGACTTGGGGTTTGCTTGGCCGATATGCATCACCTTGCACTTTTCCAAGTTTAGACAAAGAGAGAGAGAGAGAGAGGTTACAAGTTACACAACAAATAACTAATACAAGACTATGTTTGGTTCCAATGAGAAAAACATACACACACGAGATAGTACAACACAGACGTCTCTCTCTCTCTCTCTCTCTCTCCATGGTTATACCAAAAACAAACTTACTTGAGAATGTTTAAACAGTTCTTCAGTAGAGGAGTTAAAAAAGTAAGTAGATAGTGTTTTGCACATTCTGCAATGATTGTATTGCACTACAGATTCTCTCCCATTCCATTTAGAGTACCTGCTCGGTATCTTTCAGATACTAACTATTCATTGTAACTCCTTGCAACACTATCTATCTCTATCTATCTATTTATCTATCTATCTATCTATCTATCTGTCTGTCTGTCTATCTCTCTCCTAGCTATCTATCTATGACTCTCTCTCAGCCTGTCCATCTAGTCCTGGCTTCCCCCTTCACACCTCCCAAACTGGTAGTGAAAGAAGCTGCCAGGCCCCGACCCCGGCCCCACTCAGAGTTGTGGCCCAGACCTGACGCGGCCTTGGGAGAGAACGGAACTGCCCGCTACCTCTATAGGTCTATCTGGAGGGTTATCTATTGATCTAAGTCTATCTGGATGGTTATCTAGTGCACTATATACAAAGGAAAACAAAGGAAGACAAACAACAACAAAACTAATGGTCCTTATTAGGTTAATTATAAGAACAAAAAAAATATATACCCTATATATATATATATATACTGTATATCCATAACAATCAACTGGAGGGCTTAAGCTCCAGAACAACTGTGGAACATAAAACTAAATTATAGTAAAATGAACGATATTGTTACGGTCACATTACTCAAGCACAAACGCTGTCAGTCGGGGATTTATGGACAAATATTTATCTATGCGATATTTAAATGTCTGTAATAATATGGCACTCTATAACATATCTTGGTAATTTGTTCCATAAGTTGATTACCCTATTAAAAACGAAGTTCTTCGCTTTATATGAATGAAACGCCTTTCCGATGATTATCTGGCTGATCATCTATTGCTCTATGTCTGTTTGATCATCTATTTCTCTATGTCTATTAGTCAAGTCATCCATTGCTCTATGTTTATCTGTCTAGCCATCTATTACTCTATGTCTGTCTGGCTTGTTATCTGAAGTTCTATGCCTATTTGTCTTGTTATCTAATGTGCTATGTCTGTCTGTCTGTATGATCATGTATTGCTCTTTGTTTATCTGTCTTATCTATAGATCTATGTCTATCTGTCTGATCATCTATTGCTCTTGGTCTACCTGATCATTTAGTGATCAATGTCTATCTGGCTGGTCATCTACTGATCTATGTCTATCTTTCTGGTCTACTGCTCAATGTGTATCTGGCTGGTCATCTACTGATCTATGTCTATCTTTCTGGTCTACTGCTCAATGTGTATCTGGCTGGTCATCTACTGATCTATGTCTATCTTTCTGGTCTACTGCTCAATGTCTATCTGGCTGGTCATCTACTGATCTATGTCTATCTTTCTGGTCTACTGCTCAATGTCTATCTGCCTGGTCATATGTATGTTGCTCGACGTTTTTTTGTTTTTCTTGCTATCTGTTAGCTTGTTTGTCCACGTCCAATATTTGCTTTACTTTGTAAAACAATTTATATTCGTTCACTTCTTATGACGCATTATATATATATATATATATATATATATATATATATATATCACAAATACACGTGAGCCACTAAATGTTTCTAATCTCTCAGTGGGGTTCGAACCGCCGACCGTCAGGACGATAGCCGACGCTTTAATCAACTACACCACGGTAGATTAAAGCGTCGGCTATCGTCCTGACGGTCGGCGGTTCGAACCCCACTGAGAGATTAAAAAAAAAAATATATATATATATATATATATATAGAGAGAGAGAGAGAGAGAGAGAGAGAGAGATCTTACACAGACTGCACAGTATGGTCTCTTAATTCATAACCATACTTATTTACTTATACACTTAGTAGAGGTCTCATTTGAGCCACACGCCACACAGAAAGGTCCCATTCCGCCCACATCTCTCAGGGTATACAGCCAAACCTCTTCACCCAACTACTCACAAGAAGAAAAGAAAAAAATAGTGTCTCGTCATCTCCCAGGATACTCAGAAAGGTTCCTCCCTGCTCTCCAAGCGTGATTTAGGCTGAGTAGTTTACGCTGTTGCTACTTAGGGCAAAAACCGATAGCTAGTTGAGAGCCTAAAACCCATCCCGTGTAAGTTATAAATTTTATCACCGTAAGTTTCCTCTCTGTTCCTACGGGGAGAGAGTTGGAGGAGAGGGCGTGATGGAGAGGGGAGAGGGAGGGATATAGGCTAGGAGGGGGTTTGAGAGGCGTGATGGAGAGGGGAGAGGGAGGGATAGAGGATAGGTGGAGGTGGAGAGGCGTGATGGAGAGGGGAGAGGGAGGGATAGATAATAGGAGGAGGAGGAGAGGGAAGAGGGAGGTATAGAGGATAGGAGGAGGAGAGGGCGTGATGGGGAGGGGAGCGGGAAAGATAGAGGATAGGAGGAGGTGGAGAGGGGAGAGGGAGGGATAGAGGGAGGGATAGAGGATAGGAGGAGAAGGAGGTGGAGAGGTAAGAGGGAGGGATAGAGGATAGGAGGTGGTGAGGGAAGAGAGGTATAGTGGATAGGAGGAGAGAGGGGAAATTACCGAATGTAGAGAAGCAGCGATAGAGAGAAGGGGAAGATAAACAATAGAAGAATGAGAAGAAGAGATGCGTGATTGAAAGGAGAGGAGAGGGATGAATAGTGAATGGGAGAATAGAAGGGAAAACACAGGAAATGGGAAATGAGGGTAGTCGTGTTAAAGGGAAAGGTATAGGAGGAGAGGTGTGCTGGAAAGGAGAAAGATATATATAGAGAGGATTGACGGGGAAAGGAGGACAGATGTAGAGAATGGCAAGACAGAAACGGGGATGCACAAGGTGGATGAACGTTGTGGAAAGATGAGAGAGGTAAATATACTGATGGTAAAGAAGGAGGAAGAGGATGAGAAGCGAGATGGAGGGGAAAGAGAAGGATAGTAGATTGAGGGGAAAAGGAAGATAGATGGAGGAAGGGGAGGGAAAATGGAGAAGAGCAAGATCATTTTGAAAAGGGAAGGTGTAAAGGAAAGGAAAGTGTGTGTGTGTGTGGGGGAGGGGGTAGAATATACGAGGAGAGGATGAGGGAAGGGATGATGCAGCTAATAGGGAATAGAAGGAGAAGAGACATGGTGGAGGAAAAGGGAGTGAAGGCGGAGATATAGGAAGGGAGAAAGGAGGAGAAGAGAAGGAAGGATAAAGGCTTGAGGAGGAAAGGAGGGGAGAAGGGAAAGATTGAGTGATGTGATGAAACGAAAGGAAGAGAGATGTGGATAAGAGTTAGTTAGAACAATAAAAAGTAGAAAAGCGTGAGGATTGAGAAGGAAACGAGGAGAGATAGATAGAAGAGAAAGATAATTTCGTGATGGAGCGAAAGTGGGAGATATATAAAATGGAAAAATCGAGTATTGAAAGAAAAATATGAGAAGAAAGGTGCGATAGAGAAAAAGGGAAGCACGGGATAGTGAATTTATGTGAAAACAGGAGAGTTAATGAGGAAAACAAAACACTGGAGGAGTTAGAAAATAAATAGAGCCTTGATGAAGAGAAGTGAAAGGAAAATATGAGTGAAGGTACTAAGGTAAAGAAGCTGGGATAGAAAGAAGGGAATAATATTATTGTACTAAAGAAGTGAGTAGAAAGATAATGTACTAAATAATTAATTGTGAATAAGCCGACCTATGGATATGAGCCTAGTGCTTGATTTGGTCAGCAGCCATTATGGTCTGAGGTTGTTTAGGTTCACAGCTGCTTTGGACCAAAGCCGATATGGATTAAGCAGACCAATCGTCATTGGTCAAGTGACCGTTTAGGTATACAGCTGATTTGGTCCGCAGCCATTGCGGCCCACAGTTGATATGGGTTAAGCAGTCGAATTAGGTTTAGTGGTCGAATCTGATCCACCACCGATCCTCTCTCTAGTTTCCTTTCTCCTTTATGTAAAATTCTCCCTGAACACCTGGGCTAAGCTTACCAGAGTACTTTAATATTTCGTCCAACAGCATGAACAAGACGAGTAAGCCGAGAGGTCATATACCTTCCACTCGCTTACGCGACGGAAGTAAAAATAAGAACAAAATCAAGAACATGGACACACATAGAACAAATACAAATAAAACATGCAACGCAAGGCCGAGGCAAACTTCTACCTGTAAATATGACGAAAAAAAACCCAGTGAGGGACGAGGAGAGAGACGATGATGGAGAAATAATGGAAGCGGCAAGTAGAAGGTGGGGGAGAGCGAGGGAGGGAGGCACTAGAAAATGAAATGGAATGGGGGAGGAGGTTGGGGGAGAAGGAGATGTAGACTGAGAGGAGCAAGAGTTACATTAGTGAGAAGCAAGAAGAAGGCCGGGAAGAGGAAAGAGGGAGGGAGGAACTAGAAAATGAGATGGAATGTGGGAGAAGGGTGGGGGATATGAAGATGTAGTGGAGAAAAACAAGAGTTACATTCGGGGGAAAATCGAGCTTTATGAAGAAGGGTCGAGGGAAAGAAAAAGAGGCATATTATTGGTTGAAAGATAGTTCCATTTATTAAACGGGTATGCCTTAGTCACCTGATGACTGTTCTATGATACACTGAACTGTTACATGCAGCGTCCCTATAAAATTAATTAACCCTTAGATATTTTTTCATTACCTCGTTTCAGGCCCTCCTTGGTCTATTGTCTATCGTCTTTCCGACCCTTTTATACTTCTAACACGCTTCACCCAGTCATCCTTATCCATTCTCTCGACATGGTCACACCATTGCAGTCTGCCAGTACGCATCACCTCACTGTTCCACTCTGTACCAAGTTGTTTCTTATCTCTGCTCTCATACGTTCAATCTCACTGTATGCACATCGATCTCATTTTAGTCCGCTCAAGGCTTCGTGTGTCATCCAGTTTGACTGCCCGCTTCTCACTACAGTCAAGCAGCACACTTCTCACACACGCATCACATAGATCCATCATTGTTGATAATGGTAGCAATTATCTGAACTTCTACCCAATCTGACTCTTGCAGCAGAGCTGCACCATACCCAGTGCTGACGATGTCACCCAGGTAGCAGAATTAATCTACACACTCCAGAATGACATCCCTAATATCGACTATTACCTCCTAGGCTTAGTTTGGCGTTTGTCACTGCACATCTTACAGTCATAATCAACCATAGCACTCGGACTACCTTCCACATAACTGGAATTTGTATTTACCTAACATTCACACACAATATACTTAATAAAGTTACTACCCACACCCATCTTGCAACCAAAATATTGCCAGACCCCACTCTTCTCTGCAATGCCACCACCTACTATTGCACTTGAATCTTGCCCACATATCTTACTAGGAAATGTATGTAGATACAACTATGAAGAAACTCTGCTATCGGTTAGTCTTAATATACAGTATTATCAGTCTTATGAGAGTTGGAGAAGCGAATTAAACTAACTCCTTTTCTGACAACTACTCTCTCTCTCTCTCTCTCTTAGCATATAAATACATACCAAACTATAATAAGAATCGATTTTAGTGAGAAAATATGTATTGCTTTCAACAATTGATAAAAGTAGAAGTGTTAACTGAAACGTTAGTAAGCGATAAGGATATGTGTGTGTGTGTGTGTGTGTGTGTGTGTGTGTGTGTGTGTGTGTGTGTGTGTGTCTACTCGTAATGATTGATATACAAATATAATTGTATTAAATATATGCCGAAATAATGTTCCCTTACAAATACAACTTATGGGCAGCTAAGCTCCAAATAACGTTTCCCTTTTTTCATCTCTTGTCCTTGTTACGATCTCAGTTCTGCGAGATCGATAAACCTAAACCGGTATCGCACAATCAGAACTTCCTGCAACTTTCTAGGCAATTATGTATGGGCTGTTTCTAAATTCAAAGCTGTGCCTCAATATCTCAGGCAATCTATTATTTATTTCCGATACCAACGGAAAAGATCCTAGAAATGTTGCCTAGTATAGCTCTTCTAGGGGCCCATCGAAAACCGAGGATAAAAGCTCTCCTGTGATGCCCCCTACATGTCTTTCCATATCTGCTCGTCTTTTTCCGCATCTGTCTGGATGATTCTAGTGTATAGTTGTGTAAGAATTCAGTGACTTAAGGGGGGATGGCCGTTTTTTCTGGCCCCCCTTCTCCCTCATGTTTAGTCCCATTAGTTTTCAGATTTTAAGAAGCTCGACCCATTAGTTTGGCGATTTTAAGATATTTCACCCCCTTTCATTGTCACTATTAGGACCTTTATGCCATTTAGGTATCGATTTTGTTCCTGGCGAGCGATAGCGACCCTGTAATTGTAGGAGGAACCGGCCTTCGGCCGGGAAATGTTTTCTACCAAAAAATGCACAAATTTATCTCGAAGGGAAGTCTAGGGGGTGTTTTTTTGCTTGATTGAGGTCTGGGGAGGAAAGTAAAAAGTTACATAAAGATAAAATAAATTAGCAAATGTATAGCCCATTCTATCTATATTTTAGTTTCCGATACTAACTCCAAAGATCCCAGAAACGTTGCCTAATTTATTTTTTCTTCTATTTTATAATTATGTAAGAATTCAGCTACCTTAGACAATCTATCTTTACTTTTCCTCCGATACTAACTCAAAAGATCCCAGAATGTTATTTATTAATGAATTTATATATTTATTGATTTATTATTTATTTATATATTTGGTTATTTATTTATTTATTTGTATTTATTTATATATTTCCTTATTATTTGGTTTATATTTGTTTTGTTTGGGGGGGGGGGTCGATTTTTTTGTTGGGGGGGGGGGACAATCGAAAACTGACGATAAAAGTTCTAGTATGATACCCTCTAACTTGTCTCTCCATATCTGCTCGTTTTTCTCCTCCGTGTTCGAGTGTTCACCTCTTTGTCAGCCTGTCTCTGTCAATTGCTGTCATGTTCAGAGCGAGTGGCAGTGTTTCCCGGCTCTCTCTTGGTAGTCTTCTGTCTATTTCATTCTATTGCTGTCAGATTTCTATATTAATTCGTCTGTTGTATCTCTATATTCTTCCCTTCCTTCAACTAAAGTCTGTTTGTTTCCATCTGACGGTAAATTGGATAGCAGTTATTTTCTGTCTGAGCCATTACAATTGCATGCAATGGAAAACGGCGCTGAACTATTGTATGTAGGCATGGTAAATTGCCATGTCACCAACTTGATTACTCGTCTATCACATAGATTTTGTACCGAAATATGGTGTTAATTATGAAGACTTGGCATTATTATGACGCAGAGCCATAGTAGTTACATATTTATTTCATTGACTATCAAGCACGTGGTTGCTAAGGGATTCAATTTACCGCCACCTGAAAAGAGACTATATATATATATATATATATATATATATATATATATATATATAGATATATATTATATATATATATATATAATATATATATATATATATATATATATATATATATATATATATATATATATACCGGTATATATATATATATATATATATATATATATATATATATATATATATATATATATATATATATATATATATATACATATATGCAGTATACACATATACAATATAATGCTTTCTTTCTATTCAACATTCATACAGAACAAATTGAATTTGAAAATTTGGGTGAGTGTCTCCAAATCATGAATTTTGCAATAGTTCTTGAATATATACAAATGTGTTTATGGAACATTTTTATCTCTTAAAGAAAATAATGATATTCCAATACTAATATAATATAGCCTAGCACCAGTCATGTATTCACTGGAATGTTTACATTTTTTCGGATACAACAGAAGTCGAAATATTCATGTAAGAATTGTCAAAGAATACTGTTGGAAACTTTCTTCTTTTACTATGTTCATTAGTGGATTAGTTGGAGGCGGTAGTATAACATAATATTATAATAGTGATTATTTTATGATTTATGCATATGGATGATAGAGGGAATGACCAAACACACATTTGTGATTGATAATTCGAGGACAGACGGGTAGAATTACGATTCGTCTGTGAAAACGTGAAGTATATGTAGATTTAGTATGGTGCTGAGTGAGAGAGTGAGAGTGAGTGAGTGTGTATGTGTGTGTGTATGTGAATGTGAAAGAGAGTGAACCTGTGTGTGAGAAAGTGAGTGTGTGTACTTCCATGTACTAGTGTGTCTACTTGCCTTTCTATCTATCTCCATTTGAGCCAATGTGTGCGTGTGTCTATTTGTGTGTGACTGCATGTGTGTGTGTGTGTGTGTATGGATGTTTGTGTGTGTGTGTATATATATTTATATATGACTGCATTTGTGTATGAGACTATGCAGATGTGATACTGTGTGTGTGAGTGTTTGCATATGTGTGTGTGTGTGTGTGTGTGTGTGTGTGTGTGTATGGATGTTTGTGTGTGTGTATATATATTTATATATGACTGTATTTGTGTATGAGACTATGTAGATGTGAGACTGTGTGTGTGTGTGTGTGTTTCCTGTACCCCGCCACCTAGGGACTGACCCCGCCCGCTGGCCACTTAGGATCAGACCTACCCATTATCTATCGCATTCACTCCACAGATAGATACATAGAGAAATGCATAGATAGATAGATATATAGATAGATGGCTGGATGGCTAGATAGATAGATAGATAGATAGATAGATAGATAGATAAGCCGATTGGTAAGGCAGGTAGAATGAAGGGCCACTGTCTATTGGTTTCATTGCCAAAATAGATATATGAATAGATTGGGTAGGGTAGATAAAGTAATTGTCATTGCCTTAATAGATGGATGAATTTATTCGGAGGACTGGTAGAATGATTCCTTATTATCTATCGATATCATTGTCATTACCAAAACATATTGATGGATGGGCAGGGCAGGTAGAACGAGTCCGCCACTATCTATTGGTATCATTGCCAAAATAGATACATTTATATATATATATAGTAGTTTAGATAGAATGAATGCCACTATCTACCGGTGTGTTTGCCATAATAGATATATATATGTATGGGCAGGGCATGTAGAATGAGTGCCACTATCTATCGGTTTGATTGCCAAAATAGATACATTCATATATTTAGTAGGTTAGATAGAATGAATGCCACTATCTACCGATTTGATTGCCAGATTAGATAGATAGATGTAGGGCATGGTAGATAGAATGAGTGCCACTATCTATCGGTTTGATTGCCATAATAGATACATGGATAGATTGGTAGGGTAGATAGAATTAATGCCACTATACAGTATATCGGTTCTACTTTCATAATATACAGGCAACTATATTTTGGGCCAGACAGAGTGCATCCCTCTTCATATCGGCTTCACTCTTAGAATTAATATAGGAATATAATAGTATGACCGGGAGATATATGTATCCAATTTGTTTACTGATGCAATAGATAGATAGATATACTGGTAAGGCAGACATAATTAATCGTTACCATCTGTCGGTTTCACTGTCAGAATAAACAGACTAATGTATGCCAATTGAGAGCCCTTTTTTCAAACTTTTATTTCACTTTAGTAAATACACACATTAATTTGTCATCACGTAGATTTGGGCACGTTATAAACATTCACCATTAATTTGTTCTTTATTAACGTTCAAGTAGAAATATTTGTATGAGGCTAATAACAGTAAATATTTTTTTGTTTTTCATATAAGATCATTCCCAAAATATCAGTCGGAAAAAATGGTCCCGAATCCCCATTATCAGTAGTATAATCCTTTCAATGAAATGACGCAACTTCTTTTAAATTCTATCTTCCTCCAGACGATTTTACTCCATTTAAAACAAAAACACTGTTTGGGTTTAATAATTAATTGAGATGGTCTTTAACCCTTCAATTCCTAGTGATCCTTCCTAAAGCCGAGCGAGCAGTTTTTCCCTCAACATCTATCCTCAACACTGGTCTGGCAGCTAATAAGGTAATTTTTTTTTTTTTTTTTTTTTTTTTTTTTTTTTAAAGAGACAATGAACGGAGGAAGGAAAAACAGATAAAACAAAAAGGTCCATGTGCCTAAAGGCATCCTCCATTCATAAAATGTTTGTAACAACTGGATTTAAACTTTTGTAGATTGTAAGTTTGTGGAAAGCAACTCGAGGGAAGTGAATTCCAAAGAGTAGTAGTTCTAGGGATAAATTAATTTTGATAAGCAGAAGTTCTGCATTATGGAGGAGAAATAGTAAATTCATGGGCGCTCTCGGGTGCCCTAGTTCTACGGGGAAAGATGTGGAGAGGCGGCACAATTGAAGCAAGTTCCTCGGAACAATTGCTGTGAAAATATCTATAGAATAATGCAAGGGATGCAACGTTTCTTCGCATGGATAATGTAGGAAGGTCCTGTGTGATTGCAGGGTTATTGATTAATCTAATAGCTTTATTTTGAATTTTGTCCAACTGCCTCAATGCAACCACTCCACTTCCACTCCACAGAGGTGAACAGTAATCCATCTGAGAACGCACATGACTTTTATATATTACGGCCAACTGCTCGTCAGTGAAGAATTCTCGAACTCTGTACAGGAGTTTAAATAAATATATCACCTAACTTTATCCATTTTCAGTTTAGTTTCCGATACCAATGCAAAAGATCCCATAAATGTTATCAAAATAATGTTGACTATCGAATATTAAAGATAAAAAGCTTTCGTGTAATACCCTCTAAAGCTGAATAATTTGTTTGGCAGTAACATCATGAAGGTAAAGACGTCATCGCCTGATTGAAGGGGTTAAGAGTGAAGACAGATTAGTTGACTTATTGGTAAACCAGGCATCACATCCCATTATCTGTCGGTGTCAGTTTGTGGGAAGATTCATGTGGATATAATAAGGTAAAGTCAGAGCAAATGTAGATTCAATATACAAATCTACCGTTTTTTGTTCTCAATATATGAAAGCGGATGATTGTAGGTATATATATATATATATATATACAATCATAGTCAATACAGTATATACATATTCGTAATGATATTGTGACAGAAACCCATAAAACATCCCAGAAACATTTTATGTTTTTTTTAGAATAAGGTCTGGCGTAGAATTTCTAGTGTTTCTCGTCTCTCGGTGAGGCCCAGGCGTGTGTTTTTGTGGTGTACACCATAAAACATGTGCCGGGCGAGTGTCGGTATCATCCGGGCATAAATCAAGATAATGCTAAAGCGAAAAGCAACTGGCGTCCCATCTCCTGATTGCAATTTGGACTAGTGACGGGGTGGTGTGTGTGTGTGTGTGTGTGTGTGTGTGTGTGTGTGTGTTCGGAGGGTTGCTGGTCGACTTTGGTACACATGGGGTCTCGGCTCACTCAATAGCTAGCTCTTTGGCTCGCTTACTCTCCTACTTACTTACTCGCACACTACCTCACTTAATCATCAATCCAACCACTCACTGGCACACTACCTCACTCAACTCACCCACTCTTGTATTTACTCACTCAATCATCAACTCATCCGCTTCTCTCAACCAACATGCTTACTGTCTCACTCAACCATTAACACTCTCCGACATATGACGCGATTTTTGAGCCTATTGGGGATACTTTAAAGCCTTTGTTACCATCAGGGGTATTTAGACACCTTTAGTTTAGTTACTTCAACCTCTGCAGTTGTCTTTGAGTTAGCTGTGGGCAGAAAACGAATTTTGGAGAGGTAATTATAAGAGTGAGAGAACTCTATTTCTTATTGCTAATCTGGCAACCTCTGCGTCATAAATGCGTGAAAGGGTTAACTTACCCACTTCTGTCTCACTCAACCATTAACACACTCCGACATATGACGCGATTTTTGAGCCTATTGGGGATACTTTAAAGCCTTTGTTACCATCAGGGGTATTTAGACACCTTTAGTTTAGTTACTTCAACCTCTGCAGTTGTCTTTGAGTTAGCTGTGGGCAGAAAACGAATTTTGGAGAGGTAATTATAAGAGTGAGAGAACTCTATTTCTTATTGCTAATCTGGCAACCTCTGCGTCATAAATGCGTGAAAGGGTTAACTTACCCACTTCTGTCTCACTCAACCATCAACTCATCCGCATCTGTCTCACTCAACCATCAAGTCATCCACTTGTGTCTCACTCAACCATCAACTCATCCACTTACTATCTCACTTAACCATCAACTGAACCACTTATTGTTTCACTCAACCATCAACTCACCCACTTACTGTCTCACTCAACCACTTACTGTCTCACTCAACCATCAACTCAACCACTTACTGTCTCACTCAACCATCAACTCAACCACTTACTGTCTTACTCACCATCAACTCACCCACTTATTGTCTCACTCAATCATCAACTCAACCACTTACTGTCTCACTCAACCATCAAATCATCCACTTACTGTCTCACAACATTCTCACTCACTCAACCACTTTCTTACTCATTTAATCATCAACTCACCCACTTTCTGTCTCACTCATTCAATCATCAATTCACCCACTTTCTGTCTCACTCACTCACCCATCAACTCAGCCACTCACTTTCTCACTCACTCAATAATCACCTCAGCCACCTACTTTCTCACTCAATCAGCAACTCGGCCACTCTTACTCATTCAACACAAACCAATCACACTATCTCACTCAACCTCTTACATATACTGACTCATTAACTTACACGCCCCTTTCTCTTTTAGTAGATTACTGCTCTCTCTCCCCCCCCCTCTCTCTCTCTCTCTCTCTCTCTCTCAAACTCCTTTATATTAACGTTTCCAATGTATTACTCCTTCTCCGCATTACGTTTTCCTATATCCGACGATCTTTTGCCATCACCTCTCACCCCTCTGAATAGCCAACATATAATGTAAGTGGAAGCCAGAATATTGTCAAATGTTGTAAGCTTGTTCTCTGCAGGACAGTATATCACTTCAACCATTGCCGTCCATTAACACCAACTCAGGCTCACCTCCAACTTCACATCTTTTGTCAGAAAATTATATTATTATTATTATTATTATTATTATTATTGAAGTAATAATTTAAATATAATTACTGAAATTAAGGTGGCCAGCCAACCGTAAACATGAATTGTTTATTCACAATCCTTTCCTGTACAAACTAACGCTTTCTTCATATACCTAATATGTCAGAACTTTTAGCCTCACTGGGTTTTAGAACTGGGCAATTCCTTTCCTTAATTAAAATAGGCTATGCAAGGCATGAATAATTTCCTGTAGCTAGTGCAGCACTCTTCTTCGGATGTTACTACCATTAGAGCTTGCCCAACTCTAGGTTATTCAAATAGTACAGAAGATGGTTGCAGTAGTCCTATGAACCTTTCGTCAGGTTTCTAGGCAAGCATTAATGTATACATTGTTTCCTGCATGGACATATTCAAAGGTAAACACCCTATCGCAAACTAGATGTATGAAAAAATAACAATGGTTAGGCCACTCTTACACAGGTTAAGCCACTCGTACAACCTGCAGAATATGTCTGATTCTCTAAGAACTAACTCTCGGGAAGTGGGGTGTCGTGTGTATATCACCGTAGCGCCAGGCGGGTATATTTGCCGAAAATTACCTTCATTCCATACTCTTTTTCATGCATAAGCAAGAGTCACAGCGTAATACAATTATATATCCGTGAAATTACAATGCTAGAGCTTTCCAATGACATGTGAATCATCCCTGTACATTATGTGGTTATCTTGCAACGATCGTGCAACCGAAGAGCAAAAATTGGTAAAATAGTGACAGTTTGGCTGTTTTTGGTGTGTGAGAGACGGTACATGAGTGAGAGAGCCTTACCTCGGGCCTCAGTGTACGCCGCGCGGCCGTGGCGAGAGGTTGAAGCCTGCCTATGCTCCCTCCAATGCCCGGCCTCTCTCTCAGCGTTCATAATAGCCTCAAAATGGCGCCTGTCATATGATGAGTGCCGCAGGATAGGCCAATTTTCTCTCCCGTCATATGACGGTCGCCGCGAATGAAGGGTATATCATTGCGCCCCAAAAGAAAAACATGCTTGCATCAAAATATAGTTCGATAATCTGGTTACACTTCACAAAGACTGTCCAATATACCTTTACCTTTACGCATAAATATATACCGGTAACTCTTACATAAAAAATATATAGATACATAAATAGCCTGGTTTATGCCTTAACCTCAATAGAATAGATATCTTGTACCCAAAAAGAATATACCTTTTTACATATAAAATACATATATAGGACCTTGTTATGTTTCTTTTAATAAACTATGCAATATACTGTAACCTCTTCTAAGGAATATCACCTCTTAACTGTGCACCGTTAATAAGCTTTACCAAAGGAAGTACAAAGGAAATCAAGCAACAACAGATCTAGTGACCCTTCTAGGTTGCTTGTCCTCCAAAACACTGAGGATCAAGTGTCCAAACAGTGGTTTAGAGTGGGTAAGGGAGCATTGGAAAAGGAATTACTGCCCTGGAACTAATGTCCGTGGCAGGATTAGGAAGTTAGTAGGGGACAGATGGGTTAGTAACTGAGGGGGGGATAAAATAAAGTTATTCATTTACAAACGCAGTCAGTCGCGGGTTTGATGCGAGATATTTGTCTAGGCGGAGTTTAAATGAATCAACGGTGATGCAGTCTATAACATTTCGGGGAAGCCCATTCCACAAGTTGACAACTCGATTGAAGAAGAAATTCTTAGATTCGTGTGAGTTAAAAGATTTACCAATAATTTTGCAACTGTTTCCCCGCGTGTAATTAGATTGGTCGATAGTGAAGTACTTACTACAGTTCACATTGTCGATGCCTTTGATGATTTTGAACACTTGAATTAAGTCACCTCTTAATCTGCGCTGGGTTAAAGGAAATAGATTTAATTATCTAAGACGCTCTTGCTCTTCGTATGGTTTGTTCTTTAGGCTAGGTATCATTTTGGTAACTCTACGTTGAACTCGTTCTAGCTTGTTTATATCTTTTTGGTAATAAGGGCACCAGGATTGAACGCAGTATTCCAGAAGAGGGCGGACTAAGGAATTGTAAAGGGTTAGGATAACTTCTTTGGATTTATGCTCAAATGACCTGCCTATAAAGCCAATTATTTTGTTTGCCTTCTTAACAACTTCTGAACATTGTTGACTTGGTTTTAGGTTACTCGATATTGTTACTCCCAGATCGGTTTCTCTGTTTACATTCTTAAGCTGAGTGCCATTCATCGAATAGTTTGCTTTCTCATTTAGGTATCCGATATGTAGTACTTTACATTTATCCGCATTGAAACTCATTTGCCAAATTTGAGCCCAACATGACAATTTATCTAGATTGTGTTGCATATCGTCAACTTGTTCTTTTGAGAGTACGCTATTTGCAATTTTTGTATCGTCAGCAAATTTTGAGATTGTACAGGTGAGACCCTCATCTATGTCGTTGATGTAAATTAGAAAGATAATTGGTCCTAGTACCGATCCCTGGGGTACCCCGCTACTTACATTGGTCCATTTAGATGCCTTACCATTTATGACTACTCTTTGCTTTCTGTCGCTGAGCCAATTTTCCATCCATTTCAACACACCGTCTTGTATTCCATGCGCTTTTAGTTTTAGCAGTAAACGTTTGTGGGGAACTTTGTCAAAGGCCTTTTGAAAATCAAGGTATATAATATCTACAGCTTTACTCTCATCGTAGAGGTTGAGGATATCGTGGAAGAAGTCTAAGAGGTTTGTTAACAGGAACGTTTTTTACGAAAGCCGTGTTGAGTATCTTTAAGTATGTTATTTTCCTCTAAGTGATTTACGAGTCTGTCTCGTATGACCGTTTCTAGCATTTTACATACAACTGAGGTTAAGCTAATTGGACGATAGTTACTGGGTAGGGATTTGCTGCCTTTTTTGAATATCGGTGTTACGTTGGCTAGCTTCCACTGATCGGGCATAGTTCCAGACTGCAAGGATTTATTGAATAGTAATGTTAGTGGTTTAGAGAGCTCATCCTTAGCTTCCTTTAGAACTCTAGGCGAGATTGTATCAGGTCCAGGCGTTTTATTTACCTTGAGTTTATCTAAACAATTCAATACTTCTCTCTCTGTAACGGTGATATTGCTTAGAACATCTGAATTATCAATCTGAATCGGCGATGGTGTAGGGATATCACTGAGGTCTTCTGTTGTAAAAACTGATGCAAAGAAGGTATTGAGGGTATTACTCATTTGTACTTCGTCTTTGGTGTATTCTCCATTTTCATCGACTAACGGTCCAACAGTTGAAGTAACTACTTTTTTCTTTCTGATATAACTATAGAATTCTTTCGGGTTTGTTTTACTTTTATTCGCAATATGTAACTCTAAGGTCTTTTTACTTTGCTTAATTAACTTTTTGGCTTTGCGTCGTAGCTCTACAAATTTCAGCCGTTCTTCGTCATTTTGTGAGGATTTTAATCTATCATTAGCAAAAAAATTTAGCAAGCAGGCAGTTTACCACAACCAATGCGACCTCAAACATGCACCAAAGTCTCTTAAATAATGCGCTCGATCAAACATTACTAAATCATGCGTATGAACTACGCTACATTCGCATTACAGTCTATTATCTATACTCTAATAACCAACGTATTTCGATCTTTAACTCAATGTCAGTAAATAACTCGGGTTGGAAGTTCTACTCTTACACCTACATACACTTATAACCTCAAGTGTTCAGTGAATGTTGGGCCCTCGCATTGCAACTTTTATGCAGCAATCATATGTTCTTAATTGATTAAAGTCTCTTGTTGATAGAATGTATAATCGTTCATAATAGTTTCTGCCTTCAGGTTGAATATTTAAATATGGGTGTAAAAAAAAACTGACTTAATTCTAAAAGGTAACTCAATAACATTATGTTTTTTATGATGTAATAGGCTTTGGTTGTTGCCTTGATGATGATTGTCTGAATGTCTCTTTCTTTAAAAGGTGAGATTAAATTATTAATATATGACCACAGTTGTAATGTAAAGGTGATATGTCTCTTTTATATTTTTAAATGCATGATTGCAGACGAAAAGGATCTTGAAATAAATAGATACTGCTGTTTTGCTTTAAGTTTCCACCACCACGCTCTGCCACTGGCTTCACAACTGCTGTGGTTCGTGGATTAGGGAACGTGGTACCATTCAGCTCCCTTTTCGATGTACTGTAGGTTGTAGTACTTCCACCCTTTTCTCCATGCAAGACCACATAGAATGCATGCACGGTCGACAGGTACTCGTATGCTACTGGCTATCTGGCTGCAAGCTCAGGGTTTGGCACAAAACAGCAGGAGCGGGTTTTGGTGGTAGGTGTCTGGTGTACTGCAACCCCAGGCTATGCCTGCACTGCCACTCTGTTCAGCTTTCACGGTTTCTGAGTATAGGATCCGGGGAAGGGTCAATCAATCCTTGCTTGGAGCTGTTGATAGCTTTGGCTATGGTAGCCGGCTGTGCTGGGGCAGGTCAGCTCGACCTTTTAAATATGGCACTCACCTTGGCACTGTACCCTGACTGGTTGGCAGTCCCCAGGTGTTTTCAGCATGACAGTTTTCCTTCTCTCTTTCCCTGTTTACATCATTGCCCCTGTTTACACAGTTTTAATCATAATAACAACTTATGTACACAACACATTCCTACTCACATTCTATCCACCTATCTAACCCTTAGAGAGTGAACCAATTTTCCAGCTCATTCTTTCATTCAACAAGTAAACTCTATACCTCTCTTTAAGTCGTAAAATGAGGGAAAGACATTCCTCATCTTATTTAAACTCCTTTGGCTCCGTGTGTCCATAGATTTTGACTCTAGCGTACCTTGAATTTGGCTCTCTATCACCCTTTTGATTTGAAGGGATACTCGTTATATGCAGGATACATTTTGTCTCCTTCTTACACATAGAAATATATATCTAAAGTTGCTTTGATTAAAGTCCACACATATCAATTAATGTTCTGACTTAATCTCACCAATCAACTAGATTCAGGTAGTCTCGGATGTGCAATTGAATTTACAAATTGAATAATATAATATCTGCTGATATATTGTATCCAGGATTATGTGATAATGTCTAATTCATAGCACTCTGTTTATTATTGTACAAGAGTTTGGAGAATATTTTACTAATTGGTCTAGAGATTATTATACGACCGAGAGAGAGAGAATTTTCTCATTCTGGTTGATTTTTTACGATTTTAAATACATTAATATTGTTTAAACCTAGATATGTTCTTATTGTCACTTGGTCTTGTTTTGTATTGTTAGACTGGGTTATTAGTATACCACAAACTTCATTCATCAAGTTTTAGAAATATAACCCAAAACCCTTCAAGATAAATTTGTAAATAAAAAAAAAACAAAAATTCCGGCCTGAGGCCGGTTACTACTATATTATAGGCTCGCTATCTTTCGCCAGGAAAAAAATTGACACTTAAATTGTACGAAAGATCTTAATATTGACAAACAAATAGGGTGAAAGGTCTTAAAATCGCCAAACTAATCTGTTATCTGTTATAAAAATCGCCACCTGTAAGTGGCACCGATTAGCATGTCGCCCATCGGTAATTTATGTAGGGTTTCTTCCCCTAGATAGGTTGCCCGCCAAGGCTATCGAGTCCCATCTACCCGGAAACACCTCTTTCAGATACCAGACACCCCTATTACAGGGGGACACACCCCTTTCAGATACCAGGGGGACAGCTATCACCAGAGACACCCCTATTACAGGGGGACAGCTATCACCAGAAACACCCCTATTACAGGGGGACCACACCCCATTCAGATACCAGGGGAACAGCTATCACCAGAGACACCCCTATTACAGGGGCACACCCCTTTTAGATACCAGGGGGACCACACCCCTTTCAGATACCAGGGGGACAGCTATCACCAGAAACACCCCTATTACAGGGGGACCGCCTAACAACCCTAACCTATAGGGGAAGAGTGGAGGAGATTTACCCGAACTCTTGCTGGGGAGCCCAGGGACCCTGACTCATACATCAGGGGGAAGAGGGTGTAGGCTGTGCCATTCAGGGCTGGGGACTGGTCAGTGCAGGAAAAGGACCTTGAAGCCCCACACTATGCAGTGTTCAGGAACCGCAGTGCGCAAGAGGGCCATGGAGGACGAGGAGTTCAAGCAACCCGACTCCTCTGAGTCCCCCAGGACTCCCTCACACACCATAGCTAGGCCCTCACCATAACCAATACCAATCCCCACACCACCTACCCCTTCTCATCCTCCCCCACTCACTTGCCCTGCAATCCGAACTACTCTTGTCTGTGTGTGGTGCATGTGAATTAATATCTCCAAACCCAGAAAACTCCACAAATTATTCATTACTCATGGGGCAAACGCCTTAAAATCTGAAAACTAATGGGGCTAAACATGAGAGAGAAGGGGGTTCAGAAAAACAAATATCCCCCTTAACTTTTTGACGTAATCTTGGATTTTCTGGTAATATTATAATAAGAAGTTTAATGCTAACCATATACTGTATATTATACTGTATATGTTGACCATTAAACTTTTCAATTTTAATAAGTAGGCATTTATTTCCAGATTTCTATTGAAATATTGATTAGTTTTATCCTTATGCATATCTCATATCAATACAAATTTGGTTTTACAATTACGATAATCTCGTATCACATTATGTTTACGAATTTCTTAGGGGCACGTGAAATTATCCTCAACTAAAAAGGATGGCTATAGATTTATTTTAAAGTACTATGTTATAATTACTGATATGTTACTCCTCTCTATATATTTACCGTTACCAATCTTACTTCTGTGTTCCCCTATTTGTATTGTTTTGAATATTGTTATTATTGTTATTTTTGTACCCAGTCAGTACAACTAATTACTTCAGCTTAGTGATGGAGTTCGAGTCTTTTAATCCTTGTTAAGGGGGGATGGGCCAGTTTTCTGGACCACTTTCTCCCTAATGTTTAGCCTCATTAGTTTTCAGATGTTTGCCCCATTAGTTAGTAGATTTTAAGACCTTTCGCCCAATTTCTTCGTCAATATTTAGACCTTTCGTGCTATTTAGGTGTCAATTTTTTTCCCTGACGAACGATAGTGAGCCTGTAATGTTGAAAGAACCGGCCTTCGGCCGGGAAATGTTTCTACCGAAAAATGTACAAATTAATCTAGAAGGGGGATCTAATGGATGTTTTTTTTTAAATTTGATGGAGGTCTAGGGAGGAAACTAGAAAAATAATGAATACATGCAAAAATCACCCAAAAAGTTATCTGTAACTACATCATAATATATGTCCAGTCAAAATCAATAGTTCGCCGAGCTTCATCCACATAATAGTTGTAAGTTACTATAACTTTCCCTAGAGAGATCGCATGTATATCTCTTAATTCGTGACTACTACTATTTGTTTTGTGTCGTAAGGTATCAACTTAATGTTGTCGCTAGATTTCCCACAAATTATTATGAAAGTTTTCGGCGAACTATCGAGTTTGGCAGTAAGAATTGACAGCGACTAATGTTTTACGTAATGGTCATATCATTGTAATTACACGACATTGTGACAAAAAACGACACTGGCATGTCCTATTTTATAAATGTATATGGCCAAATTACATTTTAGAAAACTGTCGGTGTAAAGTGTCATTAGCAGTGCCGTCCCGATGTATTATGACGGTAACAACATACGACAATAATATTACGTCCATTAGGGCCATTGGTTGTTCATGTTATAATGAATTAATGTTAGCAAGCTGTGTCGGATACGCCCACATCACTTCTTACCCTCTCCCTCATTTTAAGGGGAGATGGGCCGTTTTTCTGGTCTCACTTCTTTCTCATGTTTAGCCCCATTAGTTTTCAGATTTTAAGACGTTCGCCCCAATAGTTTGTCGATTTTAAAACCTTTCGTCCCATTTCCATTTTCAATATCAAGACCTTTCGTGCCATTTAGGTGTCGATTTTTTCCCGGCGATTGATAGCGAGCCTGTAAATTTAAGATAAACCGGCCTTCGGCCGGGAAATTTTTCTATCGAAAAATTTACAAATTTATCTTGAAGGGAGTGTTTTCCATTTTTTTTTAGCTTGATGAAGGTGTAGCGAGGAAACTGAACACAAAAATGAATATATAAATACATTGATCCAAACAAATAACCACTGTCCCCTTAAGTATGGAAGTTCAGTTTATAAGCTTCAATTATGATTGTAGTGTTTAATCAGTACTTAATTCATATGATCATGTAACTGCTGTGTAACAACTAACAAACTACTCTCGTGGGTCTTGTGCTATTGTATTTCCATATACTCTATACTGTATATCATATATATAATCAGGTAATGGGTAAGAAAAAAACCCTTGTTTGGCTTACCATATTGTATTTTTTTCCTGTTTTTATTAAGGTTTTCAGTCTTACGATAGTCATAGAGTGAATTTTTTTTTGTATTGACTGAACAGTTGAGCTAATAAACCTGATTTGGATAATGATGTTGGCTGATTTCACGGATGTATATATTATTTTGTAGTAATTTCGTTATATGTGTGGATAAATGTTGTAAGATTGCCCTTGATGACCATATGTCTCTATGCAGTTAGTTTCGTTGGCTACTTTATTTTAACGCTTGTATTAAGGGGGGTCACCTGCTTTTTTTTTTATATCTTTCTCTACTTTTCTCTCTTTCTCTGTCCTTTTTCCATTTTTTTCCATTTAGTTCTACGGGGAAAGATGTGGAGAGGCGGCACAATTGAAGCAAGTTCCTCGGAACAATTGCTGTGAAAATATCTGTAGAATAATGCAAGGGATACAACGTTTCTTCGTATGGATAATTTAGGAAGGTCCTGTGTGATTGCAGGGTTATTGATTAATCTAATAGCTTTATTTTGAATTTTGTCCAACTGCCTCAATGCAACCACTCCACTTCCACTCCACAGAGGTGAACAGTAATCCATCCATTCGGCCCCATTCAGCCTACTGTTTTAAGACGTTTATCCCCATCCAGGTGTCAATTTCTTCCTGGCGAGCGATAGCAAGCCAGCATTGTATGGAGAAATCCGGCTTCGCCGGAGACATTTTTCTATCAAAAAATGTACAAATTTAGCCTGCTGTCAAAAACATTTAATAATATATGCTGGCTCGCTACCGCTCGCCAGGAAAAAATCGACACCTGCATGGGGATAAACGTCTTAAAATAGTAGGCTGAATGGGGCCGTATGAATACAAGTTTGACATTTGTATTAATATATTGTTTCTTGTCCCCAGTGCTGAATGGTCTTCACTACCCAGGGTGCTCATATCTTAACTGAAAGGTAAGTCAAGTTTGAGTTTTATGTAAATATCAATAAATCAGTGTGGTCAGAAACATTCTTTATCTTCTATTGTAAACTGAACTTCGATGAATGCCCCAGAGCGTCCACTGCACCACACTGGCTTATCGTGTAAATATATTTGTTGTATTGCTTTTTTCCCAATATATTTCAGTGTGGCGCTCAGGTGCTCTTATCATAGTATGGGGTTCAAATCCCACTGGTAGGTGAAGGATATACATTTATGAAGTATAACTGTTTATATATATATACTGTTTATATATTTGTTTGTACCTTGATGGATTGAGGGATGAAGAGTATAGCCAATTGTCTGCAACATGTATAATATAAGCAACTGTATTGTCTCTGCAAAAAAAAAAAAATGTGAGTCGCAACCGAAAATACTAATACATAATGATAATCGTGAGTGAAACAAGGCAGCAAGTTCTCTGTCTATAATATTAAGGAGAGAATTCTCCATGGGTCGTTTTTCTGGTCCCGCTTCTTCCTCATGTTTAGCCCCATTAGTTTTCAGATTATAAGACGTTCGGCTCATTAGTTCGGCTATTTTAAGACCTTTTGCCCCATTTCTTTATCCATATTAAGACTTTTCGGGTCATTTAGGTGTCGATTTTTTCCTGGCGAGCGATAGCGAGCCTGTAATGTAAGAGGAACCGGCCTTCGGCCGGGGACATTTTTCTATCGAAAAATTTACACATTTATCTTGAAGGAGGGTCTTGGGCGGATGTTTTTTTTAAGCTTAATGGAGGTCTAGGGAGGAAACTAAAAAAATATTGAAAATATAAATATATGAGCAACTAAATACGCCCATCCCTCCTTATTAAGGAGTTGGGAGATAATAAGCATAGTTAACCCCTTCAAGATACGATGACTCATTTCCTCATTATATTCTGGTCATTATTAAACAATGTTATGCAATTGGGAAGGATCTCTAGGAATTAAATGGGTAAAAATTATCTCAATTAACCTTCACTTCCAAAATTAATTCCCAAACTGAATAAAATCGGTTACTAAATGTCAAAATAAGATTAGGAAACATATTATCGTTTAGTGCCAGAGATAAGTTCTACAAGCTGGTTATTATAAGCATCGTGAGTTGAAGTGGATAGTTGAAATCCATTACAAAAATATACAGCTATATGGGATTGATTATATTCATATAAACTGATCACATGAATGGGATGTTAATTATAGTTTTGACAATAACTACAAACTTATGTTAGCTGGCTTCGTGGCCGTTCTCTCTCTCTCTCTCTCTCTCTCTCTCTCTTATATGTATTTCCTATAAATTATGTAATATAACATGATACAAATGATGTCGAATCCGTAGTAGCAGTAAGAGAGAGAGAGAGCGAGTTAGAGCTAGAGGCAACGTCAACTCACCAATATTCCAACTTTCAACACAGCTTTGGATTACGTTCTCTCAAAGGCTCAATCTTGATCTAAAGGCTAGAGTGTTAGATCGGCCTCAATCCTTTCTTCGTGGCACAGAATAAACCGGGTAGGGGCTTTATTTTTTACTCTTTGTAGGCGTCTTTGTAGCTCGGTGTTCAATTTCTTTGATTGTACCAGTGAGGTTTGTTCCGTGTCTCTGGCTTTCTCACTTTTATATTGTTTTTCTGGTGTGACTTTATATATACTATATGGTGTATATACTGCACATACAATTGATGCGTGCTTCTATGGTGTGTGTTTGTGAGGGGGGTGTATTTGTAAAGGGTGTATGTTTGTGAGATAGTGTGTTTATGAGAGGTAAAGGGTGTGTATTTGTAAAGGGTATATGTTTGTGAGATAGTGTGTTTATGAAAGGTAAGGGGTGTGTATTTGTAAGGGGTATATGTTTGTGAGATAGTGTGTTTATAAGAGGTGAGGGGTGTGTATTTGTAAGGGGTATATGTTTGTGAGATAGTGTGTTTATGAGAGGTGAGGGGTGTGTATTTGTAAGGGGTATATGTTTGTGAGATAGTGTGTTTATGAGAGGTGAGGGGTGTGTATTTGTAAGGGGTATATGTTTGTGAGATAGTGTTTATGAGAGGTGAGGGGTGTGTATTTGTAAGGGGTATATGTTTGTGAGATAGTGTGTTTATGAGAGGTGAGGGGTCTGTATTTGTAAGATGTTTGTGAGATTGTGTTTATGAGGTGATAGTGTTGACGGTGTGGTAATATAGAAAGTGTGTTTTACTATTACTTTATGACACAATTACCCCCACATGTAGCCTAGTAAGAAGCGTGGGGTATATTAAACAGAGTGCTGGCCAGGCAGGTTTAACTGGAGTGTGTTTAAGGTGTGGGAATGTTTGTGAGATGTGATTTTTTTTTTTAGATATGTGTTTTTGTAAAGTGTGTATGTTTGTGGAGAGTGTGTGTTTGTAAAGTGTATGTGTGTGTGTGTTTGTAAGGTGTGTGATTGTGAGGGGATTATGTTTGTAAGGGGTGTTGACGGTGTAGTTATGAAAAAAGTGGTATTCATCACAACTATATAATCATGACTACTCCTGACAATTACCTCCACGTGTAGTAGGAAGGTTGGACTATAGTATACAGAAACTATACAGCTTCAAGAGGGCCCTTGATGCTGAACTCCAAAAGGTGCCAGATGAGCCCATCTTCGCAGGGGTGCGTGCTGCCCCTTCGAACAGTTTGCTGCACCATACCACAACCCAGAACGAGGGGCGGCGCTCTCCTTGGTGCCACTAGATGAGTGGCGAACCCATCTATATAGGTTCCATAGGTAGATAGTGGTAGACAGACAGGATTAAGGGGAGATGGGCGTATATATTTGCTTATTGTTTTATCTTTTTATTATTTTTTAGTTTCCTCGCTAGACCTCCATCAAGCTGTAAACAAATACCCCTTAGACCCCCCTTTAAGATATACAGTATTTGTACATTTTTCGGTAGAAAAATGTCCCGGTCGAAGGCCGGTTACTCCTGAAATTACAGGCTCGCTATCGCTCGCCAGGAAAAAAATCGACACCTAAATGTCACGAAAGATCTTAATATTGAAAAAATAAATAGGGTGTAAAGTCTTAAAATAGCTAAACGATGGGCGAGGAACGAGGAAGAAGGGACCAGAAAAACCGGCCCATCCCCCCATAAGGCGTGTATGTGTATGTATGTAATAATAATAATAATAATAATAATAATAAACGGTTTATTAAAGAATGGCAGCCTCATGAGCTGAAAATACACATTTTACAATTTAGTGGATGAACATGAGATGTACAGATATGAGGATGGTAAGCTTAGTTTACAAACAAAATAAATAAATACAATAATGATGCATGTGCAGAATACAAATTATCATAAAATAACCATGAGAGTAAGTGATATACAGTACATTTACACATTTATTAACTTACTCATATACAGAACATACGTATATACACGTACGTGCGCACATACATATACATACATATATAGGAACATAAGAACATGCAGTAAGTGTGCACATGTCCGTATACACAAACGCTCACGTATGCACACAGACATACATACATACAGAAACTGTTTTGGTAAGTGAGGTAAAGAGGGTGCGGGTACTACAATGGGAGGTTAATCCTCGGTAGTGCAGGTGTGTGTGTGTGTGTGTGTGTGTGTGTGTGTGTGTGTGTGTGTGTGTGTGTGTGTGTGTGTGTGTGTGTGTGTGTGTGTGTGTGTGTGTGTGTGTGTGAGACAGAAGGCGAAATATGGAAGAGCTGGGCGTTCTATTGTTAAGGGTGGAAATACATGGATGAAGATACGCGAACACTTAATAATAGATAATGCTTATGCATAGATTTATAATCAGAAGTTGCGCTAGTGAGCAATATGTTCTCGCTCATATGTACGTATATTTACATACATATGTGCATATGACCATATAAATATAAATACACGTACAGTACATATATATATTATATACCTTATATTCTCAACCGGGCTCGAACCATTGACAGCACGTACACACAGACATACATATACATAAATATATGCACATTACATGCATATATGCTCTTCTCTTATCCTACCTGATACTCTCAGCCGGGCTCGAACCACAAACAGTATACACTATACACATATATATATACATAAATAACGCATACATACATACACATATACGCACACATACATACACATATACTGCACATACATAGATACATATATACACATATACATAAACAAACTCAAGCAAATACATACATGTGTGTGTATGTGTGTGTGTAGGTAGGTAGGAAAGGTTAGCGGGCAGTGGCGAGGGCGGGAGGGGAGTCTGAATGAGGACGGGGAGGTAGGAAAGGTGTTATCACACAGGGTGATGTGATGTGACTAGTGCAGTAGCATGTTGGTGTAGTGCTGCTTGCTTGCATGCAATTATCGCTTTCAGCTGCTGCCGCTGGCTAACCCTTGTGGTGAAAAGGGGAGCCGAGTGCGTAAGTCTCCCTCTACCGGTACATAGCCTCTCCATCACCAAGACTCCTATTGTGCCTCCCCGGGGCCACACACGGTAACTGGGTGTCTTGCGACCCCAGGCTAAATCAATAGGGGATCTCGGGGCATGCGGTGGCCCCCAGAGGTATGATGTGCATCCTTGTCATCTACCAACAACCGCACACACCCACTGCCTTGTGGTTTAGTCTAGTAAGACAAAGGCTAGGGGAGCACACCCTGAGAGAAAAGCAGACGGGGTCACGTCCTGGCGGTTTCCGACAAACTTGAATCCCGGCAGTCCCCTGCAGTATTGAGCAGGAGCTGGTCGTCTTGGGTCACCCCCTTGCCATCAGCAACCCCTGTTCAGTACCAAGATAGTGAAGTTGGAACTGCGCACCTCTCTCGGCACTCTAAACTCTTCTATGCGCAGGTTTTCTCTTCCTGCTTTGCAGGAAGGGAACGTCATCATCGGACTACGATGGACTACCATAAGCAAGCAAGTGTGTATATATATATATGTGTGTGTGTGTGTGTGTGTGTGTTTATAAGATGCGTGTTTGTTAGGTGTATGTTTGTGATGTGGTAACGTGTATGAGGGTTAGGTGTTGATAGTGTGGTGATGGAGAAAGTAGTGTATGACCATTACTATATTATTTTTACTCTCACAATTACCCACATGTATAGTAGAAAGGGTACACTATATTATTCAAAGTGCTTGCAGGTAGGTTTAAGAGGTGTGTGTGTGTTTGTGATGTGAGTAATTAAGAGGTGTGTGTTTATAAGGTGTATGCTTGTAAGATGCATGGCACCCGCCTTTCAACACATTCCCACCCCTACTTTGTCCAACTCTCTATCCCAAGAGTAATCCGATTTGCCCAGTCTTTCTATCTGTTCAACAAGTAAACTTTGGAACTCTCTTCCTCATTCTCTCTTTCCCTCACCCTACGACTTGAACTGTTTCAAGCTCCGCGTGTCCAAGGTTAAGAGATACAAGGTTAAGAGATACAACAGGTTGGAGCATGGGGTCACTCCAACTCGTACCCGCTCGCGCATGACGTCACAAGGGAGGAAGGGTCAGAGGTCACTCGACTGTATACACTTCATTCTCAAAGGAGCAGCCGAGCCAGCTCTATCCTCCTTTTTCTTTGACTTCATACCGTGATGCTATAACTACTGTATAATGCCGTGGGAAAGTGTAGCTCTTCTATTTTAACTAAACAAAATGCCTATATATTGTCAAGTTGCTGGATGCAAGTCGATATTTATCAAAGGAAGTAACATAGCATTCCATAAATTTCCCAAAGATGAAACACTGCGGTCAAAATGGAGTAATCTAAGTGGGAAAAAAGGCTGTATTATTTCACCAACAGCAAGAATCTGCACTAAACATTTTGAATCCTCAGCTTTCGAAAGACACTTGAAATACGAACTGCTTGGACTACCAGTACCTTACAGCCAAATAAGATTCAAACCTGGAGCATTACCAACTCTGCATTTGCCTGCCCAGGCTGCCTCTGAAAGCGAGTCCAAGAGAGGCCGAAAGCGAGTTCGAGATGACGACGACACCAAAGTGACTGAGCAACAAACAAACCGTGATGCAAGAGACCAAAATAATCTACAAGATGATGCAACCGTGAACACCGACGCACCATTGAAAGAAATAGGTGAGTTTATACCTGTGCTATATATATATATATGAGAACATAAGAAATGGGAGTCTGCAGAGAGCAGATTGGGTCACACAAGGCAGATGCCTTTCATACCAAACCTATCTCGTCCTATATGTGCTTATCTAATTTTATCTTGAAGCCCACACTGTCCTTACATCTAGAATTATTTGTATGTATGTGTGTATACCGCTATATAAAAGGTTCAGATTATGCTGTTCAAATTTGATGTCCTCATTACAGAATGGACATAGTTTATTTGGAGTCAGTAGGCTACAACGAAGAATGACCAAAATTATCCATAATATTATATATCTTCCATAAATAGAAAGGTTGAATAAATTAGGCTTGCACTCGTTACAGAGACCCATCTCGTCCACATGCCTATCTAATTTGATCTTAAAGCTCTCGATCATTCTTGATCTCACTATAGCACTTGGTAATAATCTTTGTGTGTTTTCATGGGAAAACAGATTTCAAAGCTGGCAAAAACTCAGTAATATCATTGTGTAAAAAAATTGTTGGTATGGTGACTTTACCATGGGAAGTAATTAGTTTTTTTGTAAGATGCCGAATGTTTTTTAGAATACGGATTTTAAACAGAAATATGAATGCTAATGATCCTAGAAAAACTAAATCTAAAATGTCTAAACGAATAAAATCAGTGTGAAATCCTCGTATTTATGTAATCCTTATCCCTCTCTGTGCAAGCTAATTATATTATAAGAATAATAAATTAGAACAATAACCAAGCAAAATGAAGATACCGGGTATAAAAAAATACCGGTACTAATATTAATTAACATGTTTGACACCCCTGGTCTAGTGGCAGCACTTTGGCTGGCAGGCGAGCGTTGTTCTAGCTTTCTTTCTCTTGCCCTACCTTCTGACATCAACAGGCTGCGCGTGCGCCAACCTGTTGTATCTCTTAACCTTGCGCGTGTCCAGACATTATGCGTCCAACGTGCCGTATATTTGGCTCTCGGTCACTCTTTTCATTTGTGGGTAGGACACTTGTTACAGGAAGTTATGCCTTTTGTCTCCATCATGCACATAGAAAAAAGTGTGTGTTTGTGAATTGATTATGAGTAGGTTTTGAGAGTGTGATGATGCAGGAAGTTTGGTTGACCATTAGCCTACTATATGTCTACTCTCAAACCATTACTATATGTCTATACTCTCACAATTACCCCCAGCAGTAGTAGTAGTATGATAGGTGGACTATATTATAGAGAGTGGTGGGCTGACAGGTTTAAAGGGAGTCAGGTACACAAATTACCCATACCTGTGGACGGAGGTTAGGTGTGGGCTCTAATAATACGGGAGTGTGGTGTTTCTGTATGACTTGAAGTATGTGTATAGGTAATTGGCTAAAATATTGTGGGTGTATAATTATAGGACAGTCAATTCAGTATTTATTTCAAACACATACATATAAGCACGCACACCCATAACACACACACACACACACACACACACACACACACACACACACACACACACACACACACACACACACACACACACACACACACACACACACATACACACACACACACACACACACACACACACACACACACACACACACACCACTCTCGCATACACTCCGTCTTAATAGAACCGAAGCCGAAGATTGCGTCGACGTCAAACATCGAGACACAGGGGCTAGGGAAGAGAGGGAGAGGGGGGAGGGAAGAGAAGGGGGGGGGGGGGGGCATGGAGAGAGGAGAGGGAGGCGGGGAGAAAGGGGGAGAAGTAATCAAGGGGTGAGGGGGAGGGGGGATCTTGGAGAGGTAGGGAGGAGAGGGGGGATGGGGAAGAGGAAGGAGGGAGGAGAAGGAGAGGGGGAAGAGGAGGAAGGGAGAAACATGAGAGGGAGGAGGGAGAGGGAGGTAGTGAGAGAGAGAGAGAAGGAAGGTAGGGAGGGAGTGGGATGGAAGGATAGGGAAAGATAATAGGAAGGGGGTTATGTTCAAAACTTTATTATGGGGAAAAGGAGAGGTTTGGAAATAGTGGCTGAGGAAGAGAAGAAGTTCATAACCAACAGTAGTGAACAGACAAACATATTATGGGATTATCAAATTGATGTATACAGTAGATATGCAAGGTATAATTTATGTGTTTTATCAATTGTCTAGTAATTTGAATTGTATATATGATTTTATTTTAGTACAAATCATAGGTATTGTTATAGTTGCCATTTTGTTTTGGTTCAAACCTAAAATGGGATTTTCTGGTTAATGTATAGATATGTAATGTAATATATATATATATATAAGTCCGTGTTATCACTATTCTAGTAATTGAAATTATTAATTAGAACAATGTGTATTTTGTATTACTAGTTGCAATTAGTTTCTGGTTCACGCTTCATATTACTGTGTTGTGTGTGTGTATGTGTGGGGGGGGGGGGGGGGGGGAAAGGAGGAAGAGGAGGAGGAGGAGGTCTCAAAATTCGTGATGAAGTGGAGGTATTATGGCTCGACTTGGGGGAAGAGAAAAAAATGTGTGAGGAGTGTGTTTGGGAAGGGGAAAACCATGATTATGATGAGGAATAGAAAGGGGAAAAGATAGGAACAAAGTAGCAAGCAGCTAGGATTTGTTGTGGTAAAGAAGGGAATCAGGACCGATATTGGATCAAAGGCATTTAGCTTATGGAGAAAAATTGCATATTCTGTGTATTTGCGGTCAGAACTTCATGGACACGGTATATTTCTAACAATTCAGACACGAAGAAATATTGCCTTAATAGACTTAACCCATTCAGTAAACTATTACGCATGTTTTAGTTTTATTCTGACTCTCATTAGATGATTATATTTAGTATAGGAAGGGTCTTTTGGAAATTAAAGGGTAAATTGAGATAGCTTTTAGTATACCCTCATAGAGGCTGTAATCTGTATACAATCGTCTATTACTAGCCAAAGAAAAGTAACAATGCGTCATCATAAACACAGGGCAGCGAACATTACCTTTGAATTAGACCAATTTGATTACTGTGGCTCAAAAGTTTATCAAAATTGTTCGCCAGTGTATCATAATTGTGTCTTCGATAACAGTTCAGAAATGTCTGTCCAAGATTGTACCTCGTTGTTTTTCAATAGTCAATGTCACTGTATCTTGTCTCGTTTGACATATGTACTGTACAACGAATAAGTGACTACACTTTTAACATAATATTGGGGTTGGTACAGGCGCGGCGACGTACTTGAGTGGCCCCTGAACTCCAACAGCAGCATAATATTGATTTAAATCTAGTATGAAAAGGATCATTACAGTGTCCTTAATGAATTACCCTTATTAAGCTATAGTGGTAGTAATAGACCCATCTAATATAATTATAAAAAAGGTAAATCACTATTAATATACCCAATGATTTTATATACCTTGTTTATAACTTTGATATATGTATATTGTTCATCTGATCATTATTAATATAATAAGGTTGGGGAATATGGTTATTCAAAATGGGGAGGCGCGAAGTTTGTAAAGCTATTATACTGATATATCAGTTAGAGATATACATTGGCTTTCAATCAACAAGATAGAAAACAATAGGATGGGCTAGTGTGCTTAGTTGATCAGGTACTGTATCTCTGATATGCATGCAAATATGAGCAAGTGTAATCTAAATTCATGGAAGCTGCTCTGAATTGTCGAGAGAAGTCGAATTGACCTATATTAATCTGTATGCATTGAATATAATCACCAAATTGCATGCAGTCAATCAATTAATGGAGCATACGCCGTGATCACGCGTAGCCGCACTCACCCTCCGACTCCATCCCTGGCAATAGCCGTGGGCGAGACTACAGGCATCTACTTAGCCCATTTCAAGTATTCTATCACAGGATTGGTCGAGCTGCCTCAGCCATGAGTTCCATGGTCTTCTCAAAGGCCTTCTCCACTCATTGTTGTCCTCTGTTGAGACCACCTGGTGAGCAAGGTCAGCTTCAGGGAGGCGAACCACATGCCCATATAGCCGAAGTTGCCGTTCTCGGACTATGCATCCAATATATCTTGTATAATTTTCATGGAGTAGTCGCTGGTTTGAGATGTAGTTATGCCAGCAATAGCCCATGATCCTGGCACCTGCGAAGACATTTAGTAACAAAGGAGTTGATAAGTCTCTTCAACTCAGTGTTAAGTATCCATGTCTCATATCCATATAATAAGACAAGGAGCACCATTCTCTTGAAGATCAGCAGCTTCGTCCTTTTGCACAGGTATTGACAATGCCATGTAATTTTGTTAATTGAAGCCATAACTCCATATCCTGAGCTGAGGCGACGATTGACATCGTAGCCTGACTCACCATTTTTGGTGTATGCTACCAAAATAAGTAAATTTGTCCATGATCTTTTAAGTCCTCACCACTTGCATGAACATACTACACTGCATTATCCAATAAGTCACTAAATGCTTGGACTTTGGTCTTAGTCCAAGAGACCTTTAAACCCAGTGGCTCCGACTCTTCATGAAGTGTCTCGAGGGTCAATTTGAGAACATCCAACGTCTTTGTTAGGATCACTACGTCATCTGCAAACTCAAGATTGGGGATTCCGCATAGCCATAGTAGCTCCCAGAGCATCTCTCAGTGTACTGAGCCAAATGCTTTCTTGAGATCAACATAAATTGCAAGTAGCCCTTTTTTTAACTTAAGTCGGCATTCCACGAGAACCCAGAGCACTAAAATCTTGTCAAATGTTGACTTCTATGGTGTAAATCAAGATTGCTCGGGTCTCTGCTCATATAATATGAAGTATATGATTGAATGAATATTGAATGAAGTGAACACCTCTAATACCTATCCCAAACACTCAAGCCTGCCAGACTGTTGTTCTCTCTGCAGGAGGAATAAGTGAGGTGGGTCAAGTAAGATGCGCTGGTGTGTTAGGTGCAGTACTGCAGGTGGCATGTAACGAGTGGTGTGTGTGTGTTGGGTGAACTATGTTAGGTGACATTCAGTGGTGATGTAGGTGTGTTGGGTTACCTTCGATGGGTAGTGTTAATTACGTGCAGCGAGTGGCGTGTTATGGGTTACCTGTAGAGGCTGACATGAAGCACATGACATGTGATGGGTGAAGTGCTTCTTCCCCCTTCCCTCGTCTCTCCTACACATCTTGGTTCCCAAATCCAGAATAATAACACCAATAATAAGCAGAGTGATAAGACGGCAACACTTCTCGTTTTCGTGACGGAAGTAAACACATAGAGGAAGGAATGGAGCTAGAAATTAAAGATTGAAAGACAGATAGCTAGATAAATAGATAGACAGGTGTGTGTGTGTGTGTGTGAGAGAGAGAGAGAGAGAGAGAGAGAGAGTGAGTGAGAGCGAGTGGGAGGGGTGTACTTTGGAGAATTAGGTTGGGAGTAGATCTCGCGTCGATATACAGATGAAGAAAGGGAGAGCAACAAAAAACAGAAAGG
Organism: Paralithodes platypus; assembly: GCA_032716605.1. Taxonomy (NCBI): domain Eukaryota; kingdom Metazoa; phylum Arthropoda; class Malacostraca; order Decapoda; family Lithodidae; genus Paralithodes; species Paralithodes platypus. Next base: position 56,448,766 of record CM064480.1, on the reverse strand, counting down.
AAGAGAGAGCGAGAGGGGGGGTGGGTGAGGGTAGAATTTGGAAAGTTTGATTGGAAATTGGTCTTTCGTAAATAGACAAATTAAAGAAAAAGAGAGAGAGAGAGAGAGCGAGGGACTTGGAGAATTAGGTTGGGAGCAAATCTCTCGTACATAAACAGATGAAAGGGAGTGAGACAGACAAACAGAGAGACGGAAAAAGATAGAACATTTCTCTGTGTGAGAGAGAGAGAAAAACAAAGAAACAGAGAAAAAGGGGAGAGAGGGGGGGGGGGGGCGTTGTATACTATAGAACATTGGGTTGGGAACATCGTATGGCATAGATATACAGATATAAAAAAAGGAGCGAGACACACAGGCAAGCAGAACGTGAAAGAGACACAAACAGAGAGAAAGAAGAGAGATACGGAGAGAGGAAAGAGAGAGGGGGAGGGGGAGAGGAAAGAGAGAGGGGAGGGGGAGAGGAAAGAGAGAGGGGAGGGGGAGAGGGAGGGGCGTTGTATACTTTGGAGAATTAGGTTGGGAGCAGGTCTCTCTCGTCTCTCCGAGGGGGCCACAACTTTCCACTTAAGCCACACACACACCCACTCCCGATATTGAAGCTTTGAGAGAGTTGCACCACTACTACTACTGCTGCTGCTGCTGCTGCTGCTGCTGCTGCTGCTGCTGCTGCTGCTGCTGCTGCTGCTACTCTCTCTCTCTCTCTCTCTCTCTCTCTCTCTCTCTCTCTCTCTCTCTCTCTCTCTCTCTCTCTCTCTCTCTCTCTCTCTCTCTCTCTCTCTCTCTCTCTCGATTAGTAAACATACCCATTCTCTCCTCTCTCTGTCTTGCTATCTATTATATCAGCTTATGGCTATATATCTATCTGTCTATCTATCTAGTGACCTTATTTATCTTTATGTATGTCTATGTATGTATCTGTAAGTATATTTATTTGTGCTTCTGCCAGTCAATCATTCTGTTTCATAATTATTTATTTGTTTGTGTTTATATACTTATATTATGTTTTAAGCTTTTATTTAGTCCATCACTCTCTCGTTCTCATTTGCTATGTTTAATCTCAGAATTTGTATCCCTCTCACATGGTTCTCTCTTTGGTAATGTAATCGTCCCCGTGCTGTATAATAGTTTATTTTATTTTATTTATTTTTTGCATTCATTATTTATTTATTTATTTAAATTATTTTTTGCCAGCTGACAGTAAATTGCCATGTCGCCATCTTGATTATTCAGCTATTGCAAGAAATTGAATGAGTATGTTGATAATTATATTATATTGGCATATTAAGACGCAGATACATTGTAATTTCATAGGTTTCCATTAAGTATCGATAGATCAGTCGCTAAGGGATACAATTTACCGTCAGCTGAAAGAAAACGGACTATAATGATTTTACTCGTATTTTTCTATCGGTTGCAAATAGAGAATGGCCACACTCCTAAACGACCACACTCCTAAACGGCCACACCCAAATGATTCACAGACTTCGTATCCGACTATGTACTATCTGGTTTGTGGGTTATTATATTTGTTTTATTTTTAGTGAAGATTTTACTTGATTTTGCAAGTTTCGAGCAATATATTTTTGTTTGTCCCCAAGGCTACCCAAAACGCCTTCCCAGACTTCCTTCAAACTAAAAAATACCAACCCAGACCCCCTTCAAGCTAAATTTGTACCGTTTTATAAACAAATATATTCCCGGCCGAAGGCCAATTTCTTCTAAGTTATAAGCTCGTTATCGCCTGGTCAAAACAATCGACACTTCAATGGGGTGAAACGTCATGTTATTGTCAAACTAATTGGGTGAAATTTTCTTAAAATCTCCAAACTAACGGGGCGAAATAGATGTCAGAAAGACCTGCCTTAGACCAAATAGAGTTAATCAAACTTATAGTACCATAACATAACTTGAAAGGAGAACACCATTTGCTGAATGGATTATTATATCATGAGAATTGTTTTTCCTTTCTCTGTTCTATGTATAATAGAGCCTTAGACTTTCTGGTTGTGGTCATTTTGGAGTGTGGCCGTTTTGGTATGAGACCCTTTCGTAGTGTGATCGTCTTTAAGTGTCACCGTATTCAATTGTGGCCATTTTGATGTTTGGCTATTTCGGAGTGTGGCTGTCTTGAGGTGTGGCCATTTCGGAGTGTGGCCATTTCAGAGTGCGGTTGTTTTATGGTATGGTCATTTCGGATTGTTGCCGTTTTGGAGTGTGGCCGTGTTGACTAGCTTCCCCTCTATCAGTATTCTCGGCTTAAATGCCAATTGCTAAGTACTTTAATCTCCGCTTTGTCTCTGGGCTATCTTTTTATACTTTTCGATTTAATTAACTTAAGTACATAGCCTACTTCAGTTAGTGGTACTCACTCCATTTTCTCTCTCTCTCTCTCTCTCTCTCTCTCTCTCTCTCTCTCTCTCTCTCTCTCTCTCTCTCTCTCTCTCTCTCTCTCTCTCTCTCTCTCTCTCTCTCTCTCTCTCTCTCTCTCTCACTAATCTTTATTTGGATTTTGCTATCTCTACTGAAATTATGTCATGATCATTTCGCTTGTATGTTGTGGTCTGTATGGTCAGTATATATATATATATATATATATATATATATATATATATATATATATATATATGTCTCTCTTTCCCTCTCACACTCTCTCTCTCTCTCTCTCTCTCTCTCTCTCTCTCTCTCTCTCTCTCTCTCCATTTCAGCTGATTGAGTTTTTATATACGACTCGCTTTTCCATTCTTTAATCCCTTGTTCCTTTATTTTTTGTATACAGTGTATTGTGTTGTTTATTTGTTTTTCCTGCTGTGATTTGATTCCTACCTGTTCATATGTTAAAGGGGGAAGGGTTTATCTTGTTGGTCGATTATTTTATATATTCATTATTTGTTTAGTTTCCTCCCTAGACCTCCATCAAAAAAAAAAAAAAAAAAAAATCCATTGGATCCCCTTTCTAGATTTATTTGTGCATTTTTCGGCAGAAAAATGACCCGGCTGAAGGCCGGTTTTTCCAAAATTACAGGCTCACTATTGTTCGCCAAGAAAACAAATCGACACCTAGATAGCACAAAAGGTATTAATATTGACAAAACAAAAATGGGGCAAAGGTCTTAAAATCGCCAAACTAATGGGGCAAATGTTGTAAAATCTGAAAACCAATGGGGCTAAGCATGAGGGAGAAGGGGGTCCAGAAAAACGACCCATCTCCCCTTAACACTTTCAGTCCACAATCGGTGCTTCCTTCATATTATTTTGGTTATCGGTGGACGCTTTGATCTATACCTTGTTCATTATAGGTAGGCCAGAAATCCCGACCCCAACTTCTCATAATTCAATAACAATTTCAGTATTTGAGCTGTTATGTCTACCATTTGGGATGAGTCAGCCAGGGAATAGGTGTGGATACTTGCAACCCAGTTTCTCTAGAACTTTTTGAGTTATAAGAAGTTAAAGGGTCATGATTTTGGCCTACAAATAATGAATAGCCTCCAGCTTTAGAAAGGTTAGTGAAGGTTGTATTTTTCTGGACCCCTATCACCCTCATGTTTAGCCCCATTAACTTTGATGTTTTAAGGCGTTTGCCCCAACAGTTTTTAAACCCTAGCGTGGAAAGATCACACAGAGGCATGGTCTTTTCGTACTGAGCTCATGACATTGGTGGCACTGCCCCAGAGGATAGCCATCCCTAGTCCTTGTGCTGAGCCAAAATGTTTACCGGGGTTCTCTTGTAACTGCTCTGATTATACGGCCAATTCCATGCACCATATTGGGGCTGGTTGGGCCGAAGACTCCTGATGTTTCGAACACCAGAGGCCCTAACTAATGACATCTGGCGATTTTCTGCTATCTGGGCAGCCTCACCTGCTTCACTGGCACTTTTGGTGATGTTGGTCATTGAGGAAGTGTCAACACACAGGCATCCCACATGAGGCACCGGCCATTCTTGTTAGGGAAAGTGGTCATCCCATATGGCTGTTTGCCATCATCTCTCGCAAGTCCAGGTGGTTCAAGTATTGATGCACAGTTAGCACTCTGCAGGGTCCATTATATGGCATAATTTAGTGCCGAGTGTCTTGGCAGGCGGACTGCGCTTTGTCTACATTGACCTTGAGCATCCATCAATGCACCACACTAGCATGTGTGTGGGTGGGAAAGTGATGCACCCACTCTGAGTGCAATGGCAACCCGGAGCATTTAAGCATCCAAGTGAGTTCCAGGAGATGGGATGGGGATGGCATGTAACCACAAGCTGATCTCTAAACGGGCGGCTACCTACAGGCACGCTTTAGCACTCTGGTCCGCATTGTTCTGGAGATTCTTTTATGTTATCTTCTCCGAGAGAGTATCCCATGCGTTCTGCTTGCTCCTTGAGGTACCCTGCGGTTCCTCCGCTCCTGTATGTCTCTTCCAGGTGTTAATCGCTTATGCCAAGTCCTCATTAGGTGCCATTCCGGGTTGAGAAGAAAAGATAGACCCCATGAGGTTGTTGGTTGCAATAAGGTAGGAGATAATTATAGGCAGAGGAAGCAATATCCATGGCTCTTCATATCCCCAGGCTCCCGAGGTTGACAGGGAGGGTGGCCCGTGCTCAGGTCTGATTCTGAAAGTCCACGTGATACTGGTCACGCACAATTTGAGTACTTTACTGTATGTGTCTTGAATACGTTGTGATATTGGTATTTTTATTTTCTCCACTACCACATATGTGTATAATTCAAATAAATTGTTACACCAATATTGTAGACAGTGTTTGTGTCGATGAGTGTTTGAAATTTAGTCTTAGAATCTGGGGAAAGAAGCCTGGAGCCGGAGTTCGAGACTCTCACAAGCCAACTTCAGTTTGTAATTTGGGCATTCAAAAGTAACGATAGTCCATCCACCTGATTCATTACAAAGGAAAATACACGGTTATTTAGAAAATGCTATTACTATTTATCTGTGTACATATCAAGACTCTGGTTAATTACGCTGACTAAATACCTACAGTATGTAGTTTTACTGTTCAATTTCACTATGATAAATTAATAAAATAAAATAATCTAACTGAATGCTTGCATATTTCTGTGCACGCCAGGAGAGGCTTGGAGACTGTTAATGAATTAATTATGGTAATGAACTACGCCGTGTACTGGTGAGCACTTCAATTAAGGACTCCATAATACACATCTGAGTTTCACAACACTGGTGAGGATCTGGATCACACAACCAGATAACATACACCCATAAAGAACCATACACAGGTCAATCACCCTATCTGTTGCGAGAGGGATTTGTTTTGGACCCTCTCTATTTCATTCTATTAGTTTGGAAATTATAAGAAGTTTTACCTCATTTGTTTATAAAATAAAAAATAACAGGATACACATGTTCGAAATCATCACACTAAACGATTGAAACGCACACTTTTTATGTGTACCGTTTTTGTTACAATTAAGGATTCAGGATATAAAGGGTAGTCTATTCATCCACATTTTGCCCGATCTCATCAAGAGGCAGCCTGAGCTAACCTTCATCTGGGGATTTCCAAGCTTGTGTGCAGATATGGAGGGATATGAAGGAGAATGCTGTGGAGTGGCCGGTGATGGAGGTTATCATGTGTGCGTAGAGTGCTTGTTAACTCTCTATGAACAGACACACACACACACACACACACACACACACACACACACACACACACACACACACACACACACACACACACACACACACACACACACACACACACATACATACAATGTGAAAAGAGTTGAAATTAAACTAGAGATATGAAAAAAATATAGAGAGATACAGTCAAATAACCACCCCAAGGCAAACTAGAGATGCGTATAGACATACACAGACACACACTCTCTCTCTCTCTCTCTCACTCTCCCCCCTCCCCCTCCCCCCCCCCCCCAAACAAAGACCAGCGGGGCCCTCACCTGACCTCACCCACCTCACTAATTTTCCTGCCCTGGGTCCTCACAATGGCGGGGCCCCCTTCAGAACCCCCAACAAGGAAGGGGGAGCCGGGTCTTCTACAGGGAGTTGAATGCCACTTATTATTTTTCTTTAATATTTTTTGTCAGCCATGTTGTATACCTCCTTTCATTATAAGCCATCCATTACTGTATGCTCTTGGACGCAAATTATGGGCCTTATTTATTTATTGACATCTGTTACAGTATCTTGGACTCGAATTATGTCCTTCTTCCTCTTGGCTATCATTTACTGTACACGCTTGGACTAAAATATGTCCCTTTTCCATTTCCTGCTGTCATCAATTGCTGTACCTTTCAAGACACTAATTTGTATGCGTCATGAAGGCTCAATACGAAATTGCACGAGCGCCTTTTCGGCAATTTCGATCGCCAACATACATTTGGAAAACACACTTTTTGGCTCTCTTGCATCGATATGGGCATCCAAATTAAAGGTTAATAATTAGTATATGCTGAATTCTGATAAAACTTTGATTTCAAATTTAACCAGCCCACCAATCAGTAAATAGGAACATCATCGAATTGGTCCTTTGTGAAGTCTCATCAAGGTTCAAATTGACGACATATATGACTTTCCTGTGTGCGTATGTATTTATGTACATAATGTATATTGTATGTGTGTATGTATGTATGTATGTATGTATAGCGATACATGGGTTGACGAGAACAAATGTCTCAGTCTTTAGCAGATGCCAACTTTTTAAAGTACACTCTCAGACAAAGGTCCTGGTCCAGTATGAACCCTGAGCAGTATAATTGACCACTTGCGAGTTTCAGGCTATAAGGAAGTTGGAACCGTAGACATCGATGTTTAGCAGAATTACCAGCTAAAATTCTGTGTAGTGCATTTATAAACCATTACATTGAAATAATCATACTTTCTATCCATCAGAAACCTACATCATTACTGCATTTCTGTTTTGCATCGATGTTTACAGCTCCAACTTCCTAATAGCCTGAAACTCGCAAGTGGTCAATTGAACCTCCGAAATGTAAATATTGGGCAAAGAACCAATGAGAAGATTAAGATCAGTTCGTAATAGCTTCGAAAACATAAGGCAACAATTTATGCCCTAGAGTATACACGGTGCTCTGTAAGGTGCAGGGGGCTCCTACTGTAAATATAATGTCCGTGCTATCCCTATGAACAATTCTGGAGGAAGGGTGGTAAGAATAAAGGGGGGCTTAAAGGGGAAGCTCCCCCCCCCCCCTCCCTTTTATCACCTCCCTTCCTACCCCCACCCTCTCCAAAGAGAAAAAAAATGAGGCGATGGTAAAACACGTATAGTTTAACTAATTAAATCCGAGTTATGAAGGCGACAAGGAGCGTATCCCCGGGTTGGTCCAGCCATCGCACCCCCGCCCTTACTCCACGACGCACTAGGTGTCATCAGGGGGGCGGGGGCGCGGGGGGCGGGATACGCAAACTTCTTGTGTCATCCCGCGAGTTAGGTCCAGTCTAAAGGAGGGGGGGGGGGGGGGGGGTGTGAGAGAGAGAGAGAAGGTAGTGAGAATGAGGGGGGAGGGAGAGGAAGGAGGGGGAAAGGATATGGTGTGGGGGGGGGATGACGGTGTAGGATCTTTGAGTGTAGACTAGATTGAATGGACAACTGCCGACTCTTTTTCCTGGGATGGGAAGGAGATGAGAGTATAATACAAAACAAAAATATCTTTATTAACTCAGGAAAGGTGTGTCAAAGGGGGGGGGGGGTGTTCAGTATAGAGAGTGGACAACTGCCGACATTTTGGAGGCAAGTGAGGAAACTTATATTAAGGATACAAATAAGTTTCTTAGCTCAGGGAGAAGGGGAAACATAGTGATCGGGGAGGTAGGGACATGAGGTGGTAAAGAGAGGGAGGAGGGAGGAGGGAGGAGGTGAGCCCAAACGTAACAATGAATGTTTTATTATATCCAAATGCTTAACACTATCGGGTCTGACATTTTTGGATTATTATATTTTGTTTAATTGTCATTGAGGATTTTGCTTTCTTTTGTAATTTTCGAGCAATGTATTATACTTTGTCTCCAAGGCTAAGAAAAACACCTCCCCAACCTTCCTTCAATCTAAAAATGCTCACTTTGACTCCCTGCAAGCTAAGTTTCCAGAGTTTTCGATAGAAAAAAATCCTGCCGAAAGCCGATTTCTTCTTAGTTCCAGGCTCGCTATTGCTCGCCCATAAAGAAAATCGGCAACTGAATGGGGTGAAGTGTCTTATTATCACCAAACTAATGGAGTGAAATGTCTTAAAATCTCCAAACTAATAGAGCGAAATAAGGGAGTCCCAAAAATATCTCCCTCGGAAATAGGGTTAAAGGTTCAAAGGTTGAAATGGATATATTCTTATTGCAGCTTATAGCTCTAAGACACATATTCTGGCATTTTGTTTACTTCTCAAACTACCTAAGACACCCATCAAATTGCACGTACTGAGTAAAGATTTAATTAATTTTGTGATTGAATTTGTCCAAGATATCTTCATAAATCAAAGGACGGAATTAGTGTCTCTCAGTGTACTATCAACGACAGAAGTTCGTTCCCCAAACTGCCACTGTGTGAATCCGAATCACCTCGGTGTCGAAAAACGAAGCTTTTTTGGGGCATAAATGGCACTTCTTTCAGATGCTTCGTTTGTCGACCCCCAGTTTATTTCGGATTCAATCAGTGGCTGGTTGGGTGAACAACTTTTGTCGTTGATAGTACAATCGGGGGTATTCAGTGTTCTCGTAGATTCCAGTGGTTTTCGCTCAACAAGTGTAATTGGTACCTTTATAGTTACTGGGAAAAGTGCTTATCCCTCAGAGTATTAGTCAGTGTCCGAAACTTTGTGAAATATCTGACAACACTTATTAACCTCGACCGTACAATCGTAGTAATACATTATGATACATAGAAATGCAAATATTAGGTAAATAATTAGTAAGGACATTCAATTTAGCCCTAAACAGCCTCGAAATGTATGTATCAGTAATAATTGCCGCGATTGTACATCAGTTATTATTGTAGGGTATGAGCCCCCCCCCCCCCCCCCACACACACACACACACATATACATATATACACACACCTCACAACAATAACATAATGGAGGATAGTTGTCTACTGTCTGTATTCTAAAGTATATCTAACGGTGGAGGCCCTGGTAGGTGTTTAAAAATGCATCGCTCATTATCCTCATTTGTTTTCGCTCGCACCCCCTCGCGGCCGTCGTGGACCCCGTGTAATTCAGAAGACAGAGGCCGGACAGGTAACATGCTAGCGCCATTTGGGAGATTATGATGTCGTAACTAGTCTCAAAAATCGGGACAGGACCAACTCTCCCCTTCGTCCATTGATAATAAGACAGGGAAGGAGAGATCCAGACTCTTCACTAGGTAAGCACCATTAGCACATACAGTACATAAAACCTTTGTAACATTGGGATTGACTTACTTTCCCTTTCCTTGTAGTATTCCCAGTGGATGAAAGTAAACATAAACTATTTTTATTGTGTGAGCTTATAGCCCTAAGTAATTGTAAAACAGTAATTCCCTTCGGTATGATGTTTTTCAACGGGGGGAGAGGGAGGGGGGGGGGGGGCGCAAGTGAACACCTCTTCAATATTTCAAGATTGGGGCCTTTATCTTCTTTTTTTCCAGCTGACGGTCAAATTTCGTCATATAGCAGATGATTTCTCGTTACGTAATGGAGGTATCTGAACTCCGCGTCATGTTATCATCGTAATGGCTGATAATTCAAGATAACAAAAAAATATAAAACAAATGGAGACAGGCAATTTACCGTCAGCTGATATATTATAATTGAGTATAGTCTATAATATTGGCAAAGGGTCTGAGTATACCCTTCCTTCTATTATAATCAATGGGGTTTGAGGAGAGCACATCCTTTCCGTAACCCTTTCAATCAGATTAGTAATTTTGTTTCATGTTAGCTCTTTGTCCAATAGTTTATTCAGCTTAGAAAGAAACTGATATGTATAAGAAGGTTAAAGACTAGCTCATTGACTACTAAGGGGCATTTTGAATAAAATCGTCAGTAAATAGTTGGAAAATAATTGACGTAGTTTGGCTGAAAGGGATAAATCAATGTGGTCCATATACTATACATACGCATATGTAATAAGGGGTTAAGTAGTCTCACCGTCAATGTGTTATGTTCATCCCTAGTAATCAGAAGACGCCATTTTCTTCTTGCTCTCCCTAGACGATTTTATTCAACTTAGGAAGGACCTGTCGGAAGTAAGCAGTTGTTTGAATTTAAACTTTAACTCCTGGATATTTTGTTCTAAATCGAGTAAATTCATATGGTCGTATTTTTAGCCTTTCAGCACATCATGTAATCCATTTAATTTTATTCTAGCTATTATTAGACGATTGAATATTAGAAAGAGTTTGTTGGAGTCCAAGGGATAACGGAGAGATATTTTGACCCCTTGATTGTTTGAGGTCCTTCTCAGGCTGTATAAAATTAACGGTAAATATTACTTTTAGGACCGACATTTATATCAGCGTGTGTGTGTGTGGGTGGGGGGGGGGGGGGGGGCTATCACCTTCAATGTTTTATATTACGGGAAGGGGCTTAATAACTATCACCTTAACTGTTATATAGTATGGGACAGGGTTTACTGCCACCTTCACTGTTTTATATAATGGGAAGGGGTTACTATCAACTTCGCTGTTTTATATTATGGGAAGGGGCTTACTATCACCTTCAATGTTTTGTTATTCATGGTGGAAAGGGTTCATAAGGATAATGAGGGATAGTGAGAGGTGTAATAATAATAATAATAATAATAGTAATAAACAGTTTATTGATTATTGCAGCCGTACGCTGAAAATGTAGAGAAGAACAGTTTATAGCTTCACATCCTGTATCCCAATGCAAAAAATTGTTGTTGTTTTTTTACTCTGAAAATGACGTACAATACATTCGAGTGTTTTAATATCGTTGGATAACGGGGAAAAGACATTTTCCGGGGATTGTAACTAATTTCAACTACTATATAATGATAAAAACTACCTAAAACCAAATTAAAAATAAAAATAAAACATGGGAAAATTAGTGGTAGTTTCAGTAATACTTTCCGACTGTTTATACTGGTTATCATTAGAAGATTTTGTGCAATTTAGGAAGAATTTCTAGGAATCAAAGAGTTAAACACTAGCACGATTAACTATCTAGCTCCCATAAGTTAGCCCTAAAATGAATAGAATCGTCTAATAATACCCAGAATAATTAAACTATCAGAACGCATCATTATCATCAAGGGTTTAACTTGTATTAAGGACCAAAACAAGATATTGCAAACGAGCTAGTTAACAAATTATATATTACGTAGTAGGTTTGCAGATAGCCTTTGAGTTGAGATTATAATTGTGCATTTTGAAAGTGTTTGTTAAATGCTTATGACTATGTTCACTGTTTATTTAGGATAGAGCTGACACATTTTGTACGAATTGTATTGTACTTTGGTAGGTTTTCTAATCAGCTGGTTACTGAGGAGTGGGAGAAAGTGATGATAATGAGAGGGTGGAGAGAGTGAGTGAGTGAGTGTGTGTATGTATGGGCGCGTGCTATAGCGAAAACAAGGAGGCAAAGTGTGTGAGAAACTGTGATAATGAGAGGTGAAGTGTGTGTGTATGAGAGAGAGGGAGAGAGAGCGAGGTGGGGGTCAATGCGAGAAAGAGAGAGAGAGAGAAGGTGTGTGAGTGTGTGAGAAAGTGTGTGATAATGAGGAGGTAGGGTGGGTGGTGGGTGGGGTGGAGGAGCGTAATGAGAGGGGCAGGGAAACTCATTAGGGAAGTTTAACCCGCACTTCAGCCCCTGTAATTAAGCTGCACTCCTCCTCCTCCTACCTCACCACCACCTCTCTCTCTCTCTCTCTCTCTCTCTCTCTCTCTCTCTCTCTCTCTCTCTCTCTCTCTCTCTCCATATACACACTCATTAACTAAATACACACACACTCACTCACACACACAATCTCTCTCTCTCTCTCTCTTACTATTACTTCCATATGTCGCTTAATTTCCTCTTCATAACGATTCGCTACTTTTCCCGTAATATTTCTCCATTTTTCGTGGCACACTCCACATTGTTTAGTTCAAGTTTGCTCTTTTTGGCATTAAAGATTAGGTAAACTATGCTATTTTTGTATATTTTACTTCGAATTTTCGTTCGTAAGCACTGTAGAGATAACTAAAGCCTTTATCAATAACAATATTGACATTCTCTTACCATATTATTAGCATTGCATTGAGCCACATATCTCCGTATTCTTAAACATGTGAGGAGGGCTTTGGCTGTACCATAGCAAACAATAACTAAGGAACGTAGTGTAGTTTTGCAAAGGGAACTTGATATCGTGTAGATTTGTTTTGCTGTAGTTTTTGCAGGTTATTTCAACTTATTTCGGTCGTACAGTCACTAACATAAATACTTCGACACTAACCAAATAACGTTCGCCCCTTCGTTTGAAAGGATTGATAAACTTTGTTTTCAAACCCACAACAATTTCTTTATTTCATTCTAGCTACCGTCAAACGATTTTATTCATCTTAGCATAAACCTCTCATGATGAAGGAGTTGACGTCATCTGGTTGATGTTGCAGCATTTATGCTCGTGACAGTACATGCGCAGGGATTTACCATTGTTAGATTTAAGAATGTGGCCGTTAAACCGAGCCTGTTTGTAGTAATTAGTAATGTTGACTGTAGCAAGATTATAATGCTGTAGTGTATTGTACAGTCACCAGCCATGATAACTATATACACATTTGAATATTGGAAATTTAAAGTCAAACTCAGAAACATATGAGATAATAGCTTGCAAGGGTTGATCTGATTGGAAATAGATACAGATTCAGATGAGTAAACATTTATTATTGGTTATGACTGTATACCTTATTTGTAGTCTTGAAACTTCATGGTTCTTATATTTTTAGTTATATACATGTAGTTACCGGATTCAATTATTAGTGTAATATGATATGATATCCATTGAATGATAGATATAATTTAACGATTAATCTTAGTACAATAATTGTCTAACTAGTCTATAAATAATTATGTTTTTTATAATAACAAATCTTAATAGGTCTACATTTATTTATGAGTGAGTGTACAGTCACGAGCATAAATGCTGCGACCTCAACCAGATGACGTCAACTCCTTCATCACGAGAGGTTTATACTAAGCTGAATAAAATCGTCTGACGGTAGCTAGAATGAAATAAAAAAAATATTACGAGTTTGAATAAACAGTTTTGCAATACCTTTGGAGACGAAGGTGCAAAAAATGATCTGGTTGGTGTCGCAGTATTTATACTCATGACTGTTCATTAGATAGGGACATGTAAAAGTTACTCCTGATTTATTACAGTAAACATCAGCTGCACTTCACCCACCGCGCCTCATTTCATCCACCAAGCCTCACCCAGCACTGAATTTACTCAAATCACTATCTTCCCTCCGTCTTTCCTCACCCACTGCACTTCATCCAATGCACCTTACACAGCGTACCGTACAGTCACGAGCATAAATACTGTGACACCAACCAAATAATGTTCGCCCCTTTGTCTCCAAAGGTATTGCAAAGCTTTGTATTCAAACTCACAATTTTTTCTGTATTTCATTCTAGCTACCATCAAACAATTTTATTCAGCTTAGTATAAACCCCTAGTGATGAAGGAGTTGACGTTATCTGGTTGATGTCGCAGCATTTATGCTCGTGACTGTACCTGCTGCACCACACCCACCGTACCTCGACCACTGTACTTCACCCACCGTACCTCACTTCATCCACTGCACCTTACACAGCGTACCGTAACTGAATTGAACCCACCTCATCTCACCCACTGCACTCACCTGATAATCTACGTAATTATATGTGTTATACTTCCATTTTCTTTTTATTTCTTGTGCATCTACTTTTTTGCCTCCTCTCTCTATCACTTCCATCATCATATTCGTTGTTCAGGTTTTTCATCATACTCTTTTCTTTCTCTTGACCTTACAGATACACTCCCTCAGTATTCAACCTACTGTAGTCCCAACCTTTCACAAACTCTCCTCTCTCCTTTTTCTTATTTTGTGTTTATCAACTCCCCCTTCGGCCTCTTCAAACTTTCTAGCTCTAGTCTCCGGTTTCTCTCTCTCTCTCTCTCTCTCTCTCTCTCTCTCTCTCTCTCTCTCTCTCTCTCTCTCTCTCTCTCTCTCTCTCTCCCATACACACAGGCACACTTCACTAATTGCCGGAGGGTGGGGAGAGAGCCTTTTTCTTTGCCATCCTTTCCTTCCACCTTCCCTTACTATTGGATTTGCTTTCTCTACTATAATTAAATCCTGACCACCTCGCTGGGATCGTAAGGTCTGAGTGGCCAGTGTATCTATGAACATATATATAAATCTATGTAAATACATCAGTGTTACGTTCTTCATCACAATTATCAGATTTAATTTCAAGTTTAATACTCCACATTTGTTAATAATCACAATCTCAGTTATACTCCATCGAGATAGCTACATGCACTACAAAACAAAACAAAACATTATAGAACACATCTTGATAAAACACATAAGCGCTCAACATTGACAATAAAAAAAACATACACAATGTTTTCACTAACACAATTTCTCATTACCACACCAAGCCTCACACCACCAAACTTTACAATGATATTAGCATCCCCATAACTACAACCCATACTATATCAAGTCTTCACCAGCATATTTATTTACCAATTCAACACCACATTCCACCACACTCTATACAATCATTACGCGTCCCCATAACACTATGTAATCAACCTCTTACTATCACACCACTCCCCATCCAACACCATAAAACATAGCCACACACCTGCATACATCCACTGCCGACACATCCCATCTCCATCTTACAACTTTACACACACTCATTCTTATCTGACATGTACTGTACTTGCCAACACACGCTATTAACCGTATATCTCCATATACTAAGATCAAACACATCCTCACTTCTATAAAGCACAACGTTTAGGCAGTCACTGTCATCAAACGATTACCAACAGATCCCCAATATCACACACCAGTCTTTATCCATTCATTATCATCCAACAGTCGCCAACACCCAGTTCATTGTACTTCATATCCATCAAAACTCTTACAAAATCATAACCATAATATCATATCACAGACTCCACCTATTATTGCACCCCAACACACATCCATACTCCACCATGCACCAATATTACACCGCCACAGTATTATTCCTACCACTACATCCTGCAACTCTGCAACCCAACAACCTCACATAGAAATATATTTAACCAACACAAATCCTCAGCAAGTAATACAACCACCGCTTACCACCACAACCACACACAATATTTCTCCACAATGTACAGTATGTCCCCCATAGTTCATTTAATCTCTTACTCCATATAGTCATCATCATCACTTGATGCACAAACCCAACCCATCATATACAGTAGCCATATCCTTCCACAATTATATATGATTATAGCAACTCTATTATATAACTCACAAGCCATCATCGTCATTTTCTATCTACACAATAAACAACATCCACAATTTACCACCACCATCCACCAGCCACCATTACCTCTACATCACACACACCAGTCACAGCTCATCACCACTCTATGCTTCAAACAACTATCACACATACAGTGGTCAACAACTACAGACCACAACTGCCGTACCACACCACAACATCAGCCTCAAGAATACTGTATATACCGTCACACCCACCGCCATTACCACTCTGATGTTAAATTGATGATACAAGTAAGCAAACCAGAAGACTATGGAGCTGCAAGCAGATATGGACAAGAGTCATAAATGGTGTACAGACTGGAAAATGGAGTTCAACACAAGTAAATGCAAGGTTTTAGAAATGGTTAAGAACAAGTTTAGACCTAGCAGAAGCTATACATTGGGACACGAAGAAATACCCAAGGCAGAGAAAGGAAAGGACCTGGGAGATGTATTTCAGAATGCTATATCTCTAGAAAGTCATACAAACAAGATAGTAAAGGAATCATTGGCACTTGTGGCAAACATTAGAATGTCCTTCAACTACCTAAATTAATCGGTCATGATGAAAATATTAGCAACAACAATAAGACCAACAATATAATATGCAATGGTTACGTGGTCCCCACACTTGAAGAAGCATAGGCCTATACCCAACATTGAGAGAGTTCAGAGGGCAGCTACCAAAATGATCCTGGGCTTTGAAGGTAAGAGTTATGAAGAAATGCACTCCATAACTTATATATCAACCACAATCACCACCACCACAATCAACCACTAACACCACCACTCTACGCCAAATACACTCCACAACTCATACATCTACCACAAACAACAAGCCCCAGCACCCCAATCACACCACTAACACCACCACTCTACGCCAAATACACTCCATGACTCATATATCTACCACAAATACCAGCACCACAATCACACCACCACTCTACGCCAAATACACTCCATGACTCATATATCTACCACAAATACCAGCACCACAATCACACCACCACTCTACGCCAAATGCACTCCATAACTCACATATCTACCACAATCAGCAATCACCAGCACCCCAATCAACCACTAACACCACCAATCTACGCCAAATACACTCCATAACTCATACATCTACTGTACCACAATCAACCACTAACACCACCACTCTACTCCAAATACACTCTATAACTCATATATCTACTGTACCACAATCAACCACTAACACCACCACTCTACGCCAAATGCACTCCATAACTCATATATTATTGGCCAGGAATCACGACCACCACAAAACGGCCACAACATGATACTACCCACAAATGCAAGCGGCAGCCCCCCCCCCCCCCCCACCCCACCCCCCACCACCACCACCACCACAACATCTATTACAGACACCCAATAATGCAGCGCCGAGTTATGCCCACCCCTAGCCGGCCACTCTAGTAGCTTTATTTAACATTAGTTTGGCTCGTTTTTCAAGTTACGTTTGCGTTTTATTCGCCGTTATGGATAGAGGTTCGGTGGATGTGATAATGTATGTTTCCATTTGTTTTGCATGTTTTAAGGTTTTACTTGTTTTATTTGCTGTTAGGGATACAGAGATTCGGTGGATGTGATAATGTATGTGTCAGTGTGTTTAGCATGTTTTTATGTTTTATTTGTTTTATTTGCTGTTAAAAATAGAGAGACTCGGTGGATGTGATAATGTATGTACTGTATATCTGTTTTAAGGTTTTATTTGTTTTATTCGTTGTTATGGATAGAGAGACTAAGTGGATGTGATAATGTATGTTTCAGTGTGTTTAGCATGTTTTAAGGTTTTAGTTGTTTTATTTGCTGTTATGGATAGAGAGACTAAGTGGATGTGATAATGTATGTTTCAGTGTGTTTAGCATGTTTTAAGGTTTTAGTTGTTTTATTTGCTGTTAGGGATAGAGAGACTCGGTGGATGTGATAATGTATGTTTCAGTGTGTTTAGCATGTTTTAAGGTTTTAGTTGTTTTATTTGCTGTTATGGATAGAGAGACTAAGTGGATGTGATAATGTATGTTTCAGTGTGTTTAGCATGTTTTAAAGTTTTAGTTGTTTATAAGATAGAAAGACTGCGTGAAGAGATGGGGAATTAATGTCTAGTGGCTTTATTTAGCATTTGTTACGCTTGTGTTTATCTTATATTTGTTGATGGGTGAAGAGAAAGGGGTTTCTATCTATCTATCTATTGCCGGACGCCTTACTCCCCTTACGAGGGTGGCCATACACAGAATGCCCCCAAGCGGACCTATTCCTTGTGAGAGGGACAACCTGAGCCAGTTTAGTGAAGGACTTACAGGATTGACCACTCAATTTAGGATCCGTCCGACTCCGAGGCCCTCTGTGTATCTTGTTAGCACTATTTTTATACAGTGGTGTTCGGCTAATCCATCCACTAACCTGCCTTACCCTTAGGTAAGCAGTACGGATTTGTATCAGGTTTACTCCCCTAGACAGGTTGCCAACCAAGGCTGACGAGTCCCATCCACCCGGATTTGTATAAGGTTGTCTCCCCTAGATGAGTTGCCGACCAAGGCTAACGAGTCCCATCCACCCCAGAAAGGGGTTTGATGTGTTTTATTCTATTTAGTCTGTTTAGTCTCGTGTTTTAGTTTGATTTTGTGGATGGGGGCTAGTGAGATAATGGGTAAAAAGAAGGTTGGTGTATCTATATCCCCTTCCCCATTATTTAGCACGTTTGTAATTTAGTTTATAAGTATTATTTGTCGACGGGCATATAAAGAGAATGCATGAAGAGATGGGGTATTAATTGTAGTTTATATATTTGTTAGCATGTTTAATGTTTATTCTTGTTTTATTTTAAGTTATGTTTGCTGTTATAGTGATATAGACTGAGTGACTATGATAATGTAGCCTATGCTTTTGTTTTTTCTTATGTAATAATTTATGTGTTTACTCTTTATTAGGTTATGTTGTAAAGGATAGCGAGACTGTGTGAAGTGAAGGGGTTTGTAACGAATAATTTCTTTTATTTAGCATCTTTAATGTTCATTCTAGTTTTTAGGAATAGAGAGTGGATGAATGAACAGAAAGGGAATGGGTTTCTACCCCTTTATTTAGTATTGTTATTCTATTAATCGAGATAGAGAAAGACTGGTTTAATAAGAAAATTAGTTGATTAATGTTTTATATTCCCCTCCTCTCTCTCGCTCTCTCTCTCTTTCATATTTTGCATTGTGATTATGACATTATACTATTATTTGTCGTAGTTGATAGAAAGAGTGGGTGAAGAGAAATGGGGAATGATATATGAATCTCCCTCTCCTCATCACTTCTGTAGTAGTATATGATATGTCCTTTCCATTTTCTTTACATGTTGTTTAAAAGGGGGGGGGGGGGGTATAAAAACTGGATGAAGAGAAGCA
Organism: Paralithodes platypus; assembly: GCA_032716605.1. NCBI lineage: Eukaryota > Metazoa > Arthropoda > Malacostraca > Decapoda > Lithodidae > Paralithodes > Paralithodes platypus. The sequence goes on along the minus strand of CM064480.1, from coordinate 56,429,840 downwards.
AGTTAAGAGTTGATGTTATAATTCTCTCCCACCCAATATTTGCAATCAATATCCCCCATTTTAGTATTATTTGTCGAAGGGAATAGAAAGAGTGAAGAGAAGAGGGAGTGTATCTATATTGTACTCCCCCCCTCCCCTTCCTCTTCCTTCACACCTTATTCGTATTTCATATTTTCCCCCAATATATTTATTTGATTTTATTGCTTTATTAGTCGAGGGGTAAGAGGGGTAGCTATATATTAGTCGAGGGGTAAGAGGGGTAGCTATATATTAGTCGAGGGGTAAGAGGGGTAGCTATATATTTTAACAGCGGGGGGAAAAAAATACTGCGGTCATAATATATTTGGCTGGCACTCTCGCTAATCCAGGAAATAACTCAATGCTTTATTTATTTATTTATTTATTTTTAGCGCGGTGTTGAAGTAATTGGGATAGAAAGGTTTAAGCCTGATACCGATTCCAGGCTCTCACGCTCTCTTTTATATATATTTGAGAGTTTAAATGGGGGTGTTTAAGGGGAGGTGGGTCGTTGTTCTGGACCCCTTTCTCCTTCGTGTATAACCCCATTAGTTTTCAGATTTTAAGATATTTGCCCCATTAGTTTGTCGATTTTAAGACCTTTCGCCCCATTTCTTTGTCAATGTTAAGAACGTTCGTGCGTTTTAGGTGTCGATTTTTTTCCCCTGTCGAACGATAGTGAGCCTGTAATTTCGGCCGGGGCATTTTTCTACCGAAAAATTTACAAATTAACCTAATGGATTTTTTTTTTTTTTTTAAGTTTAATGGAGGTCTTGGGAGGAAACTAGAAACATAATACACAAATATATAAAGGAACAAATAAATACAACCCATCCATCCTTAAGCGGGTGGGTGGGCGTGAGGGGGGATCTGGCTTGGGTTTGATGTGGCGGCTGATGGGGTAGATTGGCCAAAATGTTAACAATTTGTGTTTTGCAGCATGGTTAGATTTGGTTTGTCTATTATTGTTTGAGTGTATCTGTTTGAAGTTGAGGTTACTTATTTTTGCCTCTGTGAAAAAGCTTAAGGGGGGGATGGGCTGGTTTTTTCTGGCTCCCTTCTCCTTCATGTTTAGCCCCATTGGTGTTTACATAAATAAGACGTTCGGCCCATTAGTTTTGTGTTTTAAAGACTTTACGCCCCATTTCTTTGTCAATATTAAGACCTTTCATGCCATTTAGGTGTCAATTTTTTCCTGGCGAGTGATAGCAAAAAATTTACAAATTTATCTTGAAACGGGGTCTACACTAGGTAGTGAATTTTAGCTTGATGAAGGTCTAGCGAGGAAACTAAACAATAAAATTAATGAATATATAGTATACATAAATGGACCCCCAAAATAATAACCACTGTCCCCTTTTAAGGGGGATTGTATTTGCATTAATATTTGTACTAATGTTTGTCTGTCTGTCTGTCTGTTTGTAGCAGGGTAGGGTGATGAGTGGTTTTGGTTCCAAGGTTTGAGTGATGGGTAGAATGTTCAAGATGGTCAAAATAGGTGGGAGCGGAGTGGCTTTACCTATTTCATTTCTTAACCCTTTGAGTACCAGCGGCGTGTGTTATATTTTATTATAACTATATTTAAACGATATTATGCAGCTTAGGAAGGTTCTGCGGTAGTTAAAAAGGTTGGTCGAAATAGTTTGAAGTCGTATTGTTACTAGAGGTCCTTCCTAAGCTGAATATAATCTTCTAATAGTTGCCAGAATACTATGAAAAGGACGTCCCTGGTACTGAATAGGTTAATGTACTTGAAGTGTATAGGCATTTTGTTGTTTATCTTCGCCTTTGTGAACAAGCTTAGGTGGACATTATACTGTATATATTATCACTAATACTTGTCAGTGGATATGTCTGTTTTGAGTTTAACTTTAATTCTTATTAAGGTGGGAGTTTCTATTTTTTATGCTACTTCTTTTTTTGCCCATGCAAACATACTGAGCTGGAGATTTTGTTTCCACTAATATTTGTCCGTCGTGTTTTCTGCAAGCTATCAGAGTGTGAGGTGAGGTTGAACGGTCAGGCTATGGAGAATGTTAGCTCATTTAAGTATCTGGGCAGTGTGCTGAGTCAGGATGGGAGTGTGGATGAAGAAGTGCGGGAGAGGGTGCAACAGGGAAAGAGGGTTGTAGGAACTCTGAAAGCAGTAACAAGAAATAGGGTGGTCAGCATGGCAGTAAAGATGTCCTTGCATGACAGTTTGGTAATCCTGACATTGACCTACGGAAGCGAAGCATGGACGTTGGTGGAGAGACTCAGGCCAAGAATGAGAGGGGTGGAAATTAGTTACTTGAGAAGTGCGTGCGGAGTTACATGGAGGGATAGACAGACGAAATGAGGAAGTAAGAGAGAGGTGTGGTGTGGATGTAGATGTGCTGGAAAATGTGAAAAGGAACACCTTGAGATGGTTCGGCCATATGGAATTGGTCGGAGGTTATGTTTTCTCCTCTGTTTGTTTATTTGTCTGTCTATTTTTGTCATTAAACAAGATATATCACATATTTATGAATCGTCTTTCACGGAATTTGATGATCAGATAGGATATGCGCCAAGGAAGAGGGTATTACATTTAGGAGGCGATCTGGATCCTATTCTGAAATCCAGATCTAGAAATATTTTTAGGCCTATGATATTAATGGAAAAGAAGCAGTCAGTGTTGGGACCTGGTAATCTAGCTAGGTACCCCAAATGGGCCTGGGTTTCTGGGTATTTCTCCTGGACGACCTAGATGGGTGTGATTTTGTGTTTTGTTTTGTTTTTTCTGCTGTGTTGTGATGTCCATGTTCGGGTTCTGTCTCGAGTCCCCCCCCCCCAAAAAAAAAAAAAGAAAAAAAGAAAAATGGTGTAAGTGCCAAAATACATACATACATATTCAGTGTTGGCGAAGGTATACGGTCTACCGATTAAAGCCCAGAGATTATTAATGTTCATGTAAATACCGCCGTAAATGTTAGAAGCACCATTAGAGTCGATAACAGTTGCAATTGTTTCCTATTATTGTAAATTGAAGCCGGTAGAAATTATACCAACAAAAAGGGTAGCATTGTATCAGTTAATAATGATAATAATGATAATATTAATATTAATAATAATGATAATAATATATATATATATATATATATATATATATATAACGTACGAAATCACCTGTCATTTGAAAATATTGCTACAACATACAATTAATCTCTCCTCTCTCTCTCTCTCACACACACACACACACACACACACACACACACACACACACACACACACACACACAGCCCGTAGCCTAGTAGGTAGAGCTCTCGTCTCACACACGAGGGGTCGGGGGTTCAATCCCCGGCCGGGCGGAGACAAATTGGGCTTGTCTCCTTTCATGTGTTAGCCTCAGTTCACCTAGCTGCAAATAGGTACCTGGAATAAGTGGACGACGTTGTGACGTCCCATCTGGGGTTGGCAAAAATGGTACAAGGCGAGATGGGTATCATATGGTTCACCTAAGCTGATGGCTACCTAAGCCTTCGGGCGAGACGGTACCGTCTATAGTGAGAATGGTACCATACAGATCCACCCTAAGCCTTCGTTTCCGATGTCGCCAATTGGCTAAAAATACAGACTACACACACATCCACAGCCATTCCAACGATACATATAACACCTACACATATAGGAGGCGGGAAATAACGAGCATGCTCACTCCCGCAATACAACTAGAGTAAGTACAACTAGAGTAAGTACACTCAGACTTTCTTTCTCTCTTCAACTCTCACTCTCACACTCTCTCTCTCTCTCTCTCAATGGATATCAATGGATTAAAAGCTGGCTTACAAACATAAAGCAAAGAGTTAGTAATGGTTTAGACTCTAATTGGGTCCCTGTTGCCAGCGGGGTGCCTCAAAGATCGGTCCTTGGTCCAGTTATATATATCATTTATATCTGGTATCTGTTACAAAGATCGCCACGTGTAAGTGGCACCGATTAGCGTGTCGCCCATCGGTAATTTGTTTAGGGTTTATTCCCCTAGGTGGTTGCCCGCCAAGGCTATCGAGTCCCATCCACCCGGAAACACCCCTTTCAGATACCAGGGGGACTGCTAACACCAGAGAAAACTACCGAGCTAGAGTCTGGTAGGGACGAACAAACTACCGAGCCAGAGTCTGGTAGGGACGAACAAACCCAAGAATACCAACCCTATCTTAGGGGGAGCGCCATCACACCATAGGGGAAGAGTTGAGGACGGGACTCACCTGAAATATATTGATGTAGGTCTGAATAGCTTTATCCCCAAATTTGCTGACGATACAAAAATTGGGAACATAGTCTTGAGTGAGGAAGACAGAAATAGCCTACGAACATAGTCTTGAGTGAGGAAGACAGAAATAGCCTTCAGTCTGACATAAGCAAGATAGTGGATTGGTCAGAAAAGTGGCAAATGACCTTTAATGTTGACAAATGTCAAATTTTGCACGTTGGTACAAAACACAAAAGGTATGATTATCAAATGAAAGGCCAACCAATAATAGCAGACACTTAGGTTCTCTCGGGGTTATCATATCAGAAAACCTAAAATCCTTAGAGCAATGTCCGGCTGCGGCAAATAAAGCTAAGCACTGTTCACGATTAATAACAATGTAGCAACCCAAAGTAATGGAATTAAATTAATTAGAAAGAAGGCATGCCTAGATGTGACACAAATTTTCTTCACATACCGTGTGGTTAAAGAGTGGAGTAGTTTACTAAGGGAGGTGGTTGACAGTAATTCAATTGATACGTCTAAGAAAAGACTGGACGATCATCTGATGGAGATTGGATCAATATGAATTAATCAGTAGGTATCTGTAATTTCCCTTTCAAACTAATTTCTTTCTATGCTCTATAAAAAAAAACTTTCCTTGTGGAAATTTCCTGACCCATAAAGTTACACTTCATCCTATTTTCCGGTACGGCTTTTTAACCGGAGGAAGTGGAGGGTAGGGAGAGAGCCTTCTACTTTGCTGTCCTATTATTCTACTATAAACTGTCCCTGTCTAATAGTATTAAGGCCGGACTACCCAGTAGGGACCGCAAGGTCTGTCTGGTCTGAGTATATGTGTAACTCTATGTAACTCTCTCTCTCTCTCTCACACACACACACAACCAACCCCAACGACTCTGAAAAGCGAAATAGAATTGTTTTGTGTAATGTATTGATGGCCACACAAAAAATCTTCCTTAATCAGCTTTGCCAATTAGGTGAATTTACTGGTCGCTTCTTCCGTTTTTCCCGTGAGCGAAGGTTGGCGGTCAATGGGGAGTTGCACATTTACCCCTTCTGTACCGGCAACGTCTTTTTTTATTTGACTCTAGCCATATTTTGCCGTTTTTGTGCAGTTTAAGAATGATCTGTGGTAGTAAAAACGGTTAAGTGGGATAGTTTGAAGCCTGTTACTTGCTTGAGGTCCTTTTTAAAGTGAAGAAACCCGTCTAATAGTAGCCAGAATAAAGTTTAAAGGACGTCACCGGTACTGAACGGGTTAACTGGAACCCAGAGTACGTATTTATGTAACCCAAAAGTGGCTTCCTCGATGGCGTACGGGAGTGAAAATGTTAAGGGGGGATAGTTGATTGCCTTTTCTGTCCCCCTCCCCCTTCACCTTCATGTTTAGCCCCATTTGTTCTGAAATGTTATGACGTTTGCCCCATTAGTTTGGAATTTAAGAGGATCCGGCCTTCGAGCTTGACAATTTTTAATCTAAAAATGTACAAATTTAACTTGAAGGAGGGTCTTTGGGGTGTAATGTTATGCTTGATTAAGGTCTAGGGAAGAAACAAGATGAATATTTAAACAAATAATAATAATAAGCAAATAAGTACCTCCATTCCCCCTTAGCGCTGGTGTAGCATACGCCGACGGTCATATGGTAAAGGATTGGTAAGTTCATAAGTCGTCTCAGATAGGTTATTCTATGATGTGTAGTACAGTTTGAGGTTGTTGTTGTCGTTAGTTGTTGTTGTTGTTGGTTGAGGTTGTTGTTGTTGTTGGTTGAGGTTGTTGTTGTTGGTTGAGGTTGTTGTTGTTGGTTGCGGTTGTTGTAGGGGTTGGTTTTTGGTTGTGTTTGTGATTTAGTTGGTACTCAAATGGTAAGGGATTGGTAAAGTCATAAGTTTTCTCCGATAGGTTATTTCTGTGATATGCAGTGCAGTTTGAGGTTGTTATAGGGGTTGGTTGTTGGTTGTGTTTGTGTTATAGTTGTTGCTCAAATGGTAAGGGATTGGTAATATTAGGATACGTTTTCTAGGTATGGGAGTGATTGTGCCAGTGTTGAAAAATATAGTTGGGGATATTAGGCCTATAAAAACTAGTTATAAGTTGCTCTTATATTAGTTATAGTTGTTGTTCAAATGGTAAGGGTTTGGTAATGGCATAAGCTCTCTCGATATATTTTTCTCTGATTGATACTGGCACTGTTTGTATTAACCCGTTCAATACCGGCGACGTCTTTTTATCTTTATTTTGGATACTATTGTATTATATTATTCAGTTTAAAAAGGGCCTCCAGCAATGAACAGGCTTCGAACTATTTATTCAACCCTTTTTACTACCACAGATCCTTCGTAAACTGCATAAAATCGTCTAAATATGGCTATAATAAAATTAAAAAGACGTTGCCTGTACAGAAGGGGTTAAAGTTTGAGTATTAGTTACTATAGTTGGAGCTATGATATAAACTGATTGTAAGATTGTTGGCTATGATAGTTGTTGTTATAGCAGTTATGATATACAGTGGTCTCATATATTTTGGAGTTATTTTGTAAACTGTAGGAAATATAGTTGAGAATATTACAAGAAAATATGTTTTTATAATACTTCTGGTTTTTGTTTTACCCCCTTCTGTACCGGCGACTTCTTTTTAATTATATTCTTGCTGTACTTAGACGATTTTGTGAAATTTAAGAAGGATTTGAGGTAGTAAAAGGGATTAAGTGATATAGTTCGAAGGGTTTTGTGAAATTTAAGAAGGATTTGAGGTAGTGAAAGAGGTTAAGTGAAATATTTATAAGCCTGTTAATTGCTGGAGGCCCTTTTTAACTGAATAAAATCGTCCAATAGTAGACAGAATATAGTTAAAAGACATTCGCCTGTACAGAAGGGGTTAAATGGTAAGGGATTGGTAACCCATTCAGTACCAGTGACATTCTTGTCATTATATTCTGGCAAATATTAGTCGACTTTATTCAGTTAAAAAAGGGCTTCAAGAAATTAAAAGGCTTCGAACAATCTAACTTAACCCTTTTTATTACCACAGATCTTCCTTAAGCTGCACCAACTCGTCTAAATATTACTAGAATAAACCTAAAAAGACGTCGCTGGTACAGAACGGGTTAATGTAATCAGTTGTCTCCGTGAGTGTGGTACTGTTTATAATATAGTTTGGAGAATTCATATTATCAGCAACCCTCCAAGTAACTTACAAATATACCTAATTAATGAAATCAATTAAACTAATGAATACATAGGTACAGTACTCCAAGGATTGGAACCTAGGACACTCACACCGAAATTAGATAATGTGGGGGAGCTATTATAAAAACTGGTACTAAGATTGTTGGTTGTGATAGTGGTTGTTATAATAATTACACTGTAGTTGTTAAAAATGTTAAGGGGGAAGTTTTTTTTTTCGGGACCCCCTTCTCCCTCGGGTTTTGCTCCATTAGTTTTGAAATTTTTAGACGTTCGTTCAATTAGTTTGGCGATTTTTGAGACCTTTCTCCTATTTAGACCTTCATGCCATTCAGGTGTCGATTTTTTCCTGACGAGCGACAGCGAGCCTGTAATTTTAACAGGAACCGGCCTTCGGCTGGGAAATTTTTCTACCGAAAAATTTACAAATATATCTTGAAAGGGGTTCTAGGGTGTGTTTTTATAAGCTTGATGGAGGTCTAGCGAGGAAACTAAATATATAAATTAATATATGATTGCATATACCAAAATATAATCACTATCCCTTTAAGGGATTGTAAATGGTATGATAGGTTTCCCCGATATATTTTTTCTCTTCAGTGATTGTGGCTTTATTGATATAATATGTGGCGGCCATTGTTGTTGTTGTTCCCTAAGCTGCCTGGCCGAACAGCCCCGAGTCCCTGAGAAAGGCCATGGCCACGATCGGGCTTTCCCACAGAGCTCTCATTGAGTGTAGATTGTGTTGTTGGCGTAAGTGGTTGTGTGAAATGCAGTCTTCTATGATGTGTTTAATGATATGGGGTGCTGTGTTACATCCCGGGCAGGCGTCGACAACGGAGTCATCCAGTCTCTTCTGATAGCTCAGGAGAGCTGGATGGTGTCCGCATCTCAGCCTGGCCAGGTGGACTCTGTCCTCGCGAGGAAGGGAGGATTCGGAAGGACCTACAGTACCTGCCTGACCTTTGCTGAGTGAGGACCTGTCCCTAGTGACTCCCAGTGAATATCTTTGCCCATAGTGTGGTGATAGTATTAACGCTTTCATAAAATGGCTGGTGTTGACGAGATTGCTACCTCCTCTCATATTCTCCAGCTTTGTCTTGCTTTGCAAGAAAGGATGGAGAATGTGGAGAGAGAGGTGCAGTCTCTCAAAGACGAGAATTTGGCCTTAAAGCTGACTTTGGCTGAGAAGAAAAGTGAGGATAGTGCAACTGCTGTTAGGGATCGTGATGCTCCCTGGACAGTTGTTCCAACAAGTGCAACAACCTGCAAATTTCTACGGCGGCCAGTTGCCCTCAGCAACAAGTTCATCACCTTGGATGACGAATGTGATGGTGAGGCTGCGAGTGCTTCCTTCGGCGAGGAAACCAGGAGAAAGGTAAGTGAGTTGCCTCCAACAGGGTGACTGCTGCCCCCCCAGGAGTACCTTCAACTGCTGCCCCAGGAGTTCCTGCCGCTGCCGCAGCTGCTACCAAGTCATCGACAAGGAGAGGCAAGTCCTTCTCAATTGTTGGGGACTCCATGGTCAGACACTTAGCTAGGTCCACCTGTACTGATATTAGGAAGCTTGTCTGTCTGCCTGGTGCCGGGGTTGGGAAGGTGTTAGAGGACATTGATTACATCATGAAAGATATTGGAGATAGCCCCATTATCTGTCTCAGTACAGGGAGCAATGATGTTGGTAAAGGTAGGACGGAAGTACTGCTTCGGCAGTACAGGGAGGTGTTAGATAAAGTTAGGAGGAAGGGAGGCATACCTGTAGTACACAGTATCTTGCCACGGAGAGGGGTCAGCAAGGAATGGTCATCTAGGGCAATTGGTATCAATTGTCGGCTGGAAAAATACTGTAATGCAAATGCAATACCATTCCTTGATAACTGGACCCGTTTCTATGGTAAAAATCAGTTGTACGCACAGGACGGGGTTCATCTTTCTCGGCTAGGGGTGGCAAATTTAGCTAGGTCAATAGATAGGATTGTCGCGGGGTTTCGCTGAAAATAAAGCCTGAGAATATGAGTAAGAATAATTGTCTAGATAGGGTAAATTGCCGTACTGGTACATCAGATAGGAATAGAAAATATCAGTCACAGCATTTTAATTGTACTGCTAGTAGAAATATTAAAGGTGTAACAGAAGATGGGAATTCAGTTAGAAATAAAGGTAAATCCGATACCAGTAAAATAAATTCATTGCGATTATATTATACAAACTGTAGGAGTTTATGTAACAAAATGGATGAACTTAGAGCACTTGTTAGCAACGAAAATATAGACATTATAGCACTGACTGAAACATGGATTAATACAGAATCAAGACATTTTTTAGCAGAATTCCATATACCAGGATATAGTTTGTTTAAACGCGACCGAACAAGTAGGAGGGGCGGCGGAATAGCAGTGTTTGTCAGGAGTTCTTTAAAAAGCTGTATTAAATCAGGTATTAGACTAAATACTGATAACGAAAGTGTTTGGGTTGAGGTTAGCGAAGGTAGTGAGACCATAATTATTGGAGTTATTTATAGACCACCAAATATGAGTAGAAACGAAGGTACAGCTTTATGGCAGGAAGTGAAAATAGCATCAAGGTTTAGCAATGTGTGTATTATAGGGGATTTCAATTTTCCGAATATTGATGGGCAGCATCAAATCGGCGACTCAGATTCAACAGAGTTTATTGAGGCGGTACAGGATAGTTTTTTATTTCAATTCATAGACTCGCCTACTAGAGGTAATAATATCCTCGATTTAGTTCTCAGTAATAATGAACAAATGATAAATAATGTAGAGATAGGAGACCAACTAGGAAATAGTGATCATAAATCAATTTATTTTAACATACAATGGACAGGAAAGGCTAAAGAGAATACGACACTTATCCCAGATTTCAGAAAAGCCAATTATGGTGGATTAAGACGAGCCTTAAGAGTCGATCCTATGGTTAAACTATTAAGTGGACCCAGGTGCGCTAATGAACATACTCTCTCTCAGATACCTGTCTTAACTCAGGATAATTTGACAGCTACATATAATAATTTTATTTCTTCACTCCACAATGCGCAAAATAAATATATCCCCAAAAGAAAATTTAGATCAACACAGAACCAACCCAAATGGATGAATAATAGACTATTAGACCTTCTAGGAAAAAAGAGAGGAATATATCGAAAAATAAGGAAAGGCGAAATTCACCTACTTGCTTACTATCAGAATCTATCAAGAGAGGTTAAAAAATGTATAAGGACAGACAAAAGAAATTATGAAATCAAGATAGCCAATGACTCAAAAAATAACCCTAAGGCTTTTTACCAGCTATATAAATCTAAAGTTAGAGATAAAATAGGCCCCCTTAAAACTTCGATAGGAGAAATGACAGAAAGTGATTTAGAAATGTGCAGTACATTAAATAGTCAGTTTCTATCCGTTTTCACTAATGCAAATTTGGCACAGATTCCAGAAGTCCGTAAGGTGTATAGAGATAGTATAGAAAATAGGTTAAGTACGGTTACTATAAGTAGAAATGATGTGCTTAAGGAAATTGACAGACTGAAACCTCAGAAATCGCCTGGTCCCGATGAGGTATATGCCAGAGTATTAAAAGAATGCAGAGATGAGTTAAGTTACCCATTAACATTTCTTTTTAACAATTCATTAGAAACAGGTATAGTTCCAGAAGCTTGGAAGCTTGCAAATGTAGTTCCGATTTTCAAAAAAGGTGATAAATCAATAGCATCCAATTACCGTCCCATTAGTCTCACTTCAATCATAGGAAAGCTACTAGAGTCAATTATTGCTAGGAAAATGAGAAACCACTTAGAAACATTTAACTTAATCAATTCTTCTCAGCATGGATTCACACAGGGACGTTCTTGCCTTACTAATTTGCTTAGTTTTTTCTCAGAGGTATATGAAGCAGTAGATAATGACAAGGCATACGATATATATATTTAGATTTCAGTAAAGCTTTCGACAGAGTCCCTCATGAGAGATTGATGAGAAAGGTTGAGGCACATGGAATAGGTGGGGCGTTGTTGGGATGGATTAGGTCATGGCTAATTGGTAGGAAACAGAGAGTCAGCATAAATGGTACCAAGTCAGAGTGGGGAGCAGTCAAAAGTGGTGTCCCCCAGGGATCGGTATTAGGTCCCCTGTTGTTTCTTATATACATAAATGACCTAGATTTAGGTATAACTAGTAGGATAAGTAAATTCGCAGACGATACTAAAATGGGGAGATCAATTGATTCAGATAGCGATATAGAGTGCCTCCAAAGGGATCTAGATACCTTACATGAATGGTCAGTAAATTGGCAGATGAAGTTTAACATTGACAAATGCAAGGTATTAAAGATAGGGAAGATGCAAACAAATGTTAAATATAAACTAGCTAATTTAGAATTAGAAAATTCAGACTGCGAGAAAGATCTAGGTGTGTTTGTTAGCAATGATTTGAAGCCTAGAAAACAGTGTATAAGCGTTCGTAATAAGGCAAACAGGATTCTCGGGTTCATCTCTAGGAGTGTGAGTAACAGAACTGCTGATGTTATCTTAAAACTTTACTTGTCATTAGTGAGACCCCATATGGATTATGCTGTCCAATTTTGGTGTCCTTATTACAGAATGGACATAGATTCATTGGAGAGAGTACAGCGTAGAATGACAAAAATGATCCATAATATTAGAAATCTTCCGTATGAAGAAAGGTTGAAGAAATTAGGTTTACATTCGTTAGAGAGACGCAGAGTTAGAGGGGATATGATAGAGGTGTTCAAGTGGGTTAGTGGGATTAACAAAGGGGACATGACAAATGTACTAAAGCTCAGTGATAGCGAAATAACTCGTACCAATGGTTTCAAATTAGATAAATTTCGTTTCAGAAAAGATATAGGCAAATATTGGTTTAGTAACAGAGTTGTAGATGGGTGGAATGGACTACCAAGTGCTATAGTGGGATCTAAAACTGTAGGGAGCTTTAAGATAAAATTGGATAAGCATATGGACGAGAAGGGTTGGGTGTGAAGGGGGATCAGCCGGGTTGGGCCAATCAGCGCTCTGCAGACCCCCATAATCCTGCGTTAATCTCTAACCGTTTTGGTAGGATGATCCTCAGGGTATTAGAGTGTTGAGCCTATAATTGGGCTTTGTAATTGATTTGGGGTTGTGTGGGACAGGGATCTGCCTTGCTTAGGCCAATCGGCTTTCTGCAGACTCCCATTTTCTTATGTTCTTATGTTCTTATGATGGATTTCGGGAGGTCGTGCATGCAGCTGCGTGTTGTCTGTGAGTGAGTGGATGGATCGGTGAGAGATATGAGTATGGATGTGCTTCTGGAAGTTGGCTTGGGGTGGGCAGGGAGAGAGAGAGGACAATAATTGTGTGTGATACCGTGTGCTGGGTGTTGTTTTGATATTTCTTGGTGTCTGTGGGTGTGTTGCCATGTAGTTTAGTGGGTGGTCTTGGTTCGTGGAGGCTGCTGCCAGGAATTGAGTGCCTCTCATGTCCAGATGGTCTTTGACTTTGAGGATTTTGGTTTCTTGATGTAGGTGATCTGTGGGTGCAGTAGCTGTGCAGCCTGTAATGATCTTCAGGGCTTTGTTTTGAATAGTCTGTAAGGTCTTATGATGTGTTTCAGCTAGGTTAGAAGCCCAGGCTGGGCTTGCGTATTCCATCACTGATCTTATGTATTGTTTATATACTGTGGTGGTAGTTTCTTTGTTGTGTCCAAATTTTGTGTGAGCAAGTGACCTGAGGCGGCCATTGTAAGAGTGGGTTGTGATTTTGTTGGTTGTGATTGTTGTTATTGGTTATAATACAGTTGTTCAAATGGTAAGGGGTTGGTATGGTCATAAGTTTTCTCCCATATATTATTGTGTGAGTGATTGTGGCAGTGTTGGTAGTATATAGATGGTGTTATTAGAAATACTTGTAAGGTCCACTACCACCACTCCTGCAACACCAGCTGAGACCCTCCAGAAGATCGTGGGGTCTCTTCCATAGGAGTATGGAGAGGCTGAGGCGGGTGGAGGAGCTTTGAAGATGGCTGGGTGATGCTGATATTGGGGACTTGGGCATCTCCACCGGGGTCCCACACAGAATATCGTGTGCCCTCCTTTTGCCTGAGCCCCCGGAACACCATCAGCGGACCTCACCTTCAACAGAGTACCTCTTCCTTCACCTCAGTGGCAGTCCATCGCCAGTCGAGCAGAACACCGCCTCCAGAAAACACCAGAACATCAACCAGCCAAGCAAAACACCGCTAACTGTCACCACCACACACCATAACCTGGGACACGGCAGAACAACAACAAGTACCTGGGACATGGCAGAACACCTGGGGGATCCTCACACACATCATGGACCCCCCTGAACACCGCCAGAATCCCCGAATACCACCATCATCATCTATCAACATCAACAAGTTCCTGACCAAACATCGCCAGGAACACATGAACCAAAATGATTTGACAAAAAACAAACAAATGAATAAATAAACATAAATAAATAAACATACAACAGCAAGGTGGACGGCCCACTAACTTTTCTCTTCCACTGTATTTCATCTTTCCTACTTTCTCTTCCCCCCACCCACTCTGTGGTGCCTCTCTTCACCCCCCTACCTTAAAAAAAAAAAAAAAATTGTAAGGTTTGGTTGTAATATTCAAGGAAGGTGAACTGTATGCTAATACTTATATACGATAGTTTAGTTGTTCAAATGTTAAGGGGGACGTAGTCACTTTTTATGGACCCCCTTTTCCCTCAAGTTTAGCATATTAGTTATGAGATTTTAAGACGTTCGTTCCATTAATTTGGCGATTTTGAGACCTTTCGGACCAATTTTTTGTCAATATGAAGACCTTTCGTGCCATTTCGGTGTCGATTGTTTTCCTAACGAGCCTGTAATTGCCGGGAAATTGTTGTACCGAAAAATGTACAAATTTATCTTGAAATGGGGTATAAGGGGTGTTTTTTAAGCTTGATGGAGGTCTAGCGAGGAAACTGAAAAAATAAGTCAATTAATATATACACAGACTAAAAAACAAACACTACCCCCTTAAGGGATTGGTAATGTCATAAGTTTTCTCCGATATATATTAATATGATTGATTGAGACACTATTAATATATCGTTGGGAATAATAGATACCATAATTGGGGATATTATAGGAACTGGCCATAAGATTGTTGGTTGTGATAGTTGTTATTATAATAGTTGTAATATAGTTGTTATAATGGTAAGGGATTGGTAATGTCATGAACAGTTTTCTCTAATATATTTTTGGGAGTGATTGAGGAAGCCTTGGTAATATGTCTGGGGCTTTTATTATTAAAAAAAAAAAAAAACAAAAAACAAAAAATAATAATAATAATAATAATAATAAAACTAATATAAAACATAATAATAATAATAATAATAATAATAATAATAATCGAATATACCTGACTGTAATATTCTGGTTTGTGATAATGTTATAATATAGTTGTGCTCCCAACGACAAGGGATTGGGAATATCATGATAAATTTTCCCATATATATATGTCTGAGTGATTGTGGCACGTGTGTTAATATAGTGGGTGAGAGGAGGGGAGCTGGTACGTGAACTGGTCTGTAAGATTGCTGGCTGTGAAAGTAGTAGTTATATATT
Organism: Paralithodes platypus; assembly: GCA_032716605.1. Classification (NCBI taxonomy): domain Eukaryota; kingdom Metazoa; phylum Arthropoda; class Malacostraca; order Decapoda; family Lithodidae; genus Paralithodes; species Paralithodes platypus. The sequence continues at coordinate 56,414,765 of CM064480.1, read as the reverse complement.
ATGTTAAATATATAATATGAAAACAACGCCATCTATTTCACTGGTTAAACTGTAATTCTGATAGATGTAATTGTATGGTATGTAGATTGAATTATTATTATTGTATTATTATTATTATTATTATTATTATTATTAGTAGTAGTAGTAGTAGTAGTAGTAGTAGTAGTATCATTTGGCTATGAACTTTATGCCTGATTTGCTTTAAATGAGTGTAAATAGTGTGATATTATTTCTTCATATCATCGTATGATAATGTTGGTATATGTAATCAATGTTGGCAGTTAGTATGGTTATTATTTTCCTTTATTTCGTATGGTATTGGAGGGGTATTATGTTGTAAAATAATATTAAGGATGTTTTGTCTATTTTGATTGATAGAGGATACTGTTGGTAAGCGTCCCCCTTTTTATTATTCAATTATGTCATCAAGTATTGTTGGCAAATATAATTAATAGACTCTACAGTAGGTCCCTAAAACAGTGCTGCCTTGGATATGAAGTGGAAATGTGATAGTTGTGATGTTCGTAAATACTACTATTGTTATTACTTGTGAATAGCGTCTATAATTCTAGGTGATTGTTGTGCTAACAGGCCTACGGAATTATGATTATGATGAAGGTGAATACAAATGGTAATCAAATTTGTATTAAGTAAATACATAATAATGGTAGAGGTATATCATCATTAGACATAATATTATTGAAATACAATACAGGTACAGTATAATAGTTTCAATTTATTATGCTTGGTCAAGTCGTCAAAGGGGATTGTTTATAGACGACAATGGTATCAGTAATATCCCTTTTATTGTGTAAATTAAAATATGGTACATCCATTTATAAACATCGGGGACGTAATATATTTTTCACTGTACACAACAGTATTAATACATGGTAATAGTTTGGTATGTATTGAAACCTAAATGGTGTTGATAAAGTTATATAGTTTCACAATTATGCATAAATGTGTATAGTTATGCATTGTAAATAATTAAGGATATATCATTGGGTATATTGATAGTGATTTATCTGTCTATCTCTATATTTAATTAATTTATCTCTACCAAAATAGCTTTATAAGAGTAAATTAGCGTTACTTGGAGTATTTCAACAAATTGTGGGAGTAAATGTTGATTGACTATAATCAAGGTTAGCATAGATTAAATATAGATTTAATAATTATCTCTTTACCAAAAGTAATTATGTTTTCTTATTTTGTCCACTCTATAATGACAATTTAATGACAATGATAAATCTATTCTCAGATTGATCATAATGCCTTATTTTTCATGAATAATATATTTTAATGTAGTTAAAAACAAGTAGTAGACTCACATTCTCTCTCTCTCTCTCTCACTCGCACTCTCTCTCTCTCTCTCTCCTCCTCCTCCTCCTCCTCCTCCTCCTCCTCCTCCTTCCCCCCCCCCCCTCCCCAGAATATGAGGTTGGCTTTCCTCCTCTCTCCCTGTGGCGAGGTATTGGAGATGTCATCAGTGTTTCTCTCCCCTCTCTCGCTCCTCCTCTTTCTCCACCTCCTCTTCTTGTTTTTTCTTATTTCCTCCCTTCCCTTCTTTTGCTTCTTCTTCTTGTTTTACCTCTTCACCTCCTCTTCCATCTTCCTTTTATTCTACCCCTCTCCTCTTCATTCTTTATCCCAATTTCCCATTTTTACGGCGGCGGAACGCAGAAGGTTTATGAATGATTGACTGTGTTGTTGTTGTTGTTGTTCTTAGCGATCGTAGCGGGTTGATAAGACAATTGTGATATGTCGACGTATTGTTGTAGATAATGTGATCTAATCTGGTATGCAGGGATATATTGCTTACCGAATGTCCTGTACCACGTGAGAACCAAAACTACACACTCAACCCTGAGAACTCCTCTTTCTCTAATCTTATCATTCTGTTCATATCCTACGCCTTTTTAACGATTTCCTTGTGTTCTTCGTTTCTACATTATCGTTTTGCCGTATCAACTTATCTTCTTAATTCCTTTCCTATATTCTTTCATTTCCTCATCAATTTTCTTTTTGGTACTCCTTTCTAGCTTTCCATATCAATTATAATTATTTGTATTTTTATATGATAATTTATCGAGAGGACTTCCCTAGTGGTTAAGGCCCCATTAATTGCTCTTTCCATTCACATATGCATAGCCTACGTGAGTTGCAGTTGGGATGTGTGTACATGCTTAGATTGATATGCAGGATTCGAAGTTGCATAATAAATCGTAGGCAGTGTCTACCATTCTTTAACTGTCTTAGTGGTGCGATGCATAAGGTGTTGATTTTCGGTGTGAGCATCCTGGATTCGAATCCACGGACTGCCACATGTGTTTGTAAATTTCATTAATCGATTTTAGGAGTATAGTTGGTTGTTGGAAGGAACATAATAAATGTATAGTCACCCTACAATAAAGCACCCTACTTCAGATGAACATAGTGTCTTTATCTTTGTCTTAATTTACTTACCCTTATGTTTTACATGTTCACGTCTTATTATATTCCACAATGTTATACCATATATTTGTTTTCTTTTTTTCTATTTTACATTCCTAATTTTAATCTTATCATTTATTAAGTTGCCTTCATGTTCATTATATCGGTTATATTTTGTCTTTATTGCATGTAGGCCTACTTAACCTTTAACTGTCTTGATGGTGTAATGGTTTGAGTGTTTAAGATCTGTATGTGGTAATCCAGGTTCGAATCCCGGGTGGATCATATGCTTTCATTAATTTCATTGGGAGGTGTTTGGTGTTGGGAGTGAAATTTATAAATTAGATTATTCCTAAAGGTTCAGGTACATTTGATAGCGAGGTCGGTCCTTGGAGATCTGTGCCCCATAAAATGTGCTTTCCTTTCACTTAAAATATTTGGCTGTTCAGTGTGTAGTTGGGTTTGAGTAAATGATTAGATTGATATCCAGTATTCGATAAATGGATATAAAAGCGTAGTATTGTACTTAACCTTTAACTGTCTTGATGGTGTAATGGTTTGTGTGTTTAAGATTTGTATGTGGTAACCCAGGTTCGAATCCCGGATGGATCATATGATTTCATTAATTCCATTGGGAGGTGTTTGGAGTTGGGAGTGAAATTAATAAATTAGATTATTTTGTGGCTAATGTGTTGGTCAGAGACTGCAATCTTTACTGTATCGGGTCATTTGACCTGTTACAAGTATCACGTCAAGGTGGTTGACAATTAAACACTTGCGAGTTTCAGGCTATTAGGAATTTGGAGCCGGAAGCATCGATATTTCAGTTGTTAGTATTGTTGAGCCCTTCAGCACAATGACATTTCGTTTTATTTTGGCTACCATTAGATGAACTTTGCGAAGAATCTGCAAGAGGTTAAATATAGATTTAGGGTTTTACTTATTTATATATTTATTTATTTATTTATTTGTTTATATATATTTTGTTTTACGAGAGGTCATTCCTAGCCTAGTTTAACCTGAATAAAACTAAATGACGCCATCGTTTTTAATAGATTGTTGTTTTATCAATTGTCAGAGAATAGAATCTACAGTACAGGAAACACTGACCCTTAAATTGTCGTAGGAGGTGTTTGACCTTCCCTTTACCGAACGAAGGCTACGGGATTGAGTGTTTCTTAAGGGAGGATGGGCGTATTTATTTGCTCATGTATGTATCTTTTAATATTTTTTGTTTCTTTTTTCTTTTTGTTTAGTTTCCTCCATATACCTCCATGAAGCTTAGAAAAAGAGCTTCCAACACCCCCTTCTAAATAAATTTGTACATTTTTCGGTAGAAAAATTTCCCTGCTGAAGGCCGGTTCCTCCTAAATTAAAGGCTCGCTATCGCTCGCCAGGAAACAATCAACACCTAAATGGCACGATAGGTACTAAAATTGACAGAATGGGGTGAAAGGTCTTGAAATCGACAAACTAATTGGGCAGACGTCTTAAAATCTCAAACTAATGGGGCTAAACATGAGGGAGAAGGGGGTCCAGGAACAAAAAAACACTTCGGTGAAAATATCCCGTTAAAGTACTCGCATGGCTCCGTTTTCTGTTACTCTCGCCTCCCCTGTTCCTCCCCCACCCTACCTATCGTCCTATCGCTCCCACCAACTTCCTTTACTAATCTCCTCTTCTCCCTTCCTTCTTATCTTCCTCTTCCCTGCATCCCAGTCCGTCCTTTCCTCTCTCTCTCTCTCTCTCTCTCTCTCTCCCTCTCTCTCTCTCTCTCTCTCTCTCTCTCTCTCTCTCTCTCTCTCTCTCTCTCTCTCTCTCTCTCTCTCTCTCTCTCTCTCTCTCTCTCTCTCTCTCCCAATGTCCTCCCATTTTACTCCCTATTCCATATTCGTTTCAGTGTTTTAATATAGTTCCTTTTTATATTATTATTGTATCCGTCGGGAACCAAAGAAAGGCTTATTACCCCTTAGCTCACTTGTTGTTGTTCTTTTTCTTCGACTTGTTGGACTGGTTCAGCCAAAAGAGTTGTCATAGGGGGAGCGAGACTAGGAAGGGGAAGGGTATGGAGCGGCTGGGTGATTGACAGTGTTCGGCGGAGGCTAACGGTACTTCACAACACTTGTTTTATATTGTTTTCTGTGGGTCCCTCATCCCTATCACCTTATAATTAGTTTTAGCTCTCTTTTATTTATATTTCCTATTATATATTATTTCCATTTGACTCCCCTCTCCACCACTATCATCACCATCTCTTATGATTGCTTTCCCTCATCATCACTGCAGTCATCAACATCATCAGATACACCACACGTGACACAATATCAGGCAACATATTGATCCTCACCACTCTTCAATATATACATCACATCGTACACTTATCATCACCTCACTATTACTCTGTCATCACATTCAACTGCTCCCTGTATTATACTCTTCATCAAACAACCTTTGCCAGGACCAGTAGATCTGTTGTTGCTTGCTTCCCTTTGTAGGATTTTGTTATCACCATGCTATAGACTGTTTGATTTTATTTAAGCTTGAGGGAGGTCTAGGGAGGAAACTAAAACAATAATATAAAGATACAATAATGGCGAAATAAATACGCCCATCCTCCCTTAACAACATTCTCCTGTAAACAGTCTTCATAATAAGTGAAGTAACCTAGTTGGGGACATGAAACAATTTACCTTCAGCTGCAAACAATACACATCACACTGTGCCTGTTTTCATCATTACTAACAACAACACTACAATACCCTGCTTTCCACACATTGTATTGTAATTATCACCACGCCGTTTCTTTGTATCGTTATCATGCACACCCTAGCACGTCATCCCACCACACATTTCGTAAGTACCATGACCATATTATTGCTAATAATTATCACAATACAAGATCAACGTACCCAGCATCTAGTATCAACACTACACTACCCTCACCTTAAAGGTGAAGTCTAGGGGTGAAAGAAAAAGCGAAGTTTAATGCAGGGTCATAACTTATCATGAATATACTGTATTATGTATATAGGCATTATCGATATAATTCCATTAAACTTCAGAGAAAAATATTAATTTAAAACGTCGTTGGCATTCTCGGCGATCAGCTGAGCTACTTTCAGCCAGCTGTCATGATGTAAGAATTGCTAGACGGTATGTGAACATGCACTAGCACTCGTGGATTGTCAAGTCTGTTTTTCTTAATTAATACCTTTCAGCTCTGCAAACCATCGAACAAGGTCCTGAATATGTGGTGCAAACCAAGAAATAGTCCCATCTCGCGAACAATTAACATACAGGGAGTGTCTGCAAGTGTTTATCCTGGTCTAGTGTTAAGGGAGGTTGCTTCAAGGCCTATTTCTTAATGAAAGAATCGTTTTCTGTTAATTTAAATATCGCAGTCCCATGACTAGACAGTGGTGAAGTCAAATGTTGAGCTGTACACATTCATACAATTTTTAAGAGTTTCTCACATAAAAAAAAAAAAAAATCTTCCCCCTCCCTTGTTGAGTATTCCCGCCATTCCATTCAGTGACGTCATGATAAACACACCAGTTGTCGCCACATAAAATAAACTTAGATAAGCTATATTTCTATGTTGCTAGGACACATTGATGAAAATTCTGCATTATCATATCCCTAAAACCAAGCAGATCCCAATGGACATTGTAGTTTGAATAGGTTTCACCCCTGGAACTCACCTTTAAAGTGTGTGTGTGTGAGAGGGTGGGGGGGTATTTTGCTCCCTAGACCTCTATCAAGCTTTAAGATAATACCCTCAAGACCCCCCTTCAAAATAAATGCTTCAGTAGGCAATATCCTCCTAAATTGCTGGCTCGCTTTAGCTCGCCAGGAAAATATTCAACACCTAAATGGCATAAAAGGTATTCAAATTACATGAAGTTGGGGCGAAAGGTCTTAAAATCGCCAAACTAATAGGGCGAACGTCATCAAATATAAAAACTAATGGGGTTACGCATGAGGGAGACCCCCCCCCCCTAACCCATTCAGTATCGGTGACATACTTCTCATTATATTCTGGTTAATATTAGACAGTTTAAATCAGTTTAGGAAGGATGTCTAACTGTTGTATGATTACAGACTATCTCAAAACTTTTAGCTACCATATATCCTTTGTAAGCTTCATAAAATCGTCCAAATGCAGCTGAAATAAAAATATAAAGACGTCGCCGGTACTGTAAGGGTTAATTGAACTCCCCCCCCTTAACATCTCTCTTACTCAAACCCCATATTTTCACCATTATTACATCAACGTATTTCCAGCCTCCGACTCAATAACCCATACCAATCCTATTTTTGCTCTTCTTGTCATCACCATCTCACCACCTTGCCCCAACTCTCGCTATGAATCACCAACCCATCAGTGTTCACCATCCTCACCACCTCGCATCACCACCAGCACCCTCATCACTACCACCAACACCACCCACCTCCTCACCATCGCCACCACCCCAACCATATTACCCTCCTCCACCCCACCATCATCACCACCACTACCATCACCTTCCTTCTCACCATCACGTCCCCCACTATCACCCTACCCTCCCCACCACCACCACTATCACCTTCATCACCACCACCACCCTCACCCTCCTCACCACCACTACCACCACCATCACCACCACTCTCACCCTTCTCACCACCACCACCACCACCCTAACCTTCCTTCTCACCACCACCACCACCATCACCAACCACACTGCCGCGTGTGGTATTGGAGATCTGATCGTCACTGCAGGTATATTTAATTTCCTCTCCTTAAGTAAATCTAGCCATTCCTGCGCCTCGGATTGTTAATGGAAATTCCGAAATCACGAAATTGAAAACGCCGCCGAGTATAGTGTTTTTTGTGGGAGAAAGGAAATTAAAAGATTGAGATAAAGCGGGTGTAATATTGCTGGCGTGGCGGCTGTGTATTGAGAAACCAGGCGGGCTCTGAGAGAGAGAGAGAGAGAGAGAGAGAGAGAGAGAGAGAGAGAGATTATTAAAGAATGAGGTTAAGAAATAAATGAGAACCATAAACTTGTGTAACAATACATAAAGTATACTTTTTTTTTTTTTTTTTTTTTTTTTTTTGAGACAATGAACGGAGGAAGGAAAAACACAGATAAAACAAAAAGGTCCATGTGCCTAAAGGCATCCTCCATTCATAAAATGTTTGTAACAACTGGATTTAAACATTTGTAGATTGTAAGTTTGTGGAAAGCAATTCGAGGGAAGTGAATTCCAAAGAGTAGTAGCTCTGGGGATAAATGAATTCTGATAAGCAGAAGTTCTGCATTGTGGAGGAGAAAGTGTAAATTCATGGGCGCTCTCAGCTGCCCTAGTTCTACGGGGAAAGATGTTGAGAGGCGGCACAATTGAAGCAAGTTCCTCGGAACAATTGCTGTGAAAATATCTGTAGAATAATGCAAGGGATGCAACGTTTCTTCGTATGGATAATGTAGGAAGGTCCTGTGTGATTGCAGGGTTATTGATCAATCTAATAGCTTTATTTTGAATTTTGTCCAACTGCCTCAATGCAACCACTCCACTTCCACCCCACAGAGGTGAACAGTAATCCATCTGAGAACGCACATGACTTTTATATATCACGGCCAACTGCTTGTCAGTGAAGAATTCTCGAACTCTGTACAGGAGTCCCAGTTTTTTAGAGGCATTCTTAGCAATGCTTCTAACATAATGTGTCCAGCTCAAGTTAGTAGTTAATGTTACACCGAGAATGTCAATACTAGGGGAAGTGGGAATATTTACATAATTAAAAAATATATGGGAGTCAGTGAGATTCTGTCGGTTAGAAAATTGAATGTACTTTGTTTTCTGTGCATTAAAGGAAACTAGATTCTTTTGTCCCCATCCATTAATTCTAGAAAGGTCCTGGTTCAGAGAAATTGCAGTGTTTATTTTTGAATTTATAAGATCGGGTTGGGTGAAAGAATTGGTAAATGTGAAGGAACTGTGGAGTGTTGAGTCATCTGCGTAGGAATGTATTGGATTATGAGTGGTGGATATGAGATCATTGATATGAATGAGGAACAGAATTGGGGCCAAAACTGATCCCTGGGGAACACCAGCATTTATTGAGTGAAATTGAGAATAAAGGCCATCTACCATTACACATATTTTTCTGTTATGAAGATAAGAAGAAATTAGTGGAACTAATGATGCAAGGCCGTAGTGTGACATCTTCGACAATAAGGATTGATGCCAGACTCTATCAAATGCCTTTGATATATCCAGTGCTATTGTATGTGTTTCACCATGTTGGTCTGTAGCTTGGTTGATTTGATGCGTAAGAAGGCAAAGCATGTCTGCAGTTGATCGACATCGTCTAAAACCATATTGCCTATCACTGATTAATTTATTATTCTCAAGATGCTTAATTATGTGATTATTTAATATAATTTCAAAGACTTTACCAAGAGTGGAAGTTTTAGCTATTGGTCTGTAGTTTGATGGATCTGAAGAGGCACCTTTTTTAGGAACTGGATGGATGTTTGCTTCTTTCCAGGGTACTGGGAAGCATGAGGTATGAGTACACAGACGGAAAAATTTTGCCAATACAGGAGCGAGCACCAAGGAGCAATTCTTGAGTACTATTGGAGGAATTTCATCTGGACCAGGAGCCTTATCTACCGAGAGATTCTGCAAAATAGTTTTGACATGTCTGGTGTGGATCTTAAGTGAGGGAATTTCAGGCGAATTAAAATTAAGTACAGGGACATCTTGATTTATTTCATCTAAGGTTGAGTTGGTGGAGAAAATATCCGCAAGAAGGTTAGCTTTACCTCGTGGGTCACTTACAAGATTGCCAGTCGGAGATTTTAATGGTGGAATGGATGAAGCAGTAGTGAAGTTGGATTTAAATGAGTTAAGAGTAGACCAAAATATTTGTTATCATTTGGATTATTTAGAAGTTTATTTGCCTGCTTGTGGAGAAAGTTTGATTTAGTTAGGTTTAATACAGTTTTGGCATGATTTCTGATGTTTCTAAAGTAATTAAAGGCTTCATGTGTTTTTGATCTTGTGTATGCATTGTAGGCTATTGCTTTTTGTTCAGTTACTCTAGCACAATTATGGTCAAACCATTTAGGTGAATTAGATCTTTTACTGTACTTTTGATGAGGAATAAAAGTTTCCATTCCAATTTTTACAAAATCTTGTATGTGGCTCAAGGTGGAGTGTGCATCATTAGAAAAAGAAAGAGGTCCAGGGAATATCAATAAAGAAACCTTGAAGACCCTCCCAGTCTGCCCTATCGTAATGCCATTTAGTCACCAAAACAGGTTCAGAGTGGGAAGGTGTGGTAGGTGATAGACAGGTGGCCTGTATCAGACAGTGATCAGAAGATCCAAGCGGGGACCTCACTGTAACATCATAATTTTCTGAATTGGTTGTTAAAAATAAGTCCAGTAGGTGGGAATTATGATTAGGATTATCTGGTACACGGGTGGGTTGGTTGACTAGTTGAGTGAGATTAAATGAGTCTGCAAATAGCTCACATTCAAGACCAGCATCATCAGTCCTGGCTGAATGAATGAGCCATTCAACATTATGGACATTAAAATCACCCAACACAGTGATTTCAGAAGAAGCATTTAAGTTGAGGACACTGAGTTGTGAGGACAGAGAATCAAAAAGACTTTGCTCTGGAGGAGTATTTGGGGAACGGTAGATGCAACATATGTATTTAAATTTACCAGCAGAAATTAATTTGTATATAGAATAATCAAAATAGGGGCAATTGAAACTAGTAACCTCCTCCAGGGCAATTTCAGATTTTGCGAAGCAACATACACCTCCTTTAGGTCTGAAATTTTGGAGCAGTTGATAACCTGGAAAATTAAATCTAGACGTGTCAGATGTGGATGTTACTTGAGTCTCTGTCAAAAAAAGGAGAGTAGGGGATTCTGCTTGAAGAAATTGGTGTACAGAATTGATGTTAGAGTGAAGTCCCCTTATATTGCTAAAGAAAAAACTGCACCGACGAGCAGCTTTGGGACGTTGCAATGCTCTTGACACAGTCGCATGATGACGACCGGGAGGGCCCTGTGTCAATGACCCAACCCTGCCGGGGGTGGATATCCGAGGGACCACCAGGTTTGCTCTTAACAATTGTACTGCCATGTTTATTGGGTAAGGTGTATGGTGTTACATGTATGATATGTAGTGGGAAGAGTAGTGTTTTATGGATAGAGGATAGCAATGTAGGGCAATGTCGTGAAGTTGGATGTGTATGTTATATAAAGAGGGTTTTCCTGATACCCCTGATGTGTGAGGCAGAAAGATATGTATCCAGCTACCAAGGCCTGGGAGAGAAAATGGAATTCAGGCTATTCCCTGAGTCTCCCGAAACCTTGGCGGTAGTACTTCCCTGGGCGGGGCTGCCTACCCCTACTACCTACTTAAGTGTTATCGGGTCATGATATCGTGAATTTGAAACCTGAATTCAAATCTTGAGATCGAAGTTTCTGGTTAGGAGATTATATATATATATATATATATATATATATATATATATATATATATATATATATATATATATATATATATATATATATATATATATATATATATATACTGTATATATATATATATATATATATATATATGTTTCTAATCTCTCAGTGGGGTTCGAACCGCCGACCGTCAGGACGATATATATATATATATATATATATATATATATATGTTCTAATCTCTCAGTGGGGTTCGAACTGCCGACGGACGGCGGTTCGAACCCCACTGAGAGATTAGAAACATTTAGTGGCTCACGTGTATTTGTGATATATACTCAATATATATATATATATATATATATATATATATATATATATATATATATATATATATATATATATATATATATATACCGTACATACAGTATATGAATCATACTGAAATATAATGAACAGTAGAGTTGGTTGCAAGCTTAGTAATAAAATACGTAATGTAGTTGCTTATGCGGGTGACCTAGTTCTACTGGTTCCCTCGTTGTCAGGATTGCATATTTGTTGAATTTAATTCGAAAAAGAAGCTAATGCTATAGATCTTGATATACAAAATTACTAAGTCAGTGTGTATGTTATTCAGAGCTGATAACTCTAAATTGTTGGCCCTATTATGATATTAAATGGCGAGAAGCTTAGCAATGTTAATAAACATAAGTATCTTGGACTTGTTTTATATAGTAATCTGAATAATGATAGGGACTTGCTAAGATGTAGAAATATATTCTATAACGAGTTTAATTGTATTTTGCGAACATTTTCAAGAGACAGTTTTGAAGTGTTTATCAAACTGTTTATCAGCTACTGCTTAAGCCTGAATGGAACGGAACTATGGTACTGTAATAGCAAGTGTAATATTCCTTTAGCAATTTTCGATTGGATATCATAAGGCAATCAAGAAAATTTTAGGACTGAAATACTGGGAAAGTAACCATAAAGGTTGTCAACTTGCTGGCCTAATAACGTTCAACCATTTTATACACTGGAATAAAATAAGATTTGCAAATAGAATGATTGCCCATCCTTGTAAATTGCTTAAACAGTTTAGTTGATGTAGCTAATAGCTTTTTCTTAACGAATAAAGTAAATAATATTTTAAATGCAGCATGCAGTATTAACTGGTAAAAAGGCAATTACATTGAAGCAGTGAAGTCAAGAATAATATACGTTCAAAGTCATGAACCAACAATGTGTTCATTTTCACATTTAATGTTAATTGTATCTGTAAATATGTAAAAAGTTAGTATGTACTGTATTGCTTTTTATGAAATAATGAATTGACTGACTGACTATATATCTTGCTATCTATCTTTAATGTATATATACTGTATAAATATTATATATATATATATATATATATATATATATATATATATATATATATATATATATACAGTATATATAGGTAGATATATGCAAATCATAGTATTTTGTGAAATTATACTCTAAGCTTCTCTTGGGATTCGAACCCTGGGCCCCCATGTGTTCTTACATTTATCTCTGTATCTAGAGCTTGCTTGAGTGAAAATTAAATTTGACTAACTCCACCCGAATACTGTTGGAAGAGAAGTGCCGTTGACCTGAAATATTTTATAGTTATCCCTGTGACACGTGAGAAAACGTACCAACAGCCAATTCTCAGATCTAACTCTTTCGACATTTATTGTTGTAATCGTTTAATCCTCGGGTTTTAAATATATATAATTTCGAGTACACTGTAGTTTGTGTCAGATTGAGGTTAAAGTTGATTTGTAGGTTGATGGTACTTCGGGTAGCAATCTTCTAAATATAACCCAGCAGATGCGCAGTGGAAATGGTGGGGATGTAAAGAAGTTATAGCATAGAAGTAGAGCTATGTAGGTGGAGATAAACAAATATATAGGGATAAAAATTAAATAGTAATGAATATTTTTCCATCCAACTTATATGACATTAAACAGTTATTGTGACATTCTTCATGTGTAGTACTTAGTACGTGTTATGTTGTTATTATATATATATATATATATATATATATATATATATATATATATATATATATATATATATATATATATACCCTCTCTGGAATTAATACTAAGAAGGCGTACGGTCCGGACGGTGTTCCTCCTGGCAAACTCTTTCGTCTCTGTCTCTCCTCTAACGTCTTTCCTTCTTGCTGGAAATTTGCTCTCATTCAACCTGTCCCAAAGAAGGGTGACCGCTCTCAACCCTCCAACTATCGTCCAATTGCTCTCATTTCTTGTATCTCTAAAGTTTTTGAAACTATTCTTGCTTCCAAATTTCTTAAGCATTTCCCTTCTCATAATCTGCTCTCAGATCGCGAGTATGGCTTCCTTAAGGGTGCTCTACTGATGATCTTCTTTCATATCTTACTAACTCTTGGTCATCGAACTTTCGGGACTTCGGTGAGACTTTTTCTGTTGCACTAGATATATCGAAGGCCTTCGATAGAGTCTGGCACAAATCTTTAATTTCCAAACTGCCCTCCTTCGGTTTCTGTTCCTCCATCTGTGCCTTCGTCTCTAATTTCCTTTCCGGCCGTTCCATAGCTGCGGTTGTGGACGGCCATCGCTCAATTCCTCATCCTATCAACTCCGGTGTTCCTCAGGGTTCTGTCCTATCTCCTATTCTCTTTCTAATTTTCATAAATGATCTTCTCAACTGTACATCTAGTTCCATCCATTCATATGCAGACGACTCTACTTTACACCACTCAATTAGATTTCCAGAACACCCCAGCCAGCAATCTCTCAAAAGTATACGTAATGAAGCCATAAAATGCTTATCTTCTGATCTAGCTACTATTTCCAATTGGGGTAGAGAAAACCTTGTTACATTTAATGCTTCCAAAACTCAATTTATCCATCTTACTACCCGTCAGGAACCTCCAGAGGACTATCCCTTATTCTTCAACAATACAAAAATCAATCCTTCATCTTCCCTCAATGTTTTCGGTGTCTCTTTTTCTTCTGCTCTCACTTGGAAAGACCATATTACCAGTCTCGCTAAGGCAGCCTCCCAGAAGCTGGGTGTGCTCAACCGCCTCAAGGGGTTCTTTACCCCTGCGCAGCTACTTGCTCTGTGCAGGGGCACAGTGCGTCCTTGTATGGAGTATTGTTCACATGTGTGGGGAGGATCCTCTCACACCGCACTCCTAGATAAAGTAGAAAGAAAAGCTTTTCGTATCATTAACTCCCGTCCACTCACCAATTCTCTGCAATCTCTCTCTCTCCGCCGCAATGTTGCATCTCTCTCACTATTCTATCGCTACTACAATAATCAGTGTTCCTCGGAGCTTTCCCAGTGTATACCACCTCCTCTACGTAGGGTACGTAGTACCCGTCTTGCAACACAATCCCACCCCTACTCTGTGCAATTCTCCAACCCAAGAGTGAAAAGCTATTCTCAGACTTTCTTCTATTCAACTGCTGAGCTCTGGAACTCTCTCCCAGATTCAGTCTTTCCCTCTTCTTATGACTTAAATTGCTTCAAACTCCGTGTGTCCAGGCATTTTAGCTCGAACGTCCCTTGATTTCGGCCCTGTCACTCTTTGAAATCTGGTGGAGGCACTCGCTGCAGGCAGTTATGCCTTTTGTCTCCCTCATTCACATAGAAAAAAAACAAAATATATATATAAATGTGTGTGTGTGTGTGTGTGTGTGTATGCTTTACAGTTTTCTTCATATGTTTATTCATACCTCAATATATTTACTGGAAGTTAATATTTCTAGATATAAAAAAATTCAAGGTATATTTCCAGACATGCTTAATTCCTTTGCTTCACTATAATGCTAATATCTCTTGTAAGCTATGGTTGTTCTACTTTCTTCTCACTTACATTTAATTTATCTTTGTATCTTGGCACTCTGGGGACATAGTAGACACCAATCGAGCAGGGCAATACCCTGGGAAGGCCTCATAGTCATGTATTAAGGAATTACTGGAACTCCTGTGTCTTTTGTTTGGCTTCCCTTACTGTTTCTGTTTGTGTCTCACCATCACCTTCACCTATCCCGTAACTTCTTTCGATGTTCTATGTCGTTGGGCACCATTGTAGCTTCAGCCACCATCCCCCTCCATCCATTCCAGTCCTCAACCGCTCTCTGGGACTCAGCGAAGCTCATTCATGTCAATTGCCGGATGTTGTCCGTGATACTTCTGTTTCCTGGCAAACCATATTTACTTTTATATATTTTTTTGCGCTAGGTTCGCATCTTAGTTGCATAGGGTATCATTAGTATGTGTGGTCACTTGTGATTTGTGTATCATAAAACGTATCACCTACCCCTGCTTTTAGTAATAATAATTTATAGGAATTATCGTTCGGCTGTAGGCACCAGCCGAACAGGATGGTTGTTGTTGTTGTTGCTGTTCCCCAGGTTGTCTGGCCGAGCAGCCCCAAGGTCCCGAGCAAGGTCAAGGCCATAATCGAGCGGCTCCACAAAACCCTCCCTGCTTACCACTAATAAAGCCCAGGTGACCGAAGCCACTCCAAGGCGGGGAGCTGAGGAGGGTGCGGAAACGCCCGGGAAACCAAAGCCCCACCCAAGGCCCTGTGCCCCTCAGCAATTATAAAGGAAAAGTTGAGGGGCAAAGGAAAAATGTGACGCTTTGGCTCCTAATCTGTCAACCTCTAGGTTGGCAGTAGGGAGGTCAATCCACGGAAGAGACGCCGTCACTTGAGATCTAGAAAATATATAAGTAAAAGGAACAGTCAGAGTAAGCTATGGGTATGGCTGAGATCGCTAAACTCTCACTCTGATAGACCAGCCCATCAACAGGGTGATACTCCCGGGGAGTACAAAGTACAAAGGAGTACAAAGGAAATCAAGCAACAACAGTTCTAGTGACCCTTCTAGGTTGCTTGTCCTCCAAAACACTGAGGATCAAGTGACCAAACAGTGGTTTAGAGTGGGTAAGGGAACATTGGAAAGGGAACTACTGCCCTGCCACTAACGTGGCAGGACTAGGAAGTTAGTAGGGGACATATGGGTTAGTAACTGAGGGGAGGATAAAGTTATTCATTTACAAACGCAGTCAGTCGCGGGTTTGATGCGAGATATTTGTCTAGGCGGAATTTAAATGAATCAACGGTGCTGCAGTCTATAACGTCTCGGGGAAGCCCATTCCACAAGTGCTACAGGTGGGTGTTAAGTACAACTAGAACTCGTGTTTCACTACCTGGCCTTTGCTGATCCTTTTCGTGCCTCACCAAAATAGAGGGAAACCCTATCTTTTTGGTGTATTGGAAAGAAGTGCGGTGTGCTTGTTTAGTGTTGTGAAATTAATAGGAGGAGGTGGTGTTTGTGAGAGCTAGCTGGATTACTCTTAGTAGGTGAGATACACACAGAAACAAGGAAGGAAGCCAGACAAATGAAGCAGGAGTTCCAGCAACACCTTATAACAAGCCTATGAGGCCTCCCCTGGGTATTGTCCTGCTCGATTGGTGTCTACAATTTCCCCTAAACAAAGAGCCTACACAACAGGCCTGGGGAAATATGTGTGTAGAGGAACATGATGAATATATACTGGGAAAGCTTACTCCGAGGTGTAACTTAATTTAACTTAGATTTTGATGATCATAATGAAAAGTTTTTGTATTTTGGAATAAGATTATCCTGACAGTTGGAAGAGGTACTTACTTACTTTGATATTTTTTATGTGTTCGCCACTCTTCTAGCGGCACCAAGGAGCGCGGCGCCCCTCGTTATGGGTGGTGATTTTGGTGAAGTAGACTGTTTAAAGCGACAGCTCGCTCCCTCGCGAGGATGGGCTCGTCTGGCACTTTTCGCAGTTCGACATCGAGGGCTCTCTTGAAGTTGTCTAACGAGACGTCCCTCATGTCTCTTACTCGCCGTGGGAGTTTGTTGAAGAGACGTGGGCCTCTGTGTGATAACCAGCCCTCTTGCAGAGAGCCCATAGCACCCCTGTTATTCATCCGGGGGATTTCGCATTCCCAGCCTCTCCTATCACTGAATTTCATGACTATCGGAGGATGTAGGTTTGGTACTAAACCCTCTGCGATTTTCCACGTGTATATTATTAGGTAACGTTCTCTTCTACGTTCCAGCGGAGATTCAGTGCTCTTAAACGCTCCCAATAGTGTAGATGTTTTATCGAACTTATATGCGAAGTGAAATTTCTTTGTACACTCTCTAAGTCATTTATTTCACATGCTTTGTATGGGGATGTTAATACGCTACAGTATTCAAGCCGCAGTAGCACTAGAGATTTGAAGAGCGTTATCATAGGTAATTCACCGCATGTTTTAAATGTACGTAGAATACAACCCGTTAGACGTTTTGCAGCCGCAACTTTGACTTGGTTATGTACTTTGAAACCCATATTTTCAGACATTAATACCCCAAGGTCTTTCACACTGTCTTTCCGTTCTATGATGGGGTTAGATTCTGTTAAGTAATTTGTAATTTCTTTAACGCCATTATTATCTCTGTACCGTATTAATTGGAATTTTTCTTCATTGAATTGCATGTTGTTTTCCCTGGTCCACTGGAACACTACATTCATGTCTTCCTGCAGTCGGCCCGTGTCCTCTTGTGTGTTTACTATCTTGCTTAATTTTGTGTCATCAGCAAAAGACAACACCGTACTGTGTCTAGTGTTGGTATCTATGTCGCAAATTAGTATGAGGAACAGAAGGGGCGCTAGCACTGTTCCTTGAGGCACTGAGCTTTTGACATCCGAAGGCTCAGATGTGACTTGGTTTACTGCTACTGATTGTTTTCGGTTTACGAGGAAATTGTATATCCACCTTCCGATTTTCCCCGTTATACCTTTTGCTTTGAGTTTGTGGGCTATTATACCATGGTCACATTTATCAAATGCCTTAGCAAAATCGATGTAAATGACATCCACGTTTTTCATTTCTTCTAGCGCTTTAAGAATTTTGTCATAGTGTTCCAAAAGTTGTGAGAGACATGATCTTCCTGCTCTGAATCCATGTTGACCGGTGTTGTGTAGTTCATTTGCCTCCATGAATGTTGAGTTATCAGGATTTTACAATATAAATCACAGCTGCATTAAAATGCCTGTGGTTCATTATTTAAACTTTTCCAGGATAAAAAAATGCATATAATTATTCAAGTATACTTTAACTAACCAACACATGTTGGAGCTTAGTTGGTATAGTTCTAAATCACCATATATATACAGGGTGATTCAGAATTGCATGCATTAAATTTGAGGACTGCCTCCTTGGATAATTAAAAAAAAACAATGTAGCTATGGTAAAATTTCGAATTATACATAGTTTGGCTGTTACAGTACATTTACGATGTTGTATTAATGAGAGTGGAAAGTGAAGGGAACCCCGCATAGATTTGTGTACACATTTATTCACAGATATTGACAGTGTGTTCTTCTTTGCTACAGGCTAAAGAAAATTTTCAAAGTGGCCTCCATGTGCCTGCAACACACTGTACTCCTGTACTCAAGACGTGTGAAAAATATCCTCGGAAATCTACGCGGATCTCCCTTCACTTTCCACCCTCATTAATACAACATCGTAAATGTACTGTAACAGCCAAACTATGTACAATTCGACATTTTACCATAGATACATTGTTGATTAATTAAAATTATCCAAGGAGGTCGTCCTCTAATTTAATGCATGCAATTCTGAATCACCCTGTATATATATATATATATATATATATATATATATATATATATATATATATACACAGTATAAGCATGCATACACACTTGAAATTTATATATGTATTCATACATACTTACAAACCAACATACATATTGTTAGTTTTGGTAATAGACAACATATCGTTTGATCCAGGAAGTTGAATTTTTCATTCCATAATGACCAAGGCAAGGTATTCAGTATATATTGTATATTGCTCCAAACTTCAGTTTTCCCGTAAGTAATCCATGCTCCTTTTCGGGATAAATTGAAATGTTGCGAAGAATACAAGAAATAAGTTATATTGTTTTCATTTCGTGGTTGGATATTGACTGTGTAACTATAATTATACCTTTTATAAACCATTTAAGCATATCAATTATCATAATGTCTTCACTTGACTATTCATCTTTTTATTCTATTTTTTCCCCATCTGTCCATCCTCACATCCCCCACCACTGTTTACCAATGTGCCCTTAGTAACCATGTCGATATATATTTGTCTAGTTTCGAAACCAGTATTTGTAATCCTTCCTGTTTCATATCCTTCTAGCATATCAGTTCTTATGTTCAACCTTTCAGCTATATCATCAGCATGCTTCTTATACAACCATCATGTCTTTCATCCTTGCTTACACTGTCATTCGTTTTATCTCCCACATAGACAGGAGACGATCACTTTACCCTGCAATTTTTCGGCATTTCTGATTTGACAGTTTCTTAAGGGAGAATGGTTGGTTTTCTGGCCACCCTTCTCCCTCATGTTTAGCTCCATTAGTGTTCATATTTTAAGCGTTCGGGCCATTAATTTGGCGATTTTAAGACCTTTCACCCCATTTGGTTGTCAATATTAAGACCTTTCGTCCCATTTAGGTGTCGATATTACCCTAGCGAGCGATAGTGAGCCTGTAATTTAGGAAAAACCGATAAATGTACAAATTTATCTTAGGGATTTTTTTTTTTTTTTTTTTGTTTTTTTTTGTTTTTTTAAAGCGGTCTAGGGAGGCAACTAAAACAAAATATTAAATAGATAAATATATCGACCTATAAATAAACCCTTTCTCCTTCATGTATGTGTATAACAATTTAGCTTTTTAAGTCCTCCAAGCAATACGAATACAATAGAATCCTAAAATGTTGCCTTAAAGGTGAATTACACAAAGATGAAAAAAAAGTGAGATAAGTTATTCAGCAGAACGTTGTTGTTGTTGTTGTTCCCCAAGCTGCCTGGCCGAACAGCCCCAAGGTCCCGAGCAGGGCCAAGGCCATAACCGAGCGACCCACAGAACCCTCCCTGCCGACCACAATAAAGCCTGGGTGACCGAAGCCACTCCATGGCGGGGAGCTGAGGAGGGTGCAGAAACGCCCGGGAAACCAAAGCCCCACCCAGGGCCCTGTGCCCCTCAGAAATTATGAAGAGTAAGTTGAGGGGCAAAGGAAAAATGTGACGCTTTGGCTTCCAATCTTGGTAGATTGGGAGGTCAATCCACGGAAAAGACGCCGTCACTTGAGATCTAGAAAATATATAAGTAAAAGGAACAGTCAGAGTTAGCTATGGGTATGGCAGAGATCGCTCAGTTCTCACTCTGATAGACCAGCCCATCACCATCAGCAGAACGTTAAATGCTCTAGTAGTACACCATTATTGGGAGTATCCTTAAATTTGCCCCTAACATGTAAAATAAATTGGGTCAAGTTAAATGTAAATTTCTGTTGCCTGACAACTATCAGAATCTATGACGTCATCACAATACTGGAAGGCGCGAAATTTGCAAGACGGTCAACTATCAGACGCCGCCAGATATAAAAATTTTGAATATTTGTTTTCTTTGCTGACGTAAATTGACGTTAGTATACATAAACCTGAGCATCCTTAATATGTTTTGATGCATACAAGATATACATCTTAGATGGTATGCAGCTTATGTAATTCACCTTTAACGGGGGGGGGGGCCGGATTTCTCGACCCCTTTCTCTCTCGTGTTTAGCCCCATTAGTTTTGACATTTTAAGACGCTCGACCTGTTAGTTTGGCTATTTTTACACCTTTAGCTCCATTTCGTTGTAAATTTTAAGACCTATCGTGCCATTTAGGAGCCGATTTTTTTCCTGGCGAGCGACAACGAGCCTGTAATTATTAAGAGGAAGCGGGGAAATTGTTTCTACCAAAAAATGTATAAATCTTCCTTGAGGGGGGGGGGGTGTCTAGGTTTTGTTTTTCTATATTTGAGGGAGGTCTAGCGAGGACACTACAAAATAAATAAATACATTTTTCTGGGTGTACTGTATGTTGATCGTCATTCCTTCTTTCATTCATCTAAATCCAGCCTAGTTGAATATAATAACTATATCAATATACTTTCCCGTGATCGATTACATTCTCATTATTATGAATGTAAAGTTATCTATAATATTTTATCCATCAAACCATTCCTTCAACTTCACGAAAGCATTTTTATTTTCATTGATCCACCTCTATCCAGTCTATTCTAATAATTGTCCCTCCCATCAATCCACTTACCTATCGTTGCATGTATCTTCAGGCCAATGTATTATGTCTTATATACAGTATTTTTGTATTTATTTATTTATATATATATATATATATATATATATATATATATATATATATATATATATATATATATATATATATATATATATATATATATATATATATATATATATATATATATATATATATATATATTGCTTCCTAAACCTTTATCAAACTTAAATTCACACCCAAGACCCCCCTTCAAGACAAATGTGTACATTTTTCGGTAGAAAAATGTTCTAGGCATAGGCCGGTTCCTCCTATAATAACAGGCTTGCTATCACTCGCCAGGAAAAAAATAATGACACCTAAATGGCACAAAAGGTTTAAATATTGACACAGAAATAGGACGAGAGGTTATATAATCGCCAAAGTAAAGGGGTGAATTTCTTAACATCTCAAAACTAATGGGCCTGAACATGGGGGAGAAGTGGGTCCAGAAAACCCCCCAAAACCTCTTCTTAATTTTCCATCCATCTCTGGCTAACTATGTTTCATTAATCAGTGTATGTACTATCGATGTTATTGTTCCATCCGTGCCTGTTAAACTATAATTATTTTAATTAACCCTTTCACGATACTATTATGCATCTCTTTTCTGTTTTCTGGTTATTATTAGACGATTTTATTCAGATTAGGTAGGGTATATGGAAGTCAGAGGATTAATCGAGATAGTCTTTACCCCTTTAATTCTCACAAATCCTTCCTAAGATGTATAAAATCATGTAATGATAGCCCGAATTTACTGTCAAATTGCAGCATAATCTTCAAAGGGTTAAATATTTCATCAATATCACCACGCCTCTCTTTCATCATTTCCATTGTTCATTCCATCCATTTATATCCATCATTCAACCATTCTCCTTCCCTTTGTTTATCTATCTCAAGGTATCTCTTCTATTTCATTAGTATTTCACCTGTCAAAATTCCTCTCGTCCATCACTGTATGCATTTAAATGTTCATTGTTCCTTTCAATTTTACAATTCAGTACAAATATAAATCATTAAGTTATTCATGTTTAATCTACCCGAGCCCTGTATACATTTTCATCATTGTCATTGGTCCATCTATAATCCTTCAGGAAATATACCAAACTCTTTTCATGTCACAGGTATATTAATCGTCTCCGTATCCAGCCTTCTATTAATTTTGCCTTTGTACTTATTTTCTCTCTCATTGATCCAATCTTCCATTCATTCATCTATGTTAACTCTAGATTAAATATATTCGCTCCAACCCATGCACACTCCTTCATCCTTATTATACATTCCCATTACTTTCGTTGCTGCACCTAGCTCTCCATCCCTTCCCTCTCCTCCTCCCTCCCCCTCCTTAGTTCATATCATTTCTGTTCCTCCCCCCCACCCTCTCTCTCTCTCTCTCTCTCTCTCTCTCTCTCTCTCTCTCTCTCTCTCTCTCTCTCTCTCTCTCTCTCTCTCATAGCTTAATCCATCTCCATCTATTCGAAGCGTTCTAAAAATAATCTATCAATCTACTCCTTCATTCCCGTATACAATATCATTCTCATTGCTCATCTAGCTCCATCCCTCCCATCCATCCATCTCTATTCACCCTAGATATTCACTAGATTAATCCATTCCATCCCCGTATTTATTCACATTTATCATTGCTCTATTTATCTTAATCCCCCCCCACAAACCCACCGTTCCCCCCCTCCCCCCTTCCTAGATATTCGCTACATCAATTCACTCCATCCCCATATTTATTCACATTTCTCCTGGCTCAATCTATCTCAACCCCACCACCCCCACACCCTCTCTCCCTCCCGCCCCCACTCACCCACCCCCCCACTCTCCCCCCAGCACACACCCACTCCCTCTCCCTCCCAAGCCACCCCCTCTCCCGCCCGCCCCCCACTCACCTAGCCACCCCCTCACCCTCCCGCCAGCCCACCCACCCAGTCACCCCCTCTCCCGCCCCCCCACCCACCCCACCCACCATCCAGCACCTTCGCCAGCCTCGTAACCAATATTGTTAATCCATCGGAAGCAGGTGTTTTACGCGGTCAGGAAATTACCTTGGGCTAAAAAGTGTTTGGATTAGATACCCGTGGATAAAAGCGGCCCCCTCTCTATGTACCTTATTATCCTGGCAACACCGAGAGAGAGAGAGAGAGAGAGAGAGAGAGAGAGAGAGAGAGAGAGAGAGAGAGAGAGAGAGAGAGATGAGAAGGAGGAGGGGGGTGAACATAAGTAATATTATAATCTTTTACTTTCTTAATATAAGGTTATGCATTACTGAATAATTTTCAGTATTCTCGACTTAAGAATAATAGTGTTTATGGCACACTTCTCACTTGCATTAGAACTCACTTAGTCTTATTTACACTTATTCTCATTTTGCTCTGTTTGTGTTCTTCTTGATGATCGTCTGGGTTAGGTCATGAGGAATATTTGGTGGGGAGAGAGGCTGGGGTACATTTGGGAGTGAGATGGTGTGTGTGTGTGTGTGTGTGTGTGTGTGTGTGTGTGTGTGTGTGTGTGTGTGTCTTCGTTATGTTGAATACAATTATTTGACGAAATATTCATTTAGGAAATTTAGTGATATTTAGTTCTTCCATTGATCAACACTCTATTGCTTAGTCTTGGTTAATTGTGGGGTAATCAACGCTTGCCCACATGTTTAAAATACGGCACAGAGAGAGAGAGAGAGAGAGTACAAAGGAGTACAAAGGAAATCAAGCAACAACAGATATAGTGACCCTTCTAGGCTGCTTGTCCTCCAAAACACTGAGGATCAAGTGTCCAAACAGTGGTTTAGAGTGGATAAGGGAACATTGGAAAGAGAGAGAGAGAGAGAGAGAGAGAGAGAGAGAGAGAGAGAGAGAGAGAGAGAGAGAGAGAGAGAGAGAGCTTGTTCTAACCATTCTTCTTATTTTACCAAAACATGGCATCATCACCATCATCATTAACATCATAAGTTTAATCCGCTGCTGGGTAAAGGCCTATCCCAAATTCTTCCATTCTGTTCTATTATCATTATTCTGTTCTCTCTCTCTCTCCTTGGCAACGTTTGGAATTTAATCCTCTATCTGGTTTCCTTAAGGGGTTTTTTTCTGGACCCCCTTCGCCCTCATGTTTAGCCACAATACTTTAATAATAGTTGAAGTATTTCCCAATAGTTTGCGATTTTAAGACCCTTTTTTCCCATTTATTTGTCAATTGTAAGACTTTTTCGGGGAGATTGTAGACATCAATCGAGCAGGGCAATACTTAGGGGAGGCCTCATCGGCATGTGATAAGGAGTTGCTGGAATTCCTTGTAATTAGTTTGGCTTCCCTCACTATTTCTGTTTGTGTCTGACGTATACAGAGAGTAATTCAGCTAGCTCTCACAAACACCTCCTATTAATTTCACTACACTAAGCAAGTACACCACACTTCTTTCCAGTACAGAGAATGGATAATCAGAAATGGGTAAAGAAATGCTGGACTGTGAACTTGGGGGGAAGCTGCGCGTAGGGGTACACATAGAAAGACGAGGGATCAGGTGGGGATCAGGTTTCCGGTCTGAT
Source organism: Paralithodes platypus (assembly GCA_032716605.1). NCBI lineage: Eukaryota > Metazoa > Arthropoda > Malacostraca > Decapoda > Lithodidae > Paralithodes > Paralithodes platypus. The sequence continues at coordinate 56,390,047 of CM064480.1, read as the reverse complement.
CTTGAAACAAAGAACTTGACAAAAGAGGCAGCCTATGACAGGGTCGCCTGGAATGCAGCCATTTAGGACGTGAGACTGTTACCACACTCTTTGTGGGCGAAACGGTATTTAATCTTGTATGTATGTATGTAATGAGATTAAGATTAAGCCATCGTATTGAAATAGTTAATGTAGACATTTCTAAACATTGTAAAATTAATGTATGCACATTTTGGTAGTTCTTGTCTAGGTGAGATGAAGTACTTTCATAATGTTTTTTATTTTATGTTACTGCAGTATAACAGTATAAGTTTCTTTAGATGTTTGTATTCTGTATATTCAATGTAGCTAAAGTAAACTATAATTTACTTTTTAATCATATCCATGCAAGAACAAATACAGTATAAGAACACAAACACATGCGAAAATGCTCCTTGTATTATTCTGAATGTTATTTTCTGATTAGCATGGTCATTTTTGCTATTTTTTTTCTCATGACCCATTGTGCTCCAGGTTCACTCTCCTTATTTTGTACTTGTCTGTGTGTGTTTTTTTTCCCCCGTTTTAACACTGCCTTTTTTTTTCGTTCTAACACTGCCGTTGCGAGGTTGCTGGGCATATACCACTATATATTTCAGCAAACTTGAGTGGGGTGCTGTCAGTCCAGAGTAGGTCCGGCAGTACAGTATTTTAGTCTGTACAAATATAATCTACAAGACCATTGTAAATTATAAGAACATAAACACGGAAATCTGCAACAAGCCTACTGACCCTAACGAGGTAGTTCCTTTTATACCTACTTACTGAACACACTTAGCTAAAGGTATTTACTATTGCCATCTATCTTATAGCTGTTTAAGAACTTCTCCCACTACAACCTATATCATCTACATTTCATCTATTATATAGCTGTTCGTATTATAATGGGAGATGTTATTTCAATGTGATAACCTTGTTCTGTGCATTCCCATATCAATTAAGGTGATTTTTTTTTTCTGGACCCCCTTCTCCCTCTATTTTAGTAGGAACTGGCCTCTGGCTAAGACATTTGTGGGGAGAGATTTTAGTTTATGTACTATTATTATTTTGTTGTATAGCTTGATAGAGGTCTAGGGAGCAAACTATAAACTGTTAAAAAAACACCTTGATAGCCGCTTACTGACAATTATACTGAAAGTTTGACCCCTTTCGATGGGTCCGATTCCTGTATTATAGGGGTGGGGGTGGGGGGGGGGGGGGAAATCTGGCCCATCCACTATAGTATGTTCACATGTTAGTTACACTACACCCTTTGTCGTGGCTTGCTTATTCATTGTTATACATCATTATAATTGTCTACTTTCCATGTTTCATTTCCTGCATCTTTATCATCATTATCGTCTACTTCTCTTGTCTCATCTTCTACATCATCATTATCATCATACTCATCTACTTTTCATGTCTCATATTTTACATCATTATCATTATATCTACTGTTAATGTCTCATCTTCTACATCATCATTATCATCATTTACTTCTGTCTATGTTTTCATCTACCCCATTATCTTTTGTTTCTGTCCTTCCTTTTCTTCTTACTTGTCTCACCAGAAGTTTGTATTCTGTTTTTCTTCCCCTGACCTACCATATACCTCAACCTACTTCCAACAAACTGCGGGTCTACTGTCAGTTTTGTGAGTGTCCGATAGTGCAAAAATAATACCTGCCTTTTCTCTTCCCATCTCTTCTTTGCTTTGAGCTTATCTCTTTTTCCTTAATTAATGCTTTTCTTCTTTGGAATTTTCCTTTGTTTCCTGCTTAATTTTCCCTCTATTAAATGTGTTTATTCTTCTCAGCTCCCTTTGTTTTTAGTTTCTTTCTTTTCCCTTCATTACATTGACTCTATCATCTAAAATAATTGTTATATAGTTAATATTCGTGTTCACTGTAAATGAAAAATTAGGATATGCTGAGTAAAACTGGAAGTGGAATGAGAGTTTACGCCTTGCAACAACATAGGAGCAATACACTTCATGAACTTTCTCTCTCTCTCTCTCTCTCTCTCTCTCTCTCTCTCTCTCTCTCTCTCTCTCTCTCTCTCTCTCTCTCTCTCTCTCATATAAGTTTAGTTTTATCATTCCCTTATTATATTTTCCACCTTCATATTTCTCCACTCCTTTTCCTCCTCTTCTCCAGCTTTCATTTCCTCCTCATCATCCATTTCCACCTCCTCCACCCTCTTCCCCACCTTTCCACCAACCCTCTTATGGTGGTACTTTTAACGAGTTGGCCGCTATTAAGGCACAGTACGTCCGGTTCGGTTTGTCCTTCGGCTCTCCGGATGTATATACTGCCGAAGACTGGCCGGGCCGGACAGACACCCGTAGCCCCAAAGTTTCCCGGATGAGGTAGTGTTAAGACGGGAGAGAGAGGCCGAAGGTGACGGAGAGAACGACAGGTAAGGTAGGAGAATGGGAGGGGTAACTTAGAGAGTTACACAGAGTTACACAGATACGCAGACCACACAGACCTTGCGGTCCCTATTATAGGTAGAGCCAACGAATTTGACAATAATCTTGACCCCTTAACCTCTTATAACTCAAAATTAATGAAAGCAATCAGGCTGACATTTCTATCATTTGCGAAGAGTCCACCAGGCAACAGGTTTGGATATTTACAGCCAGTTTGCTCCAGGCCATTTTGAGTTACGAAGAGGACAGGGATCGAGGTTTTTGTCAAGTTCGTTGGCGCTACCTATAGTTGGTCCGGCCTTAACACTACTAGACAGGGACAGTATATAGTAGAAGAATAGGACAGCAAAGTAGAAGGCTCTCTCCCCACCCTCCGGCTCCTCCGGCTAAAGAGTCGTACCGGAAAATAGGATGAAGTGTAACCTTATTGGTCAGGAAATACCCACAAGGATTGTTGTTACAGAGTGTAGAAAGAAATTAATTTGAAAGGGAATTTACACTTACCTACTGATTCAGTCATTCATTCAAGAGAGAGAGAGAGAGAGAGAGAGAGAGAGAGAGAGAGAGAGAGAGAGAGAGAGAGAGAGGGAGGTGGAAGAAGAGGAAGAAGGGGAGAAGAAAACAAATGAAGTAGAATAATACTGGCCGGACAGCCACTTGTAGGCCCAAAGTTTCCGGTTAACGTAGTGTAAGACGGTGGTGACGCAGGAAACGGTGGGTAAACTGTGAACATGTGTAGCGAGGGGGGGGGGGAACGGAGGAATACAAGGAAGGGGGAGATGGAAAGCAGGGAAAGGCGGGAGGAGCAGAAGGAAGAGGGGGAGAAAAAGAAGAAGGGAGAGGGGAAGAAGAAGATGGGAGAGGGGAAGAAGAAGGGAGAGGGGAAGAAGAAGGGAGAAGGGGAGAAAAAGAAGACGGGAGAGGGGGAGAAAAAGAACGGAAAACGGGGAGGAGAAAAGGAAGGAAGAGGGGGAGGAGAAGAAGAAGGAGGAAGAGAAGGAGAAGAAGAAGCAAGAGGAGGAGAGGAAGACTGACCGGACAGACACATGTAAACCCAAAGTTTTCCGGATAACGTAGTGTACAAGAGAGAGAGGCCGACAGGTGACGGACAGAACTACAGGTAAGGTAGGAGAATGGGAGGGAAAAGCGGAGAACGAGAGGGAACAGGAGGACGTGGAGGAGAAGGGCGAGCGGGGGGGGGGAGGAGGCAGACGAAGGAGAAGGAGGAGGATAATAAGGAAACTGGCCGGAGAAACCCTTACATGGGGGCCAAAGTTTTGTGGATGACCTAGTGTAAGACGGTAAGAGGTTGAATGGTGACGGACGGAACGGCGTCGGGCAAAGAATGGTGCTAGGCGCTGCACTCATTCCCACCTTACATGCTACCAGCTGGATGACTCAATTTAAGTGTATTTATCGAGTTACAGATAACTCGTGCAGAATTATTGCAATGTAAACAACGATAGTGTTCTATACCATGTCGGTATATATTGTAGTATTGAAAGTACAACACAATTATAATCCAAATAATGTCTCCCCTATATTTTTCTGGAATTCGAAAATGCTATTCTTACGAAGCCTATACAATAACCACGAGAGAGAGAGAGAGAGAGAGAGAGAGAGAGAGAGAGAGAGAGAGAGAGAGAGAGAGAGAGAGAATGCTGAATATTAAACGCCTGAGATAAATGAACTATAATGTACTGAAGAGGATTAGTTGGGACGATATGGATTTAAAATAAAATCTGCTACTTGGAAGAAGAACAAAAAATCTTTATGAGGATTATCAGAGAATACAAGTATTTTATGAAAACTATAGTTCCTATTGAAAATGTTACCCCAACACAACATGTAAAAGTATATTGAAAATTACGGTGACCGGTCAACTCAACCATAGACCATTTCAACCAGTAGCTCTCAACCAGTACCAAATCAACCAATACGGTTAGGTTAGGTTAGGTTAGTACTATATTTTGGCACTGGTTTGGTTGGTCTTGGTTGATTTGGCACTGGTTGAGAGCTACTGGTTGAAATGGTCTTCTGGTTGAGATGACATGGAACCGAAAATTACAGTATATACGACCTCAACGTTGACTTATTAGATATACTGTATGTAACTATAATCTGTTGAGTTTTTCCGTAATATAGATACATTTATTGTTCACCATGCTAACATAATACGTTTATTGAACACAGCTTTATAAATGTTGTGTATATATGTGTTTTAATGTACTCTTTATGTGTAATACCTCGGTGTATCTTCAGAGGTTATTAATATTTAGATTGAAACTTCACGATATTAAAGTTCCCGGGGTATGCAGTATATGACACCGCAGGCTTTCACCATTATTTGATATATATCTGGCCACAGACTTTTAATGTCAGTACCTGGACCACCGAGCCATATTTATGAAAACAGATTCAATTATATGATAAGCATTCCCGAAAATAGGCAACACGGCCGTACAGCCGCCTTCAGAAATACCGTCCTTCCTAGAGAGCCTACACTAAGAAAGGTTGGCCATATATTTTTTTATTTTATTTTTTCTTGGGTTGCCATTTTGGTGCCCCGGTTTATTACTCAACGGGGTGATATTTAAGGGGACAGTGGCTGTTTTTTTGGTCTATTAATCCATTATTCATTCATTTTTTAGTTTCCTCGCTAGACCTCCATCAAGCTTAGAAAAAAATCCCCATGACCCCTCTTCAAGATAAATTTGTAATTTTTTTCGGTAGAAAAATTTCCCGGCCGAAGGCCGGTTCCTCTTAAAATTACAGGCTCGCTATTGCTCGCCAGGAAAAGATCGATACCTAAATGGCACGAAAGGTCTTAACATTGACAACGAAATGGGGCGAAAGGTTAAAAATCGCCTAACTAATGAATCGAACGTCTTATAATCTGAAAACTAATGGGGCTAAACATGAGGAAGAAAAGGGACCCGAAAAACGACCCATCTCCCCTTAATTTCTGATCAATAGAATCTAAATCCAAAGACCAAGTATTTCCTTATGTTTACTAATACCATCAGTGGCACTAGTGTGACTGAGGTTGGCAGATCTCCTTTTACTATAAAATCTCTAGTCCTACCTCCATATTTTCAACATTCCTTCTCCCTCTAGCTAAATGACAGATATATTTTCAACATTCCTTCTCCCTCTAGCTAAATGACAGATATATTCCCCAAGACGAATATGCCGAGATTATTATGCTGTTAGTTTGAGAAATATTTGATTTGTACATCAAGAGAGAGAGAGAGAGAGAGAGACAGAGAGAGAGAGAGAGAGAGAGATAATGAAAATGAGAGTGAATGAGTGAGTGAGTGAGTGAGTGAGTGAGTGAGTGAGTGATGGAAGGAGTTGTGTAAGGTGTGCCACGACTACTGTGCGTGACTGTACCCTCGACTTTCTCAAAAACACGGTTATAAATATCGGTGTGGTGGTGGTGGGATACTTCAACTAACCTCCCCCCACCCCTCGTCCCTCTTATGCAACCCCTCCTCCTTTCCTCCCCCTTATCCCTCCCTCCCCCCCCCCCCTCCTCCCCAACATACACATACACGGGATAAGCTTTAGTGGGGGGGGGGGGGGATTGTTTGTGAGGTATAAGGTAGTATATGTGGAAAGGAAACTAATACACACACATATATATATATATATATATATATATATATATATATATATATATATATATATATATATACACCCACTAACACAGGATATGCAGGGATGGGATTGTTTGTGAGGCAGAAGGGATGGGTGTGAGAGGAAACACAAACTCACACACACACATTCACATTCACACAGGATATGAAAGGGTGGGACTGTTTATGATGAAACACACAACAACTCACTTCTACATTAATCTTTAACACTTACAACATTAAACACCTTGTTCTACATTTGACACTTTTAACTTGTTCTTATTTTGGATAAATAGTTCATCCTTTGTCATCAAGCATCCTTCATGCGTCTCGATCTCTACCTCGTCCTCGTTAGGGCCCTCACTTTCAACATCCACCATTGACCTTGTCCTCGATCACGGTAGACACCTCGTCCTTGACATTGACCTCTAGACCGCGCATTGACCACCTCAGACAAACATGTCATACTTACACCCCTTATTAAGGCCAACAATCTTAGCTAACGGTAAATTGCCATGTTTCAATCTTGATTATTCAAATATTTCGATGATTGTGTAGTGAAATATGTTGTTAATTATGAAAACTTGTACAAATAGAATACAGAAACGTAGTAGTTTATATTTTCTCATTACGTATCTAGAAATCTGCTGTTGATAGATTAAATTTCTTCCATGTGAAAACAAATAGACTGTGGTGGTTGATGCTATAACATTAGTAGTGGTAGTAGAATAATAGTAGGTGATGCTGTAAGAGTAATATTGGTGGTAGGCATAATAGGGTTCTAGTAGATTGTGCCATAATAGTATTAGTGGTAGTATAACAGCAGGGTAGTAGTAGAGATAGTCTGGTATCAGTAGATGTACACTTGGGGACAAAACAATCTTTACACTGATGAGCTGTATATAATCTTGTGTAAACGGAAGTAATCGGGTGAAACATATGTCTGTCAGGTATTATCACAAAATTTCGACCCACTTCCAGAGTATTTAGAGCTTGGTGTAAAGATTATTGTTTTCTTCTCGAGTGTACTTGATAGTCTCTAGTAGGAACAGTGCTAGTAGGAACTGTAGGGTACTAGTACGAACAGTAGGGCAGTAGTAGGAATAAGAGGGCAGTAGTAGGAATAGTAGGGCAGTAGTAGGAATAGTAAGGCAGTAGTAGGAATAGTAGGGCAGTAGTAAATAATCCCCAATTATGTAATAGTAATGGTTGTAGTAACAGTAGGGTAGTGGTTAGATGGTCTCCAGATAGTAATAGTGGTAGTAGGATAGTAGTAGGACAGTAGTATATGATCCCCAAGTAATAGTAATGGCAGTAGGTACAGTAGGGTAGTGGTTAGATGGTCCCCAGATAGTAATAGTAGTAGAAATAGTAGGGCAGTAGTATATGATCCCCAAGCAATAGTAATGGCAGTAGGTACAGTAGAAATAGTAGGGCAGTAGTATATGATCCCCAAGCAATAGTAATGGCAGTAGGTACAGTAGGGTAGTAGTAAGTAGATGGTCCCCAGATAGTAATAGTGGTAGTAGGATAGTAGTAGGAATAGTTGGGCAGTAGTAGGAGCGAGGGTGAAGCAGGCCACCTGAGGTATTTGTCTTGGAAGGTTTGAGCAGAAGCCGTCGCAAACTTATTGATATAATTGGATAAATGGCTAGAGGCCCTCCCAGCGGCCCAAGGCAATCACCTACCCTTACTACTACCCCCCTCTCTTACCCCCACCTCTCTCTCTTTCTCTCTCCTTCCCTCTCTTTCTCTCTCTCTCTCTCTGTTTTCATAATTTTCATGATTATTTGTGTTCTTCTCTTTCTTTCCGTTCCCTTTCCTAGTTTTTACTGCCGTATTATTTCCTTTTCCATTCATTTCCAACTCTTTCCGTCCCTTCACTTTCGTCTCTCATTCCTTCCGTTTTATTTATATATATCTTATCATAATTTCTTCACATTTTCTTCTCAACCCATTCCGTCCCTCTCATTATGTTTTCCTTCTTCTCTTTCCTGTCATTGTGCACCTCCTTCTCTTTCATCCCTTTCCTATCCTTGCCTTCTCTTTTATTCCCATTCCATCTCTTCCGTTTTCTTTAATTTCCATTCCTTTTTTTCATCCCTTTCCAACTCGTGCTTCCCCATTCTTCCCCTCGCCTTTCCTCTTTCCTCTCTTCATTACCCTTCCCTTCGCTTTCATTTATTTTCCTCCTTCTCTCCCGCCCTTTCCCCTACCTTTCTTCTCCTCCTTCCACCTTCCTTCTCCTTCCCTTCCCTTTTATTTATTTTCCTCCTTCTCTGCCGTTCTTTCCCTGTCATTGTGCCCCTCCTCCTCCCCAACCAATTTCCTTCATCACATTTTTCCTCCTCTGCCTTCTATTCCCCTTGCCTTTTCCACACTATCGTCTGATATATCTGCTGACTTTTTCTCTTTTATTTCTTCTCCATATTCCCATACGTCGACTTAACCCTTTCAAGCAGACGGATATATTTGAGTTTATATGGCTGCAGCCAGAGGATTTTTGTCATCTTAGGAAGAACCTCTAGGAATTAATAATTGAATATTTTCAACAGTAATTTTCTCATTCTGAGGAGCCTCTTTTAAGTTGATTAAAATAGTCTGGAGGTTTATGAACAAAAGAAAGAATGGGGTTATCATATCGAAAGGGTTATATTATCTACAAGTAATAATAGTTCGTATGTGACCCACAAGGGGCTGTTCTCGGTCATCATGAAGTGCGGGAATTATGTGAGAAACTCTTATACTATTATCTCACAATCCATATGCATTTCTGTCAATCAACCTGATAATGCTACCCAGCAAAATCAATCCTGTATTAGTTAACTGCAAAGCTATTTCCTTGTTCTACATTATTTATACGTGTTTTATGATCCTGCAAAATTTACTACATTACTACAGAACGACGTGAAACATAAATTGACACAACAATTGGCCACCTGCGAGTTTCTTTCTAGTATAGATTTGAATACATATAACCCAATTCAACATACTTTCTATCCTTCACAAAACTACATTATTATTGCATTTCTGTTTAATATCAATGTTTGCGGCCCTAACTTCCGTATAGCCTGAAACTCGCAAGTGGTTAAACTGCACGCGATAATGTTTTTACATGAAACATTTAAGTCCAGACAATCTATGGTGTTATTATTTGGTTACCCTTTTTTGAGTTTGCAATTAATATTTTCCTTAAAGCTGTTATATTTCCATTGTGTTATCAAATTTGGTATTCTCGACATTAAATATTGCTCTACATTACACTTAAATCATTTGTTTCGTGTATATCATGTCACTTGTTTTAATTTGTCAAGTCATTCTTCCAATTCACTCCCACTCACTCACTCTCAGTGATTTGCATCCCAGGAGCTGGACTTTTTGCATCCCAGGAGCTGGACTGGACGACATTGTGGAAGCCTTCGAAGATACCACAAAGGATGCAAATGAAAATACCCTTTTTGTCATCCATGCTGGTTCAAATGACGTCATGCGCACCAGATCCGAAGAGTTGATGGAGAAATATCGCAAGATGATCCAGCACTACCAAAAACAAGTCAAGGAATATCATCATCTCAGGCATTCTCCCCAAGATCGACGCACCTGACAAATTCTACGACAAGGCTTTCAGCACAAATAGCCGACTAAAACATTTGTGTCTGAGGGAAGAAGTTGAATTCATCAACCTCTGGGACAACTTCTACAACCAGCCTACTCTGTTCCGCAAGGATGGCACTCATCTAAACCCTGTGGGTTCAGCACGCATGGGTCGTCTCCTACACGAAGCAGTCCGCAGCCATGGATCACAAAACGCCATCCGAGAAGAAGCAGCAGTGACATAAATCATCCAACGCCAAGAAAAAAACAGAGGCAACCGAGGACCACCAGCGATAAGGACCGAAGACAGCGAGGACCGAGGACAGCCATGAACATAAATGTAGATCCGACAAGAACCCAAAAATATTCTTAAAGAGCGTTCCGTGAGTTCTAAAATAACAAATTTAAAGGTTTTCTATGCAAACGCTCGTAGCATACGCAATAAATTTTCAGATTTAGAGGAGCTAGTGTTTACAGAAAATTATGATGTGATTGGCATAACAGAATCTTGGCTCAATACAGAAGATAGAGACTTTTTAGCAGAGTATTCACTTCCCGGTTATGTAATGTTTGAGAAAAGCAGAATAAATCGAAATGGAGGTGGAGGTTTACTTTCTATCAAAGAAAGTCTTAACCCTACCCTCTTGTCAAAACCTCAAATTGTGAACGTCGACGATCTTTTGTGCTAATAAAGAATAATAAAGGTACCAAAAATAATACTTGCATTAATATACAGACCTCCAGCTCAATCAGTGCAAACTGACCGAGAAATTTACGAACAAATTGCAGATGTAAGTAACTCACAAGATACCGTAATTTTTGGTGACTTTAATTTACCTGTGACCAAGTGGGGCGATACTCTTACTTCACACTCCGGACATGACTTGTATACGAACTTGCAAGAGAGTTCGCGTTATCAATTTGTTGGAACGCCGACCCGTGGTAATAACGTTCTTGACATTGTACTTGCAACAAAAGAAGAATTAATAGAGAATTTGAATGTTGGTGATGAATTCAGTAACAGCGACCATCGTACGATAACTTTCACTTTAAAGTTTACTAGTAACGAACCAAATAGTAGCATCGAAAAAGTCCCTAATTTCAAGAAAGCAAACTTCCATAAACGAGAGCTATGTTTAAAGAAACTGACTGGAGCTTTTTAATTAACAAGAAAGACATAAATACATCTTGGAAG